>CM062820.1:97604477-98831125 GCA_031772625.1 Pinus tabuliformis
TATACACAATGTTAAAAAACATACGCTAAAAAATTCTCCCGCCCAACTCCACTAGTGACGTCCACTACAAATGTATTTTTGGGCTATTTTTATACGGGCTTCCATAAAAACCTCCACTAGAGAGTATTTTCCTTGTAGTTATCTTCCCATGGGAGGGAAACTAGATGGTACCTCATAGAATTCTAGAAGTAGTTTAAAGAAAAAATATTCTTAGGTTGTATTAGAGTGATTCCTTTTGTTTGAACTCGGAAAAATAAGTAAACTGAAGGAAAACAAAAGCATAAGTTGCCTAGTGGGGGACCAAATCATACTATTTGTTTTTCTCTAGTTCTTCTTGCGACTGACATTATTGACATTTCACTTTCTTCTCCTATGCTATCATATCTATATGTGAAAAAGGATCATTGTATCCTTCTGGTGGCCAAACTAGAGGCTCCCACTTGATAAGCTAGCCATAAGAGCTAGCGCATTGCTGATAGGATTCACCCTTGGATATGTAGGCTGTAATGGTTGGAGGATTTGGTAGATGTCAACTTTAGCTACATGCCTTTTTATAGAAGGGGATCCACAAACTACTCGGTCCTTGTCTATTTCCTGCACCACTGGAGGGCCAGTGGGAGGAGGAGTTCTCAGATAGTGAGAGGAGTCCCTGTCCATAGAGATTTATATGGAACTAATGGAGATTAAAGTTATGCAGACACGATGGAACTTAATTGCAATTGACACGGAGAGGTTTTGAATCCAAGGTCTAGAGGTGGTGTGTTAACAATTTAGTTACAACCCATAAACCATCACCTAAGTGGAGTTGCTCCTTTACCCCCATTGTTGTGACTAGGAAATGAATATGAAATAGAATATCTAGATCGAAAAACTCTATATATTGATCATTCCATGGAGGGAGGGGCAGATGCCCACATCTTTTCTGTTAGAAAATTATATATTACAGAGAAATGGAACACATAAAATATTGCAAAAATATAAACACAGAAAATGCATAAAATAAGAGAGACACAGATATACGTGGTTCACCCAGTTTGGGCTACGTCCACGGAGAAACAGCCAGTCCTTCTTTTATTATATTATCCAACAAACTGAAGAGATACAACCTATAGCAGATCCGCTATAACTCCCTCTTCGCTCTCAATCTCCTCTCTTTTCCTCGCTCAGAATACAGATCTGATATTCATAGATGTAACACAATTCCCTCATATATAGTGAGGGGTTGCTTTCTAGGGAAAAAAATCCTAAACTAAACATAACTTCTACCGTCAGATCATCCACCTAATGAACAACCCAGATTGACTAGAAATTACTAGACTTTTACAAGGAAATTTTACGTCTATTTTTAGCTTTGAGGGTGCTGCCCCCGAACCCCCATCGGGGGACTGCTGGCCCCCAGACCCCCCAGCTGGGGGGATAGGCCCCCCCAAAACCCTGCGAGGGGGACAAGTCCCTCCCGCACCCCCCCGCATGGAGGAGTGTATAATCTTCATGGCGTATACATCTAGCTGAGACCTTTGAATATAGAAGATAATCAGGCTCCACACCCAACAATCTCCCACTTGGAGACTGATTATAGCAACTCCACTACTGCTTCATTTGCTAGACAATGACTACTCTTTGGACCTGACTGTTTCTCATCTTCTTCATCATACTTGAAGACCAATTGAAACTGAGCAGATTGTCAGTTTCTCCCTGGTTACAACTTTTGTTAACATATCTGCAGGATTCTGGCTAGTGTGTATATTTTCCAGCTTCAACTGTCCATTTACCAATGCTTACCATATGAAATGGTATTTGAGTTGTATATGCTTAGTCTTGGAATGAAATTCAGAGTTCTTTGCAAGATGTATGGCACTCTGGCTGTCACTGTATAACCTACCCAACTCCTACTTCTTACCCAATTCATCCAGAAACCTTTGTAACCAAATCATTTCTTTACTAGCCTCTGTAGTAGCAACATACTCTGCTTCGGTTGTTGAGAGTGCAACAACACTTTGTTGTTTTGAGACCCAAATGACAGCTGTTCCACCTATAGTAAATACATATCCTGTAGTGCTCCTCCTGTTATCTTTGTCACCTGCCATTTCTGCATTAACATATCCCTGTAGAGAAATCTTTGAACCACCAAAGCATAATGCTTGATTTGTGGTACCTCTCAAATACCTGAGAATCCACTTCACCGCCATCCAATGTTCTTTTCCTGGATTGTTCATGTACCTTCTTACAACTCCCCCTGCATGTGCAATATCTGGCCTTGTGCAGACCATTGCATACATTAAGCTTCCAACTACTGATGCATATGGAACTTTAGACATATAATCCATGTCTTCTTGGGTCTTTGGGCACATCTCCTTTCTTAATTTGAAATGGCTAGACAAAGGTATACTAACTAGTTTTGCATTCTGCATATTAAACCTTTTCAACACCTTTTCTATGTACTCAATTTGAGACAATGTTAATTTGTGATTCTTCTTGTCTCTAGTTATTCTCATACCAAGGATTTATTTTGCAGCACCCAAATCCTTCATTGCAAATGAGTTTTCCAATTTCCTTTTGAGCACATTTATTTCTTGTATGTTAGAACCTGCAACAGGCATGTCATCTACATACAATAACAATATAATATAGCTACCATCATTTTTCCTTTTGAGATAAACACAATGATCAGAGTGACACCTAGTATAACCTTGTTCAGACATAAACCTATCAAATTTTAGATACCACTGCCTTGGAGCTTGTTTTAAGCCATATAAGCTCTTCTTCAACCTGCACACTAGTTTCTCCTTCCCTTTTACCTCATATCCTTGTGGCTGCTGCATATATATATCTCTTCCTCCAAATCCCCATGGAGAAAGGTCGTATATACATCTAACTGCTCAAGATGAAAATATTCAACTACTACTAGACTTAGAATAGTTCTGATTGAAGTCATTTTCACAACAAGAGAAATTATCTCATCAAAGTCTACCCTTTTCCTGTGCAAACCCTTTCACCACAAGTCTAGCTTTATACCTTTTTCTACCTCCATATTCTTCCTTCAACTTGTAAACCCATTTATTCTGCAATGTTGTTTTACCTGCAGGCAACCTGACTAAGCCCCAAGTCTGGTTATGTGCTAAGGAGTCCATCTCTTCTTTCATGGCTTGCTCCCACTTCTTCCTAGTTTCTACCTACACTGCTCCTTCATAACATTCTGGTTCACCAGAATCAATCAACAATACATAATATAATGAAGAAGAGCATCGTTCAGGGGATCTACTCATCTTGGTAGATCTTCTAACACCACTTTCAAGTGTTTGAAGTGCTTGTTGCTGTTGTGGTTGTTGTTCTGGCTATTGATCATTATGATTTGCAGGCACCATCACTTTTTCTGTGATGTCGTCAAGCATTGTGTATTCTCTGTTTTCGTTTTCCTATTTCTTTTCCTGCAACTGATCCTTTTACAAAACCTTTTCATTGAATATGACATATCTACTCCTGATGATTTTATGTTTTTCATAATCATAAAAGCGATAACAAAACTCATTAACACCACACCTAATAAAGGTACATTTCTTTGATTTTTCCTCAAGCATTGTTCTATTTTCTTTGTTAATGTGGACAAAATCTTCACAACCAAAAGTCTTTAAAAAATAGTACTTTACCTTTTTACCTGTCCATGCCTCCTCTGGAATATCACCATCCAAGGAACTTGAGGGCCGTCTGTTTATTAGATAAACAACAGTATCTACAACATTTGCCCAAAATTGTAAAGGCAATCCTACATGCAATCTCATGCACCTTGCACGCTCCATGATTGTCCTGTTCATCCTTTCTGACACACCATTTTCTTGTGGTGTTCGTGGAACTGTCTTCTCTCTACGAATTCCATTCTCTGAACAATACCTATCTAACTCTTTGCTGCAATATTCACCTCCATTATCTGATGTGAGACACTTCAACATTTTTCCTGTCTCATTTTCAACCAAAGCTTTCCATTGAAAGTATCAAATACATCAGATTTATTTCGAATACAATAAATCCAGGTTTTTCTAGTTGCATCATCAATAAAAGTAACATAATAACGAGAGCCACCAAGAGATGATACCTGAGCAGGTCCCCATACATCTGTATGCACAAGCTCTAATTTTTCGCTCTTCTTTTCTTTCCCAACTCTAAGGAATCTAACTCTCTTCTGTTTTCCATAAACACAATTCTCACAGAATTTTAAATCGACATGCTTCAAACCTGGCAACAAATTTCTTGAGCGAAGAATCTGCATCCCCTTCTCACTCATGTGCCCGAGCCTATGATGCCACAATGTCGTATCTTCTCCTGTAGAGGTTAAAGCATTAACAGAATTAGAAATACTATTGCATAAATACAATGTACCAACCTTTCCTCCTTTCGCTATTACCAGGGATCCTTTAGTGACCTTCCAGGTTTTATCTGTGAAAGTAGTTACGCAACCTTCACCTCCCAACTGCACTGTTGAAATCAGATTTTTCTTCAAATTTGGAACATGCCTTACCTCTTTCAATAGCCATTGATTTCCATTATGCTATTTTATGAAAACTGTACCCATTCCAACGATTTTACAGGGTTTATCATCACCCAATCGAACCTATCCAAAATCTCCTTGAACATAATCATGAAAATGTTTCTTATCAGGTGTGGCATGGAATGAGGCCCCGGAATCTACCACCCAAACATCAATAATATTTTCTAATGAAAGAATCAAAGCATCTTGCAACACATCACCTGTTACATTCGCTTCATGATTAGTTTCTTGTTACGCATCTCCTTTTCCCTTCCGAGACTTGTAGTCTTTCTTCAGGTGTCCTTTCTTCTCGCATTTCCAGAACACTATCCCCAATCTGGACTTGGATCTACCTTTTCTTGACTTACTGCGGTATCCTAGGCTCTTTCCTCTTTCCATTTTTCTTCCCCTAGTCTTTGTAGTCAAAGCATTACCCGATGTCTCACCGGAGCTTTTCTGTCGCATTTCCTCGCTAAGGATTGCACCGACAACATCATCAAACTTTAAAGTACTAGATTCAGAGACAGAGTTACTAATGGTCATAACTAAACCATTCCAACTTTCTAGCAATGAGCATAGAAATAACAGTGCCCTAACTTCATCATCAAAATTTACCCCTACAGAACTTAACTGACTTGTAACTGTATTAAAATCATTTAAATGATCAGCAACAGATCCACCTTCTGACATCTTCATATTAAATAAACGCTTCGTAAGAAATACCTTATTTGAGGCCAAGGGTTTTTCATATAGTTTGGCCAATGTCGAAATTAAACCCTCTATTTTCATGTCCTTTGAAATATTAAATGCTACCGACACCGCTAGGACAACCATATTGTTCCAAGTGCCTTTTTGTCAAGAATATTCCATTTTGTGTCTATCATACTCATTCGCTTCTTTGTCTTTCCGCTCAATGGTAGGTACAGATCTCTCTTATATAGATAATCTTCCATCTGCATCTTCCACAGCTGGTAATTTTGGAAGTGGAATTTTTCGACCCTAAACCTACCATCTTTTGCCATTGCTCCCACTCGAACCAGGAACCCTTCTCTCCTGCGAGTTTATTAGCCAAATAGACCTTCAGCTCTGATACTAGTTCTTAGAAAATTATATATTACAGAGCAATGGAACACATAAAATATTGCAAAAATATAAACACATAAAATAAGAGAGACACAGATATACGTGGTTCAGCTAGTTTGGGCTACGTCCACGGAGAAATAACCAGTCCTTCTTTTATTATATTATCCAACAAACTGAAGAGATACAACCTAAAAAAGATCCGTTGTAACTCCCTCTTCGCTCTCAATCTCCTCTCTTTTCCTCGCTCATAATACAAATTTAATATTCATAGACGCAACCCAATTCCCTCATATATAGTGAGGGGTTTCCTTCTAGGGCAAAAAACCCTAAACTAAACATAACTTCTACTATCAGATCATCTACCTAATGAACGACCCAGATTGACTAGAAATTACTATACTTTTACAAGGCAATTTTACATCTATTTTTAGCTTCGGGGGTGCTGCCCCCAAACCCCTACCGGGGGACCGCTGGCCCCCGAACCCCCTAGCCGGGGGGGATTTCCCCCCCGAACCCCTACAGGAGGGACAAGTCCTCCTCGCACCCCCGGCGTGGAGGGCTGTATAATATTCCTGGGGTATACATCTGGCTGAGACCTTTGAATACATAAGATAATCAGGATCCACACCCAACATTTTCCCTCCTCAGCTAGCTCTTTCACACTCTATGACCATTGCTACATGTCAGGGAGTTGATGCTTGTAGTGACGAAGTTTGGAAATGCTCACAAAACAAACAATGCCACTCTTTTTAGAGTTTGATGCTTTCCAACAAGAATGAGGGAGAAGTGGAAGGCATAAAAGCAAAAGTATAAGTAGAGGCATGATCACAAGGAAGATCACAAGATGGATTTGACTGGAATGTTCCAAAATATTCAAATTAACTATCTTTGAGCCCCTTTGATTGAGCTCTACAATGCATGAATTCCACTCAGACTCACCTTTGTATGCAAACATTATGGATGTCATGTTGAGCTTCACATGATACATTGTGTGATGTACCCTCGGATCTAGGAAACACTATTTATTAATATATATTGGCTAAGAGAATATAATTAACTAAAGGTTTGGTTTTACTTTCTCATTAAATAAAAATAATCATTTATTTAATATAAACCAAAGACAATTGTTCATAAGAAATGAAAGATAAAAGAACAAGTCAAGGAAGTAAAATAGTCTAGTTACTAATTTTATTTGCATCAATAATTGTATATGAAACAATCTAAATTCATGCAATATATTCTACAAATTTAGATGTACATGATACGAAACCAAGTTAAATCCTGTAGATGACAATCATGAGAAAATAACTTGATTTACAACCCAAACAAATAGAATCAATCAAAGATAGACAAACAAATTATTATCCTTGATATCAACTCTCTAAAACAGAGTTAAGCGAGTGATAATATTTAAATTTTAGGACTTCCTAAGTCACGGTCGAAGAAACCATTGAAATTTAAGTAGGCAAGAATGAAATATTAAAAATAGAGCAATTGAGTCTCTATATTAAAAACATTTACTATCAAAAACTTATAGAAGATTTTGTAAACAAAATTTCAATGTCACCAGATGAAAAACTTTGCCTATTCTCACACCCCCCGCCACCCCCGCTCCCCCCCACAACACACTCAATGCTTGATAATGTATTTATAGAGAAAATAACCATACAAAACTATCACATATCAAAACTAGAGATCAAAACCACCACAATCTTCGAATCAACGTTTATCCCATAGGTTTTGACCTTATAGGTCATATTGACAATACTTAAAAAAAATAAGTATCACAACTAAAATTCCATGTTAGTAAGAAGCAACAATTGAAAGACTAAACCTAGAAATTTAATCCTGACCACACATCTGCATAAATAACTTACGACACAGATATAATCAACAAACATCTATCTAGAATAGTGGATACATAATTTGTGATTATGTAGCTACTATTAATAAAATTGATAAAACTAAGAAGTAATTATTCATACCTTTAAAAGACATGAAAATATAAAACCACTGACCTGAACATCAAACATTTGGAAGCAATAAGATTTTGCAAATTAGAAGTAATAATAACGTTAATACGAAAATATTTAATTACTACTCATTTCTCAACCAACTGTAATTTCTCTTCAAGCTCAGTAACACATTTATTGTGTTTTTCCATCATGGATTCAGTTTGCACCCTAAGATGTCTATTCTCTTCGTAGAATTAATGAACTTTGTGTTTGAGATAAGGAACTATGGTTTTGTACTTCTCCTAACATAACCAAATTTTTAAGCGTCTATGAGATTCCTTTTTATTTTTACAATCATTATCAGACCCAAATGCAACATTGTTGAATTTGCTAAATATAATGTTAACTTTAACATCTTCAATAGGCTTAGGTTCTGGCTTTTCCTTTTTAGGTGTAGATTCCTCAAGATTATCTATCTGGACATGGACGAACATACTTGAACCCTTTTTAGACCTATTTCACTTGGATTGAGATACCTTTTAGGCTAATAATTTACTTCTAATATGGGATGGTGTGGTTGTAGTTCTCTCACATTTGGTTGTTTTTCTGTAGGTTTGTGTTGGTCATAATGCATAGAGAAATTTGGCTCAGATTTAGAGTTTCCAGACAGAGTGGGATCAGGGTTTTGTTCAACAAAACATAGTTTAGTACTTTTTTCCATAGTATGGGTAATTTGAGTGAAGATTGAATCTATAATATCTTCATATGTGTCATTCGATTTGCTCAATTAAGATGATCGCCTAGAGTTTCCGGGTATTGAACTTTTGTGAACTGGGGAAGCTAGGGTTTCTGAATATTTTTCATGAAATCCCTTCTCATATTCTTAAACATTTGGTGGGATTGTTTCCCCATGATTTACCAGAGGTTTCAAAAAATCATTCCTACAAAGAAACACTTCCCAGGAATCTCCTATTTGGGATTGTCAAAATTCTACTAGAATTTGAATGAAACCATAGTGAAAAAAAATTAGGATTCTTGAAACCCATCTGGTAGAACTTCAACATTTTTTTTAGAAGTTTAAATAAATAATAGGGTAGATTTAACTTGTAACCTAGAAAAATCATAAGAAACCAAAATTGATACTAGAAAACAAAACCATATTGACCCTCACAAGTAATATAACATATGATAATCAAAACAAGGTCTCACCATTTTCTTTTCAACAAGTTTATAGGAATATATTTGACACTGTAGTACATTATCTTGAAGAAAAGGAACTTGTGCCATGGAATGTTATTTACTAGATAGTTCGTGGACCATCTCTCACCTTTATTAGGCAGATGAGTAGCTTCAACTATGAAAGTTTCATTTATAGGAATTTATACATATCCTACTCAGGCAACCTTTCCATTTCAGGCTTTTTCAAAGGACTTAGCAAATTCGACAATGTGCACTTGAAGGGACTGAATAAAGTCCCACTGGCCCTCTTCATTGAGCAAGGCCAAATAGTCCTTGTAGGATTCTACTGTCTCATCGTCATGGGGTTCGATTCTCACAATTGGGGCCATCAAAATAGGATAAGAATATGCCATAGGTTATTGATAGAAAAATGGTAGAGCATTCATCTAGTTTATAACAAAACAAAAGTCAATAGACCAACATACTAGAGACTTTTGCGAAATGGTGAGAACACATATTGAATTAGGGTGAAACAATAATCGACTATCAGACTAGGTTTTGGGCATTGATAAGTTTGAAATTGTATTAAGGTTTGAGTACTGGTAGTACCGAGTGTAGTGGAGGGTTTGATAAATAAAAGAGAAAATTTCCCTCAAGATCATTCAATTGTAATCATAAGCCAAGTGTTGGATGCACAATGAGCCACTAAGAGTAATGTTTTCACATAATAGTAATGACATTATCAAGCATTGATTGTTATACCTTTTAAATACATTGAATGCTCCATACACGATATGAATGTGAATTATTAGGTTTATTTGCATAAGAGTCAACAAAAATCAAAATCAAATAAACCACATTCAAATTGCATCAACTATTAATTACAAAGGTTTAATCCTTGGTTTAAAAGGATCAGAATCATATAAACATGAATTTGACACCGAAATACCATATGCTATATAATTTAAATCCTAATTGAATTGTTACAAGCCACTTTAACCAGAGATCAATCCCTAGTGGTATTGGAATAATGAAATTATGGTGTTTGCATAACATAAAGAAAATGTAATAAAAGTACATTCACACTTTTAAGAAAACATGGGGAGAAACACCAATTCATATATCACTTGTGATAACATTAGGAATTGCAATAAATCCATTAAATTATTGAAGAAAACAAGCCATGGAGTCAATGTAAAGAAATTTAAAAAAACAATGTTCCAAGGTTCAATCCAATAGTTGCAAAAATTGAAGACCTTTTTCATTCATCAAAAATGTTTAACAATGTAAAAGAAAGACGAATCGATATTCAAGATCAACAAGGCAATCCCATGACCTAGGAATATGATATAAACAAAAGGAGGTCCATTTCATTTAGAGAAAATGGAAGGGTAGTTGTTGGTCACTGACACGTTCACTGGGTTTAAGTCCACAACTCAATAGGCAAGATGAGAGAAATATGATATATTTCGTTTTAATTATGAAAAATCTTCCGTTTGATGTTATTTTCTAATCAATGGTTTCTCAGAGCGAAAAGTACTTAAGCCTGCTCCATTCTGTCATTGATAGTGTGTTAGTGAGATGGCTGAGTGTACGGGGAAGCCTTTGGAGAGAGTGATTTAGTAATTTATTGCGAGATAAAAAATGTCAAATTTAAAAAATTTAAAATTTCATTATAAAATTTATAATATATATAGAATTATTATTATTTCATATAATAAAAATAATCAATAAACATATTATTTTTTATTAATTTTATATTTTTTTAAAAGTAATTGAAATTGTAAAATAATATTATTTCCAACTCATATATTTTTCCCTAACAAAATGGGAATGAGTTTAAGAAGTATTTTCATAACTTAATGGGAATGAGTTTAAGAAGTATTTTCATAACTTTGCTTGAGAGAGCCACTTAATATGATGAATTTGTAGCATCTTTAACTTAGTTATTTGAAATTATTTTATCAGTTTTTTTTTAAATTTTCCATGTCTTTTAGTATATCTCTAAAATCTCAAGAAAACTTTGTAAATTTGTCAATATATTGCAACTACATAAAATTAGACGAAGCATCATTTGTTGTTAATTTTTCTATATGAGATATATAATGGATATCTAATAAATGAGGAGCATCTTAATGAAGCTTAGTAAATAGACCTTCTTGAAATCCAACAAGTTTCATCAAAGATAGATCCATCTTTGCTAAATGAGTTCTCACCACTCATATATAAGATTGAGCTATCCCATTCTTTATTTGAAGCAAGCACATGAAATTTGTTACAAATTGACCTATTCCTTCATTTGCCAAATATGTAATGTAAATAATCAGATAGTCTTTTGTAGTTTGATTAATATTTTCATTAACTAAAATTAAGTAAAATGAACTATGAGAATTTTCATCTTTAAACTTTTCCCAATGTACCTCCTTAGCAACTTGGAGAAACTCTTTTCTAGATGTTGTATTTGGTTTATTCAGAGTATTCATCCTCATAATAAGATTTAATACGAAGTTGAAACATTAAATGGAGCTATTATGTTGAATAATTACGTTTACATGTAAATGCTGAGCATAGGTTTTAATTTCATGATTTACTAGATACAACTAGGTGATGACTTGTGGGGTATTGTTGCCAGTAAATTCTTCCTAAAGATGCTATAAATATCAATAAAATAATTAGAAATTGATACTCTAAAAAACTAATTAGGTAAGGAAATAAATCATAGAAGATCTTAGAAAATAATAAGGGAGATTAAACATTACGAAAGAAGCTCTTTTGAAAGTTTGGATCATTTAGAAGAAGATATCTAGCAAGTTGAACCATGTATAAGTTCTCCAGGTAGTTTCATCCTATAGAAAATGTTAAAGAGAAGAAGCTTAATATAAATGGATGTAGTGTAAGCTTTGGGTGAGAAGTAGCTCGGGGTGGGGATGGTAGGACATCCATTGTCACATGACTGGTTCTAAGGGAGGGCTCTCTTTCTCAATGTGGGATAGCTAATGTTGAATGCCTTGTTTATGTAGTTTAATTATATCATTGCCAAATTAATTCATTGAAAATCACTCCTAGTAGATTCTTGATGTAACTCAAAAGATCATATCTTTCTACAATGGGATACTTGGAAGTTGGGACAAAATAAAATAGAGTCTAGTAAGCATTAAATAATGTTTAATGTTAGAGATTTCTATTGCTTCTTTATGGCATTCAATAGTGGTAACCTTAGAATTTGAAGAGCCATAGACCCACATGGAAAATCTTGATCACTTTTGAACTCATTTAATCTCTTAAATGTTTGATATTTGAAATATAGTGTGGACACCCTATTTATACCATAACCCTTTATTTTAAACATTGCAATTAATTATTACCTTCCTGATGGACATGTAAAATTCATATCTTAATTTGTTTCAAGAACATATTTTGTTTTACACCTCTCTAATGGTCCAAACCCTCTAAGAAGGGCCATAATGGATTCAAAATTAATCTTGCTCTCAAATAGTTGTTGGATCCCTAGAGGAAAACCATGTTGTGTTGTGATGAAGATCCTGGGAACATCTAAATGGGCCCTATTTGTTGTACGACCGAGAGGAGGGTTCAAATTCTAGTTTAAATTTCAGTCATCTCACTTCTAGTAATAGAGTTTGTGCTCGACCTTCTCATGAAATTGATTATATTTCATTCTTTGGACCACTAACAGATTATGCAAGATGACATTACAAAAAATAAGTGAACCATATATTAATTATTCTCTGAGAATCATATATGACTGTGAAATTCAAACTTAAGAATTAGCCAGAAAAACATATTATACACTTAAGTCACATACATTTCATTTGTCCGTTTAAATGTCACAAAAAAAGAAACAACATGTTGAATTTCGATCACAACCATAGCATCAAAACCCATGCAAATGTAACTTATGTTCTATCCTTTAACTGATTTATTATGATTAGGTCATTAACATAATTAAAATATAAGTGATATCAAAATCATCGCATAAAATATTGTTGAATGTTCTTCATGGGCGCGTAGTGCACATGATTGGTCTTTAAATTTTGTTAAATCTATTCTAAATCATTGCTAATTTTGAGAGTGGTTTGGGATCAAGGTTGGGGGAAAACAACATTTACAGTCAGTGTTTTGCTCAACTACATTCCTGCTAATCTTGGGTATGAGCATTCATAACCCTTGGGTTTGACATGAAAATGTTCAAAATAAAAGGTGGATGAAAATGGAGAATCAAGTTTTACCCAACCTAAAGGAGCAATTAAGAATTCCTTTAGGCCAAATAAACCCTGGTGGATGGCTGAGCAATTAAGAATTCAACCATGAGGAAACATATAATTCTAAAATTTACTTGTTCCTTTAAAACCCTTGCAAGAAATATCAAGAAATCCAAGATACTCTTCAAGCTAGCTTGATAGATCTTGCAAAATTGAAACAAACCATCATATTGATGCTAAAATTCATTTTAGCCAAGATCTTGAAACAATTCCACACAATTCACACAACAAATCAGGTTTACAACTCAAAGTGCCATGAAAATTGCATAAACTTGCTTCATATTAGTAATAAAATTCAAAATAAAGTTGAGATGAACACATATATGATGAGAAAAGATAGACAACCCAAGAGTTACCTTAGAATTGTTCCCCAAAATTGCTTCAAGGCTTCCCAACAATTAATCAAAAAAATTCACAGAGTTACTCCAATATCCAAGATTTTGCCCCCGTTTTACATTTTAAAATAAGGCCTATATATAGGCACTCCAAGAGCTTGGCCCTACCCTAACCTACCAATGGTATATTAAAAACCACTCAATTTTGTTACAAAACTACGAGCTATTTCATAACTAACTTGTTCTATAATCTTCCTTTGGGATCATGTTGGTTGTAGAGTGGCCCCCTCTAGATTTGGCTTTGGTTTTCACCTTCTCTTGTCCAATGATAAACCCATTCTTCCTCTTGATGTTGACTTGGTAGAATGTTTATTGACCTGGATGGCCCATGATTACCAAAAGCATGAACTTTCAAGTCTACTGACATAGAAGAAACCTTTGGTGTGGTTGTGGCTTCTGTGTATACATCCAGCTTGTATATATCCCACAGACTGTCCCATTCTTCCTCTGTCAACACGTCACCCATCCATGCTTTGACTGTCACCATATCTAGATCTGTAACATGCTTATAATTGACTTCTTCATGTCCCTTGAAAAGTTTTTTCAGCATAAACAGGGGTTCTAAGTGCTGCTTGTAAAGACTCGTCAAACCATCTAGACCATCTTATTGTAAAGCTGGTCCCTTATCTTTGGTGCCACTTTGGATGCCCTCAGAGTGGCGTAATTTTCCTAGGGTAAAATCCTTTGGTAATAGGATTCCCTTCTCATCAAATAATGATGGCTAGCCCCTTTTATGTAGTTCCTCGCATATTCCTTTAAACTTTTCCACTTCCTCATCCATGATACCAACATTCCCACCTATTTGTGTCGCCATCTTATGTTTTCTTTCTACCTGGGCAGATTTTACGCCCAAGCAGGGGCGATTAATGTTTCTTTTTCCGGCTTCTTCTTTGGTCATGCAATTTAGGGGTCTGGCTATTACCTTGATTTTTTGGCCTGTGTCTCAAGCATTTATACCTCTTCATGAGTTGTCCTGATTATTCTGACCTTTTCTTGCACCAGTTCCAATTGTTCCCAATGCTTTTTGAATAGTTTGATATCATTTTTGTGGATCATTCTTTTAATCCTCTCCAACATGAGTCGGCCCTCACAATCCTCTGTGTAATGCCCTACAGTTGTGGCAACCCATGGGCGCACCCACCGGGCGAGCAAAATGGTAGTCGGGCGAGTCGACGAACTAACGCGGGCGCGACATGGGCACAGGTCAGCTCGGCGAGTTGGCAAGGCAAAGTGTGGCGATGAGTTAGCATAGTCGTGGTTATAGTGGGTGAGCATGGGCGCCCACGAGCTAACCTAGCGATGGGCGAGTCACCTTGGCGATGGGCCAATGAGCTAGCAAGGCGAAACGATGCTACGGTCAGGGCGGTCACCCACATATTGGGTGGGCCAACGTGGAAGTGAAACCAAATGAAGGTGAGTTGGGTGGGTCGGCCGAAACATTAAAATGTTGGTGGCAACCATATACATACCAATGAGTTGGGCGAGTTGGAGACACTTTGAACTTGGCAATCAAGTCAAGGCAAGAAGTGTGCATATCTCTGCGATGGACTGTGGTTTATAAAGGCGCAGGTCGTGGTGGTATGAGCCCGCACGACGGGCACATTCAATGGAACATGTAGGTCATCGTTCAAGGTGGAGGTAACACGGTAGGGTGGGCACCCACTGAACGACTGACAAGTTGAGGTGAACGGGAAAGGTACGACCTTGGGTAGGAGCGTTTGGCGATGCGACAGTGAACGGTGGAGTTGTGGATAGTGCGACCAACATGCAGAGGGCGCCGGGTAGGGCGAGCCGGCAGCACATGGTTGTGCACTCGTTCGGGCAGAACGACACGATCATCTAGGATTTTGTAAAAAGGTCGGTCGAGCTTGTCTCCCGGTGTAAACTTGTAAATTCTAAAATTCTAATAAAATCATTACATTGCATATGGGTTTATGTGTTCTCTTGTTGTTGAATGTTGATGATGTATTAATGGTTTCCACACATTAATGCTGTTTCAAAATGATGAATGTTAGGTGTATTTGGGAAAGTAAATTAACAAATGAACATGTTAAGTACTTAGCCGATGCCGCACATAGGCCAATTAACGAAAAAAGAATTGGGGGCATGACAGATGGTATCAGAGCGAATTGCAGAGAACAAACATGTGTGCAGGGAAAAGTTATGGAGAAATCATCGATTAACAGTTTGGGTTTTGTGGACTTGGTGGTTCATGGAAAGACCATCCAAGCTCTAGTGGATACGGGGGCCACTCATAACTTCATGATGACACAATTAGCAAGAGAGGTTGGACTGATGATCTTCCCATTGAATGTGGAAGTCAAGGTAGTGAACTCTAGAGCTAAAGTGGAGGTTTTGGCACATGAAGTACCTGTGCAAATAAAAGACTGGAAAGGTGAGTTGGACTTCACAGTGATGGAGATGAACGGTTTTGATGTGATATTGGGGCAGGATTTCTTGAAGGGCAACAAGGCAATTGTTGTCCCCTTCTTTGATGAGGTGGTGCTGGTTGGATAGTCATAGACTTGGACTTTGCCCACTCAAAGGCAAAGGAGGGAAGTCAAGGTGTAGCATGTTTCTGCACTAAGTTTGGAGAAGGCTATGCGGGAGTCAGATGTGGAGACGTATGTGGTTGTATTTAAAGGAGTCGAAGGCAATGAGGGAGTGGGGGCACCTATTCCAGCTAAGGTTTCTGATGTGCTGGCTAAGTATGTAGATTTGATGCCCAATGAGCTGCTAAAGACACTTCCACCAAGGCGTGCAGTGTACCATAACATTGAGCTTGATCTAGGGAAGCAACCTTCAGTAAATCACCTTATCGATTGTCAGGACCTGAGTTGGAGGAGTTGAAATGACAGTTAAAGGAGTTAGTTGATGTAGGTTTCATCAGACCTTCAAGGTCCCCCTATGGAGCTCCAGTATTGTTCCAGCGAAAGAAGGATACGAATGAGCTACGGATGTGCTGTGATTATCGTGCTCTTAACAAGCAGACGATAAAGAACAGGTATCCTTTGCCATTAGCTGCAGATTGCTTCGATAAGCTTGCGAAGGCCCGAGTGTTTTCCAAGTTGGACTTGAGGCATGGGTATTATCAGGTGCGGATAGCTAAAGGAGATGAAAAGAAGACCGCAATAGTAACAAGGTATGGTAGTTTTGAATTCCTTGTTATGTCATTCAGGTTGTGCAATGCTCCTATTACGTTTTGCACTTTGATGAATGATGTTCTACATACATACTTGGATTCGTTCATAGTAGTGTACTTAGATGATATAGTGGTGTACAGTGATAACAGAAGGATCATAAGAAGCACTTGGCAATGGTGTTCAAGGCGCTGAAGGCAAATCAACTGTACTTGAAGAAGTCTAAGTGCATGTTCGCTCAGACCGAGATTCTGTTCCTTGGACATATAGTGGGTCAAGGATACATATGGATGGAGCCAAGCAGCATGAAGGTGATCAAAGACTGGGTTGAACCGAAGAATTTCCATGATATGAGGGTGTTTTTGGGCATGACCAAATACCGATGGAAGTTTGTAGAGTGGTACTCCAAGGTAACATCATCACTGACAGACCTATTAAAGAAAGACAAGAGAGGGAGTTGGATGGAAAAATGTCAGATGGCATTTGATGATTTAAAGAAAAGGATGGTTAGAACAACGATACTGGAGTTTTCAGACTTCGAGTGACCGTCTGTGGTACACACAGATGCTTCAAATTTTGCCATAGGAGGGGTTCTTATGCAAGACGGGCATCTGGTGGTGTACGAGAGTCGGAAGTTGCAGGATAGAGAACGAAGGTATTTGGTCCATGAGAAGGAGATGACTGCGATCATTCACTATTTACATGTATGGAGGCATTACTTGATTGGGAGCCTTTTTTTGTCAAAACAGACAACGTTGTAGCAAGTTATTTTGCATCACAATCGAATCTTTCTACGAAGCAAGCTCGTTGGCAAGACTTCTTGGTAGAATTCAACATGACTATTGAGTATAGATCGGGGAGACTCAATGTGGTAGTAGATGCCCTTAGCAGGAAGGGACAACTTGTAGCATTGAAGGGGGAAGACCAGGCAGTATGGAGTAGGATTCGAGTTCAGATGTCAGAGGAGATGCATAATGAGCTCAAGGAAAGTGTTGAGACCGATACTCAGGCACAGAATATAGTGAAGCAGATAAAGGAGAGGAAGACATGAAAGTTCTTTCTCCAAGATGGATTCTTGTTCTTTAGAAACTGACTCTATGTTCCAAAGTCATCTGGGCTTAGGAGGCACCTTTTGAAGGAGTGACATGATTCTCTGTGGGCTAGCCACTCAGGGCAACATCGTTCTTTGGCATTGTTGGAGAGAGGATTCTTTTGGGAAACAATGTGAGAGGATGTAGAGGAGTATGTACATATGTGCATCATTTGTCAGTAGGACAAATTGATACACAGAGGCAAGGAGGTCTGTTGCAGCCTTTACCGATTTTGAGAGACCATGGATGAGTGTCTCAATGGAATTCATCACTCAGTTGCCATAGGTGCAAGGGTATAATGGGATAATGGTTGTGGTTGATCATTTTTCCAAGTATGTTGTCTTTGTTCCAACAAAGATGTCATGTGGAGCCGAGCGGACTGCAGAGTTGTTCTTCAAGAACATAGTGAAGTATTGGGGGATGCCATTGAGCATCGTGTCGGACCGAGATCCGTGATTTACAGGAAGATTTTGGACCACATTGTTCAAGTTAGTCGGGACAGATTTGTTGATGAGTTCGAGTTACCATCCATAGACAGATGGGTAGACTGAGAGGATCAACACGTTGCTGGAGGATTACCTGAGACATTATGTGATGGTTGATCAGAAGAATTGGCCTAAACTCTTGGATGTGGCTTAGTTTAGCTACAACATATAAAAGAGTTATGCAACAGAGTACAATACGTTTGAGTTGGTGAATGGGCAGATGCCAGTCACACTGCACACCGTAGTGACAGGAAGTTTGATGAGGAGTCCTCATGCAAAGAAGTTCATCAAGGCTTGGGATGAAACCTTGGAGTTGGCACGGTTGCGCTTGCACGAAGCTGCAAGGAGAATGAAGAAATGGGCAAATAAGGAGAGACGGGATGCACACTTCAGTGTGGGAGACATGGTGTTCCTCAGGATTACCAGAGATCAGTTTCAGCCACCTAAGGGGACTGCGAGATCATTGACGAGGAAATATGAGGGGCCATTCTGAGTGAAGAAGAGAGTGGGGGAAGTTGCTTACGAGCTGGAGCTTCTGCACCATATGCATATGAAACATCCAATTTTTCATATCAGTCAGTTGAAGAGATGCAGACTTGATGCTGATCATCCAGAGAGAGTGGAACCACCGAGGGGACCAACCATGATTGTTGACAAGCCGAACCTTGAGATGGACAAGATTTTGAAATCTCAGACAACAGGGATTGGTAGTCACATACGATGGGAATTTCTTGTCAGATGGAAGAATGCACCGAAGGAGGATAGCTAGGAAACAAAGGACTCACTTTGGAGATGGAAGCAGAAGATTGCGAAGTATGACAGGAATTTACAACAGATAGCTGGATTGTCGAGGACGACAATGACCCTTGGTGGGGGAGGATGTAACACCCTGTGGTTGTGGCAACCCACAAGTGCACCCACCAGGTGAGTGAAACAGTAGTCAGGCGAGTCAGCGAACTAACGTGGGCGCGACATAGGTGCGGGTCAGCTCGGCGAGTTGGCAAAGCAAAGTGTGGTGACAAGTTAGCATAGTCGCAGTTATAGTGCGTGAGCATGGGCATGCCCACAAGACGACCCAGCGATGGGCGAGTCACCTTGGCGGTGGGCCGATGAGCTAGCAAGGTGAAACGATGCGATGGTCAGGGCAATCACCCACATATTGGGTGGGTGAACGTGCAAGTGAAACCAAAATAAGGCGAGTTGGGTGGATCAGCCAAAACGTTAAAATGTTGGTGGCAACCATATATATACCAACAAGCTGGGCAAGTTGGAGACACTTCGAACTTGGCAATCAAGTCAAGGCAAGAAGTGCGCATATCTCTGCGGTGGACTGTGATATATAAAGGCGCAAGTTGTGGTGGTATGAGCCTGTATGGTGGGCACGTTCAAGGGCAAACACAAGTCATCGTTCAGGGCGGAGGTAACACGGTAGGGTGGGCGCCCACTGAATGACTGACGAGTTGAGGTGAATAGGCAAGGTGTGACTACGGGTAGGAACGCTTGGCGATGCGACGGTGAACGATGGAGTTGTGGACGGTGCGGCCAACATGCGGAGGGCACCGGGTATGGCGAGCCGGCAGCACATGGTTGTGCACCCGTTCGGGCAGAATGACACGATCATTTAGGATTTTGTAAAAAGGCCAGTCGAGCTTGTCTCTTGGTGTAAACTTGTAAATTCTAAAATTCTAATAAAATCATTACATTGCATATGAGTTTATGTGTTCTCTTGCTATTGAATGTTGATGATGTATTAATGGTTTCCGCACATTAATGTTGTTTAGAAATGATGAATGTTAGG
Organism: Pinus tabuliformis; assembly: GCA_031772625.1. Taxonomy (NCBI): domain Eukaryota; kingdom Viridiplantae; phylum Streptophyta; class Pinopsida; order Pinales; family Pinaceae; genus Pinus; species Pinus tabuliformis. The sequence continues at coordinate 97,624,406 of CM062820.1, forward strand.
CGTAGTTGGGAAAGTAAATTAACAAATGAACATGTTAAGTACTTAGCCGATGCCGCACGTAGGCCAATTAATGAAAAAAAATTGGGGGCGTGACAGTAGGCTAGGATGTGCCTCAATTTTCTCAACACACTCTTTTACCCGATCGAGCTCCGTTTCTAACCTCTTAAGATCCTCCATCAGTTATAGAGGTCATGGGCAAGCTCCCTTGACCTTCGTGTGCATAGTTGGCATACCCATTAATTCGGTTCGGTTGAACTACGAGGACATTTCCTAAGCTTGGGAGGCGACGTGGGAACCCCTCTAGCCTCAATGTCGGGGCTAAAAAAATGAATGGCCATGTCCTCTCCTTCACCCTTTACATGATCTTCATCAGAAGTGAAGGAGGCCATTAGGTGAACTAGCCCCAGAGTTCTGGCATAAAGAGGCGAAATACCACATGTAGGATCAATTGATACAAGAAGAAACAAGCATACCACTCTAGATTCAAATTGAAGAGGGTGAAGGTGAATGGGAGAAATATATTTAAGGGTTGGTGAACAAAAACTCTAGGCCTATGATCCTTATATAACTTCTCCCGTGGTGACAAAATTGATAGAGATGAATATTTTCCCCTAGTGTGAATGTGCAGGACTATAGACTTGGAAATTGGCTTAGATATGAGCTGACGACGAGGTTGTACGATGAGAGCTCAAAAAATAACAATTCCATACCACAACGATGGCCTGACTTGACTTTAACAAACAATTCTCGCGCGTAATGTAACATCTGGCCTCCTGAGTGTTTATATAGGTATTTAAGGGATGTGCACAATGTGAACACATGTTTGTCTTCTATTGTCTCCCTGTCAGTGGTAGGTGTCAGGTAGCGTCACTTCACATTGTTAGGTTCCTAGCCATGAGGGACATGGAGGTGGAGTGGGAGTTATGAGGGGTTGTCATGTGTCAACATCAACAACACTTAACTCGTTTATCCTCCTCGTTGTTTCTTGGTGTGATGGTTCTCACCACCATTTGATGAGAAAACATATCCACAATTTGATCATGAGGAGACTTGCTCGCCATAGCCCTCATGGTGTCGGGATGGTGTGATGAGTTGTGAGGTTGAAGCAAACTAAGGGTAGTGAATGAGCTGAGTGTGGTGACATGGAGGTTGGTGTGGTGTGGTGGCATGGAGGATGAGTTGTCATAAGTGTTAATGTAGTGGGTAACATGATGGCTTGAATGGTGAGGATGGAGGGTGTAGTGAAGTAGTGGTGGTAGTTCATAAATGATGTTGGTAAGGACATGTGATGGAATTTCACGTTAGGATTAAATGAAATGAAATGATATTTTAATGTCTACGAGACTAAAAATAATCTATGGGACCATCGGTTCCCTTATTTTTGCCTTTTGCAATTCAGTCTTTTTATTATTCAAATTGATGATGAGCCGGCCAAACCTTCCAACAATCCCTTCACTAAAAAGACAATGCCAAGAAACCAATGCTAACATATTACCATAACTTTCTCTGATGACATATCACATTCCAAACTAAAATGTTTTTCCGATTCCACTTCCCCAGACGTGCAAAATATACACACTTGTTCTTACCAAGCCTCTTAATCGAAGTTGATGCGAGGTGGTTCTTAATTGAGCAATAAGAACCTTTACCCTCCACGAAATGCTAGGTCCAACGAACTCTTTTGTTGTAGATCACATGTAGGGTTGAATTCCTTAGTGTAGTACTTCTTCTTTCTACCCAACTCCTTTCCCCATATCTGTTACGAAACTTCTCCATAACAAAATTATTTAGCTCCTTTATATTTATGGGACAGGAATTAAGGTAGATATCCCATTTTTGAATCTATCTATGGTTTTGTCTCAGCCATGTTTTCCTTCTTTCACTCATGCCTTCATTGAAGATAACATTTGGCCATCTACCTACTCCCATTTTCTCAATTATTTTTAGATATATTATGAGGCGTACCATAGAGGAAAGCAATCTGAAGTTGTGATGTTGTGCGAGAGGCTTGTGTTGCTGACACGTGGCTAACTTTGCATGACCTCTAGGTAATATTGTTCACGCATCTTTGTGGCACAGACGAATCTAGGGTAGATTCTGCCAATCACCCTTCTATCCATCATCTCTACCCATGGTGGTCTGATGTGCTCACGCCTGGCCATGCCTGCCAGAGTCTATGCTCGTGATCTCAAAGCCACACGCTTCAATAGGAATGCACTCAAGATGGGGTGACACGCATTACTGGTGTGGACCATTCTTTCCAACTCACATTCAAGTGGTGCATTCAAATTGCATTTTGTAAGACATTTTAGGTCTAGTACCAACACCAATGTTCATATCTTCATGTGTTCTCTTGTCTATTTTCCTCCCTTAGGCATCCAAACATAAAAATTAGATTTCTCAAAAGTTTGAAAATTTATTAATATAAAAGGGTTATTATAATAAATATTTATTAAGAAAATTAATTTAAATATTATTTTTCAAAAACTAGCCGTTTAATATAGCCATTACTTATTAATAATTTTTAATAAATTAATAAACTAATATCATTATTTATATATTATTTTTCAAAAACTAGCCATTTAATATAGCCATTACCTATTAATATTTTTAATAAGTTAATAAATTAACATCATTATTTAAATATTATTTTTCAAAAGCTAGTCGTTTAATATAGTCGTTACCTAATAATATTTGTTTTTAATATATTAATAAACTAATATCATAATTTAAATATTATTATTCAAATATAGTCGTTACTTGGAAATTATGTCTCTACATTGCTCTCTATTTAAGCCTTTGCCATGGTCTACCTCTTCATCTGGTCGTGATGATGGACCACGCTTGTCGGTTCGAAACGTGTCGGCCAAAAATTTCTCTTATGTGATTTCTACCGAAAGACTTTGCTTAATTCATTATAGATCACAAAAGCTTGAATACAAAAATTCAAACATTGTTATTTATAAGAATATAATTTGGATAGAGAGAATAACAATCCTTTTTTTCATTCCCTTAAATTGAATCTAATTGACACTTTAGTTCATTAACCATTAAAAAATTAGAGAGATGTCATCATACTAAAATTAAAAATATAATAAAAATTAACAAAATATATATAATTTTTTCCATGTAACCAAGTATGGCAAGGTTAGTTATTCTTTAGTGTTGAAGGCAATTCAAAAACAAGGTTCAAAATCATTTATGTCACTCAACAATAGTATTCTCAAAACGGGAAGAGACATAGACTGATAGAACGAATCCCAATCTTTTAAAATTATTTCAGCACTTAAATGTGTGATGTTTCAAATATAATGAATTAAAATGGATGACCTATTTGCACCATCACCTTTTAAATGTTGTAATTAATTCTCTCCTTCTTAAATGTAAAATGTAGATTTTAATTCTTTTTGAAGATCAGATTTTACACTTCTCTAGTCAAACCCCCTTTTTTTATTTCAATCTTCATACTTCAAAGTTAGATTTTTTTTAAATTGAAAATTTTAATATAAAGAGTTGTTACTATAAATATTTATTAAGGTTTAATTTTGATAAAAAGAATAGCATTATTTTTTTTTCATTCCTTAAAAATTAAAACCGATTGACATTTTCGATTATTAAACTACATTTTTTTATTTCAACCTCCATACTTCAAAGTTCGATTTTTTTTTTTTTTTTTAAATTGAAAATTTTAATATAAAGAGTTGTTACTATAAATATTTATTAAGTTTTAATTTTGATAAAAAGAATAGCAATATTTATTTTCCATCCCTTAAAAATTAAAACCAATTGACATTTTAGATTATTAAACTATCTGAAAGTTAAGATTTATTTTACTAATCCTATTACATGATATTTTGTTAAAATTTTCTGTTTTATTAAGTTTTAATTTTGATAAAAAGAATAGCAATATTTTTTTTTTCATTCCCTAAAAATTAAAACCAATTGACGTTTAGATTATTAAACTATCTGAAAGTTAAAATTTATTTTACTAATCCTATTACATGATATTTTGTTAAAATTTTCAGTTTTTTTAATAAAACTAGGTTGATATCATCATAGTTGTGATTTATTTGATTTTTTATTTATAATTTAAAAATTATAAATATATACTAAAATAAAAGTTATAATTAAAAAGTAATAAATGATTTTTCTTTTTTATCTATTTAAGTATCTCATCTTCCCATTCATAGGAAAAGGTGACATATTCTTGGTTAAGATATTCTTTAGGGATCAATGCCATTCAACAACAAGGCTGAAAGGTGTTACAACAAGATACTTTTTAGGGACAACAAGGGGTGGGATGAGGATGTGGTGTTAGTAGTGATCATTCATCTCATAGGACAAGTAAGTTATCATATTTTTGGAGTCTTAGATGTGCTTGAAGTAATCAAGTAGAGGCTTATGCCCTTTTCCAAAGGCTTCATTAGGTTACTTCTATTAATCTAAACACATTAATCGTTGTGGAAAATTCTAGTAGTGTAATTCGGCATCTTTATCTCGATTCTTCTGATAAGGACCTAAAATTAATTGTCACTTTCAAAAGGATCTATTCTTTGTTGCAACATACTAGGAATTATTTAGTATTGAAACATATGGAATTATTGAAACATGCAGAATCATTCATATGAAATTGTTGGAACATATGGAATTATTCAGGGATTATTCAAACATTTGAGGAGTTTTTTTTTTGTTGAAACATAATAATAAGGAATCATATTTCATGACAAATAAGGGAACAACACTGGAACCTATCACTCTTATTGTTAATGAATGGGCAGGTTGTCACCCTATACCCTAATTCTCATGCTCCAAGGAACAATAATAGGGTGGATGGGGACTTATTTTTCCCATGGCATTAGTGGGAATGTGGAGGCTCCATCAAGTCTTGAATCAATTGGCATGCAATTAGATAAAGGTCAAAAGAACCTCATGGGGTGATAAACCCATCATATGTTAAATTGGTATGCTAGTGTTCATAGTAGTGTTGGATTGTGATAAAGGTAAAATTATGAGCTGCATCCTTCCATCTCCCCTAGGTGGTAGAAAAGGACTATATATGGTTGATTTTTGTCTTCAGTGGATAAGCTTTGATATATTTCTTCACTCCATCGAGTGGGCCTACTCCATAGACAAGTTGGATGCAACATGAGAGGTTTGTTGGTCACATGAGGATAATTTTATCTACATTAATTTGTTTCATTCTGAGAGCACTTCAGTGATGTTGGTTAATCCTATGCGGAATTGTTGGAAGAGGGAGTGGGCAAGGCTCCTCTAGTTTTTCTTCTTCGTTATAATTTTGGTCTAGGTTGAAAGGGTATTTTCATGCGCCATTCATCATTTTTTAATGGGAAATTACATCTACACCATCATTGACATTAATATTTTTTCTAATGGAAATTTTGTGGTGTTCTATAGTTTGTAAGAGAAGGATTATCAACCCTATTATATCACTCTTTTCAATGACCAAAATTGGGTCGAGACTTGGACTAGGAAGATGTTTCATATGGATCATTAGTGTGGGGTAGAGTAGAAGATTGAAACAATACGGGAAGAAATCCTTAAATTATAATTCAGTTATAATGTCTAGCATTAAAAATAGAAATTTTGGTTGAGAAAAGTATGCATATTCAATAGGATTAGGAAAAAATTGGAACTCTTAAAAATCAGATTGTGGAGATACAACAAAGTATGGATCAAACCAGGCCAATCTCTTATTCTTTGGTAACTACGTTAGTTTTGGAAATGTAATGGTTCCTGACTTGAGTATTAATTCTCCCTCTCTAGAGTTAGAGCATGGGCATGTGGTAGATGAATAATGATTTCCTAGTTAGTTTATATGGAGGTCAAATTTTGGGCTTGTAGTGGAGAATTTATACCTATAGAAGTCATAGTATAGTAAAATTTTTCAATTGATATTGGTTAGATATCAGGTTGGAAGAAAATAATGTATGGCATGGATGGAATCATAAATTTTGTACTCCTATTGTAATAATTCACCTCCAAGCACATATTTTAATATAAAATTATTTCCCATTATGGTTAAAAAGAGAAAAAAGATATTCTCTAGGGACAACAAGGCTCAAAGCCATTACAACGATGTACTAATATGGGATGAGAAGGTCACTTGTGGGAGTTGAAACTTTGCGGGGTGGATAACAATCACTCCTCCCAACCACCCAAGATAAAATCAACCGATGAAAAAAAACAAAACAAATATAAAATGAGGCATTGTCCCCTTTGGACTTTACCAATGTAAGTGTTTCAAATTGTATTTCTTCTCATATGATTAATCCATAAGGGTAATGAACAAGTAAATGCACCTTGCTTGACATTCTCAAAAGAATCATAATATTTCATTAGGTAGGGGGATGAGGATATAATTTCATAGGACACAAAAGCATATCCTTTTATTAGGTGGGGCATGCGAATATAATTTTATATATCCAATATTGACAAAGTCTTGATTCAATTTTTGTGAGCACATGAGAAACCTAACAACTTATCCCATGGGCATCAATTTTGATTTGACTTACATAATCATTAATTTTCCCACGAATATGAATCCTATATTGTTGGGTTGTAAAGTAAAAAAAATTGCATACAAAGCCTAACAACAATAGAGAAATTATCCTATCAAAAATTAATTAAACTACTTTGATTTGTTCTAAAGTGCTATAAGAAAATTTCACCTAAGGTAGAAAGATGCTTTCAACCTAGTGGATTAGATGATGATCTACCCAAAAGTGTGTGATCGTGGAAAGGGATCAAAGGATCTAGACATAATTCCTTCCTATACAAACAAGAACATTCTACACTCATACAAATGGCTATAAAAGGAAGGTTTGAGGGTTGGTACCAGGCACACTCATAGATTGGTGATGTCTCTTGGGCTTGACGCAGTGAAGAATCTGCTCCAACTTGAAGATCCTAATTCCTCCTGCAATAAGACAAAACCCTACACACATGCACCACCAACCAAACCCATAATAACCTTCCAAATAGGGCTTATTAGTCTAGAAACATCATGCACAAGTATAGAACATGATCAGATCATATATGTAGGAAAGGAACATAGATCCATTAATTAAAAAGTTGTAATACAAATAATGTGTACCTCCAAATAAGAGAGCCCTCTCTTCAATCCAACAACATAACTTCCTTCTCTAAGTGTTACAAAAGATCTATGATCACTTAATCACAAGATCTCAGATGCAAGGAAGTATGATTCTCTCAGTCTATCCAAGATTCAAAAATCACTATTAGCCTAACACTTTGGAATCAATAGAATAAATAGGCCTAAAGGCCTTCCAAGGAGGGTGAATCTAGACACTTGGGATAAAGAGAGGTTAGGAAGATTCTCTAATAATACACCAAAGCCAAATTGAATAAAATATCCTCTAAGTCGATCTCATATAGAAAGAAAGACTCTAAAATCGCAACCATCGTCACTATGATAGAACAGAAAAATGTGAAATATATTTGCTAAGATGACAAGGGTTCCCAGTGAAGACAAACATTATCGCCCCGTTCTACACTAGGTCCCAATGATGATGCATAAAAATACTATAAACAAGGGTAGGGAATTAGAAAAAAGGTCATCAATATAAAGGCTGACATATACTGACTCTAAGGAGGAAATTAGGCTAATAATAAATTCCCCATAATGCATGAGGTTAGGAGAGTAACTGATGGCCCAAATGCATTACAACAATTCTGAGAGATCAAAAATCAAAGGAAGGAGCCATGAATGCAAAGTTGGATCGGAGGAACTCAAATGTTGGAGTCACAACTCTGGTGATAACATCCCTGAGTCGAGCATACCCATGCTCGATCATAAAGAGAAACTGAACATGGTTGTCAAACATACACTGTGGATCCATGGCATGAAATGCTAAGAAATGGCCATGAACAATACATAATGGATCCATGTAATACATCAAAAATATCATAGACACTAATAAATATAGTGTGGATATATGTCATAGTATACATCAATACGACTATAGACACATAAGACCGACGATGCCCTAGAGTAGTCCTCATAGTACATAAATGATACATAACTCCAACATAACCTGCAAAGGGTTCCATATAACAGTGAGATTTCCCTAACCCAGGGTCTTCTACACAACCCCGATGGTACGAATCTACAACATGAGAATAGATGTGTTGATGTCGAGAATGGTAGAAATCACCTGATTACCAAGAAATGAGGTGTATTATTAACATATGTCAGGGGACCCACTGTTGGTACCATCCCATGACCTCCTTTTTCCTCCTAAAACATATCATTTTCCTACCTCTTTCCATCATACATCTCTTAGATCCCTTGAAATTGATTAGTTAATAATACTATAGTTATTAAAATGCATTAAAATTGATTTAGGAGTTTTATGTTAAAGAATTAGGAGTTTTTGGTAAAATGACTACAGGAAGTTACAACATCCTATAATTGGTTTATTGTTTGACATGTGGCATGACAGCTAGGCTAGAGCAAAGGGTAGGGATGAAAAGTAGAATGTCCAAGCATGGACGAATACCTATCCTACAGCAGAACCGACCCTCCTACATGCGCGGTCAATGATGGTCAAAGTATAGCATGTTGGCGACAAAGGCAACAACAACATAGCATTCTAAACTGATTTAGTTTTGTTCCTTTTTGAAATCAGTTCAGAATAGAAACATTTTAAAAGTCACGACATGATAAAAGCGGCAACAGCCGCATCATGAATGTACATTCGTTTTCGAAATGTAAGGGTTGTAAAAACATATGTAAAGACAGTTCTGTGTAGTTAGTGGTTGGTTATCATTATATCATTTTGAAACAGAGTTTTGAACTTAATACCAAGAACACGGTTGCAGTCACGATTTTCCTTGTTGCGTTGATTCTATAATCGGTTGATCACAGTCCAGTATACCTCTAAAACACGGACGGGCCCTGCGTTAAACTGGTATACTGTCATTTCTTTTTATTCGCAACTTAGGGTATTAAATGATATGCACAGCAATTAGAATTGGTTTTTGATTTCAATAGAATGTGTATGAGTGATGTTTATGATAGTGCTTGAACAGTTCATCACTGAGATCGTGAATCGTATCTTGTAAGGGATTCGATCCTTTGTTGTTTTTTTAAAGCAATGTCATGAACTCTGTTATCATTTTAAAGTATGCGTATGATTTCAGTATGTCTTTATCTTTCATGAATATTAGTTGAATGCTGAGTACTTGCTGAACAGGGGTTTTATGCATAGTGTCTCCGTAAGGAGATTGAAATCTTGGTTTAAAGTGATACACAGTGTTTTAATTTGGTAAATGAATTGAATGACAGTGTTGTAATTAGGTAGATTAACTGAGTGACCTAAGTGTTTTGGTGATAGGTAACACACCTCAATCTTCTGTAAAGAAGTCCTGTAACCTACCATCATAACCACTTAGCTAATAATCCTTTATGTCTATATACTGTAGACGCATGCCTCTAAGTCTACGCATCTTGGTCGATAATAAATATAGCCTTGTCTAGCACCCTAGATAGGACACTACATTTTGGCGTCGTTGCTAGGGAGGCGTACTTAAAGGATTTAAAAAGAAAAAAAAATTCAATAAACAAAAATGAGCAAAAACATAGATTTAGAAATCATGTTCATTTATGCCTAGATTTAGAGACAATCAAGGTAGATTCATAAAAACCCCCCACCGTCCAAAAACTAACCCATCATCATCAGGAGCAGACTCTTTAGGGAATACAACACCAGCTGAGGAAGTCACCATCCAAGCATTAGAGGAAAAACAAAAGTCAGGACAAATACTTACTCTCATCGAAAGGCAAACTTTATTAACACATAAATCGCAGAAGAAACACTTTCCTAGATCTTCCACACAAGGAGAAAGTAGCACAGTGACCGAACAATCTTTCTTTAATCTCCTGTTTAAAACAAGTGACACTAACACAGAGAAACCTATTAGAATGGCTGAGGAAGGAGCTGGATCAGTACCAAATCAAGGACAGAGAGACGAAGAAGAGTCAACTTTTAAGTTTCCTATACATGAACCACAAGAAGATGATGAGATCAAAATGAAAAACATACCTCCATCCATGCTACCAAACTTTTATGGTATGGCTTCGGAAGATCCAGACTCATTCTTGTTCGAGTTTGACATTGTATGTCGAACATATGCCTATACAGATGATGCCCATAGGCTTAGACTCTTCCCAGCGACATTAAAGGCATCAGCCTTAAGATGGTTCATGAGGCTTGGTGAGCATGCGATAGTTGATTGGGATGGCATGAGAAGAATATTTCTAAGGAAATATCAACCTTATTGTAGATCCAAAGATTCCAAAGATGATATCTTTAGAATGAGCCAGCAAGAGGATGAAACCTTAGAGGAATACTTAGAACGGTTTGTCTACAACTTACAAAAATCCAAACACCGAACTATGCCTCTTGATCTGATCCACACAATATTCTTGAAAGGCATCCAAGAGGAATACATGGATGATCTTAACTTGATGGGCAAAGGTGGCATTTCTGCCTTACCCTTTGAAGAAATCGTTGAGTTATGCGAAAAGTATTCAAGGAGCAAAGCTAAAATGGGAAAAAGAACCCTGTCATCCAAAGTCACAAAATCTGCTTCAGCAAGTGTCACAAGGGCTGAAATAGGGAATCTGTTAGAAGAGTTTAAAACAGATCTGTTAAGCACCCTAGGGAACCAAATTGACACTCTAAAAGCTAATAAGAAACAAGAAGATGAAGATCAGATAATGGCTATCTTCTGCCCAAAATGTCGGAAGAAACATGCATTAAAAGACTGCTCATTAGAAAACATCCAAGTTTGTGCTTTCTGTACTGAACATCATGATATATTTAATTGTCCTAAAGTTAAGGTTTTTCAGAACTGTAATATGGCAGCTAATGCAGAGATGGAAAACGTGTAGTACATGGGCACAAAGAGACCATGGCAGCCAAGGCTAGCACCTCAAGGTATGTTTCCAAATCAAAATTTTCAATTTCCTGTGAATGATCAAATGTATGCACAGAATTCATGGAATGTACCCATGCCATGGCAGCACCAAAACCACCCACAGCAACAATGGAGACCATCTCAACAGTACTCTCAATCCTATCATACATATCCTCAATCATAGCAACCATATTCACAACCATATCAACAATACCATCAGCCGTATTCATCACATTCTCAACCATATCAGCCATATCCTCAGGAAGTTGTTTATCAACCTCAACCTACTCAACAAGCACTGCCTGCTCCTCCACCAATAAATCCACCACAACTGCAATTTCCATCTAACTCACAACCTCCCAGACCTATTCAAATTCCTGCTCAAACTGTCCCAAATCCAAATAACAGAGCAGAGAGGCCAGCCTACAATGTAGAAGAGGGAACCTCATATCCCACACTACCCTTGCAAAATATCAACTTGAGGTCTAGTAGGGTACTCCACAAAGATTCTCCAATAACAGATAAGCAAGAAGAAAACACAGAAAATGAAAATGAAATGACAAATCAAAGAAAACCAAACGATGATACCAAAGATAAGCAGATGCAACCATTGCATCCACCTTTTCCAGACCGATTGGTCCAAATAAAACCTCCAATGTCTATACCACAGTTTGATGTCTTAGATGAACTCAAGAATGTCTACATAAAAATTCCACTGCTGCAAGCTATAAAAGACATTCCCATATATACTAAAGCCATCAAAGACATGTGCCTCAAGAAGCCTACTAGGAAAAGGATTGATCCTCAAACCATTCATGTTATAGGACATTTAGCTGGCCTTATGACCAATACCATCTCCATGGAAAAGTATGTTGATCCTGGCATTCCCAAAGTGACCACCATCATTAACAACATATAGATTCCAAACACTTTGATAGATCTTGGGGCCGCAATAAATGTCATGACTCTTGAAACCATGAGAACACTCCAGCTCATAAATTTGCAACATACAACGATTGTTCTAGAACTAGCTGATAGGTCTAAAGTGATTCCTGAAGGGATTTTGGAGGACATAATTGTCTCACTGGACTCTTGGGAGTATCCAGTGGATTTCTTAGTTCTTCAACCCAAATCCAATTTAGGAGGACACCCTATCATCCTTGGTAGACCATGGTTAGTGACTGCTAATGCATTCATAGGATGTCGATCAGGTAACATGATCATTTCAAGAGGGACCGAAAGAAAACAACTCACTCTTTATCCATCGGCACAATCACCAGCAGTAACACACAATTTGTGGCTTAATGATAAATACAATGATAAAGAAGAAGTACAATCTGTTTTTAGCATTGACCAAATCTATGATTTCCAAGAACAAAATAATAATGATTTGGTAGAATTATTCCTTTCTCAACCTGATATTTCCGAAAATTTGAGAAACGACCAATATCATGTTGCAGATGTACTTTTAGCCCAAAACTTTCAGGAAACGTGCACCATTGAATATTTGCAAACCACATTTCAAAATATTTTTCCAGTTCAATCCATCACCAACACACAGAGTCAGATCATAGAGATTAGTCCAGGGAAAACTCTGAACATAGGCAATCACCTAGACTCATCTCAACAAGAGAAATTGATTCGACTATTGAGAAAATACCAGAAAGCATTTGCTTGGGACTACACCGATATGGATGGGATTCACCCTGACACATGCACTCACCATATTTATATGGATAGTACTATCAAACCAGTGAGGCAACCGCAGAGAAGAATGAACCCCATGCTCCAGGATATTGTCAGAGAAGAATTGCAAAAACTGTTGAGAGTTAATTTTATATATCCTATTTCTGACAGTCAGTGGGTATCCCCATTGGTTATAGTGCCCAAGAAAAATGGTAAGTGGCGCATTTGTGTTGATTACAGACAACTGAACAAAGCAACGCTCAAAGATTATTTCCCACTATCATTTATTGACCAAGTGTTAAACACCCTAGCTGGGAAATCATCATTTTCTTTTCTTGATGGTTTCAGTGGCTACAACCAGATCAGGATAGCCTCAGAGGACCAGGACAAAACCACATTCACCTGTCCTTGGGGCACTTATGCTTACAATGTTTTGCCATTTGGACTTTGCAATGCTCCAGCTACATTTCAGAGAGCTGTATTAGCTATTTTCGCTGATTTAGTTCATGATTGTGTTGAAGTTTATATGGATGATTTTTCAGTATACGGCAATTCATTTGAACATGCATTAGAGAACCTTGAAAGAGTTTCGAAAAGATGTATTGAAGCTAATCTGTCCCTGAGCAATGAAAAGTGCTTTATGATGTTAAACGAAGGGATAGTATTAGGCCACTATATTTCTTTTCAAGGCATCAAAGTTGACCCAGCAAAGATCCAGATCATTGTTGATTTGCCAATTCCAAAGAATCAAAGAGAGGTAAGAAGTTTCCTTGGGTATGCAAGCTATTACAGAAGATTTATTGAACATTTTAGTAAAATAGCTTTACCTTTGTTTAAACTTCTAATAAAAGATGTACTTTTCAACAGGAATGAGAACTGCCAACAAGCATTCGAAGCACTCAAAAAGAAATTATCAACCGCACTAGTCTTAAGAGGCCCTAATTGGAGCCTACCATTTCATATCTTTACAGATGCATCTGACACTGCAGTGGGTGCCTCATTAGGCCAGAAAGAGGAATCTTGTAATTATGCCATTTATTTCATTAGCAAAAATCTAACACCTGCAGAGTCAAACTACACAGTCACAGAAAAGGAAACACTTGCCATCATATATGCTGTGAATAAATTCCGACATTATATAACTGGTTATGAAGTCTTTGTACATACTGATCATTCTCCATTAGACATTTAATGAATAAACCAATAACTAGTGGCAGAGTTACCAGATGGTTATTATTGTTACAGGAATTTAACATCACAGTGTTAGATAGACCAGGTAAAGAGAATCAGGTGGCAGATTTTCTTTCTAGACTGCAAAATCCAGGTGAGGTTGTTCTAGTTGAAGATTCTTTTCCAGATGAAAATTTATTTGCAATTTCCATAGTAAATCCTTGGTATGCTGATTTGGCCAATTGTTTGTCTACAGGAAGGACACCTCCACACTTTACTGCAAAGGAAAAGAAGAGACTAGTCAAACAAAGTGCTAGATATTCATGGCTTAATGGCGATTTATTTTACACTGGTTATGATATGATTATTAGAAGATGTGTAAGAAATGATGAGATAATTGATATTTTAAAATCTTGCCATGATGAACCGTGTGGTGGGCATTTTGCAGCTAAGCGGACAGCATTCAAAGTTCTTACTCTTGGATACTACTGGCCATCCATTTTCAAGGATGCCAAGAAGTATGTGAAGAGTTGTGACAACTGCCAAAGAATGGGCACGCCAACAGCTACAGACGAGATGCCCCTTCAGCCCCAAGTTCACCTAGAGCCATTTGAAAAATGGGCTCTAGACTTTATAGGACCCATTAACCCAACCTCCAATGGTAAGAAGTACATCTTAGTATGTACTGATTACGTCACAAAGTGGGCTGAAGCAAAAGCACTAGTTAGAGCCACCGAACAAACAATGGTAAATATCCTTTTTGAAGAGATTTTTGTAAGGTATGGAGTACCAAGGGAGATAGTGACTGATCAAGGTACTCAATTCACCTCAAAGTTAGTGAAGGACATCACAGACAAATACCAAATCAAGCACAGAAGAAGTACACCTTACCATCCATAGGCCAATGGGCAGGTGGAATCCACAAACAAAACTTTGGAAGGGATCATTACTAAAATTGTGGCAATGAACAGGAAGAATTGGGAAGAGAAGCTCAAAGATGCACTCTGGGCTTACAGAATTACGTGGAAGGATACTACAGGATTTACACCATATCAGTTGGTGTATGGCAAAGAGGTAATGCTTCCTATTGAGTTTCAAATACATACTTTTAAATTGGCTGCAGATTTGCAAATTGACTTGGACCAAGCACAACAAGAAAGAATTCAGCAGTTGAACCAGCTGGATGAAATGAGGCAGCAAGTAGAGGAAACCACAATCCTCATGCAAAAACAAAGGAAGCAGTGGCATGATGCACATATCAAGAAGAAGCAGTTCAAGGAAGGTGACTGGGCTTTACTTTTTGACTCTAAATTCAGAGATCATAAAGCCAAGTTTACCACCCATTGGATGGGCCCATACCAAATTATTCAGGCTTACGACAATGGTTTAGTCAAGCTTACAACTATTGATGGAGAAGGTCATTCCTTTACTGTCAATGGTCATCACCTGAAACTATACACTAAGCCCATCAGCAAGCAAAATTTTCTCCAAACAGTATCTCAACAAAGAGAGGTTGAGATACTGCAGCCTTCAGCTGCAGTATCCCTGCCTTAGTTCATTTCCTTTCAATTTAGAAATTCAAAAAGAAATTAAAAAAAAAAAAAAACAAAACAAAATCTAAAAAAATATAAAAATATATATATATATATAATAACACTGGGTTAGATGTGAAAACCAGACTCTGGCACACTCTAACCCCGAATTCTTACTTGAAAACCAATTCGTTGGCGGGTAAGAATTCATTTTCTTTTGTTCACTGTTTCATTTATCAACTGAAAAATGACTTGAGGACAAGTAAAAACTTTAGTGGGGGAGAGAAGCATCAACATTTTGTTCTTTTATCTCTCCATTGTAAATTCTTAAAGATTTCTTATCTCATCTCCTCACTGTAAATTTCCAAAGCATTTTGTTTCAGCATTCCAGATTTCAATAAAGAAGTTGTTTTGTCATTGTTTTATCTCAGAGGGACCTGGTTATAAACATTTTGCAGGGGGACCTGTTCTGTCCAGAAGACCATGTTATCAACACCAGCAGTAATGGGACCTGTTTAAGACACATAAAAGGGACCTGTTAAGAGACTGTTACTTCAGGATTACTTCAACAAAGCTTCATCAAGTTTCTACAAGGATCCATAGGTTGTTGGGCACCAAGACTCCATCAAATACCCAAGATCAAGGAACCTGTATACATATAATTCTTTCTCCGGATTTCAAAGGAGCTGCATGAACATCTTCAAGATCTTAGAGGGACCTGTTGCATTCGAATCTATCTCAGGGGACCTGTTATGAACAACAAAGAATAGTCAAAAGAGACTAGTCCTACTCAGCATGCCAATGCAACAACAACCAACAAAAGTGTAATGTGTTCCTTATTCTTAACATTTAATTTCTTAGATTAATTTTTAATGTTGAATTTAATGACTGTGACTGTTATGATCAATTTCAAAGACACTACATTTTCCATCATCCCTTATCTTACTGTTAATTCTTATCATCTTTCATACTCCCACCTATTTCATACCTCTAAATTCATTACAACTTTTCATATCAACCTTGTTATGTCAATCGTATCTTACAGCCATACCAACATCTTCCATTTGGCCGAGTACCAATAGAAGCAGGACACGTGGTGATTTTTTTGTTTTTTTAAAAGAAAGAAACACATGTTAAGCAGGCTTATTCATTGTATCCCACACAGCCGAATTATGATTCCACCACCCGACGTAGCCAAATGATACAGAGGACTCCCTGAAATCATACCCCAATATTGCATATACGCTTCCAGTGCTTCTATGATGGCATCCATACAAGCAGTATAGCCATTCCTCTGTTCCAAAAGATGAATACGCTATGAAGTAAGTGTAGTTGGTTATTTCACCATCATTCTCAGTTATTTCATGCTGGCATTTGACTCCCGTGACTTCCACAGTAAGGATTGAAAGCAGTGAGCACCACAAGAGGGAAATATAGCCATTCGGGTTCGACTTCCACCATAATCACAAGACAGTCAACCGAGCATCATATGGGATATTAAGGGAGCGACCCCACCAGGTAACAAATTGAAACTTCTTTGTTGGAATTGCAAAACATAAACAGAGAATAGTTAGAGCACGACCCTCTGCCAAAATGACCAATAGGGTCGAGCCGAGCATGTTCGACAGTTCTCAGTATCACGAAGATTGCATTTCAATTCTCAAAGAGATACAGTGGCTGCCCTTTTTAGAGAAATTTCGTGGAAGTAATGAAGAGGTTACCAAACAATTCGCTTTCACATTCAACGGAGAGAAAGCCCTGATAGGTAATTTCTCATTCAGGGTTTCGGAAGACACCATAGCCCAGTCAATAGGGATCAGCCCAGAAGGGGAGAAGTACTTCAAGACAAAGCAATTTAAAGAGAAGTCATGGACTCAATTTATGTCTAGATCCAGAGTCTCATCAGTTAATTGGAAGAAAGGCGTCCCAAGGAGTTGGTTGATGCACCCCTGGGACGAGATGGTCTATATCCTCCAAAAATTCGTAACTTGTGAAGGCCGTTACAGTATTGTTTATCTATACCATATTAAACTACTGCTACACTTGAAAAGGCAGTGTGTTATCAGTCTACCATACTTCCTATTGCAAAGCCTAACCAAGATGTCGAAGACCATCCAAAAGAAGAAGGGAAATGAAGACAAGAGCTTATATCACTTTGGGTTAATTAAAATTCTTATTGAGCATGAATTGCAGAGAAGAGGAAAAACGTGGAAGGAGTTCTTAGCTGCTAACCAAATTAAAGACGAAGAAGACAAGGAAGAACTGCAGGAGAACTCAGGATTCATGAAGGATATCGATGAAGAGATCCCAGTATCCAAAGCAAGCAAGGTACCTCCACCTGTGAGCAACATAAGGACTAGGAAAATGAGAAAAGAGGATGCTCAGAAGGTAGAGCAAGATAAAATTTTCACCACCTATTCAAGAAGAATGAGGAGAGCATCAAAAGCCTAGTTACAAGAAGACCGGCTTGAATCCAATGCACCTATACCAATGGATATTAAGAGTAGTGCCCACTCACAACTAGGACCAGGAGCTGATATAGAGGTTGAAAGCAATAACAGGCAAGAAAAAGGTTCACCACCTCCCATTAAGAAACAGAAGAAACTAGAGAAACAAATTGAGAAATTAAAGGAAGAACTCATGGAGGCTAATATGCTGGAAAAAGTTATCAAGAAAGAAAATGAAATGCTCCGAGCACAGAGTAAAGAGACTCAACAGAAGAATGAAAAGTTAAGGGAGCGAATCAATGAACTTGAGGCTGAGCAAACGGATATTTGTAAATGGGCCACTAAGTGGTACAACCAGAAGAAGACCCTCAAAGAAAAATACAAAAGATTAAAGCAGGAGCTCCATGGTCAGAAAGATGCCCAGGTGAAAAAGAATGTGGATACATTGCTGAAGGCAGCAGAGGTACAGGCAGGGACAGAGTTCAAGGGAAGCACTTCGGGGTTAGCATGAGGTCATGCTAATTCATTAAGTTGGGGAGAGATGTTAGTACCATCCCATGACCTCCTTTTTCCTCCTAAAACATATCATTTGCCTACCTCTTTCCATCATACACCTCTTAGATCCCTTGAAATTGATTAGTTAATAGTACTATAGTTATTAAAATGCATTAAAATTGATTTAGGAGTTTTATGTTAAAGAATTAGGAATTTTTGGTAAAATGACTACAAGAAGTTACAACATCCTGTAATTGGTTTATTGTTTGACATGTGGCATGACAGCTAGGCTAGAGCGAAGGGTAGGGATGAAAAGTAGAATGTCCAAGCATGGACGAATACCTATCCTACAGCAGAACCGACCCTCCTACATGCGCGGTCAACGATGGTCAAAGTATAGCATGTTGGCGACAAAGGCAGCAACAACATAGCATTCTAAACTGATTTAGTTTTGTTCCTTTTTGAAATAGAAACATTTTAAAAGTCACGACATGATAAAAGCGGCAACAGCCGCATCATGAATGTACATTCGTTTTCGAAATGTAAGGGTTGTAAAAACATATGTAAACACAGTTCTGTGTAGTTAGTGTTGGTTATCATTGTATCGTTTTGAAACAGAGTTTTGAACTTAATACCAAGAACACGGTTGCAGTCACGATTTTCCTTGTTGCGTTGATTCTATAATCGGTTGATCACAGTCCAGTATACCTCTGAAACGTGGACGGGCCCTGCGTTAAACTGGTATACTGTCATTTCTTTTTATTCGCAACTTAGGGTATTAAATGATATGCATAGCAATTAGAATTGGTTTTTGACTTCAATAGAATGAGTATGAGTGATGTTTATGATAGTGCTTGAACAGTTCATCACTGAGATCGTGAATCGTATCCTGTAAGGGATTCGATCCTTTGTTGTTTTTTTAAAGCAATGTCATGAACTCTGTTATCATTTTAAAGTATGCTTATGATTTCAGTATGTCTTTATCTTTCATGAATATTAGTTGAATGCTGAGTACTTGCTGAACAGGGGTTTTATGCATAGTGTCTCCGTAAGGAGATTGAAATCTTGGTTTAAAGTGATACACAGTGTTTTAATTTGGTAAATGAATTGAATGACAGTGTTGTAATTAGGTAGATTAACTGAGTGACCTAAGTGTTTGGGTGATAGGTAACACACCTCAATCTTCCGTAAAGAAGTCCTGTAACCTACCATCATAACCACTTAGCTAATAATCCTTTATGTCTATATACTGTAGATGCATGCCTCTAAGTCTACGCATCCTGGTCGATAATAAATATAGCCTAGTCTAGCACCCTAGATAGGACACTACACCCACCACTAATGAAAATGGACCTCGAGGTACCTAGTACAATCCACTAAGTATGAATATATGAGTTGACATCAAACATCAACGGTTTCGATTGATTAGGAGTCAATGATGTAAACCCATTGTCAATCACGAGGAAGCCTACCACTGAGGTATACAAGCTCCAAGGTACTACTAGTTCCTAGGTCAAACTCCTAGATAATGAGCTGGAGTTGATAGGAGAAGATATGTTGAAGGAGGGTATTGATGTATCCCTCATTAATCAACATGGAATAGAAAGAGAGATGATTTGAATGGATGAAGTCATGACATGATGAAGTACAACTGACATAGGGATGGTTGACACAAAAAAGTCAATGAGGAGTGTATATGGCTGACACAAGCTGAGACTTCCCTTGAACATATAACGGCATGACACAAAAGTGACCTGGCAGCATGAATAATGAGCACCATGTGATATCATGTAACAACATGGGAGGCATTGAAGCACACTCCATAGTGACTAGAAGAGTAACTAGTTAGAGGAGTAGATATACTCATATGTATGGTGATGCTCCTTGGCAAGATAAAACCTAACTTTAAGATAATGATGCAGATAGGTTCCATCCTCAAGGGTGACGCATTTGACACTGCCATTTTGATT
Organism: Pinus tabuliformis; assembly: GCA_031772625.1. NCBI lineage: Eukaryota > Viridiplantae > Streptophyta > Pinopsida > Pinales > Pinaceae > Pinus > Pinus tabuliformis. The sequence continues at coordinate 97,644,668 of CM062820.1, forward strand.
AATAAAATAAATAAAATTTTATCTTCCCATTTTCTCCTTTGAGTCTCCTTCATGGTTTAATGAGCATGAAAGAGAAGAAAAGTATGCTCAATAGGTTCATTTTTCGTAAATTTTAACAAGGTTGAAAAAGAGATAAAAGAACACTTGTACCCTTCTCACATTTAACGAGATTTGAGAATAAAAAATAATTCCCTCATTGACTTTTAATTTACTTAACGAGTAGGAAAAGACAGAAAGAACTCAACATTTTCATATAGTTTTTACTAGCATGAAGAGATGGAAAGATAAGCATCAAATGGTGTTTCCTCATGGGTCATTACCCTTGTTTCAAGGGCCCACAATATCCAGTAACAGAAGGATCAGTGTCAGTTGAGGTAGTTAGTTCCAGAGTGGCAGTTAGATGTTGAAGAGCATAGAGCAGTGTTGATAACAATGTAGGAGGCACATAATAGAGTCAACAGAAACATAAATTCCTCAGTAACACAGAAAAGGCTAGTAGTAGTCAAATGATTAGGAGATAGTTTCAACACACAGATACAAATGATTCAGTATTTTGGATTCTTCTTAGTTGTAGTAGTTGCAGCAACAACAAAAACTTGAGAGGGAGTGTTAGTTGAGTTGCAGTGTAGATGCAGAGTTGGAAGCAGTAGAAGATGTACATTGCAGTGTCAATGACAACACAGATGCAACAACATGGTTCAACTACAGTCACTGGTAGATGAATCAAATTTAGTGCATTGGTTGGTGGATAGTGGAAGGCAACTATAGTTATTAGACATCATCAATTTGTATGGAGGATGTTGCAGAGACAGGGTGTTGTGGAATATTATGCAACGTTAGAGAGAGATAACACCTTGCTCACAAAGAGGGAATGCTAATTTTTTGTAGCAACAGACGATGTTTTATTCTCGTGACTTTGTGGAGAGGCTAAAAAATAAGAGTTCTCCAAAACCCATAAATAGTTTGTAGAAATTCCACATAGAGATGGCTCAATTAAATTAATTGACCATAATTGAAAATTTCCTAAGTCTAACTGAGGAAAAATACTTAATTAATAATAATTAATTGAGAAAGGTGAGAATGCTCTAGAAACTCATACAGATCGACTTGGATATGATATCAGCGATCATTTAGGTTTCAATATTAGCCATTGGAGTGCTAGCTAAATATTATAAAAAGAGGTTGATGGGTAGATAGAGAACACACTAGTGCAGATACTCAATGATCAAGGCAGTTCTATTTTGCAGTGGAAGGTGATCTAGTAGTGAGAATGAGCCAGTTATCAAGTAACAGGTGGGAAAGGGGAGCATATTAGTATTATAGAGGAGTTTCCATTTGCGGAGAGTTAGGAAGAGGAGGCAAAAATTATTCTTCAGGAAGCTACACAAAGCCTCAAGATAGGCAGTTCGATTTGGCTAAAGGGAAGGTCATTTTTAGTTCCAGAGGTTGGGAAAATTTTCCTAAGTGTTAGAGAGACATTTTCCCAATCAGCAATAGGAAGAATGAATTGATTAGCAATAGTTCTAGGTTGAGCATGAGAGGTTATGTGCAGAGATTATGCAAGACCTGCACAAAGAATTTTGATGACTAGATTTTCAGAGGTCAGACTGAGCTAGGAATGCTTGGAGCGAGGGTAAAATTCCCTCAAATATTTTTGCAAGTATTTTCATTAGATAGAATTTCCAGTTTGGCAACATTTTATTGTACTCAAAATTTCTGCTACTGCATAGTAATAAAAACCCTCATTACTAAACCAATTTTCCCACATTAGGTTTTTCCGGGGAAATTTATCCAAAAATAATTATTGTGTGTGTGCTAACATTTCTTAGTTTCCACAATTTTTTATTTCCACAATGTTTATTTTAATTTGTGAATAAATTTCATTGTTATTAGTTCGATATTAATAAGAAAATTAATAAACTGAATAATTAATTAGGAAAATTAACTCCATTTGCTGCATTTCAAGGAATTTTCACAAGGTATACTAGCCCCCCAGAGAAAAAGGAAGTTCCCGAGAAAAGAATCCATCCAAACATAGAACTTGACTTAGGTTGAGAAGTAATACCATAAGGAAAGTTTCCCTCAAGATGACTAGAAGCAAACAATGGCCCTCTTGTCATGTTTCCCGAAGTAAATATACGTGTACCCAAGTTAGGAACCATAAGTTGAGATGAGAGAGGAGTAAATATACTAGAGTTTGGGCCCACTCCAAACACAAATTTAGAGGAAGGAAAAGGAACATGCAAAGGTGGAGAAATTGATGGGGTCACAGATGTGATTGGTGGAATGACCCAAGAAGAAGTGAGAGGTGTAGATCTTGCCACATTGAGTGGTGGGAGGGATGAGATGGTTGAAAAGACTACCACTTTGGAAGGTAAAGTGGGACTTTCCACCTAAGTAGAAGAAGAATTTTTTTCACTATCCATGTAAGAAACTTGAATGTTATGAGGCTTACTACTGTTAGGTCTCAACTACACTAGAACTATGTTGAGAGGGTCAGTCAAAGGTGCTAATATGTGGCAAAGGAAATTTGTCGATCACCTTGATAGTAACAGAATCTTCCTCCGTAGGACCAACATTATCCCCCCCAACTTGAGTATGGTATGAGTTATCCAATGTTGGAATCAACCTACATCTATGTGGTGGTTGACCCTCCTCCTTGAAAGAAATTCCTAACAGTCTACAAGAATGAAGATTACTTTGTTCAACCACAATGAATATATATCTATTATGCTGTTAAGTCAGTAAGACACCCTTATGGCTGACCCGAATTGGATCCATAAAGAACTGTTAAAGAACCATGACTATATCAGGTCGGGACAAACATCAAAGAATCAAAGACAACGATCAAAAACACCCTAAACCAGTGGAAATGGCAGCCAACATGGAATGACAAGGACCTTGGTCAAAGTGCACTGACCGAGGCCCGTGGAGACTGCGCGGGAGGTCAAAGTAGTCCCTGGGAGGCCCGGATCAGGAAATGGAGGTGATTTTTGGTGCGCATTGCTAGGCGAAAAGTGCTGAAATGGAGTAGGCCCGAGCACTCAGATGCATGGGGAGCTGGAGAACCGTGGGCGAAAGGAAAAAAGTGCTAAAGGACAAAGGCAGGACCCACACTCTGGAAACCAGCGGTATTGATCGGGGAACCCTCAAACGCTAAGTGGTTTTGGATGGAAGTGGAGCGATCCCAATCAACGATCGATGCGTGGCAAGTGGAGGTGAGAGAAAACCACCGTTGATCACACGCTAAAGGTCGAGCAAGTCAACCGCATGAAATGTGCATATGGCGTCAGATCTGGAGGCCCTAGATCTAATGGCTGAGATCGTGCCTGATGGGGGAAGTAGAACCGACGAGGGATTAAGCCACAGTTTGTAAATATTGAGGTCCATTTGACCGCCATGGTGGAGAAAGACTTCATCCACGATGTAACCAAATAATCGAACTAACGAAGCAGGCTAGCCCCATTTACAGGAGGACATGTGGCCACTCCCTGAGCACTAATGCTGATGCCGAACAGGGAACTCCAAGCGCAGCTACAAAAGGTGAATCGACAGAGGCAGAAGAGGAACCAAACAGACATGGGAACAAATGGATTCAAAGCCATGAACAGAGACAAAATACATGGCCAGAGAGTTAGTCAGGAGAATCCCGAGAGGAGGATGAGAGACAGAGGAACCATAATCCAGAGAGGAGGACGGAACATAGAGAAAGAGACAGCGAAGCAAAAGCAGAAGACGAAAGACAGAGGGCTGAGCTGACCACAGCCAACATTGAGCACCAGAGAGTTTGAGAGATTCAAGCCGTCCCATAGAGGATCTGTTTGGACTGAGCACCACATTGGGCTCTCTCCATTGTAGACCAAAAGGTCACAGAGCTGGTAGGGAAAAGCAATCTGTGTACTCAAGTGGCTTGGGGAATCCAAGAACCACCCTGCCAAGCAAATTTCCATCTCAGGAGACTTATATTTAGTCCTCGCATTGTAATTTTCTACTTAAGACACAATAAAACAAGGCCACCACTGAAAGCTGGACCGAAGATGTAACCCTGGATAATAGGGTGAAGTCCTTATTAATTACTTGTGTTCTTGTATTGCTTACTATATTTCTCTGTTGTCTTTCCATTTTAAATGTCTGTGTATTAGAAATCTAATCGATACGTTGCTTAAATAACATATACACACACCAGCACATGAGTCTGTAATACCTTTATTCAATAAGTCTTTAACTGAGGTCACTCATAGGGTGAACATCAGATCAAGTGGTATCAGAGCTCTAGGCTATAAGGTTAGACAAGCTTGTGTTGGTTTAGTTGTGAATGCTCACTAGATCAAAGCTCAAATTAGGAGAAGGAGAGTTAGTGGAAACCAATCCTAAAATTGCGAGAGTCTATCCTTGGAAGACAATGTCAGAGGAAGGTTCTATGGGGCTAGACCCTCAATTCATAGAAAGTTTCCTAGCTATAAAGTCTATGGTAGAAGAAATGTATAAGGACTTTAGAAAGCATAAGACTGAAGACTCCTCAAGTTCTAAACAAGATAAAGAAGAAGATGAGCCTAACTTCCATGACCACTCCAAGGAAAAAGGGAAAGAGGAAAGCGTTCTCACACCTCCTAGTAACCCTGTGCATAATAAGAAAGCATCTTTGATCAAGCTAGATGTTAAATTTGATTTGCCTATATATGATGGAGAGCTAAATGCTGAAAAGTTGGACAATTGGATTAGACAAATTGATGTGTATTGCAGAGTACAAAACATAGACTCAGACAAGAGTAAGATTTAGTTGGCAAGCCTATGCCTAGGAGGCACTGCCTTGGTTTGGTGGGAAGGCAGAACCCAAGCTGATATGAAAAGACATGGTAAGACCATCTTTGTCTGGAGTGAGTTTGTTTCTGCAATCAAAAACCAGTTCTATCCATTAGCCTACATGCAACAAGCTATGATGAGTTGGCAAACTCTCCGACAGCTGAAAGGGCAAAGTGTGCGAGGGTATACTCAAGAATTCAGAAAGAGAGAATTGATGTTGGGTATCTCATTAGACTCACCAGAGACTCTTTTGAAATACATTGGTGGTCTACATAGCTACATGAGGCATACCATCCTCATGTTTAATCCCACTAGTATAGATGAGGTATCTGTACAAGCTACTCATCTAGAAGCTAGAGGAAAGAATGGAAATCCAGAAGTTGGGGGACCATCCCAACCCACTGTAAGCAAGAGAAAGGAGAAAAGAAAGCAGAAGTGGAAAGAAAGCAAGGCTAACACTGCACAGAAAAGAAAAACTTCATGTAATCACTGTAAAAAGGATGGGCATGATGATGAGCATTGTTGGATTCTGCATCCAGTGCTGAGACCTAAGAAATCCGAGGGCAAGAAGAAGAAGGCTACTGCAACTATTCATAAAGATTTGGGGTCAGACTTAGGAGATGAAACAACTATAGTAGCCATAGGTATAAAAGGTAAGAATTCTGAAGCATCTACTAGTAATTCCGCTCAATCTGTTATTGATGAAGAAAATGAGAGAAAAAGACATGAGCTTTTCCATATTCGAGTTGTTTCCAAAAATCAAAAGATTGATACTTTGTTTGATAGTGGCTCACAAGTAAATCTAATTTCTGAAGAAATTGTAAAGAAATTGGGATTAGAAACTACACCTCACAAAAAACCATACCCATTAGGATGGTTGAATGATAAAGCACAGCTACAAGTGACTAGACAGTGAAACCTCATGTTTTCTTTTGGGTCAGCATTTGTAGATGAGGTTGAGTTAGACAGAATTCCTTTGGATATATGTGGACTTGTTTTAGGAAGTCCTTACTTGTATGATAGAAAGGCTATTTTCTATAGAGCTGAGAACAAGTATCTACTTGTTAAAGATGGAATCGAATACTTTGTAAGAGCTCATAAGATCAAGAATAATTATACTCTCATAAACTCAGGAAAGATGAAAAGAATGATAAATTCGTGTAAACAATTCTTATTGATGGTTGTAAAGGAAAAGAAACCTGATAAAACCAACGTATTTGAGGGCTTTAATGCTGAACAACAAGTTGATATAGAAAAGGTTGTTTAAGAGTATGATGTCTTATTTCAAGAACCTAAAGGTCTGCCACCCAAAAAGGGAATAGTACATGATATTATTTTGCTGCAAGATGTTCCACTGCCTAACATTGGAATGTACAAGTTATCTGCTTTAGAGGATGTTGAAATCAAGAAGCAGGTGCAGGAGTTTCTTGAGAAAGGGTTCATCAGGCCTAGCACATCACCATGTGGATCACCAATCATTTTGGTGAGAAAGAAAGATGGCTCGTGGAGAATGTGCATTGATTACCGAGCACTGAATAAGATAACAATAAAAAATCGTTATCTCCTTCCTCGCATAGATGATCTTTTAGATCAATTAAAGGAAGTTGGTTATTTCACCAAGCTAGATTTGCATAGTGGATACCATCAGGTCAGAGTTGCAGAGCAAGATGCATGGAAGACTGCTTTCAAAACAAAGCAGGGATTGCATGAATGGCTAGTTATGCCTTTTGGCTTAACTAATGCTCCTACTACTTTCATGAGATTAATGAATGATGTACTCTGACCTTTTCTTGATGATTTTGTTATTGTGTATCTGGATGACATTTTGATTTTTAGTAAAACGTGGGAAGAACATTTAAAGCATGTTAAGCAGACATTAGATGTTTTGAAAAGAGAAAAACTTTATGTTAAAGTCTCAAAATGTGAATTTGGCAAAACATCTCTAAACTACTTGGGTCATATAGTAGGGGGAGGTGAATTGAAAATAGATCCCTCTAAAGTGGCAGTCATTATGAACTGGCCTAAAGCTAGGTTTGCTACAGAAGTGAGAAGCTTCTTAGGAGCAGCATAATATTGGAGGAAGTTCATTTCTAACTTTTCCTCAATTGCAGTTCCCTTACATGCTTTAACAGGATTGAATAAGGTGTTTTAGTGGGGAGGAAAACATCAGAAAGCCTTCGACACCTTGAAAGAAAAGATTAGTATAGCACATGTACTAGCACTGTCAGATCTGCAGAAACCATTTGAGATCCAAACTGATGCCAGTGACTATTCCATGGGAGCAGTGTTGACACATCACGGTAAACCCATATGTTATCATTCTAAGACTTTTAGTCCTGCAGTAGTTAACTATCCTACATATGATAAAGAATTTTATGCATTAGTTCAGAGTGTGAAAAAGTGGAAACATTACTTAATGGGAAAAGAGACAGTAATACGTACTAATCATCAACCACTTCAATATTTGCACTCCCAAACTAAGTTGCAGCAATCAAGACATTATAGATGGATGGGTTTTCTACGACAGTTTCATTTAGTCATCAGATATAAAAAGGGCATACACAACAATGTTGTAGACATGTTATCTATACCCATTATAAATGCATCTACCATACTTAAGCATAACTTTGTGCTACATGAAAGCTAAATTGAACAATATGCTTAGGATATGGACTCTAAAGATGTATATGCAACTTTGAGTCAAGGCAAAAGAATAGAAGAATTAGACTATCATGTGAAGGACCGACTCTTATACCATTGTGGGAAACTCTGCATTCCACAAACCGAGAGAGTAAAGATAATTAGGGAAGCGCACACTTCTCTGATATCAGGTCACTTTGGGGTAAGTAAAACAGTTGCACAGCTGCAAAGGTTCTGTTATTGGCCGAAAATGAATGAGACAGTTTCTAGATATGTAAGAGGGTGTGCTATGTGTGCTAAAACCAAGCCCAACAATAGAAAAATAGGCTTGTACACTCCATTGCTAGTTCCTTCTCACCCTTGGGAAAGTGTTTCCATGGATTTTGTTCGAGGATTGCCTAATCTAGGAAAGGTCATGATTATCAATATGTTGTTGTGGATAGGTTCAACAAAATGTGTATTTTGATACCCTGTAATAAACAAATTACAACTGAATAGACTGCAAAATTGTTCTTTGAACATGTATGGGTTCATTTTGGATCACCCACTTCCATTGTATCTGATCGAGACACCCGATTTGTGGGGAAGTTTTGGTCGAGTCTGTGGGAACTGATGGACACAAAACTAAAGAGAAGCACAACTTTTCATCCACAAATAGATGGCTAGACAGAAGTAGTTAACAGGACAGTGATCTAGTTACTGAGAGGATATTGCAGCAAACATCCTAAGCTTTGGGATGAACACTTGTGTTATGTGCAACATGCTTACAACAGAGCAAAACACTCTTCTACATAGAGATCTCCTTTTGAGACCTGTTTTGGTTTCACACCAAGGTCTCCTTTGGATTTTGTCTGTAGTAAAGATACCATGGTTGATGGACACAGTGATGTGGACAGGGCAACTAGGTTCATTGAACAGATCCAGGAGATCGACCAGGCAGTACAGGAACCGCTGGAAAAGATCCAAGCCAAGTACAAGGCTAGGCATGACAAGCATTGGATGGACCATAGTTTTCAAGTTGGAGACCAAGTCTGGCTGTATATCAGCAAGGACAGGATGCAATGTGAAGGTAAAAAGCTAAAGTCTATCAAGTATGGACCCTTTAGGATACTTGAGGAGATTGGTGAAAATGATTTTCACCTTGATCTACCAGCTTACATGCACATCTACTCAGTCGTAAACACAGATTGCTTGAGATTGTTTGAACCTTCAATGATTGAGGACCCTAAAGAGCAAAGTCAATTGCCTTCTATTGATAACCTGCTACCTGAGTATCTTAATGAATTTTAGGAAGACATAGTGCTGGACAGGAAAGTGAGGACGACACACAGGGGAGATGTGGAGTACCTCAAGATTGGGATCAAAGGTTCGAAGCCAAGTAGTGCAAAGTGGATTGAGATTGGGCAAGTGAGAAAACAATACCCTCACTTAAATGATGCTTGAAAACCAACTTTTGGTGGTCCAAAATCTTTTTCAGTGGGAAGGCCATGATCCGAATTAGATCCATAAAGAACTTTCACAGAACCATGACTGTATCAGGTCGGGACAAACATCAAAGAATCCAAGACAGCGATCAAAAACACCCTGAACCAGTGGCAATGGCAGCTAGCGTGGAACGACGAGGACCTCAGTAAAAGCGCGCTAACCGAGGCCCATGGACACTTGCGTGGGAGGTCAAAGTAGCCCCTAGGAGGCTCGGATCGGGAAATGGAGGTGATTTTTTATGCGCGATTAGCGCTTAATCACGCATCACTGGGCAATAAGGGCCAAAATGGAGTAGCCCTGAGCACTCGGACGTGTGGGGAGCTGAAGAACCGTGGGCGAAAGGAAAAAAGCACTAAAGGAAAAAGGCGGGACCCGCACTCTGGAAACCGACATTATTGATGTGGGCGCCCTCAAACGATAAGTGGTTTTGGATGGAAGCGGAGCGATCCCACTCAAAAATTGACACGTGGCAATCGGAGGTGAGAGAAAACGGCCGTTGATCGCACGCTAAAGGTCGAGCAAGTCAACTGTGTGAAACGTGTGTATGGCGTCGGATCTGGAAGCCCCAGATCTAACAGCTGAGATCGTGCCCGATGGGGGAAGCAGAATCGACGAGGGATTAAGCCGCAGTTTGTAAAGATTGAGGTCTGTTTGACCGCCACAGTGGAGAAAGACTTCATCCATGATGTAACTGAAGAATCCAACTGACGAAGCAGGCTGGCGCTGTTTATAGAAGGACATGTGGCCACTCCCTGAGCATTGATGATGACGCTGAACAGGGAACTCCAAGCGCAGCTGCAAAAGGTGAATCGACAGAGGTGGAAGAGGAACCGAACAGACATGGGAATGAATGGCTTCAAAGCCATGAACAGAGAAAGAATACATGGCCAGAGAGTCAGTCAAGAGAATCCTGAGAGGAGGATGAGAGACAGAGGAATCAGAATCCTAAGAGGAGGATAGAACACAGAGAAAAATACAGCGAAGAAAAAACAAAAGACCGAAGACAGAGGGTGGAGTTGACCAGAGGTAACATCGAGCACCAGAGAGCTTGAGAGATTCAAGCCATCCCATAGAGGATCTGTCCAGACTGAGCACCACATTGGACTCTCTCCATTGTAGACTAGAATGTCACAGAGCTGGCAGGAAAAAGAAGTTTGTGTACTCAAGTGGCTTGGGGAATCCAAGAACCACCCTGCCAAGCAAATTTCTGTCTCAGGAGACTTCTATTTAGTCCCTGCATTGTAATTTTATGCTTAAGACACAATGAAACAAGGCCACCACTGAAAGCTGGACCAGAGATGTAGCCCTGGAGAATAGGGTGAACTCCTTATTAATTGCTTTTGTTCTTGTATTGATTACTGTATTTATGTGCTGTCTTTCCATTTTAAATCTCTGTGTATTGGAAATATGATCGATCCATTGCTTAAATAACATAGACACACACCAGAACATGAGTCTATAATACCTTTATTCTATAAATCTTTAATTGAGGTCACTCATAGGGTGAATATCAGATCAATGGCCAAACTATTACTTAGACCAAACAACACTTTGTAAAATAAAACCTAAAGGCAAGCACACATGAACCAAGAGATAGAAGAGGGATATTCCCACTGTTGAAGTCTACTTGATCAGGGCATAGGTTGATAATGAAGATTTGGTTGAGACATTTATAACATGTACCTACTTAACGACCCTTTTAAACCTGGTCCAAGCACTCTTATTAGTTGTGGGGTAGCCTCCAAGAGGATCAAGTGAGTTTGCTTAAAATCCACACTAGGTATAGAGAGGAAGAACCCCTCCCAATCACCCTATGTAAAAGCTCTTAAAGAAAGGGCACAGTGGTTACCACCAAGAATAACACACCTTGTGGGGACAACCGTCAACCAAATTCACATGCAAGGGAAGGAAAACAAAGTCTAAAACCCCCTTGAGGGATTCCTCAAAACAAGGTGTAGTCGTCCCAAGTGATCCCCAAGCATGACAACAAAAATTCTAATGACACCACTTGTAATAAGTGAAAATTATACAATCCGTTCCACTAAGGCTAATGAAGCGGGTTATGTAACTCTATCAGCCTCGAGTGTGACCTTGTGATTAACCATTGTGTTAGAAGGGCTTTCGTGACTGTGTCACTGAAAATGGATTTATCCTCCCTATCGTAAGATGATAAGTTTCTTTCCTAGTGTTGGAGCAGTTTACCTCACACTCCTAGTCCAAGACCCTAGCCTAAACTAATGTTGGTGTGCTACTAGTAAAAGAAAAGACGAGTCAAAGCAATTTTACTAAAGATTTAATTTATGAGGTTATTGTTTACTCAAGAGGGAGATGGCATGAAACTCATATGGTGTGTTAGAGTCTTGTTAGTAACACCCTAATGCATCTATATGATAATGAAAAATTCACTTTTCAATTCGATGAAAGTTAATTACAGGAGGGTAAAGAGTCTTTTTCCTTTTATACTGAAGATAACTTCCTCCAACACTCCCACTAACATTTCATGAAATTTACTAAGTTTATAGTAACGCAGACCCAAGAAAATAATCCAAAAAAATCACTCAAAAGGGAGAAAAAAGAAGACCCCCAAGCAAGAACAAAAGACACTCAAATTCTCAAGACTTGGGATTTTCCAAATAAATAGCTCAAACACAATCAAAATAAAGCAAATGAAGAGAAAGGATGATGCAAATCAAGTAGGGATATATCTCAATGTATAAGAAAAAAATGATCTACGAAGGTCAAAACGATACACCCTAACTCAAGGAAAAGATAGCAAGGAATGAGAGTAAACAAATAATTTCAAATCTGATTAAAGAAACAAAATTGGAATACTCAAACAAATCTTTCTAGCAACAATTTTCACAACCACACCAAGTTTAGAACCAAAACACCACCAAATGCAAGCAAAAGTAAGCAAAACAATCACTTGAATTGGATGAAAACTCAACAAAGAGAAAGAAACTAAACAAAACAAAATGCATCAATCAAATGTATATTTGAAACTAGATTTGAACTGTAGGCAAAGAAAAAAAATAGACCTAAAAAAGAGAGACCCAATTCTTGAGGAAAATAACCTCATAAATAAGCACAAGAAGGCTTCAAAGAAACCCTAAAGTTTGGCTAATGAATGGATCAAGCTCACGATGAAGGAACCGAGTTAGATTTGATATGATTATTAGCTGCCAATGGCAGTAGTACACAAATCTAGAAGGCCTAAAGTTGATTCATGCAACTAGAATTCAAATACAAACAAAATTGTCTTAGCTAGGAATCCTAACACTCAAATGAAGATAGATTCAAGACAAATAATTAGATATGAATTAAAGTAACAACAAATTTGTACTTAGAAAGATAGTGAGAAGGAAGATCTGAAATATTAGGTCAAATTCTTGAAAAGAACCCCTGAAAAAACCTAATTTTAGAGTTTCATTGCTCTATTAGGCTTAGCAACCCAATGACATCGTCATCTTGAATATAGATATCACCCAACGATGAACATAATCATTACCCTATAAGGATGATGCAATTCAAGTAGGGATATAGCTCAATGTATAAGAAACAAATGATCTACAAAGGTCAAAACCATACACCCTAACTCAAGGACAAGCTAGCAAGGAATGGGAGTAAACAAATAATTTCAAATTTGATAAAAGAAACAAAACTGGAATACTCAAACAAATCTTTCTAGCAACAATTTTCACAACCACAACAAGTTTAGAACCAAAACACCACCAAATGCAAGCAAAAGTAAGCAAAAAAATCACTTGAATTGGATGAAAACTCAACAAAGAGAAGGAAACTAAACAAAACAAAATGCATCAATCAAATGTATATTTGAAACTAGATTTGAACTGTAGGCAAAGAAAAATAAATAGACCTAAAAAGAAAGACTCGATTCTTGAGGAAAATAACCTCAAAAATAAGCACAAGAAGGCTTCAAAGAAACCCTAAAGTTTGGCTAATGAATGGATCAAGCTCACGATGAAGGAACCAAGTCAGATTTGATATGATTATTAGCTACTAATGATAGTAGTACACAAATCTAGAAGGCCTAAAGTTGATTCATGCAACTAGAATTCAAATACAAACAAAATTGTCTTAGCTAGGAATCCTAACACTCAAATGAAGATAGATTCAAGACAAATAATTATATATGAAATAAAGTAACAACAACTTTGTACATAGAAGGATAGTGAGAAGGAAGATCTGAAATATTAGATCAAATTCTTGAAAAAAAACCCCTAAAAAAAAACCTAATTTTAGAGTTTCATTGCTTTGTTAGGCTTAGCAACCCAATGACAGCATCATCTTGAATATAGATATCACCCAACGATGAACATAATCATTACCCTATAAGCCTCTACTAGACAACGATGATAGGAAAAAATGAATCTAAGGGAGAGATTTGAGCGAGATTAAGAAAAATTTAAGGCTGACTAGAGAAATAACATCCCAAAAAAGGTCGCAATCACTCAAAGAAGGAAAACCAAGCAATATAAATCCAAATCAATGACAAAGAGGAGATCTAAAAGATTTAGGGCTTACTCCCTAACGAAGTCACTAGATCTGTTACAGGAGAATTTCACCTGATCTAGCAGGCTAATTTTAACCTAGTTGATTAGATGATGATCTACTGAGAAGTGTTTGATCATGGAAAAGGATCAAATAATATAGCCCTAATTCCTTCCTATATAAGAAAGCACATTCTACACTCATACAAATGGCTATAAAAGAAAGGTTTGAGAGTTGGTTCCAGGCACCCTCGCATATTAGTGACGTATATTGGGCTTGATGCAAAGAAGAATCCACTCCAACTTGAAGATCTTGCTTCATCGTGCAATAAGACAAAACCCTACACACATGCAGCACCAACCAAACCCACAATAGCTTTTCGCAGAGGGTTTATCAGTCTAGAAACTACATGCACAAGTGTACAACATGATCATATCATGATGTAGAAAAGGAACATAGATATGTTAATCAAAAAATGGTAATGCAAAGAATGTATACCTCCAAACAAGAGAGCCCTTTCCTCAAGCCAATAACATAACCCCCTTCTCCAAGTGTAACAAAAGATCTATAATCACCTAAGCACAAGATCTTAGATGCAAGGAAGTATAATTTCGTCAATCTCTCCAAGATTTGAAACTCACTATTAGCCTTACCCTTGGGAATCACTAGATTAAATAGGCCTAGAGGCCTCCCAAGGAGGATGAACTTGGACACTTGGGTTAAAGACAAGTTAGAAAGCTTCTCTAATAATACACCCAAGCCAACTTGAAGAGAATATCATCTAAGTCGATCTAATAGGGAAAACAAGACTCTAGAAGCTCAACCATCGTCAATAGGACAAAACAAATAAATGTGAAACATTTTCGCTAGGATGACAAGGATTCCTAGTGACGGTGAATTATATCGTTGCCTTGATCGATACTAGATCCTAGCGATGATGCATAAAAATAATTAGAAATAAGAGCTAAGCATTAGCAAATAGATCATCGGTATAAAAACTCATGGATATTAACTCTAAGGAGGAAATTAGGTTAATAACATAAAGGAATCAATGAGTATTCATTAAATAATGTTACAATCTCATCTAGTGTTGAATGGTAAGAGCACTCAATCAATAAGTGAAAAAATAACAACAATAAAAAAATTACTACATCAAAAATAAAATGAAATACTTTGATTTGTTTTAAAAAAATAGTAGAAAAATATTCATTGAATAATGTTACAATCCTATTTGTTGCTTGAAGGAGGGATTGACATGGGAGAGCCAAAGCAACTAGGGTTTTAGAAAATTGCAGGGAATGTCTCTAATGGAGGGCAGTAGAGGGGGGAGCTAAGCTCCCTCCTACAAAGATGTTGCTGCCAGTAGAGGAAAAACATCGACGGGGAACAACAAAGGTTTTGTGAATGAAGGGAACAAGGATAATGAAAAGGAGACAGATGGGACCAATAACAAGGAAAGCAACAACATAAAGGACAAAGAGGAAGAAGACAAAAGTCAGGGTTCAAGAGACAAAAAACAAAAAGGACCTTGTAAACCAAATGCAGAAATCACTCCTAGAGTAATATTAAATGATCATGCTCTGTAGGTGCACAGGGAACACATGGGGACCTACGCCATTATCTATAAATTCATGGGACTATGGCCCACTGAAAAATCTTTACATACGTGGATCAAGTATCACTAGAAACCCAAAGGAAGCATTGACCTGCATCTTGGGTCAAAGGGATTCTTCACAATGGTATTCTCAAATATCGAAGATAAAGACATGACCCTACTTTTTTGCAGCAGCTAGTCTCTATATGAGGCCATGGAGGATGAAATTTGTCCCAGAGCGGGAGACGTTCTCTTCGGTTCCAGTTTGGGTAAGGCTCTATTCTCTACCTCTTGACTATTGGCAAACTGAATCGCTAGCTACCATTGGAAATAAACTAGGACATTTTGTCAAAGCTTCTGAAGCCACAAGAAGAGGAAAATACACCTCCTTTGCAAGGATTTGTGTGGAAATGGATCTATCAGGAGCGCTTCCGGATGAAGTTATCTTGGAAGTTTTCGATGAGGAGTGGGTGCAGACAGTGGACTATGAGCATATCCCATTCAGATGCCGTAGATGCCATGAACATGGTCATCTGTTCAGAGACTGCCCTCTCAGTAAAGCAGACAACAAAAACAAACCTATTACAACGAAGGACTCTGAAAGCTTTCAGAAAGTAGCAAGTAGAGGAAAAGGAGGAAAAAAGGGGCTTAAGAAACAACATAACGAGGGGCAGAAAGTCAGTCAGAACAAGTTTCAAGTGCTGGAAGAGAATGAAGAAATCACAAGAGACAACCAATATCAGGAGGAGGGTCAGAATAAAAAAAGAAAGAAGAGGAAAACAAACAATCTCAAGACATTGGTCCTCAAAAAGAGATGATGATAACTGAAACAGAAATGGAGATGGACCAAGAAATGACCCAAAGTGAAACAGAAATGGAGATGGACTAGGAAATGACCCAAAGTGAAACAGACCTGGAAGACCATGAACTACAAGAAATTCTAGATAAGGAAAACCTAGATTTGGAAGGATTCTTGATGCAGGGAACCAAAGGAGGAATATATTCACTGCCTGAAGAAGAATGCAACAGAATACAATAGTTGTTTTTATGGAAAACTCAAGACAGAGGGTTGGATAAAGGTAAGAACATTCACAAATAGGATCACAGAGGGGTGAAAACAATGAAATCAACTCCAGGATTAGCAACCAGAAACCCAGGAAGAAGAGGGGCAGGAAAAAGAAAAACGAGCTCTTGATGGAGTGTGGAAAGATAATGATAGATTCAGGTAAGATGAAAGATCTAACCAGTTACTCATTTACAAATATTTAATTATGAAATTCATATCTTGTAATATCAGAGGTCTAGGGAGTAAAAGAAAACAAAGGATGCTCAGTAACAGAATGAAACTAGCAATGCTAGACATAATCTTCATTCAGGAAACAAAATGATCCATTCATAAATTAAAACAAATCCATAGCAAATGGCTTAACAGATATAAGTTTCTAGAAGTTAAAGCAGATAACACAGCTGGGGGAATTCTCACTCTATGGAACCCCCAAAAAGTCAGCATAATATATGGGAGGCTTCAAGAAATTATTTATCAATAATCATTCAACCAGTGGGGGTTTCAAAAACCTTCCTGGTTACTAATGTTTATGGTCCTCAACGAATAGATGAAAAACTCAGATTTCTTGACTCCCTGGTAGATCTTAGAAGCATACATGAAGAAATACCTTGGGTCATGGGAGGAGATTTTAACATGATTAAATCTCTTTCAAAAAAAAAAGGAGGTACCAGAATGCTAAGTAAAGATTCAGTAGCGTTCCACTCCTTCACAGAAGATATGAAACTGGTTGACTCTGAAATGCACAATGGTCTTTTTACTTGGAATAACAAAAGAGGAGGTGAGGCCCAGGTCGCCTCCAAGTTAGACAGATTTTTGATCTCAGAGGCGTTGATGCTCACTAATAGAGAAATAACTGCTAGTGTTCTCCCCTTTGGAGGTTCTGATCACTGGCCGATTAATTTAGATATCAAGGGGATTGATTCTCCAAGGAATAGGCCCTTCAAATTTGAGAATATATGGCTCTCCCACCCAGATTTCATCAGCAATATTGAAAAATGGTGGTCCAAAGATCTGGAGATCTAGGGCACTAAGATGTTCCTCCTCCACAAAAGACTAAAGCACATAAAACACAGACTCAAAGAATGGAACAAGAAGGATTTTGGTAATATTTTTTCTAACAAAAGATCAGTGGAAATTAAACTACAGGAACTAAATCAAGCTTTGATCACAGATGGTTTTGACAAAGCCAAAAGTGAGCAAGCTGATAAACATAATCAAGAATGGGAGAACTTATGCAATCAAGAGGAAATCTTTTGGAGACAAAAATCGTGAGTTCAATGGCTCAAAGAAGGTGAAAAAAATACCAAATTTTTCCATAGATCAACCATAGCCAATAGGGAACACAATAGAATTTCTTCGATATTGAATGAAAATGGGGAGCCCCAGACCTCTCATAAGAATATATAAGTGGTGTTGGTTCAACATTTCAGAAGCATCACTAAGGAAACTAATCTAGATAGAGAGCAATGCATTAAGATAATCACAAAAAATATCCCTAAAATGGTGTCTAGAGAGGACAATTTTAACCTGAATAAACCAGTAACCGAAGAGGAAGTTAGTGAGGTTATCAAAAATATGCAGAATGGTAAAGCTCCAGGACCAGATGGTTTCAATGTTGAATTTTTTAAGGCCTGCTGGAATGTTGTCAAACTGGATATTTTGAATGTTGTAGAGGATTCCAAAAGAAACAAGACTATTCTGAAAGCTCTCAACACCTCCTTCATCTCCCTGATCCCCAAGCATGATTCTACCCTGACTCCTGATAAGTTCAGACCCATTGCTTTATGCAATGTGGTTTACAAAATTATATCCAAGATTTTGGCTAGCAGACTCAAACCTCTTCTTCCTTCTTTAATCTCAGGGGAACAATCTAGTTATGTGGAAGGAAGACAAATCCTGAATAACATTATTCAAGCCCATGAGGTAGTTCACATGCTAACCAGCAAAAGGCAGGCTAGTATGATCATGCAATTAGACATTGCCAAAGCGTATGATAAGGTGAACTGGATTTACATCAAAATGGTCCTTCTTGCCTTCGGGTTTGATCACAATTGGGTTAGTTGGGTTATGACTCTTGTAACTTCATCCAGCTTTTCTGTTTTGGTGAATGGCTCGCCCTCAGGAATATTCACCCCTTCTAGAGGCCTCAAGCAGGGAGACCCACTCTCTCCCTTTCTCTTTATCCTCATGATGGAAGGATTGGGCAGATCCATTTCACATGCCAAAGCCTTGGGAAAGATTAAGGGCCTTCAATTAACGGAGAATGGTCAGGAAATGACTCACCAACAATTTGTGGATGACACCATGCTACAAGGTATTCCCACAGTCAAAGAAGCTTCAGCATACAAACAAATCCTAAATGACTTTGCCATGGCTACAGGTATGGAAGTTAATCTCTCCAAATCAAAAATCTTTTTCTTAAATACTAACATTGCAATTCAGAGGAATATCTCCAGAATTTTGGGCTTTCAAAGGGATTCCCTCCATTTAAAGTATTTGGGAATTCCACTTACAACTAGACCATTGCATAAAAGTATTTGGGAACCAGTGATCAACAAGATGCAAGACAAAGTTAAAAAATGGACTTTCAGATCATTGAACCTAGTTGGTAGGTTGATTCTGACAAAGGTAGTTCTACAATCTATCCCTGTTTTCTTTTTATCAGCCCTCCCAGCTCCCAAAGGGGTCTTACAGCAATTCAGGAATATACAGAGAGACTTCCTTTGGGGCAAGGAGGAAACAAGGAAGAAATGGGCCCTTGTTTCTTGGGATAAAATCTGTAAACCCAAAAGTCATGGAGGTCTAGGCTTGGATGATCAGGAGATTCTAAGTAACATTTTAGGAGCCAAGCTCTGGTGGAGATGGGTTAAAGAACCGGAGGCTCAATGGGCTAAGACCTGGAAAGAAAAATATGCAAGCTCCTGGCAAACAAGTGATCTTATAAGAATGTCTGGAAGCATAAAAGGCTCTTACATCTGGAATAAAGCCTGGGAAAACAGAAGTCTTGTACAAAACAATAGTTTCTGGGAAATCAGAGCAAGAGATCTGGCTCTCTTCTAGGAAGACAAATGGCAACAAGAACCAACACTGATAAGAGAGAATTTTATGAGCCTCAAGCAGGAAACAGATTCCCAAGGATTAATCAAAGTCAAAGATTTCTGGAATCCTCCACATGACTCTGAAAAGTGGGGAGAAGCATAGACTACAATGAGGATAGCCACATAAAGATAATAGCAGAGGAACTCATGAGCATGTTAAAACAAAGGAAGATCTTGGTAATAGATGGGCAGGTTCAGTTAAGATGGGGCCTCAATAAAGAAGGCACCTTTAATATTAAAGAAGCAAAAGAATTATCCTAAACCTAGATCCCTGCGTTTTGACGAAATCCTGGAAACATCTTTGGAGCCACCAAGGGTGGACGAAATTCAAGCTTTTTATGTGGTTAGTTCACCACAAGAAAATATTAACTTGGGACAATTTTCGGAAAAGGGGTGTTATTGGGCCTTCCAAATGTCAGTTATGTGAAGCTCAGGAGGAGACAATGGAGCATATTCTCAACAGCTGTAGCTACACCACTTGGTTGTGAGATTCTTTTGATACCATTTTTCAACAGACAGACAGAGATAAGGGAAGTATCATTAATACCCTGAACAAGTGGAGAAAAAACTTTTCGGAGAATGAGATCCTTAATTTGGCCTGGACCTTTATGCCAAGCTTCATTATCTGGAATGTTTGGAAAGAAAGGAATAAAAGAATTTTCAAGGAGGAAAAAACTACTCCTCTTCACCTGATGAATCTGATCTTGAAACAGATTAAGGAGACAGTTTCCACCACTATTCGCAATTTTCCCAAGAATCCTCCCACAAAGAATGAATTGAGAACTCTCAGGCATCTGGGTATGCAAGAGATCATTCACCATGGACTAAGCAGAAAGGAAAGAGATTTGGAAATGGAAAAGGAGTTTTGGCATCCTCCACCGACAAGTTATCTAAAATGCAATATTGATGGTGCTTCAAAAAGTAACCCTCGAACAATAGGTTATGAAGGGGTGTTAAGAGACGAAGAAGGAAATATAATCTTTATATTCCACTACCATTTAGGCACAGCCACCAACAATATGGCTGAATTAATAGCATTGGAACAATGTCTAGAGATTCTAAAACTAAATCACAGCTCTAATGTCATTATCGAAGCAGACTCAGAGATCTCTATAAACGCGGTTAAGAGAATCAGTTGTGGAATAGCGCCGGAGAGGGTCTCAAAACACTGGAGACTAATACAAGTGTACCAAAGAATTCGGAAACATCTCCTGAGTCTTCAAACTGTTAGCTTCAATCATGTTCGTTGAAAAGCCAATAAACTAGCGGATATACTGGCCAATCAAGGAGTGATTAATTCAGAATGCAGGATTGAGATGAAGTGGTAGGAAATCCCTCAGAGCAGATTAAAAGCTCTCTCTAACGAACAAGCGGCAGAGGACAGAGAAATTTTTGGACATTTGGCTAGAGGGAAAGGCACGGAATGAAGCTTTCTAAGCAGGCTCAAATACAGTACTTTGATTGGTACCTTGAAGAAGGGCAGACTCAGAGCAGTTTCAAAAGCCTTTGTTGTAAGTTTTTCAGTCTCCTTCTTACTTTGAATTGCAATATAGGATTTCATTTACAGCCAGCGGATGTTCTCGAGGCAAGTTTCGTAGCAAGCTTTCGCAGGAAGGGTAGCTGGAACTTTCCAACGACGGATATTCTCCTTCTTTCCTCCCACAAAGTGGAAAACCAGGCTTTAAGTGGTTTCCAAGCGATCGCGGGGCTTTTGAGTGGTAAGTGGTTTGGGAATTTTGAGAGCGATTCCACTAGGCTTTCAACATGTGGCAAGGCTATGGTAAGGAATACCACCCTCCATCATGCCTTAATGTTCGAGCATCTTGGTTATGCGATATTTCTCCAAACTGTTCATTTTTGTAAAGAGAATCGACGGTCAGATTTGGCCATGCTTTTTGGTGGGGCCGCTTGTCTTTTCAAGCTTTTCGTAACAGTGATGTGAGGGTTAGCAAATTTTGACTTTGGGTTAAAAACCATAATGGTTAACCGAAGTTTGATAGGTCCGCTTTACTTCTTGTAGATTGGAGGGTCATATCTATGGCAAGATGCCCTTGATTTTTCCGGAGTCCAGGGTGAAGTCAGGTTTTTTTTTTTTTGTATATGTTGTAACATTACTTTTGGTTTATTGAAATAGAAGGATCTTCTCTTGCTTCAACAAAAAAAAAATGTTGCAATCCTATTTGGTATTGAATTGTAGAAACACTCAATCCACAAGCTAAAAACTAACCACAATCAATATATTACCATACCAAAAACAAAATCAACTACTTTGATTTGTTCCATACAAAAGTATTCATCAAATAATATTATAATCTCATCTAGTGTTAAATTGCAAGAGAACTCTTTAAATAAGCTAAAGTGAGTTAGAAGCAACAATTAAAGCATGTGTGCATAAGCTCTAATAAAATATAAAAATCTCTCAAATTTGTTGCAAGCTAGAGAGTAACTATATTGAAGGATTGAATCAAAACAAAACCCTTAAATAAATAAATGACATTGGAAGAAAATAATGCTTAAATTTACTCACACTTCCACTGCAACTTGGAAAAAACAATTAAAATAAAATTATAGTCTTTAAAATAAAATGGTAGTCGTAAAATTAAAAATACTTTTACAAAATAAAATAAAAAATATATGAAAAAAGTAATTAATCCATAAAAAAAAATGGTTACAAGAAACATGTAAGGTATCCCAATCACTGAGAAAGAAGTGGATATGAACTTAAAAAAAAATCTGAATAAAAGCTAAAAGGTGAATAATCGCTCTGCATCTTAATCGCACAACGCTTCCGAGGTAATTTCGCACAAGGGTAAACTTGTGCTTTTTTCCGGGCATCTTGCTGCACAGAGATTTGCAGTTGGGATCGCTCGAGGCTCGAGTTTCGCAATGGCTGTACGGCAAGGGAGGGGTGAAATCCCCTCCTTTCGGGATGTTACGGCGGGTCAATCCAGCACCAGTCGAGGGAAAGGTCCGCTTCTAGAAGAAGTTGATGACACGCCAGTCCTGGGGCACCAGTGGCAAGCACGGCTGGTCAATAAATGTCTTCCACGGGCCCAAAAAAAACCAAGGTACGTAATTCCCAGTCACAAGTTGGAGGATTATCGCTGTTATATGCGTGACCATGCGTTGATTTATAAATTCATCGGGTATTAGCCTTCTGAACGGGATCTCCTGAGATGGATCCAGCAGCGATGGAAACCGCGAGGCCACATTGATCTCAAATTGGGTGCTAAGGGGTTCTTTACAGTCATTTTTGCCAATTTACAGGACAAGGCTGCGGTGTTTGAAGAGGGTCCGTATTTCATGAATAATGCGGGTTTGTTTATACGGTATTGGGAGGACAGGTATAACCCGGAGGCTGAGCAAATCAAAGTTGCACCGCTCTGGGTTCGTCTCTTTGGGTTACCAGATGAATTTTGGGATCCGGAAATATTAGAAGGAATTGGAAATTCAATTGGCTCATTTGTTAAGGTGGCTGAGACCACAAAGAGGGGTAAATATACCTCGTACGCAAGGATTTGTGTGTATATGGACATCTCAGATCCTTTACCAGACTTTATTGAGCTTGAGTATCAGGATGAAATTTGGCAGCAGCCTATAGATTATGAGCACATACCATTTCGTTGTCGACGCTGTCATGTTTACGGTCACCTTGCCAGGGATTGTCCACAGAGTACTGAACAACCGCTGAACGCCAACTTACAAGCCATGAACCCATGACCACAAAGGATACGCCTGGCGGTGCTCAACCACGTGAAGGGAGAATTGGGGAAGCATCAGGGTTTCAAGAGGTGCAGCGGAAAAGGAGACCACCTCCTGGGAATCTTAAAGTCCACACCCCGGCCCCAAATACCATCCCTGCAAATCACAATCAGTATACTATTCTGCAAACACGGGTTGCCGAAGGAACTCAGGGTAAGGACACCAACCAATTTGTAAAGGACCTGGAGAGCAACGTCATTGCACCGATGGAAATTATCAAGGATGGCAAGAGGAAAAGTCGAAGTCCAAGTCGAGAACCGGAAGGCGAGAACAAAGCTCGCGATGATACGAATGTAGCTCCAACTCAGGAGGGGCAGGAAGTTTTAAAGGCAGCGAGCATCGAGGAAGAATCCATTCTAAAGAAGTTGCTTACTGAGTGGAAAAAATTGGATGAACGGTTCATTCCAGAGAATGAGAAACAATTATATAAGGAAACCTTTCAACGGTACAAGGAGAAGACGGCTGGTTGTTTAGACTCGCGGCTGATACATGACACTCAGGAAGGGGATAGTCAAGGTAAGCTTGGTCGGAAGAAAGGGCGACGCACGTTGAATGAATCAATTCAAGCAGTGGGCGAGAATCTGGTAAACTCTGGAAAGGTGATACCTCTGTCCGAGGTATTTTTACCAAACCCTCGAAAATTTTAAATGATTGTATTAAGTTGGAATATACGGGGACTTAATAGTCAAGGGAAGCAGCGATATTTGAAGGAACGTGTAAAGAGAGATAAGCCGTGTATTCTGGTACTCCAGGAAACGAAAATGGAAAGTCAACAGCTGGAAGAAATTGTTAAGAAAATGAAACTTGGCTATGAGGTTATGGCTTTAGATGCAATAGCGACAGCAGGGGGATTGGCCGTTTTGTGGAACCCAGAGGAGGTAATTTTCGAACATTGGTATTCTCTTCCAAGAATTCTTTCAGGTGTGTTTCGGTTAGTCGGGATGGGGGAACGGATTCTGTTTACGGGGGTTTATGGACCCCACATTCCTCGAGACAGGCAGGCGTTCTTGAGGAACCTCCATACTCTGAGGAATCTTCTTCTGCATATTCCTTGGATGCTTGGGGGGGATTTCAATCTCATTCGCCATTTAGGAGAGAAGAGAGGAGGGGTTAGGAGAGAAGATTCACTTATGGAGGAGTTTAATGATTTGATCAGGGAGTTAAGATTAGTGGATATACATACAATCAATGGTGTACATACCTGGAATAACCGGCGTGGAGGACAGCACCAAATTGCCTCTCGCCTGGATCGCTTCTTATTATCCGAGCCAATTTTAAATAGGGATGTTTTCATTGAAGCTACAATTCTCCCTAGCATCGGCTCAGATCACTGGCCCATTCGGTTGGAGGTAGACATAAAGAAGATAAAAGGGAGAAAGCCTTTTCGTTTTGAATCCTTTTGGTTGCGGGATCCCCAATTTGTTCAACAAATGGAAACCTGGTGGAGTCAATGCACTAGTCGAGGCAACGGAAGTATGCATACAGTTCAGCTGAAGCTTAAGGAACTCAAACAGCGAATCAAAGAATGGAATCGAAAAGAATTTGGGAATATTCATGAGGCTAAGCAGCGGTTGGAAGGTGCCATGGAGATTTTACAGCAAAAAATAATATTGGAAGGTAGAGATGAAGCTACCAGTAGAGAGGAAGGATGTCTAATAAGCCAGTTAGAGGAACGTCGTAAACAGGAGGAGATTTTATGGCGCCAAAAATCCAGGGTCCGATGGTTAAGAGCAGGTGAGAGGAATACCAAATTCTTTCATCAAGCCATGATTCAACATAGGCAGCGCAATAGGATTTTTTCTATTAAGAATGCTGCGGGGGAAAGAGAGGTGGAGCAGGTCGGTATTGAAAAGACGTTAGTGGATTATTTTCGGGGGGTACCCACGGAAACTCAAAGGGATCGACGGGAGGCTATTAATAATATATGTAGAGACATACCAAGAACTGTTACAGCAGACCAAAATATGGCATTAATGCGGGCAGTTACTATGGAAGAGGTAGAAGAAGTTGTGATGAACATGCCTAAAAATAAGGCTCCGGGTCCAGATGGCTATACCATTGAATTCTTCCAGGCAAGTTGGAAATTTATAGGCCCAGAAATCCTGGCAGTGGTGGAGGAGTCAAGAATCCGACAGCAAGTATGGTCAGCTCTAAACTCAACTTTCTTCACTTTAATCCCTAAGACCACAACATCGGATGAACCACAGGGTTTCAGGCCCATAGCCCTGTGTAATGTAATTTATAAGATTATATCTACAGTGATAGCGAAAAGGTTGAAACCTCTTCTACCCACATTGATTGCGCCTGAGCAGACAGGGTTTGTGGAGGGGAGGCAAATTTTGGATGGAATTGTGGTCTCCCAGGAGGTGATCCATTCTCTAAAACAGAGGAAGAGACCAGGGATGCTCATGAAGTTGGATTTATCTAAAGCATATGATCGTTTGAATTGGGATTATCTACGAGCAGTCCTCGAAGCTTATGGGTTTGACCACAGATGGATAGCTTGGATGATTAACCTTGTCTCCACTCCAAATTTCTCCATATTGATTAATGGGATACCTTCAGATCCGTTCAATGCCACAAGGGGTATCAGACAGGGCGACCCTATCTCGCCGTTCCTATTCATCTTGGCTATGGAAGGATTAAGCAGGAAACTTAAGAATGAGGTAAGGGTAGGAAGACTTAAAGGCATTCGCTTATGGGGAGACAACCTCATCATAACACATCAGCAGTTTGTTGATGACTTGATGCTGTTTGGAGAAGCATCGCTCAGAGAGGTAAGGAGATTCAAGCAATTCCTAGAGGTTTTCATGTGCGCTTCAGGTATGGCCATAAACAATGATAAATCTTGTACCTTTATTTTTAATACACCTGAAGCTATTAAGGCCCATTTAACTCGTGTGCTCGGATTCCGGCAGGGTGAATTACCCACTAGGTATTTAGGCATTCAGTTAGACATTAATTCAATGCGTATAAAGAATTGGCAAACTCTAGTTGATAGGATTCGAAAAAGATTGCAAAATTGGTCGTTTAGAATATTGAATTTAGCAAGTCGGGTTGTCCTTTTAAAATCAGTTTTGTTATCCATTCCTATCTACCCTTTATCCATCCTGCCTGCTCCTAAGGGAGTTTTCTGTAAATTAAGGGCAATCTTCGGTAAATTTCTCTGGGAGGGACCAAATCAGCAAAGAAAATGGACATTGGTCTCATGGCAACAAGTAATTAGAAGGAAAGAGGAGGGCGGTCTTGGTATCAGGGATTTGGAGTTGGTTAATAAGGTTTTAGGGGCGAAGTTATGGTGGAGATGGGTGCAGGGGGGTATGGATCTCTGGAAAAGGATCTGGACTCACAAATACAATATGCCACGTTCCGTAGCAGGTCGCCTCCGGGTAGAAGAAACTCCACGAGGGTCGCACATCTGGGAGCTTGCAAGAAATAACAAAACTCTGGTTCGGGACTTTGCTTTCTGGGAAGTCCGAGATGGCAATTTAGCGCGGTTCTGGACGGATGCTTGGAAACAACGGGAAAAGCTGGAGAGACATCCCACTCTAAATGACCTTCAAGTTGGGGCACAGCAGGCAGGATTGCAATATGTTAAGGATTACTGGCGCCAGGCAGGGCTGAATGACGTGTGGCATGCCTGGAAGAGACCTCCTGAATGGAATGCGAGAATAGATCTGGAGACTCAACAAATGTATATCAAAGAATTAGATTCGCGAAAAATTAGGATTCGCCCAGGCACTAATATCCTACGCTGGGGGAAAGCACCACAAGGAATGTTCACAGTGAAAGAGGCTTATTACTGGTTAACAAAGGAGGATGCAATGGCTGACCCAACGCCCTGGCAAAAACTCTGGGCAGCTAAATGGTGGCCTAAAGTTACAATTTTTGCATGGTTGGTGTGTCGAGGTAGAATCTTGACGTGGGATAATCTCCAGAAACGAGGCATGAGTGGTCCCTCCTGGTGTTCTTTATGTAACAAGGCATTTGAGACACAGGAGCACTTGTTGAATCGTTGTTTGTACATCCAAAGTATGTGGGAGGAAATTCGGGTTCTGTTCGGTTATTTGAATAGGGACCCAGATAGTCTTAGGGGTACTATTTTACAATGGGGAGTGGGGCATTTTCAAAGCAAACTTGTCAGGAGGCTATGGAGTCTATCGCTGGGTTTTGTCATTTGGGAGGTGTGGAAAGAACGAAATCGGCGAATTTTCAAGGGCCGCAGCTGCTGTGAGGCAGGCATATGGGAGGTGGTATGCCGATCGCTGAAGGAAACAGTCCTCTCCGAATCTTGGGGAGAGGAGGAATGGAAATTAAATGTGGAAGAGCAGAGAATATTAACCAAATTGAACATTGATTTTACGATGTTATACCCCAACACTGATCGGCGTCGTCCACAAAGTATGCAGAGCCCTGATTACTTTCGCCTCCCAGGTGATCATCAAATTAAACTGTCCTTCGACGGTGCCTCAAAGGGCAATCCTGGGGAGGCAGGATGGGGTGGGATTTTCCGAGATAGCAGAGGGAGTTTGCGTTGGGCATATGCGGAATGGGGGGGGGAGATGTCCAATAATGAGGCGGAGCTCTGGGGGCTTACCATGGCATTCGCATTGCGGTAAGGAATGGCTATCACAATCTGGTTATAGAAGGCGATTCCCAAATCGTTATTGACATGCTCCGGAAACTACAGCGGGGCAAACCATGGGATCACGTAGCCAAAAGCTGGTGGGTTGCTGCCATTATCCAAGATATTGAAGGCCAGATGCGGCAGATTGATTATATAACACTCACCCATGTACTGCGGCGTGGCAATAGGGCGGCAGATTATCTCGCCAATTGGGCAAGTGGCGAATCGGCTCGGGTGTTGGATGGTAGCTGGGGTATGTTACATGGGGATCCCCGGTGGGCTGAGCTGGCAGCCATCTTAAGACAGGATAATGATGAGGCGATCGGGCGCGACAGGACTGTTTAGCAACCTTCCCACAATGATTCGGAGTCGAAAGGAATGGCATAATAATGAACACATCGGTCGGATCAGGTACGATTCAGCTAAACTTCCCATTTGGCAGAATGATTTAATGCAGACATGGGATGAAATGCCCATCCCAAGGCCGACGGCAGAATGGGTATTGTGGTGGGAATGCGGTGGCATCGGGAGGACAAAGAGCTCATCACATCAACACCTTCGTCCTGCGACGTGTAATAATGACCAAGTTTGGGAGCTACCTCACAATGACGACGGAAGGTGGCCGACTGGTATAAGGTTGCATGCAACTGTTTTCCTCTTGTATGCCTGTAGAAGAATAGGTTTCTCTCTGTCCCAGCTCAATTCCGTGAGGGAGGTTTGGTTTGGTTTCCAGACAAGAGGAATTGGGCAACTGCTATCTGTGAGAATGGCTGCAGTCCGCACTGAGGGTAGGCGAACGCGCAGTCAGGGGGTGACTCTGGAGGAACAGGGGAAACCTGCAGCTGAGGAAAATGTGCGCTCCATTTATGTAGACATCTCTGAGGAGTCGGATGACCAGGCAGGCGATATCGGGGAGAATTATGCAGAAGAGCTGTTAAGGCCGACCTCGGGAGGTAAGGTAGGCAAATAGATGTGGCATTCTGGCTCTGTGGGCGCCAGAGACGATGATGTTGTGGAGGATGATGGTAGTCCAGAGGAAGATGATGACGAGGAGGTTCACGGCAGTCGCGGTCGAGGTAGAGGCCGCCGGGGCCGCGGTGGTGCACGGGGTCGTGGTCAGAACCGAGCCCGCGAGGAGGGCTGCAGTACTGGGGTTCCTGGAAGGGGGCGAGGCAAGAGGGACATGCGACGCAAATTGCAGGAAGCTGAGAAAGCCTACATGCAGGAAACCCATCCCAATGTTCGGAGGATTATTGACCACCTGGAGGAAGAAGCGTTGCAGGACCAATCGGACCCTGAGATGGCTGACTGGGAGCATTATCTTCCCGACCCTGGTCACACCAGAGGGCGGATGTCCCTTTATAAACAATCTCTGCATGTATATTGGGGTCTAAAGCGTTTGCTTGTCAAGTCCATGGAACAAGTAGTAGCGGAAATGGTGGAGATTGCTCAAGAGAATCTGAAAAAAGAACTGAAGAATCTACAAATTACTCTCATGATGCAGGACAGGAAGATCGACAAGCTGGTCCAGCTGATCAAAGATGGTGGCATCGTTAAGGTAGAACCTGATATCCAACCAGAGGCCATGAAGCAGTAGCTTATAGAGGTTCTTATAACACTCTTTTTTGTAGTTTTGCTATCCTAGAGGGCTTCGAATCAAGTTAAGTCTTTCCAGCTTTGCATAGTATGTTAGGGTCGAATAGCAGGTTTTTCTTTTGAGTTAGACAACTTGAACATTTACTTCCTTTTGGATGGACATGAGCTATTTTTGAAGGCCACCTGGTTTCCCTTCGGGGCGGGTGGCAGCATTTATATGTACATAGTTTTCTTATTTTTATATTAATAGAATCATACCTCAGCTTACAAAAAAAAAAAAAGTGAGTGGTGTGACATAAAACAACTAAATTAACTAACCAATAAAGAAACACACATGAAATATGCAATACATCCCAATCGTGCCCGTGAACCCAACAAGAACGTGAACAAAAGTTGAAAAAGAAAATCAAATGTATAGTGTGCCACCCATGAAAACACATAGAAAGATGATAAAGGCTCTGAAGCATGCATAGAATAAAGTGATGATAACGCTTATGTAAAATTAAGAAGTAAAAATTAAGAACTGAGATATTGTGTATGATAATTTAATGCATATATATATATATATATATATATATATATATGTGTGTGTGGGGGGTTGAATACTAAGATATGTTTATGTGTGGGGTAGATGTGGTGGGATATATAAAACAAAAATTGGGAAAAAAATTCAAAGGTATAATGTGCCACCCATGAAAACACATAAAACGATGATAAGGCTCTAAGGCATGCATTGAATACACTGATGATAACCCTTATGTAGAATCAAGAAGTAAAATTTATCACGAAGTTGCAAATAAGAATATATCTATATATATATGCAGAATCAAGAAGTAAAAATTATCACGAAGTTTCAAATAAGAACTTTTATATATATATATATATATATCCCACTTTATCATAAATATATCTTAATATTCAACCATATAATGAATTAATTATTTATATATATATATATATATATTTTGAATTTATTATATGGTTGAATATTATTTATGATAAAGTGGAATATATATATGGAGTTGAATAGTAATATATATATATATGGGGTTGTTTTTTATATTTAAAAATATTAAATATTATATAATTGAAAACGTATATATGTTTTTTTCTTATTTTTTTTGCAAATTATATATATATATATATGTAAAGTTGTTTATTATCTCCTCATATCAATATTTCATTAAAAAAACAATGCATTATGTGTAATATATAAAATTTTAATAATATACCTTTTAAATGGTTATATTCTTGTAAAGCCATTCATTGTTTTGTGATATTGATCAACAATATTATTTATAATAAATATTGAATTTAAATAATATTTATTAAAATTTAAAAAAAAAAAAATATTTTCAACCAAAAATCATGAAATTAATGCTTTGAGTTCAGTAACTACTCAAAATCAAGCCCCGGACAATTATGTTTAGTTTGAATAATATTAATATGACATAATTAATTGTATTTATAAATTTTTATTTTCTTATTTTTTTAAATATATTTTCTTGTAATAATGAACTCAACTTTTTAGTTTAAAATATTTGTTGAACATAAAAATGCACAAAAATCTTTATATGAATTTTTGTAGATATTTGTTGAATCTATGAAAACCTAAATAAATTATTTACCATTTTTTTTAAGAATACATAAAATCAATCAAATCAATAAAATTAAATAGAGCATTAAAGTTGTGAAACTCTCCCAAAAGAAAATAAATTGGCACTTAATAATGTTACACGAGAAAGTTCCTGAACTACAAAATTAAATTTAAAAAGTGCAGGCAAACAATTATTCAAAGTGTATATATGTTTTAGGAATAATTATTTAATTTCCTAAATACATACACAAATCGACCATTGAGATAGAGATGAATAGAGCATCAATATTGATGATGCTTTACTAAACGAGCGGAGATTGACTCTTTAATGGTGTTGTATGAGAAAGTTTATATATAAGAATCTATGATCAATTATAAATCATAGCTGATGAAATATCTTATGTGTTAGCGGGATTATATATCATTATAACCTTTTAATATTATATATTTTTTCTAATGGTTAATATATTTATATAATTTTAAAAAATTAAAATAAAATATAATTGCATGAATTTTTTTTAATCTTACATTTAATTTCACATTTCTTAAAAAAAAATATCCCAAAAATCTACATTAAAAATAAAATAGTTTTTATTGGAAAAAAATAAAATAATATAATATATATGAAAAAGGTGAAATCCTACCTTATAAATAATAATTATAAAATTAAATAAACTTTATTAATATAAATATTCTAATTTAATTAAATTTAATTCAAGTAACTCTATACAATGTACAAAAAAACTATATACAATGTACAATAGAATATCCTAAAACTCTAACATTGTCATTTTAATATCTCAAATTATAAAATTATTCATTTTTATATAAAGCAAATCATGACTTTATTTTCTTTTTTAATATTTCAGGTAGTCACATAATGTATAACATTTTATTATCTTTATGGCCAAAAACCCCAGCGCTTTCATTTACGTATTTATACACTAAAGTGTTCTAAACACCTTTCTAATCATGTGGTGAATATGGTGGTGAGTAAATAAGCAATCATATATTCTCCTCATTGGTTATGGGTTTTCTAAATGGTCTTGTAAACCATGACATCAATGAATTTATGTTTGTCGACCTGTTGAATATATGGTGACCTAGGTCAGCCACCTTTAATATTCCCGACTAGGTTGACCTTTGTAAGTTGTTGAATTATGCCAAGTAAGGTGGACTTTGTCTAGTATTTCATTCGTTGATTTATATAACTATCACAAATTAATAAGTATTAAGTGTTTTAATGATAAGAATTAGATTATTTAAATGATTTTAAATGTAAAAGATGTAAATATCTTATATGAATGGTTAGTGTGAAGTTCAAAGCCAAGGCTTTGATAATTAATGTTTAGGAATGTATTTTCAATTAATATATTTTTGATTCATTATGAGGTGGGCTTATCATACTACTTTTAAGAAATGTAAATAGTATTTCAAAGATTAAAATAAAAATTTAAATTTTAGATATGGAAGATAAAGAGAGTGGTTATGAGTCCATTAGAGGGGAAGAAGAACGAGGGTCTTAGGAGTTAATAAATAGTCATGATTTACTTAAGTCTCCTAATTTTCATATTTTTACCATGTGCATTGTTAAAGATCTTAATCGCCAATACAATGATTGTGGGATTCCTCCTTCCATAGTTATGAAAGCATGTGGATTGAATAAAAGGCTAGAGGAGTGTGAGAGAGATCCCATCTCCATGGGGAATTCAAATTGCATGAAATTTAAACCATCAATTTTTCTTGTGTACTCCTTTCATTCATTTTGATAACCATTCATTCACTTCATTCTGGTCTATGCTTTTCCATCCATTCAATTGGTTCTACTTACACATGCATTCCCATGTTATGCTAGCACTAACTATAATGGGAACAATTAAGAATTGACTAGGTAGAGTCATGGAAGAAAAAACTATGAACTTGGGTGAGAGATGGACACAAGACTTTGAAGAAGCCTAGAAGTTGGGTTAGAAGAACCATTGCCATTTTCTTGTATAATGTTGTAGTCACTCATTGAGTATTTAAGAGCCAAGATATGACTATGTTGGTTTGATATCTAAGGTAGATAATAAATTGAACACATTTCGAACACACTAAAGACAATAAAGATAGAGGAGATTTCCTAAAGAATTATAGAATAGAGAAAGGAAAGCCACCTAGTATACTCAAGGGGTTAGCATAAAAAGGGTATATTCTTTGTGCTGTGTGGGGTAGTGAAGGGAGTTGGCACACTTGGGATGGTTGCTAGGATGTATAGAGACTTCTATGGTAAATAATTCAGTTGAGTATGTGAGAAACTCAGTTGGGAGAGTGACTTGAGTTTCCTTAGCATTTTCCTTTGCCACAATGGCCTCATAACCAAGCTTGGGGTGGTGTCTACAAGGTATTTCTTATGCTTAGTTATAAAATTCCTTACCAACAACAAGGTTCCTTGAATCAACTTGCTCAAACATAAGTGTTTTATTTTCTATTATAAAGCCTAGCTAATAATATTGTTGTTAAGTTGTGGTTTACTTATGAATGAATTTGTATGGAATTAATTTATGTATGGTGCGTTGCATGTCAGCTACATGCATTTGAATTTTTATAATAATAGCTATACATTTGAATTTTGTATTCCTTGAGTTTATTTGGTTTGAATTTACAATATGCATTTGTGTTTATGATATGCATTATATGTTGCATTTGAAGTTGGAGGGCATGGGCCAAATATAGTTTAAATTCCTAGTGCATATTGGCATGGATGCATGCCAATGCCAATATGGAGTACATTTATTTAAATTACCCTTTGAGCCATCTAAGTTAGAATCCTACTCAAATCTTGTCATAGTGGTGTGGAGTCCAAACCAGTCCATGTATCTGAGGTATTACCTTTAAATGAGTCCTATTACCTTTAGCATGTCAATTTTGATGTTTAATTCTTTAAAAATTTGTTGATGGGTATCTTTCAAGGGCTCAATTTTGTAATAGGTAGTTCTCTCAAAATTGTATGATTGTCAACTTTAGAAAGGGCTTGATGGCTTATTGAATACATCTTAAAAATAAACATGGTGATATCTTTCGAGAGGATCCAATGGTTTGTTGGGTCATTCAAATGCTATTCAAATCTATCTCAACGGCCTATTAGTGGATTTAAAGGATGTTGATCATATTATGGTTTATTGGCCATTTGAAATTTTGGCCTAGTGACCTTTGGTTGCTCCTTTTCCTCAAAGGTTAGAAGTGGAACTTTTAAAGAGGCCTAATAGTTCATTGGGGCCTTTCAAAAGATGTTATTTTGGAGAATTTTGATGCTTTATTAAGGCATTTTGAGAGATTTTATTTCAAGGAGGTCTGATGGTTTATCAAGGCATTATAAAAGATGTTTTTTTAAACTAGCTCTATGGTTTATCAATGGTGTGAATATGTTGTTTTTTCAAATGTGGAATATGGCCTATTTGGGAAGTCTTTTGATTATGCCTAATAGCCTGGGTATTTTGAGATGTTTAAAAAGTGGGTGATGATCTGTGAAGCTCATTTTTAAAAAAACATTGATGATCTACAAGGTTTATCTTCAAGAAAGGCTTAACATGATACTTTAAATATGCCCAATGGATTATCTGAAAGAGGAATACTGGCTTGGTTGTGTACATTTTTTAAGTAGGCTTGATAGGCTACTTAAGAGGGCTCAATGAAGACGAATGTTTCTTTCCAGTGAACCAAGGTAAGGACCTTTATCTAATTTCAATGCAATTCTAAAGAAGGATTGAGCCTTAACAATTTAGATTTCTTGGAAGGAATTTTTTGTAGAGAATGGGATGTTATAGCCCATAAGAGCTAAGTTTGAAGGGAAAGATAAAAAAATTAGCCTTCTCCTCAAATCTTCTAGAGAGGGAGATAGGTATTTGGTAAGTTCATATCAGAGGTCATGTTGCAACACTAATTCTATTATGGAAAATAATGTAAATGTAAGAGCATGTCAAGAGAAATATGTAAAGAATAAAAGGAATTTGCAAAGCATATTAATACCTAGACAAGTGAATGGTGGACCTTAATCCACTTGAGGGTTTCCAACAAGGGAATGAGGCACCCATTGTGTGTAGCTATCTTGTGAGAAAGAGTAAGAGACACATAGGAGCTTGGCTTAGAACTCTTTAAATATTGAAGATGAAGTTCTATGGTTGGATAGGGCATTAAAAAAGCTATCAAATGCCAAGAATTACTTGCAATAGTAAATGATGCATAGGGCCATTAGGAATATGTGATAATGAGGATGATTTTCTCATGCTAAAATTGCTTTTGATTGTAGATTAGAGTTGTATGATTTTAAAGTAGCAAGAATAAATTATTTGAAAAATCTAAGTATTATTGTAACTTGGGTGAGAAAATCACAGGATTGCAATTTGTTGCATGAATGGTAGTGATTTCATTGAGTAGATCAACTATGTTTTTGAGTTCCATGTCATGTTGAGGAATTGGAAGGGAGAATTCCTTAAACTTTTTTCTTGATGTATTCTTTATATCTCTCTAAATTGAGAACTATATTATGTATAAATGCGTAAGGTATAAGAATGTGATTGAAATGTTGTAATATACCCAATTTATATTCCTAGTTCGTATTGGAACCAATTATCTATCGAGAATTCTAATGACAAGAGTTAACTTATATAAATAAGTTCATGTGTAAAATATGTAAATATCCTTTATGAATTCATAGTGTGTAGCTTAAGGCTAAGGCCTAACTAGTGAATGTCTAGGCATGTATTTTCAATTAATATGCTTTTGATTTACAATGAGCTAGACTTTCCATGGTACTCTCAAGAAATGTAAATATTATTTCAAAAATTAATATAAAGGTCTAAGAATAATTATAAAAGGTCATAGAAGGGGATATGAATTCGTTAGAGGGGAAGTAGAAATGGGGTTTTAATGAGATGTTAGTGATTTTTCTTGAATTTCCTAATTTTCCTAAGTCTCCTAATCCACCTCTTTTCTCCATGTTCCTTATTAAGAAGCCCAACACTAATTATTTAATGCATGAGGTGGTTTTTTGGGAAGTCCTCCTAAGTTATGGGAGCATTGGGGTCGAATACACATCTAAATAAGTGTAAGATAATCCTTCTCCATACGAAATAAAGCCACACAGGCATTCAAACCATCTCTTTTCTTGTGAAATGTTTTCTTGCATTTAAATTGACTATCCCATTGGCTCATTATATTCTATTCCATTCCATTATAGTTTTTCATCCATGTTATGCATTGGAGGGTATGTCATTGGATCCATACCATAGATTGGGGAATTTTATTCTTATAGATGTTCCCATGTTATGTTGGAGCTTATAATTTAAGCTAGTAAGTGATTATGTAGAGCTATGGAAGATAAAGTTATAAACCTAGGAGAGAGATAGATGGAATGCTTTAGAGAAGCATAGAGGCTAGGTTTAATAAGATACCATACCCATTATCCCTATTACTATGAATTTTTTGCTCAAGAGTCAATATATGACTCTTCTCACTTAAGTTTGAAGGAAAAGAATGGTTGGATTTCTTCTACACACACTAAAGAGCACTAGAGGGAAGAATATTATTGAGGGTCAAAAATAAGAAACCATACCCATTATTGCTATAGTTTATTACTAATTGTGCACTAAAGAGTCAAGACATGACTCCTCTTAGTTAATCTTGAAGGGAAAAAATGGGTTAGAATAATTCTACACATATTAAAGTGTATTGAAGGGAAGAATATTCATGAGGGACTATCAAGTAGAGAAATGATAAATGATCCTTGTTGTGTAGGGTAATGAAGAGCATATGGAAAGTTTGAATAAAGTGTTTCCTAAATAGTTCTAGGGTATTGGAGTAGGTGAGTGACCTAAGTGCTCTAGACTAATTTCCTTTTCCACGAGGTCTCATAGTTTAGCTTTGGGATGGAATTTGTAAAGGATTTCTTATGGTTGGGTGGAAAATTTCTCACCAATAACCAATGTCCTTGGACCAATATATTGAGAAGATAAGTTTCTCTCATTGTGTGGAATTCTTTTGTATAATATTGCTATTAAGTTTTGTTTCGCATAGTATGAATTGGTATGAAAGTCATGGATGTATAATGTGTTGCATACCTTAGCTCTTTGCTTGGCGAATTTGAAAGTGCCTCGAAGATTATTTGATTTAAATTCATGTTATGCATTTGAGATTCAATTATGCTTTTAATTTTATAGCCTTTGACATTGTGTGATGCATTCAAACCTGGATTGTGTGCGCTCGACCTAGTTTGAATTATTGTGTATATCAATGTTTAGCTTGCAAAACTAGCAATGAGGCTAGACCTTGTTATGCAATCAAAGGCTTCCTTTGAGTTAGACCAATTGGTATTTGTGTAATTCACAATACTCCTTTGATAAGGAAAAATTCTTAACGGTTATATTAAAAGTATTGACTTTGATTGGTGGCTAGTATGGTCCCTAAGGTTGTTATTTTGAAGGGTTCCTATGAGTTAGGATGGTTGACCTTTGTAATTCCAAGTATTGCCTTTGAATAGGTTTGAGAGCCTATTTATCTTGCCAAGTTTAAACCCTTTGTTTATATTTTTAATGTTTTTGATGGTTTATCATGACATTCGAAAGGCTCTTTTTGAATTTCATGACCCTTTGTTTATATTTTTAATGTTTTTGATGGTTTATCATGACATTCGAAAGACTCTTTTTGAATTTCCTTTATAGCCTATCATGGAATTTACATTTGTTCTTTGAATTTGTCTTAATGGCCCACTATGGAAATTTGAAAGAAGTTGTTCAAATTATGGCCAATGAGATACCCTGCATTTTGACTCAATAACATTTAAATGCTTCTTTTGATTGAAGGATTGAAATATAATTCCGCTTATAAATTTCAAGAAAATTATTTAAAATTTTTAAAATTCCTTTATTTATTAAAAGAATTAACTCCAAAAAAATAAAAAATTATAATTTTCTTTATTTATAAAAAAAATTAACGCCGAAATAATTAACTCCATTTCGGAGTGTCATAATCATAAAATTGCTTAAGAATCTTATGTCACTTAAAAATTGGATTAAAAGTATCTCATAATAAACCATAAGTGTTAGGACGTCGGTGTGTTTTACTTTACCCTAAATTTTATAATGTCGTTGGACGTCGGTGAGTGTTGACTTTAGCAACTAAAGTTACCACATCTTCCATGTGAGAGCAAAAGTTACCACATTTTACATGTGAGGGCATTGCATATTGCTTTCCAGATACGTCAACATTCACGATAAACAAAGATGAAATATGACCCGATTACCACATATACAACATGATTTCCGTCGCGAAGAAAAGGTGAAACAAGACACTCACCACTTTTAGATTACTTTTACTCCACCACATAGACATGTGGGACATATTTTGCTTTATTCAATAATGTCCAGCATGCTAGAAGATAGACATGTGGGACATATTTTGCGTTATTCAATAATGTCCAGCACACTAGAAGATTCTTTTAGAGATTCCCCCAAGTAGTATTCATATTCTTCTCGTTAAAAGGAGATTTTTTGGTTTTGTTTTTTTTTTTTATAAATGATTTTTGAAATTGTGGAAGTTTGAAATTTTGTGAACATAAAATTTATAGTTATTATAATAATAAAATTTAAAGTTATTTTAATAAAATTTTATATCAATTATTTAATATTAATTATTCAATTATTTAATTATTTAATTTATTGTTTAATTTATTAAATTATATATATATATATTAAAATTTTATTTTATTTTATTAGATTAGCATTTTTATTTATATATAGAGATATTATATAATATCTAGAAAGATGTTATATAATATCTAGTTAGAATAATATATTTTACAATTATATATATTTATATATTTATATATTTATATATATATATATATATATATATATAAATTTGAGGTTCAGAAAGATAAAGATTTGTATATGTCTTATTCTAATAAGATAGATTTGTATATGTCTTATTATAATAAGATATTTTATATTCAGGAGGTCTTGGATAGATGGTGATCAGGTGCCTTGTTAAGGCATTTCTATATGTTAAGTCACTTGTTCAATTGTCCATCTTACTCAGTGTTATTCTTGGACATGACTATGATAGCCTCACTAATGCCCAAGTTACAAAAAAATAAAGATATTTTATATTGGAATATTTGTTATATTAACAAATTTATAAAAAAGAT
The DNA here is from genome assembly GCA_031772625.1 of Pinus tabuliformis. Classification (NCBI taxonomy): domain Eukaryota; kingdom Viridiplantae; phylum Streptophyta; class Pinopsida; order Pinales; family Pinaceae; genus Pinus; species Pinus tabuliformis. The sequence continues at coordinate 97,683,630 of CM062820.1, forward strand.
ATGTTAATATTATACATAATATAAATTTGGGGAGTTATATTAAGCAATAATTTTCAACTACTTTTCATAGCAAAAGTACATCGCAATTGAAAGAAACAAGAGAGAATGCCCATGAAATAGGAGCATAAATAACCTATAGAGTTTAGTCTTCAACAATGTGAAACCTGTTGAGGGGACAACCGTCAACCAAATTCACATGCAAGGGAAGGAAAACAAAGTCTAAAACCCCCTTGAGAGATTCCTCAAAACAAGGTGTAGTCGTCCCAAGTGATCCCCAAGCATTACAACAAAAATTCTAATGACACCACTTGTAATAAGTGAAAATTATACAATTTGTTCCACCAATGCTAATGAATCAGGTTATGTAACTCTATCAGCCTCGAGTGTGACCTTGTGATTAACCATTGTGTTAGAAGGGCTTCCGTGACTGTGTCACTGAAAATGGATTTATCCTCCCTACCGTAAGATGCTAAGTTTTTTTCCTAGTGTTGGAGCGGTTTACCTCACACTCCTAGTCCAAGACCCTAGCCTAAAATAATGTTGGTGTGCTACTAGTAAAAGAAAAGACGAGACAAAGCAATTTTACGAAAGATTTAATTTTATGAGGTTATTGTTTACTCAAGAGGGAGATGGCATGAAACTCAGATGGTGTGTTAGAGTCTTGTTAGTAACACCCTAATGCATCTATATCATAATGAAAAATTCACTTTTCAATTCGATGAAAGTTAATTACAGGAGGGTAAAGAGTATTTTTCCTTTTATACTGAAAATAACTTCCTCCAACACTCCTACTAACATTTCATGAAATTTACTAAGTTTATAGTAACGCAGACCCAAGAAAATAATCCAAAAAAATCACTCAAAAGGGAGCAAAAAGAAGACCCCCAAGCAAGAACAAAAGACAATCAAATTCTCAAGACTTGGGATTTTCCAAATAAATAGCTCAAACACAATCAAAATAAAGCAAAGGAAGAGAAAGGATGATTCAAATCAAGTAGGGATATAGCTCAATGTATAAGAAAAAAAATGATCTACGAAGGTCAAAACCATACACCCTAACTCAAGGACAAGCTAGCAAGGAATGAGAGTAAACAAATAATTTCAAATCTGATTAAAGAAACAAAACTGGAATACTCAAACAAATTTTTCTAGAAACAATTTTCACAACCACAACAAGTTTAGATCCAAAACACCACCAAATGCAAGCAAAAGTAAGCAAAACAATCACTTGAATTGGATGAAAACTCAACAAAGAGAAAGAAACTAAACAAAACAAAATGCATCAATCAAATGTATATTTGAAACTAGATTTGAACTGTAGGCAAAGAAAAAAAATAGACCTAAAAAGAGAGACCCAATTCTTGAGGAAAATAACCTCAAAAATAAGCACAAGAAGGCTTTAAAGAAACCCTAAAGTTTGGCTAATGAATGGATCAAGCTCACGATGAAGGAACCAAGTTAGGTTTGATATGATTATTAGCTACTAATGACAGTAGTACGCAAATCTAGAAGGCATAAAGTTGATTCATGCAACTAGAATTCAAATACAAACAAAATTGTCTTAGCTAGGAATCCTAACACTCAAATGAAGATAGATTCAAGACAAATAATTAGATATGAAGTAAAGTAACAACAAATTTGTACTTAGAAAGATAGTGGGAAGGAAGATCTGAAATATTAGATCAAATTCTTGAAAATAACCCCTGAAAAAACCTAATTTTAAAGTTTCATTGCTCTGTTAGGCTTAGCAACCCAAAGACATCGTCATCTTGAATATAGATATCACCCAACGATGAACTGAATCATTACCCTATAAGGATGATGCAATTCAAGTAGGGATATAGCTCAATGTATAAGAAACAAATGATCTACAAAGGTCAAAACCATACAACCTAACTCAAGGAAAAGCTAGCAAGGAATGAGAGTAAACAAATAATTTCAAATCTGATAACAGAAACAAAACTGGAATACTCAAACAAATCTTTCTAGCAACACTTTTCACAACCACAACAAGTTTAGAACCAAAACACCACCAAATGCAAGCAAAAGTAAGCAAAAAAATCACTTGAATTGGATGAAAACTCAACAAAGAGAAAGAAACTAAACAAAAAAGAATGCATCAATCAAATGTATATTTCAAACTAGATTTGAACTGTAGGCAAAGAAAAATAAATAGACCTAAAAAGAGAGACCTGATTCTTGAGGAAAATAACCTCAAAAATAAGCACAAGAAGGCTTCAAAGAAACCCTAAAGTTTGGCTAATGAATGGATCAAGCTCACAATGAAGGAACCAAGTGAGATTTGATATGATTATTAGCTACTAATGATAGTAGTACACAAATCTAGAAGGCCTAAAGTTGATTCATGCAACTAGAATTCAAATACAAACAAAATTGGCTTAGCTAGGAATCCTAACACTCAAATGAAGATAGATTCAAGACAAATAATTATATATGAAATAAAGTAACAACAAATTTGTACTTAGAAGGATCGTGAGAAGGAAGATCTGAAATATTAGATCAAATTCTTGAAAAAAACCCCTGAAAATACCTAATTTTAGAGTTTCATTGCTTTGTTAGGCTTAGCAACCCAATGACAGCATCATCTTGAATATAGATATCACCCAAGGATGAACATAATCATTACCCTATAAGCCTCTACTAGCCAACGATGATAGAAAAAAATGAATCTAAGGGAGAGATTTCAAGATCAGGCAAAACTTAAGGCTGACTAGAGAAATAACATCCCTAAAAAGGTCGCAATCACTCAGAGAAGGAAAACCAAGCAATATAAATCCAAATAGATGACAAAGAGGAGATCTAAAAGATTTAGGGCTTACTCCCTAACGAAGTCACTAGATCTGTTACGGGAGAATTTCACCTGATCTAGCAGGCTACTTTTAACCTAGTTGATTAGATGATGATCTACCGAGAAGTGTTTGATCATGGAAAATGATCAAATAATATAGCCCTAATTCCTTCCTATACAAGAAAGCACATTCTACACTCATACAAATGGCTATAAAAGAAAGGTTTGAGAGTTGGTCCCAAGCACACTAGCATATTAGTGACGTATATTGGGCTTGATGCAAAGAAGAATCCGCTCCAACTTGAAGATCCTGCTTCATCGTGCAATAAGACAAAACCCCACACACATGCACCACCAACCAAACCCACAATAGCTTTTCGCAGAGGGTTTATTAGTCTAGAAACAACATGCACATGTGTACAACATGATCATATCATGATGTAGAAAAGGAACATAGATATGTTAATCAAAAAATGGTAATACAAAGAATGCATACCTCTAAACAAGAGAGCCCTCTCCTCAAGCCAATAACATAACCCCCTTCTCCAAGTGTAACAAAAGATCTATAATCACTTAAGCACAAGATCTTAGATGCAAGGAAGTATAATTCCCTCAAACTCTCCAAAATTTTAAACTCACTATTAGCCTTACCCTTGGGAATCACTAGATTAAATAGGCCTAGAGGCCTCCCAAGGAGGATGAACTTGGACACTTGGGATAAAGACAAGTTAGAAAGCTTCTCTAATAATACACCCAAGCCAAATCGAAGAAAAATCATCTAAGTCGATCTAATAGGGAAAACAAGAGTCTAGAAGCTCAACCATCGTCAATAGGACAAAACAAATAAATGTGAAACATTTTCGCTAGGATGACAAGGATTCCTAATGAGGGTGAATTATATCGTTGCCTTGATCAATACTATATCCTAGCGATGATGCATATAAATAACTAGAAACAAGAGCTAAGCATTAGCAAAAAGATCATCAGTATAAAAACTCATGGATATTAACTCTAACGAGGAAATTAGGCTAATAACATAAAGGAATAAATAAGTATTCATTAAATAATGTTACAACCTCATCTAGTGTTGAATGGTAAGAGCACTCAATCAATAAGTGAAAAAATAACAACAATAAAAAAATTACTACATCAAAAATAAAATGAAATACTTTGATTTGTTCTAAAAAAATAGTAGAAAAATATTCATTGAATAATGTTGCAATCCTATTTGCTGCTCAAACGAGGGATTGACGTGGGAGAGCCGAAGTGACTAGGGTTTTAGAAAATTGCAGGGACTGTCTCTAATGGAGGGCGGCAAAGGGGGGAGCTCGGCTCCCTCCTATAAAGATGATGTTACCAGTAGAGGAAAAACACCGACGAGGAACAACAAAGGTTTTGTGAACGAAGGGAACAGGGATAATTTAAAGGAGACAGATGGGACCAATACCAAGGAAAACAATAGCACAAAGGACAAAGAGGAAGAAGACAAAAGTTAGGGTTCAAGAGACAAAAAAAAAAAAGGACCTTGTAAACCAAAAGCAGAAATCACTCCTAGAGTAATATTAAATGATCCTGCTCTGCAGGCGCACAGGGAACACATGGGGACCTACGCCATTATCTGTAAATTCATGGGACTATGGCCCACTAAAAAATCTTTACATATGTGGATCAAGTATCACTAGAAACCCAAAGGAAGCATTGACCTGCATCTTGGGTCAAAGGGATTCTTCACAGTGGTATTCTCAAATATCGAAGATAAAGACAGAATATTCGAAGGAGGACCCTACTTTTTTGCAGCAGCTGGTCTCTATATGAGGCCATGGAGGATGAACTTTGTCCCAGAGCGGGAGACGTTCTCTTCGGTTCCAGTTTGGGTAAGGCTCTATTCTCTACTGCTTGACTATTAGCAAACTGAATCGCTAGCTGCCATTGGCAATAAACTAGGACGTTTTGTCAAAGCTTCTGAAGCCACTAGAAGAGGAAAATACACGTCCTTTGCAAGGATTTGTGTGGAAATGGATCTATCAGGGGTGCTTCCGGATGAATTTATCTTGGAATTTTTCGATGAGGAGTGGGTGCAGACAGTGGACTATGAGCATATCCCATTTAGATGTTGTAGATGCCATGAACATGGCCATCTGTTCAGAGACTACCCTCTTAGTAAAGCAGACAAAAAAAAAACCTATTACAACGAAGGACTTTGAAAGCTTTCAGAAAGTAGCAAGTAGAGGAAAAGGAGGAAAAAAGGGGCTTAAGAAACAACATAACAAGGGGCAGAAAGTCAATCAAAATAAGTTTCAAGTGCTGGAAGAGAATGAAGAAATTACAAGAGACAACCAATATCAGGAGGAGGTTCATAATAAAAAAAGGAAAGAAGAGGATAACAAACAATCTAAAGACATTGGTCCTCAAAAAGAGATGATGATAAGTGAAACAGAAATGGAGATGGACCAAGAAATGACCCAAAGTGAAATAGACCTAGAAGACCATGAACTAGAAGAAATTCTAGATAAGGAAAACCTAGATATGGAAGAATTCTTTATGGAGGGAACCAAAGGAGGAATAGATTCACTGCCTCAAGAAGAATGCAACAGAATACAGCAGTTGTTTTTATGGAAAACTCAGGACAAAGGGTTGGATAAAGGTAAGAACATTCACAAACAGGAGCACAGAGGGGTGAAAACAATGAAATCAACTCCAGGATCAGCGACCAAAAATCCAGGAAAGAAGAGGGGCAGGAAAAAGCAAAACGAGCTCTTGATGGAGTGTGGAAATCTAATGATAGATTCGGGTAAGATGAAAGATCTAACCAGTTACTCATTTACAAATCTTTAATTATGAAATTCATATCTTGTAATATCAAAGGTCTAGGGAGTAAAAGAAAACAAAGGATGCTCAGTAACATAATGAAACTATCAATGCTAGACATAATCTTCATTTAGGAAACAAAATGCTCCATTCAGGAATTAAAACAAATCCATAGCAAATGGCTTAGAAAATTTAAGTTTCTAGAAGTTAAAGCAGAGAACACAGCTGGGGGCATTCTCACTCTATGGAACCCCCAAAAAGTTAGCATAATAGATGCGGAGGCTTCAAGAAATTATTTATCAGTAATCATTCAACCAGTGGGGGTTTCGGACACCTTCATGGTTACTAATGTTTATGGTCCTCAACGAATAGATGAAAAACCTAGATTTCTTGACTCCCTGGTAGATATTAGAAGCAGACATAAAGAAATACCTTGGGTCATGGGAGGAGATTTTAACATGATTAAATCTCTTTCGGAAAAAAAAGGAGGTACCAGAATGCTAAGTAAAGATTCAGTAGCGTTCCACTCCTTCACAAAAGATATGAAACTGGTTGACTCTGAAACGCACACTGGTATTTTTACTTAGAATAATAAAAGAGGAGGTGAGGCCCAGGTCACCTCCAAGTTAGACAGATTTTTGATCTCAGAGGCGCTGATGCTCACTAATAGAGAAATAACTGCTAGTGTTCTCCCCTTTGGAGGCTCTGATCACTGGCCGATTCATTTAGATATCAAGGGGATTGATTCTCCAGGGAATAGGCCCTTCAGATTTGAGAATATCTAGCTCTCCCACCCAGATTTCATCAACAATATTGAAAAATGGTGGTCCAAAGATCTGCAGATCCAGGGCACTAAGATGTTCCTCCTCCACAAAAGACTAAAGCACATAAAACTCAGACTCAAAGAATGGAACAAGAAGGATTTTGGTAATATTTTTGCTAACAAAAGATCAGTGGAAATTAAACTACAAGAACTAAATCAAGCTTTGATCACAGATGGTTTTGACAAAGCCAAAAGTGAGCAAGCTGATAAACACAATCAAGAATGGGAGAATTTATGCAATCAAGAGGAAATCTTTTGGAGACAAAAATCGTGAGTTCAATGGCTCAAAGAAGGTGAACGAAATACCAAATTTTTCCATAGATCAACCATAGCCAATAGGGCACACAATAGAATTTCTTCAATATTGAATGAAAATGGGGAGCCCCAGACCTCTCATAAGAATATAGAAGCTGTGTTGGTTCAGCATTTCAGAAGCATCACTAAGGAAACTAATCTAGACAGAGAGTAATGCATTAAGAAAATTACAAAAAATATCCCTAAAATGGTGTCTAGAGAGGACAATTTTAACCTGAATAAACCAATAACCGAAGAGGAAGTTAGTGAGGTTATCAAAGATATGCAGAATGGTAAAGCTCCAGGATCAGATGGTTTCAATGTAGATTTTTTTAAGGCCTGCTGGAATGTTGTCAGACAAGATATTTTGAATGTTGTCGACGATTCCAAAAGAAACAAGACTATTTTGAAAGCTCTCAACACCTCCTTCATCTCCCTGATCCCCAAGAAGGATTCTGCCCTGACTCCTGATAAGTTCAGACCCATTGCTTTATGCAATGTGGTTTACAAAATTATATCCAAGATTTTGGCTAGCAGACTCAAACCTCTTCTTCCTTCTTTAATCTCAAGGGAACAATCTAGTTATGTGGAAGGAAGACAAATCCTGAATAACATTATTCAAGCCCATGAGGTAGTTCACACGCTAACCAGCAAAAGGCAGGCTGGTATGATCATGCAATTAGACATTGCCAAAGCATATGATAAGGTGAACTGGATTTACATCAAAAAGGTCCTTCTTGCCTTTGGGTTTGATCACAATTGGGTCAGTTGGGTTATGGCTCTTGTAACTTCGTCTAGCTTTTCTATTTTGGTGAATGGCTCGCCCTTAGGAATCTTCACCCCTTCCAGAGGCCTCAAGCAGGGAGACCCACTCTCTCCCTTTCTCTTTATCCTCATGATGGAAGGACTGGGCAGATCCATTTCACATGCCAAAGCCTTGGGAAAGATTAAGGGCCTTCAATTAATGGAGAATGGTCAGGCAATGACTCACCAACAATTTGTGGATGACACCATGCTACAAGGTATTCCCACAGTCAAAGAAACTTCAGCGTACAAACAAATCCTAAATGAATTTTCCATGGCTACAAGTATGGAAGTTAATCTCTCCAAATCAAAAATCTTTTTCTTAAATACTAACATTGCAATTCAGAGGAATATCTCCAGAATTCTGGGCTTTCAAAGGGATTCCCTCCCTTCAAAGTATTTGGGAATTCCACTTACAGCTAGACCATTGCACAAAAGTATTTGGGAACCAGTGATCAACAAGATGCAAGACAAAGTTAAAAAATGGACTTTCAGATCGTTGAACCTAGCTGGTAGGTTGATTCTGACAAAGGCAGTTCTGCAATCTATCCCTATTTTCTTTTTATCAGCCCTCCCAGCTCCCAAAGGGGTCTTACAGCAATTCAGGGATATACAGAGAGACTTCATTTGGGGCAAGGAGGGAACAAGGAAGAAATGGGCCCTTGTTTCTTGGGATAAAATCTGTAAACCCAAAAGTCACAGAGGTCTAGGCTTGGATGATCAGGAGATTCTAAGTAACGTTTTAGGAGCCAAGCTCTAGTGGAGATGGGTTAAAAAACCAGAGGCTTAATGGGCTAAGACCTGGAAAGAAAAATATGCAAGCTCCTAGCAAACAAGTGATCTTATAACAATGTCTGGAAGCATAAAAGGCTCTTACATATGGAATAAAGCCTGGGAAAATAGAAGTCTTGTACAAAACAATAGTTTCTGGGAAATCAGAGCAGGAGATCTGGCTCTCTTCTAGGAAGACAAATGCCAACAAGAACCAATTATGATAAGAGAGAATTTTATAAGCCTCAAGCAGGAAACAGATTCCCAAGGATTAATCAAAGTCAAATATTTTTGGAATCCTCCGCATGACTTCAAAAAGTGGAGAAACTGGAGAAGCATAGACTGCAGTGAGGATAGCCACATAAAGATAAGAGCAGAGGAACTCATGAGCATGTTAAAACAAAGGAAGATCTTGGTAACAGATGGGCAGGATCAGTTAAGATGGGGCCTCAATAAAGAAGGTACCTTTAATATTAAAGAAGCAAAAAGAATTATCCTAAACCTAGATCCCTGCGTTTTGGCGAAATCCTGGCAACATCTTTGGAGCCACCAAGGGTGGATGAAAATCAAGCTTTTTATGTGGTTAGTTCACCACAAGAAAATCTTAACTTGGGACAATATTCAGAAAAGGGGTGTTATTGGGCCTTCCAAATGTCAGTTATGTGAAGCTCAAGAGGAGACAATGGAGCATATTCTCAACAGCTGCACCTACACCACTTGGTTGTGGGATTCTTTTGATACCATTTTTCAACAGACAGACAGAGATAAGGGAAGTATCATTAATACCCTGAACAAGTGGAGAAAAAACTTTTCGGAGAATGAGATCCTTAATTTGGCCTGGACCTTTACGCCAAGCTTCATTATCTGGAATGTTTGGAAAGAAAGGAATAAAATAATTTTCAAGGAGGAAAAAACTACTCCTCTTCGCCTGATGAATCTGATCTTGAAACAGATTAAGGAGACAGTTTCCACCATTGTTCACAATTTTCCCAAGAATCCTCCCACAAAGAATGAATTAAGAACTCTCAGGCATCTGGGTATGCAAGAGATCATTCACCATGGACTAAGCAAAAAGGAAAGAGATTTGGAAATGGAAAAGGAGTTTTGGCATCCTCCACCGAAAGGTTATCTGAAATGCAATATTGATGGTGCTTCAAAAAGTAACCTTGGAACAACATGTTATGGAGGGGTGTTAAGAGATGAAGAAGGAAATATAATCTTTATATTCCACTGCCATTTAGGCACAGTCACCAACAATATGGCGGAATTAATGGCATTGGAACAATGTCTAGAGATTCTAAAACTAAATCACAGCTCTAATGTCATTATCGAAGAAGACTCAGAGATCTCTATAAATGCGGTTAAGAGAATCAGTTGCGGAATAGAGCCAGAGAGGGTCTCAAAACACTGGAGACTAATACAAGTGTAAGAAAGAATTCAAAAACATCTCCTGAGTCTTCGAACTGTTAGCTTCAATCATGTTCGTCGAAAAGCCAATAAACTAGCGGATATATTGGCCAACCAAGGAGTGATTAATTCAGAATGCAGGATTGAGATGAAGTGGCAGGAAATGCCTCAGAGCAGATTAAAAGCTCTCTGTAATGAACAAGCGGCAGAGGACAGAGAAATTTTTGGACATTTGGCCAGAGGGAAAGGCACGGAATGAAGCTTTCTAAGCAGGCTCAAACACAGTACTTTGGTTGGTACCTTGAAGAAGGGCAGACTCAGAGCAGTTTCAAAAGCCTTTGGTGTAAGTTTTTCAGTCTCCTTCTTACTTCGAATTGCAATACAGGGTTTCATTTACAGCCAGCGGATGTTCCCGAGGCAAGTTTTGTAGCAAGCTTTCGCGGGAAGGGTGGCTGGAACTTTCCAGCGGCGGATATTCTCCTGCTTTCCTCCTACGGAACGGAAAACCAGGCTTTAAGCGGTTTCCAGGCGATCGCGGGGCTTTTGAATGGTAAGTGGTTTGGGAATTTTGAGAGCGATTCCACTAGGCTCTCAACATGTGGCAAGGGTACGGTAAGGAATACCACCCTCCATCGTGCCTTAATGTTCGAGCATCTTGGCTATGTGATATTTCTCCAAACCGTTCATTTTTGTAAAGAGAATCGACAGTCAGATTTGGTCGTGCTTTTTGGTGGGGCCGCTTGTCTTTTCAGGCTTTTCGTAACAGTGATGTGAGGGTTAGCAAAGTTTGACTTTGGGTTAAAAACCATAATGGTTAACCGAAGTTTGATAGGTCCGCTTTACTTCTTGTAGATTGGAGGGTCATTTCTACGACAGGATGCCCTTGAATTTTCCGGAGTCCAGAGTGAAGTCAGGTTTTTTTTTTTTTTTTTTTTTTGTATATGTTGTAACATTACCTTTTGTTTATTGAAATAGAAGGATCGTCTCTTGCTTCAGCAAAAAAAAAAATATTGCAATCTTATTTGGTATTGAATTGTAGAAACACTCAATCCACAAGCTAAAAACTAACCACAATCAATATATTACCATACCAAAAACAAAATCAACTACTTTGATTTGTTCTATACAAAAGTATTCATCAAATAATATTATAATCTCATCTAGTGTTAAATGGCAAGAGAACTCATTAAACAAGCTATAGAAGCCACAAATAAGGCATGTGTGAATAAGCTCTAACAAAATATAAAAAGCTCTCAAATTTGTTGCAAGCTAGAGAGTAACTATATTGAAGGATTGAATCAAAACAAAACCCTAAAATAAATAAATGACATTGGAAGAAAATAATGCTTAACTCTACTCACAATTCCACTTCAACTTAGAAAAAACAATTAAAATAAAATTATAGTCTTTAAAATAAAATGGTAATCATAAAAAAATACTTTTACAAAATAAAATAAAAAGTATATGAAAAAAGTAATTAATCCATTAAAAATGGTTACAAGAAATATGTAAGATATCCCAATCACGGAGAAAGAAGTGGATATGAACTTCAACAAAAATCTGAATAAAAGCTAAAAGGTGAAGTAAGTGGTGTGACATAAAACAGCTAAATTAACTAACCACTAAAGAAACACACATGAAATATGCAATGCATCCCATTCGTGCCCGTGAACCCAACCAGAACGTGAACACAAATCAAATCAAATGTATAGTGTGCGACCCATGAAAACACATAGAAAGATGATATATGTTTTAGGAATAATTATTTAATTTCCTAAATACATACACAAATCGACCATTGAGATAGAGATGAATAGAGCATCAATATTGATGATGCTTTACTAAACGAGCAGAGATTGACTCTTTAATGGTGTTGTATGAGAAAGTTTACATATAAGAATCTATGATCAATTTCAAATCATAGTTAGCGAAATATCTTATGTGTTAGTGGGATTATATTATTATAACTTTTTAATAATATATATGTTTTCTAATAGTTAATATATTTATATAATTTTTGAAAATTAAAATAAAATATAATTGTATGATTTTTTTTTTTAAATTTTACATTTAATTTCACATTCCTTAAAAATAAATATTCTCAAAAATCTACATTAAAAATAAGAATAGTTTTTATTCACAATAATAATAATAATATAATAAATATGAAAAAAAAGGTAAAATCCTACCTTATAAACCATAATTATAAAATTAATTAAATTTATTAATATAAATATTCTAATTTAATTCCATTTAATTCAAGTAACTCTATACAATGTAGATTAGAATATCCTAAAACTCATTGTCATTTTAATATCTCAAATTATAAAGTTATTCATTTTTATGTAAAGCAAATCATGACTTTATTTTTTTTTAATATTTCAGTTAGTCACATCATGTATAACATTTTATTATCTTCATGTCCAAAAAACCCCAGCACTTTCATTTACGTATTTATAGACTAAAGTGATCTAAACACCTTTCTAACCATATGGTGAATCTGGTGGTGAGTAAATAAGCCAATCATATATTCTCCTCATTGGTTATGGGTTTTCTAAATGGTCTTGTAAACCATGACATCAATGAATTTATGTTTGTCGACCTGTTGAATATATGGTAACCTAGGTCAGCCACCTTTAGTACTCCCGACCAGGTTGACCTTTCTAAGTTGTTGTATTTCATACGTTGATTTATATAACTATCACAAAATAATAAGTATTAAGTGTTTTAATGATAAGAATTAGATTATGTAAATGATTTTGAATGTAAAAGATGCAAATATCTTATATGAATGGTTAGTGTGAAGTTCAAAGCCAAGGCTTCAATAATTAATGTTTAGGAATGTATTTTCAATTAATACATTTTTGATGCATTATGAGGTATTATGAGGTAGGCTTATCATACTACTATTATTAAGAAATGTAAATAGTATTTCAAAGATTAAAATAAAAGTCTAAATGTTAGATATAGAAGATAAAGAGAGAGGTTATGAGTCCGTTAGAGGGAAGAAGAATGGAGGTCTTAGGAGTTAATAAATAGTCATGATTTACTTAAGTCTCCTAGCCTTCATATTTTTACCATGTGCCTTGTTAAAGATCTTAATCGCCAATCATTGAATGCAGAAAATGATTGTGGGATTCCTCCTTCCATAGTTATGAGAGCATGTGAGTTGAATAAAAGGCTAGAGGAGTGTGAGAAAGATCCCATCTCCATGGGGATTTCAAATTGCATGAAATTTAAACCATCAATTTTTCTTGTGTACTCCCTTCATGCATTTTGATAACCATTTCATTCACTTCATTCTGGTCTATGCTTTTCCATCCATTCAATTGGTTCTACTTACACATGCATTCCCATGTTATGCTAGCACTAACTGTAATGGGAACATGTAAGAATTGACTAGGTAGAGTCATGGAAGAAAAAACTATGAACTTGGGCGAGAGATGGACATAAGACTTTGAAGAAGCCTAGAAGTTGGGTTAGAAGAACCATTGCCATTTTCTTGTATAATGTTGTAGTCACTCGTTGAGTATTTAAGAGCCAAGATATGAATACATTGGGTTGATATCCAAGGTAGATAATAAATTGAACACATTTTGAACACATTAAAGACACTAAAGATAGAGGAGTTTTCCTAAAAGATTGTAGTATAGAGAAAGGAAATCCACCTAGTATACTCAAGGGGTTAGCATAAAAAGGGTATATTCCTTGTGTTGTGTGGGGTCGTGAAGGGAGTTGGCACACTTGGGATGGTTGCTAGGATGTATAGAGACTTCTATGGTAAATAATTCGGTTGAGAATGGGAGAAATTCGGTTGAGAATGGGAGCAATTCGGTTGGGAGAGTGACTTGAGTTTCCTTAGCATATTTCCTTTGCCACAATGGCCTCATAACCAAGCTTGGGGTGGCATCTACAAGGGATTTCTTATGCTTAGTTGTAAAATTCCTTACCAACAACAGTGTTCCTTGAATCAACTTGCTCAAACATAAGTGTTTTATTTTCTATTATAAAGCCTAGTTAATAATATTATTGTTAAGTTGTGGTTTACTTATGAATGAATTTGTATGGAATTCATCTATGTATGGTGCATTGCATGTCAGCTACATGCATTTGAATTTTTATAATAATAACTATACATTTGAATTTTGTATTCCTTGAGTTTATTTGGTTTGAATTTACATTATGCATTTGTGTTTATGATATGCATTATATGTTGCATTTGAAGTTGGAGGGCATGGGCCAAATATAGTTTGAATTCCTAGTGCATATTGAAATGGATGCATGCCAATGCCAATATGGAGTAGATTCATTTAAATTACCCTTTGAGCCATCTAAGTTAGAATCCTACTCAAATCTTGTCATAGTACTTTGGAGTCCAAACCAGTCCATGTATTTGAGGTATTACCTTTAAATGAGTCCTATGACCTTTAGCATGTCAATTTTGATGTTTAATTCTTTAAAAAGTTGTTGATGGCTATCTTTCAAGGGCTCAATTTTCTTTTAGGTAGTTCTCTCAAAAGTGTATGATTGTCACTTTAAAAAGGGCTTGATGGCTTATTGAATACATCTTAAAAATAAGCACGGTGATAGCTTTTGAGAGGATCCAATGGCTTAATGGGTCATTCAAATGCTATTCAAATCTATCTCAATGGCCTATTAGTGGATTTAAATGATGTTGATCATATTATGGTTGATGGGCCATTTGGAATTTTGGCCCAGTGACCTTTGGTTGCTCCTTTTCCTCAAAGCTTAGAAGTTGAACTTTTAAAGAGGCCTAATAGCTCATTGGGGCCTTTCAAAAGATGTTATTTTGAAGAATTTTGATGCTTTATTAAGGCATTTTGAGAGATTTTCTTTCAAGGAGGTCTGATGGTTTGTCAAGGCATTCTAAAAGATGTTTTTTTTAAACTAGTTCTATGGTTTATCGATGGTGTGCATATGTTGTTTCTTCAAATGTGGAATATGGCCTATTTGGGAAGTCTTTTGATTATGCCTAATAGCCTAGGTATTTTGAGATGTTTAAAAAGTGGGTGATGATCTACTAAGCTCATTTTTAAAAAAGCATTGATGGTCTACAAGGTTTATCTTCAAGAAAGGCTTGACATGATACTTTAAATATGCCCAATGGGTTATCCGAAAGAGGAATACGAGCTTGGTTGTGTACATTTTTTAAGTAGGATTGATAGGCTACTTAATAGGGCTCAATGAAGATGAATTTTTCTTTCCAATGAACCAAGGTAAGGACCTTTATCTAATTTCAATGCAATTCTAAAGAAGGATTGAGCCTTAACAATTTAGATTTCTTGGAAGGAATGTTTTGTAGAGAATGGGATGTTATAGCCCATAAGAGTTAAGTTTGAAGGGAAAGATAAAAAAATTAGCCTTCTCCTCAAATCTGCTAGAGAGGGAGATAGGTATTTGGTAAGCTCATATCAGAGGTCATTGTTGTGTGTGGAGCATGATTGTTCAGAGGTCTTTGTTTCAGCCGGATGTATACCCCAAGAAGTTTGTACACCCCTCCACGCGGGGGGGTGCGGGGGGGACTTGTCCCCCCTGCGGGGGTCCGGGGGGGCCGATCCCCCCCGGTTGGGGGGTCCGGGGGCTAGCAGTCCCCCGGCGGGGGCTCGGGGGCAGCGCCCCCAAAGCTAAAAACAAATGTAAAATTGCCTTGTAAAAGTATAGTAATTTCTAGTCAATCTGGGCCGTTCATTAGGCAGATGATCTGACGGTAGAACTTATGTTTATTTTAGGGTTTTTTGCCCTAGAAGGCAACCCCTCTCTTTGTATGAGGGCATTGTATTGGAGGCTGAGATATAGATGTGTATTCTGTGAGCGAGAAACTGAGAGGTGAGACTGTGAGAGAAAACAGAGGATATTACAGCGGATTTGTTGTAGGTTGTGTCTCTTCATTTTGTTGGATAATAGAAAGGAAGGACTGGTTGTTCGGGGTGGACGTAGCCCAAACTGGGTGAACCACGTATATCTGTGTCTCTCTTGTTTTATGCGTTCTCTGTGTTTATATTTCTGCAATATTTTATGTGTTCCATTGCTCCGTAATATATAATTTTCTAATAACTGGTATCAGAGCCGAAGGTCTATTTGGCTGATAAACTCGCAGGAAAGAAGGGTTCCTGGTTCGAGTGGGAGCAATGGCAGAAGATGGTAGGTTTAGGGTCGAGAAATTTAACGGCCAAAACTTCTCGTTGTGGAAGATGCAGATGGAAGATTATCTGTATCAGAAAGATCTATACCTATCATTGGGTGGAAAAACAAAGATGCCGACAGGTATGAAAGACGAAGAATGGAACCTTCTCGATAGAAAGGCACTCGGAACAACACGGTTGTGCCTTGCTACGTCAGTCGCCTTCAACATTTCGAAGGAAACCACGACAGAGGGTTTGATGCAGACGTTGTCGAAACTATATGAAAAACCCTCGGCCTCAAACAAGGTATTTCTCATGAAACGATTATTTAATATGAAGATGTCGGAAGGTGGATCTGTTGTAGACCATTTAAATGATTTTAATACTGTTACAAGTCAGTTATGTTCTGTAGGGGTAAACTTTGATGATGAAGTTAGAGCTCTGTTATTCTTGTGCTCATTACCAGAAAGTTGGAATGGTTTAGTAATGGCCATTAGTAACTCTGTGTCTGGATCTAGTACTTTAAAGTTTGATGATGTTGTCGGTGCTATCCTTAGCGAGGAAATGCGACGGAAAAGCTCCGGTGAGACATCGGGTAATGCTTTGAGTGCAGAGTCTAGGGGAAGAAAAATGGAAAGAGGAAAGAGCTCAGGATATCGCAGTAAATCAAGGAAAGGCAGATCCAAGTCCAGATCGGGGATAGTGTGCTGGAAATGTGGAAAGAAAGGACACCTAAAGAAAGACTGTAGATCTCGGAAGGGAAAAGAAGGAGATGCACAGCAAGAAAACAATCACGAAGCAAATGTGACAGGTGAGGTGTTACAAGATGCTTTGATTCTTTCTTTCGAAAATATTACTGATTCCTGGGTGGTAGATTCAGGGGCCTCATTCCATGCCACACCTGATAAGAAATACTTTCATGACTATGTTCAAGGAGATTTTGGACAAGTTCGTTTGGGTGATGATAAACCCTGTAAAATTGTTGGAATGGGTAAGGTTCTTGTAAAATAATAGAATGGAAACCAATGGCTACTAAAGGAGGTAAGGCATGTTCCAGATCTAAAGAAAAATTTGATTTCAACAGGGCAACTAGGCGGTGAAGGTTGTGTGACAACTTTCACATATAAAGCTTGGAAGGTCACCAAAGGAGCCCTGGTAATAGCAAAAGGCGAAAAGGTTGGTACATTGTATTTATGCAATGGTATTTCTAACTCTGTTAATGCTTTAACTTCCAAAGGAGCAGATGCAACATTATGGCATCATAGGCTCGAACACATGAGTGAAAAGGGGATGAAGATTCTTCACTCAAGGAATTTGTTGCCGGGTTTGAAGAATGTTGATTTGGATTTATGTGAGAATTGCATTTATGGAAAACAGAAGAGAGTCAGATTTCTCAGAGTTGGGAAAGAAAAGAAGAGTGAAAAATTAGAGCTTGTGCATACAGATGTATGGGGACCTGCTCAGGTATCATCTCTCGGTGGCTCTCGTTATTATGTTACTTTTATTGATGATGCAACTAGAAAAACTTGGATTTATTGTATTAAGAATAAATCTGATGTATTTGATACTTTCAAGAAATGGAAAGCTTTGGTTGAGATTGAGACAGGAAAGAAATTGAAGTGTCTTAGATCAAACAATGGAGGTGAATATTGCAGGAAAGAGTTTGATAGGTACTATTCAGAACATGGAATTCGCAGAGAGAAGACAGTTCCAAGAACACCACAAGAAAATGGTGTGTCAGAAAGGATGAACAGGACAATCATGGAGCGTGCAAGGTGCATGAGATTGCATGAAGGATTGCCTTTACAGTTTTGGGCAGATGCTGTAGATACTGCTGTTTATCTAATAAACAGAGGGCCTTCAAGTTCCTTGGATGGTGGTGTTCCGGAGGAAGCATTGACAGGTGAAAAGGTAAACTACTTTTTTTTAAAGCCTTTTGGTTGTGAGGCCTTTGTCCATATTGATAAAGAAAATAGAACAAAGCTTGAGGCAAAGTCAAAGAAATGTACCTTTATTGGATATGGTGTTAATGATTTTGTTTATCGCTTATATGATTACGAAAATCACAAAATCATTAGGAGCAGAGATGTAATATTCAATGAAAAGGTCTTGTATAAGAATCAGTTGCAGGAAAAGAAACAGGAAAAATAAAACAAGGAATACGCAGTTCTTGATGAAATCACTGAAAAGGTAAAGGTGCCTGAAAATAATAATAATCAACAACAGCAACCACCACAACAGCAACAGGCACCCCAAACACCTGAAAGTGGTGTTAGAAGATCTACCAGGATAAGTAGACCCCTTGAACGATACTCTCCTTCGTTATATTATTTATTGTTGACTGATTCTGGTGAACCCGAATGTTATGAAGAAGCAATGCAGGTTGAAAGCAGGAAGAAGTGGGAGGTAGCCATGGAAGAAGAGATGGACTCCTTAATGCATAACCAGACTTGGGATTTAGTTAGGTTGCCTGCAAGAAAAACTACATTGAAGAATAAATGGGTTTACAGGCTGAAGGAAGAAGATGGAGGAAAACAGAGGTACAAAGCTAGACTTGTGGTGAAGGGGTTTGCACAGAAGAAAGGTATTGATTTTGATGAAATATTTTCTCCTGTTGTTAAAATGACTTCAATCAAAACTATTTTAAGTCTTGTAGCAGCTGAAGCTTTGCATCTTGAGCAGTTAGATGTAAAGACAACCTTTCTCCATGGGGATTTGGAGGAAGAGATATATATGCAGCAGCCACAAGGATATGAGGTGAAAGGGAAGGAGAAACTAGTGTGCAGGTTGAAGAAGAGCTTATATGGCTTAAAACAGGCTCCAAGGCAGTGGTATCTAAAATTTGACAAGTTTATGTCTGAACAAGGTTATACTAGATGTCACTCTGATCATTGTGTTTATCTGAAAAATCAAAATGATGGCAGCTATATTGTATTGTTATTGTATGTGGATGAAATGCTTGTTGCAAGATCTAACATGCAGGAAATAAATGTACTCAAAAGAAAATTGGAAAATTCATTTGCAATGAAGGATTTGGGAGCTGCAAAACAAATCCTTGGTATGAGAATCACTAGAGACAGGAAAAATCGCAAATTAACATTGTCTCAGAATGAGTACATACAAAAGGTGTTGAAAAGATTTAATATGCACAATGCAAAACCAGTTAGTACACCTTTTGCTAGCCATTTCAAACTTAGTAAGGAAATGTGCCCAAAGACCCAAGAAGACATGGATTATATGTCTAAAGTTCCATATGCATCAGCAGTTGGAAGCTTAATGTATGCAATGGTCTGCACAAGGCCTGATATTGCACATGCAGTGGGAGTTGTAAGCAGGTACATGAACAATCCACGAAAGGAACATTGGATGGCAGTGAAATGGATTCTCAGATATTTGAAAGGTACCACAAATCAAGCATTATGCTTTGGTGGTGCAAACATTTCTCTACAGGGATATGTTGATGCAGATATGGCAGGCGACAGGGATAACAGGAGGAGCACTACAAGATATGTATTTACTGTTGGTGGAACAACTGTCAGTTGGATTTCAAAAATCCAAAGTGTTGTTGCACTTTCAACAATAGAAGCAGAGTATGTTGCTGCTACAGAGGCTAGTAAAGAAATGATTTGGTTACAAAGGTTTATGGGTGAATTGGGTAAGGAGCATGATATGGGCACGTTATACAGTGATAGACAAAGTGCCATTAATCTTGCAAAGAACTCAATATTTCATTCTAGGACTAAACACATACAGCTCAAGTACCATTTCATACGATCAGTGTTGGAAGATGGAGAGTTGAAGCTGGAAAAGATACACACTAGCTAGAATCCTGTAGATACACACTAGCTAGATATGCTTATGACGATGAAGATGAGAAACAACCAGGTCCAAAGAGGAGTCATTGTCCAGCAAAAGAAGCAGCGGTGGAGTTTCTACAATCATTCTCCAAGTGGGAGATTGTTGTGTGTGGAGCATGATTGTTCAGAGGTCTTTGTTTCAGCTAGATGTATACCCCAGGAAGTTTGTACACCCCTCCATGTGGGGGGGTGCAGGGAGGACTTGTCCCCTCCGTGGGGGTCCAGGGGGGGCGATCCGCCCTGGCTGGGGGGTCCGGGGGCCAGCGGTCCCCCGACTGGGGCTCGGGGGCAGTGCCCCCGAAGCTAAAAACAAATGTAAAATTGCCTTGTAAAAGTATAGTAATTTCTAGTCAATTTGGGCCGTTCATTAGGCAGATGATCTGACGGTAGAACTTATGTTTAGTTTAGGGTTTTTTGCCCTAGAAGGCAACCCCTCTCTTTGTATGAGGGCATTGTAATGGAGGCTAAGATATAAATGTGTATTCTGTGAGCGAGAAACTGAGAGGTGAGACTGTGAGAGAAAACAGAGGATATTACAACGGATTTGTTGTAGGTTGTGTCTCTTAATTTTGTTGGATAATAGAAAGGAAGGACTGATTGTTCGGGGTGGACGTAGCCCAAACTGGGTGAACCACGTATATCTATGTCTCTCTTGTTTTATGCGTTCTCTGTGTTTATATTTCTGCAATATTTTATTTGTTCCATTGCTCCGTAATATATAATTTTCTAACAGTCATGTTGCAACACTAATTCTATTATGGAAAATAATGTAAATGTAAGAGCATGTCAAGAGAAATATGTAAAGAATAAAAGGAATTTGTAAAGCATATTAATACCTAGACAAGTGAATGGTGGACCTTAACCCACTTGAGTGTTTCCAACAAGGGAATGAGGCATTGTAGCTATCAAGTGAGAAAGAGTAAGAGACACATAGGAGCTTGGCTTAGAACTCTTTAAAGATTGAAGATGAATTTCTATGATTGGATAGGGCATTAAGAAAGCTATCAAACGCAAAGAATTACTTGCAATAGTAAATGATGCATAGGGCCATTAGGCATATGTGATAATGAGGATGATTTTCTCATGCTAAAATTGCTTTTGATTGTAGATTAGAGTTGTATGATTTTAAAGTAGCAAGAATAAATTATTTGAAAAATCTAAGTATTATTGTAACTTGGGTGAGAAAATCACAGGCTTGCAATTTGTTGCATGAATGGTAGTGATTTCATTGAGTAGATCAACTATGTTTTTGAGTTCCATGTTATGTTGAGGAATTTGAAGGGAGAGTTCCTTAAACTTTTTTATTGATGTATTCTTTATATCTCTCTAAATTGGGAACGATATTATGTATAAATGAGTAAGGCATAAGAATGTGATTCAAATGTTGTAATATACCCAATTTATATTCCTAGTTTGTATTGGAACCAATTATCTACCAAGAGTTCTAATGCGAAGAGTTAACTTATATAAATAAGTTCATGTGTAAAATATGTAAATATCCTTTATGAAATCATAGTGTGTAGCTTAAGCCTAAGGCCTAACTAGTGAATGTTTAGGCATGTATTTTAAATTAATATGCTTTTTATTTACAATGAGCCAGACTTTCCATGGTATTCTCAAGAATGTAAATATTATTTCAAAAATTAATATAAAGTTCTAAGAATAACTATAAAAGGTCATAGAAGTGGATATGAATTCATTAGAGGGGAAGTAGAAATGGGGTTTTAATGAGATGTTAGTGATTGTTCTTGAAATTCCTAATTTTCCTAAGTCTCCTAACTTGCCTCTTTTCTCCATGTTCCTTATTAAGAAGCCCAACACCAATTATTTAATGCATGAGGTGGTTTTTTGGGAAGTCTTCCTAAGTTATGGGAGAATTGGGGTCGAATACACATCTAAATAAGTGTAAGAGAATCCTTCTCCATAGGAAATAAAGTCACATAGGAATTCAAACCATCTCTTCTCTTGTGAAATGTTTACTTGCATTCAAATTTACTATCCCATTGGCTCATTATATTCTATTCCATTCCATTCTAGTTTTTCATCCATGCTATGCATTGGAGGGTATGTCATTGGATCCATGCAATAGATTGGGGAATTTTATTCTCATAGATGTTCCAATGTTATGTTGGAGCTTATTATTTGAGCTAGTAAGTGATTATGTAGAGCTATGGAAGATAAAGTTATAAACCTAGGAGAGAGATAGATGGAATGTTTTAGAGGAGCATAGAGGCTAGGTTTAATAAGATGCCATACCCATTATCCCTATTACTACTAATTTTTTGCTCAAGAGTCAATATATGACTCTTCTCACTTAAGTTTGAAGGAAAAAAATGGTTGGAATTCTTCTACACACACTAAAGAGCACTAGAGGGAAGAATATTATTGAGGGTAAAAAATAAGAAACCATACCCATTATTGTTATACTTTATTACCAATTGTGCACTAAAGAGTCAAGACATGACTCCTCTTAGTTAATCTTGAAGGGAAAAAATGAGTTAGAATACTTCTACACATATTAAAGTGTATTGAAGGGAAGAATATTCATGAGGGACTATCAAGTAGAGAAAGGATAAATGCTCCTTGTTGTGTAGGGTAATGAAGAGCATATGGAAAGGTTGAATAAAGTGTTTCCTAAATAGTTCTAGGGTATTGGAGTAGGTGAGTGACCTAAGTGCTCTGGACCAATTTCTATTTCCATGAGGTCTCATAGTTTAGCTTTGGGATGGCATCTGTAAAGGATTTCTTATGGTTGGGTGGAAAATTTCTCACCAATAACCAATGTCCTTGGACCAATGTATTGAGAAGATAAGTTTCTCTCATTG
Organism: Pinus tabuliformis; assembly: GCA_031772625.1. Classification (NCBI taxonomy): domain Eukaryota; kingdom Viridiplantae; phylum Streptophyta; class Pinopsida; order Pinales; family Pinaceae; genus Pinus; species Pinus tabuliformis. Next base: position 97,706,171 of record CM062820.1, read on the forward strand.
TATGGAATTCTTTTGCATAATATTGCTATTAAGTTTTGTTTTTCTTAGTATGAATTGGTATGAAAGTCATGGATGTATAATGTGTTGCATATCTTAGCTCTCTGCTTGGCGAATTTGAAAGTGCCTCGAAGATTATTTGATTTAAATTCATGTTATGCATTTGAGATTCAGTTATGCTTTTAATTTTATAGCCTTTGACATTGTGTGATGCATTCAAACCTGGATTGTGTGCACTCAACCTAGTTTGAATTGTTGTGTATATCAATGTTTAGCTTGCAAAACTAGCAATGAGGCTAGACCTTGTTATGCAATCAAAGGCTTCCTTTGAGTTAGACCAATTGGTATTTATGTAATTCACAATACTCCTTTGATAAGGAAAAATTCTTAATGGTTATATTAAAAGTATTGACTTTGATTGGTGGCTAGTATGGTCCCTAAGGTTGTTATTTTGAAGGGTTCCTATGAGTTAGGATGGTTGACCTTTGTAATTCCAAGTATTGCCTTTGAATAGGTTTGAGAGCCTATTTATCTTGCCAAGTTTAGGCCCTTTGTTTATATTTTTAATGTTTTTTGATGGTTTATCATGACATTCGAAAGGCTCTTTTTGAATTTCCTTTATAGCCTATCAGGGAATGTACATTTGTTCTTTGAATTTGTCTTATGGCCACTACGGAAATTTGAAAGTTGTTCAAATTATGGCCAATAAGATACCCTACATTTTGACTCAATAACATTTAAATGCTTCTTTTTTATTGAAGAATTGAAATATAATTCCGCTTATAAATTTCAAGCAAATTATTTAAAAATTTAAAAATTCCTTTATTTATTAAAAGAATTAACTCCAAAAAATAAAAAATTATAACGCCGAAATAATTAACTCCATTTCGGAGTGTCATAATCATAAAATTGCTTAAGAATCTTATGTCACTTAAAAATTGGATTAAAAGTATCTCATAATAAACCATAAGTGTTAGGACGTCGGCGTGTTTTACTTTACCCTAAATTTATAATGTCATTGATCCATGGTGATGGTGAGTGTTGACTTTAGGAACTAAAGTTACCACATCTTCCATGTGAGAGCAAAAGTTACCACATTTTTGCATATTGCTTTCCAGATACGTCAACATTCACGATAAACAAAGATGAAATATGACCCCATTACCACATATACAATATGATTTCCATCGCGAAGAAAAGGTGAAACAAGACACTCACCACTTTTGACATATTTTGCTTTATTCAATAATGTCCAGCATGCTAGAAGATGGACATGTGGGACATATTTTGTGTTATTCAATAATGTCCAGCACACTAGAAGATTCTTTTAGAGATTCCCCCAAGTAGTATTCATATTCTTCTGGTTAAAAGGAGATTTTTTGGCTTTTTTTTTTATAAATGATTTTTGAAATTGTGGAAGTTTTGAAATTTTGTGAACATAAAATTTATATTTATTATAATAATAAAATTTAAAGTTATTTTAATAAAATTTTATATTAATTATTTAAGTTAAAGAGTTTAGACAATGAACCACGTTAGTTGATTCGAAAAGTGTCACAAATGATTCTCTATGTGATTTGCTGAAATCTCTCACAATCAATTATTTAAGTTATTGTTTAATTTATTAAATTATCTTTCTCTCTATATATATATATTAAAATTTTATTCTATTTTATTAGATTAGCATTTTTTATTATATATAAAGATATTATATAATATTTAGAAAGATGTTATATAATATATAGTTAGAATAATATATTTTACAATTATATATATAAATTTGAGGTTCAAAAAGATAAAGATTTGTATATGTCTTATTATAATAAGATAGATTTGTACATGTCTTATTATAATAAGATATTTTATATTTAGGAGGTCTTGGATAGATGGTGATCAGGTACGTTGTTAAGGCATTTCTATATGTTAAGTTACCCGTTAAATTGTCCATCTTACTCGGTGTTATTCTTGGACATGACTATGATAGCCTCACTAATGCCCAAGTTACAAAAAAAAAAAAAAAAATTATATTGGAATTTTTGTTATATTAACAAATTTATAAAAAATATGTGTTAATATTATACATAATATAAATTTGGGGAGTTATATTAAGCAAAAATTTGCAACTACTTTTCATCACAAAATTACATCGCAATTGAAAGAAACAAGAGAGAATGCCCATGAAATAGGAGCATAAATAACCTATAGAGTTTAGTCTTACCTCAACAACTAAGGAGAAAATATTAAAGTTACTGATAATATTGTATTGAATATACTCCCTAATAAACACCCAAAATGTTGCAAACTATGGAAAAGTATGAAATCAACTTGAGATAGGAGCATAAAAAACATATAGAGTTTAGTCTTACCTCAACCACTAAGGAGAAAACATTAATGTTACCGATAATATTGTATTGAATATAATCTCTAATAAACACCCAAAATGTTGCAAACTATGGAAAAATATGAAATCAACTTGAATTTTTTCTTGTAGAATTTGGATGGTTCACTTCCTATACATTTTTTTTAAATCCAAGAGCAAGGGAATATAATTTCTTGGTGCCTCAACTATCGATTAAGCAAAGGGGGTAATGAGTGAGGGCCTAACAATTCACTTTCTAGAACTAAATCCAATTTATTGTATAGACAACTAATTTCATCCTCAACCTTCTTGAAACTTTCCTACTATTAGATAAGGTTTACATAGTCACAACAATTTGGTATGCCAAAGAATTCAAGTGGGCAAGAATATGTTTGATTCTATCCTAATGTTATTTAATGGGATCACCATGACACTAAAAGACACCCAATATAGTTTTGTGGGTACTATGGGCCAAGGGAGAAAAGAGTCAATTGCATATATACAAGTGGAGACTTGATTCCTAGAAGAAGATATATACAAAGCACAAGACATTACTCAGAGTTGTTGGAAAAACCAGACATTAAGAGTTGTTGGAATAACTAGAAATATTCATGGAGGATGACTTCCATCTTAAATTCCTTCATTACACCAAAATAAATCTAATACACGAAGTGATCCTTTCTTAAAATCTAAAACCATGCCTTAGCATGTGGGTTAATATCACACAACGTATGATGTGATCTAATACATGTTGAATTAAAAAAACAAGTTTGGGAGTTTCCATCCATCTGCTGAGAAATTAAAGGCATTTAGAATGAACTTATGAAAACTTTAAGGGTAGCTTGATCATAAAGATTGGAGTTGATCATAATGTCTCCTTCCTTCCATTTTATAGCTTCATTAGCTAGGAAGTTAGTTTAGGAGTTGTTCTCATGGAGGACATTGTAATATTCCATAGAGGATAATGCTTAACCACAAACATATGTGATGAAAATTTGTGCTAAGAATAGAATTGAAAGAGGAGCCTATGATTATAAGTTTAATTATGTTCCTAGAATTCCTTTTTATGACCAATCAATGAATATTTAAGGTGCTTTTTAAGTTTATGCCTTGGAGAAGTGCATAGGCTTTTGTTTAGTTGTTTGAGGCTATTTTAAGATTCAATAAATACAAGATCGTGTTTGTTGTTGGTTCGAGTAGTTAATTTAAGCAAGAAAGAAATGAAACTAAAACTGAATGGAAACCAAAAAGAATCACACAAGTAAACACAATTTTTACATGGTAAAACCTTGACAGTGTGTCAAGGAAACAGCCACGGGGCAAGGGATTGGATCTTTATTAATTAAAGATGATTCTCCATGATTAAATTATCTCGGGCATTCATCAGTTTTATAAGATCCTCTCCTCCATTACATAATTGATATTCAGTATAAAACTAACTAGCAATAACTAATAAAGATTTTACACAATTTTACACAATTCGTTGTCACATTTCAACAAACTCTACCTTGACAACAATTTTCCTAATCCCTTGCCCGTGCCCATTCACAATCTCTTTTGCAAGCCAAGAGAAGCTAAATACCATCGCAACTTCTCTATTGTAACTGGCTTCATGAATATGTCTGCACAATTCTCCCGTGTATGGACCTTCTTGAGAGCTACTTTTCCACCATCGATCACATGTCTTAGAAAATGATACCTTACATCAATGTGCTTGGTATTGCTGTGATAAGCTGGATTTGTAGCCAAGTGAATAGCACTCTGACAGTCACCGAATACATTCACTCTCTCTTGTGTCCTTCCAATCTCATCAAGTAGACCCTTTAACTAGATTGCTTCTTTACTAGCATCTGAAGCAGCTATATACTTTGCTTCAATAGTGGATAACACAACTATTTCTGGAAGCTTTGACATCCAACTAATTGCGCCACTTGCAAGAGTAAAGACATAACCTATAGTAGATCTCCTTTTGTCCAAATCACCTGCATAATCAACATCCACATATTCGTAGACTGATCCTTCATTACCCTTAAAGATGGTGCAATGATCACTTGTGCCTCTTAAATACCGAAGCACCCATTTCACTGCTTGCCAATGTTCTTCACCTGGATTTTCCATGAACCTGCTGACAACTCCAACTACATGTATAATGTCAGGTCTTGTAGATACCATCGCATACATTAAGTTGCCTACAATATTAGAATATGGTACATGAGACATATACTGCTTTTCTTCATCAGTTCTAGGACTCAAAACTAAAGAAAGCTTGAAGTGGGAAGCTAATGGAACACTAACAAGTTTCACATTGTTCATACCGAAATTTTCAAGTACTCTTTCCACCTACTTTTGTTGTGATAACCAAAGCTTACCATTTTTCCTGTCTCTGTGTATCTCCATGCCCAAGATATGTTTTGTTGCTCCAAGATCCTTCATATCAAATGTCCTAGAGAGCTGAGCCTTTAAACTATAGATCTCTTCCATGCTTTTGCTTGCAATAAGCATATCGTCAACATACAAAACTAAGATAATGAATATGCCACTGAAAATTTTGAAGTATACACAATGATCATACTCACTTCTAATAAAATTTTGGCTCACCATGAAGGAGTCAAACTTCTTGTACCATTGCCTAGGTGACTGCCTCAGGCCATACAATGATTTCCTGAGCTTGCAAACTAATCTTCTATTGCAACATTGTACAAAACCTTCTGGTTGTTCCATATATATCTCTTCATCCAAATCACCATGTAGAAAAGCTATTTTAATATCTAACTATTCTAACTCAAGGTTAAGTAATGCAGTTTGTGCCAACACCATACAAATAGAAATAAGTTTTACAACTCGTGAAAAAATCTCATGAAAGTCAATACCTTCAACTTGAGAATACCCTTTTTCTACCAGCCTTTCCTTATACCTTTCGATACTTCCATCAACTTTCCGTTTCAATTTGAAGACCCATTTTCATTCAACAACACTTCTCCCTTCAGGAAGTTCTACATGATCCTATGTGTTTTTCTTGGCTATGGAATCCATTTCTTCTTCCATAGTGATTTTACATTTTTCACTATTTGTATCATCTAATGCTTCCTGATAACAAGAAGGTTCCCCATATTCAGTAATCAAAGCAAAAGACAAAGCGGAATCTTCATACCTTTCGGGAGTTTTTCTTTCCCTTATAGACCTTCTTAGAGTGACTCGTTGCTGAACTGGTTCAGAAACTTCAATAGTTTCCTTTGTATCTTCATTGCCTTTTCCTCCAGAAGTCTAGCCTCCAACTGAATTTTTTGATTTGGCAATACCTGTTCTTATTCAATTCTTTCAACATTTGATCTTAAAAGAGAAGATTCATCAAATGTTACATCTCTACTAATGACTATCTTCCGTGAAGTAGGATCCCACAACCTATATCCTTTCACCACATAGTCATACCCAACAAAGACATAACATTTTGATTTTGGATCTAATTTTGAACGCTGAATTTTAGGAATAAGAGCATAGGCATCACAACCAAATATCCTTAAATGTGAATAGTCACAACACTGACCTGACCAAAATTCTTCAGGAATTTTACAATTAATTTCTACTGAAGGTGATCTGTTAACTAAATAACAAGAAGTGGATATTGCTTTTTCCCATAACTCCTTTTGTAGGTTAGCATTGTTGATCATGCTTTTGGCTCTTTCCACAAGAGTCTGGTTCATATGTTCAACAACATAGTTTTGCTGAGGAGTATAAACAACCGTTTTGTGTCTAACAATTCCTTTATCCTTATAATATTGTTCAAATTCTATAGAAGTAAATTCACAACCATTGTCAGTTCTTAAATATTTAATTGATTTTCTTGTTCTTTTTGTTACCATTTCTTTAAATTGTTTAAAGACATTGAATACATCATCTTTCTTTTTTAACATAAAGACCAAAACTTTTGGGGAGAAATCATCAATAAATGTTAAAAAATATAAAGCACCTCCATATGATACAACCGGAGATGGTCCCCACAAATCATAATGAATATAGTCCAAAATTTCTTTACTATTATGACTTCCAGTTTTAAACCTTTGTTTACACTGTTTTCCATACATACAATGTTTACAAAAATCAAACTTCAAGGATTTCAAATTAGGAAGTAGTTCACGGTTCATGAGTACCTAAAGACCTTTCTCGCTCATGTGACCCAATCACTGATACCATAGGCGAGTACCTTCGTTTTCTTTATCTGACACAATCGCTGCTTCACTGACCTGAGTACTTTCTTTGAGTCTGTAAATATTTCCGACCTTTTGTACTTTCATAACAGGTAGGGCGCCTTTTGAGACTTTCATCACTCCATTTTGACCTCTAAACTTATAACCATCCAAATCCAAGACTCTCAAAGAAATTAAATTTTTCTTCAATTCAGGTACATGTATAACACTAGTTAGTGTACTAACTATGTTATCATACATTTTAATGCTCATATTTCCCATCCCAACAGTCTGACATGATACATTATTACCTATAAACATAGAACTACCATTTACAACTTCATATGAAGTAAACCAATTTTTGTGTGGACTCATGTGATGAGAAGCACGAGAGTCTAGCAACCAACTTTCAAAATTCTAAGAGACATTACATATAGGTAAAGTTTCATCTATCATACATAATTCTTCAACAGATAAAACTTCATCTATCATACCTGAATCAAATTGTTTTTCTTCCTTCTTTGGACTTTCAGACTCTTTCCGTTTCCAACAGTGTTTCTTGAGGTGTCCAATTTTGTTGTAGTACCAAAATTTGGCTTTGCACTTTGTACCCTTTGATTTAGACCTAGAAGAGGCCCTTGTTTTCTCCACTCTTTCTTTTGACCGTCCTCTGGCTACCATGGCTTCTGATGCAAAGGTTTCAACATTGGACTTCTTCCTTACTTCTTCAGCTAACAAAGCTCCCACAACTGAATCAAATTCCAAGGACTCAGTTGTGCTCAAACTGATAGAGGTAACGAAGTGGTCCCATGACTCCGGCAGGGAACACAACAAGGTGATAGATTTATCTTCTTCTTGAAATTTAACTTCCATATCCGACAATTGGAAAATAAGTGTATTAAAAATATTTAGATGTTCTGCAATTTTTGTAACCTCCTTCAACCGAAGACTATACAATTGTCTTTTTAGATAAATTCTGTTGGTTAAGGATTCGGTCATATATAAAGTTTCCGATTTTCCCCACAAACCTGCTGTTGAAGTTTCTTCAACTATATTGAAAAGAACTTCATTCACCATGCATAACCTGATGGTACTAAGAGCTCGAGCATCCAAGTCCTCCCAGTCCAAATCTATCATGCCAACAGGTTTCTTCTTCACCCGGTGTAATGCTTTGTGCAACCCTTGCTGCACCAGCAAATCCCTAACTTTCAGTTTCGATAAACCAAAGTTGTTCTTGCCAGTGTATATCTCCACCTCGAACTTTGCATTTGTCATTTTTTCCATTTCTTTCCTACAAATCCTCCTGCTATGGTTTCCTGATTTATCTTCTTTCATAATTTCCAGCTAGGGTTTTATTTCTCCACCTTTTAGTTAGCTAGGGTTTAAAATTTTTATTTTTTTATTTTTTATTATTTATTTATTTATTTATTTTATTTATTTTTATTTTATTTTTGATTTCTAGGTAAAACAAAAAAACTTTAATTCATATTTTCTTCTTTAAACTTTCTAGAATTAAACCCTATTCCAATCTTTCTGTATCCCTTTCACTTCAGAATTCATAATAAACTTCCAATTTCTTCTGTATTGTTTTTAATTTAGAATTTCAGAAAGAATTTCCATTTTAAAAAAATAAACAGAATTTCCCTTTTATGTTTTTCTAGATTTCCCTTTACTAAAAAATCTAAGCTCTTTAAATCCTCTTATCAAATCCCAAAAAACTGAATTGTTTATCTATTCAACAAGAAACAAATTTCTTCTCTTTTAATAATTTTGAAATATGCAATTTAAATGTATTCAAGAAAATTACCCGAACTAAGTTAGCATCGAGCTTGTTTCTATGAACATTCGATGGCTCTATCCACTTCTTTTCTTCTACCAATGATAACTCGACATGGCTCTGTTGGCTTCTCCCTCGAACCGTGGCTCACAAAGTTTTCATGGCTTCTATACAAGTTTCGTGGCGCCTAAGTTCTAAACGGAGGCTCACTTTCTCTAGCGACAGGGCCTTTTGCGACAATGACGTGGCTCAGATCGTGGTTCGAATAATGGACACCGACAGCGATGGTATTAGTTTTCTCTCAGCCCCTTGACTCGTGGCTTTTCCTCTTCATCCACGACGACAAACAAAGTCTTAAGGATCTTGAGTTCAATGTGCAGGGATTTTCCAAAACAATAACCCCTTCTCTTCGTTGGTGGCTGTGCTTCACAACAGGGTTTTCAAACTGAGGCTTTCTCTAACATCTCGATCCTCTCCAATGGCGGTGGCTCAATACACCATGATTTTCGAACTAAGGCGTTTCCCTTTTTCTCAACGTGATCCGTTCTTCACCTTGCTCTAATACCACTTATTGGTTCGAGCAGTTAATTTAAGCAAGAAAGAATTCAGACTAAAACTAAATGGAAACAAAAAAGAATCATACAAGTAAACACAATTTTTACTTGGTAAAGCCTTGATAGTGTGTCAAAGAAACATCCACAAGGCAAGGGATTGGATCTTTATCAATCAAAGATGATTCTCCATGATTACATTATCTCGAGCCTCTCCTCCTTTACATCACTGCTATTCGATATAAAACTAACTAGCAGTAACTAATAAAGATTTTACTCAATTTTACACAATTCGTTGTCACATTTCAACATTTATTCCTCTGGGGCTAATGAGAACCTCACTTGCATTTACCATCCTAAAAGATGTGTGTTAATATTAACATTTGCACCAAAAAAACCTCACTTGCATTTAACATCCTAAAAGATGTATGTTAATGATGATGATGATGATAGTGGTTAATGTTCACTGAGACCAAATTGGTCTATCGGACCTATATTTTTCTTAGTTTTTAATTGTCTGGCTCCTCGTCTTTTTTGGCGAGATGGATGTTGTAGCTTTCTTTTTTTTCTCTACGGTCTTCCAACTTCCTTTATCTTGCATCTCCTTCATCTCTTTTTGTTCTTGTGACATTGGTGTCTTAGCTTCAGGATTAGTCAATATTAACATTTACACCAAAAAGTGCAAAAGTGGACCGATAGAAATGTAAATAAATATAGAATGATTAAGAAGTAGTGCTGGAGGAAACAAAAATGTGAACATTAAATATCAAATAAGCTTCAAAGAATTGCCCACAGCAATATTATTCAGCCTAGTTCATAGATTAATTCATGTAGCAAGATCTCTAAGTCCATAATACAACAATGGTGAAAGTCTGAAAAGAATACTGCGGCATAGAGTCAATGGGCTTGGCAGTGTTTAGAAATTCAACGTGATTATGAGGAAATTAAATCAGACCAACAATCACCAACTTATAATGATACGTGCCGACAACCATCCAGATCCCAGCGAGATCTGACACCAACTTATAATGATACGTGCCGACAACCATCGAGATCCCAGCGAGATCTGACAGGATGAAGGACCATGACCCATAAATTGAACGGAGATCCATCATTGAAATTTATGCCAAAACTACCCTCGTCAATTCGACGGCTCTAATTAAACCATGAACCCTTCCAGTTGTCAAAACTGGAGGCGGTCTTTTAAAAGCACCAACGGTTTTTGCTCCGGGCACGCATGACCTTACTGATTTTCCTGTTTTCAACGTAAGAATGGATTCAGTACTACAATAAAAGTCCAAATCCAATTGATGAAGAAGAAAATGACACGTTTGTTACAACAGACATGTCAATCGTTACACAAGCCTTCAGTCAGTTGTGGAAAATCGTCTTCGCTATTAACGTTTGACCCATTCGATTTCTCAATGAGTTGCTTGAACAAATGTCTCTGTGATTTGCGAAGATATGGTATTAACGTTTGACCCATTCGATTTCTCAATTAGTTGTTGGAAAAAATGTCTGTGCGATTTGCAAAGAAATTGCTCTTTACTTCTTCTTTATATGCTTGGGATCCTAGCTGTTCTGAGAGCGCTTAAGAGACTCTTGGCCCTTCTTGTCAGTAAAGACGCTATTAAAACTGGGGAAGGACCCTCTGTTATCCTCATACCGCCATCTCGAGATGAGTTGATTATTCCTTTTGTGGCCAATTTATATGTTGTAGGAGTAAAATTCTCTTCCAGTTATGGCTACCTCACGACAAGAAAATTCAATGAGAAAACTACCACGCTTCACCTCCCCAAAGTAAAGTTGGACACCAACAGAGAGTTAATTCTGAGAAATCTAGTGGCATTTCAAGCTTTTGTATCGCCCGGTGCACTTGTTTTAAGAAGATTCACAGATTTCATGAATGGTTTAAACGACTGCGAAAATGATGTGACATTTGTGAGGAAGCGCAAAATTATTTCCAATTACCTCCAAAGCGACAGAGAGGTTACAAGCCTGTGGAACAACATGGGTAAGTGTGTTGATATCTCAAAAGTTAAACATCTGGACAAAAGTTATAAAAAAATTTCGCAATTAAATAAACTAAGCTAAATAAATAGTTATTCATAGCATATATTAATATAATACATCAAAAATTAAATTATTTTCACAATTAAATACACTAAGTACAAATAGCAATCAATAGCCAAATTAGTCTGGAGTATGCGGTAAAAGTGCTTCTGCTTGGCTAAGAGCTCGTCTTCCTCTGACGTAAGGAAACAGGACCAAGAGGCATCTGGCAGGAGTGGAAGCCTGCCCCCTTAATACGGACCACCAGCGGGTTATTCCAGGTGGCCTGGTTTTCCTGGATTACAGTGATGAGTCAAACTTGACATTCATTCCAGGTGGCGTGGTTTTCATGGATTACAGTGATGAGTCAAACTTGACATTCGCGGATAACAGGCAGAGATGGCTGTCTTCACTGTGGGTTTGACACCTGAGTGTCTAAATTTTGCCACCTTCTGGAAAAAAAAAGCAACCAATAACCAAATTGAGCCTGTGTGAAGCACATGGAACTTTCCAACATGACTCCAATTGTCGGAAGCATGTAAAACTTTCTAGCACAACTACAACATGGAGGCTATATATGTGTCCAAATGCAACCAACCGTAGACTGCCACGGCTCACATATCAAATGACACAAAGGTCACAAAAGGAAGCCACCACCATAAATTTCCATACCCTATTCCATTCAATGATGAACTTTCAGTTAGAGCTTCATTTTGTTTCAACACTACTTATGAAGGTTCGAGTTACATATTGGAAATTATCGTGTTAGGTTGATTTTCTATGGATTTCTAGGGATGTGGAATCTCATGGTCCATGGTAGGACAAAGCTTTAAAATCCAGTCACTCGGTGTTTTAGTGTCTTCAAGAAAGTCACCATGAATGAAGCCGGTGAGATCAGATCGGCTCAAGTTAGAATTCGAGGAGAGCATGAAGCATTTTAAAACCTCGGCCATATGGAACTGAGTTTGTCTAAATTTTTAAGATTAGTGTATTTGTGGTTATTTCTAAATTGGTAACTAAAAAGATTCTTAATGTAAAAATTATGGATTCCATAAAAGTGTTCTGATTCCTTTAATGTTTCTGTTAAAAGTAATTAAAAGTAGTTAGGAGCTTTGATATTATGAAGAGGTTTGAGATTACAACAAAATTAACCAATCGATGTTAATAAACTTTCCAAATTCGTAACTAGAATCAAACCCTTAACTAAGATATACGAAGAGAACAAATTATGAACTCTAATTAAGATACTGAGAGAACAAATTATGAATTCTATAAAATATGGGGATTCCTCCGATAAATGCAATGTCCATGTAATTTTTCCTTTTATGTTTTGTATATTTTTTCTTTATCTAGTTGAAGGTCTGAGATTAGATTTTCATACATGTGGTCCTTGGTTTCCATGTAAATTAGGGTTTGACGCTTATACCTTACCTTTGTTTATCTTCTTATTTCACTTCAACTAGAATATAAAAAGATGAATTCCCATTAGGAAGGCATGAGTTCCTTAAGATGACAACACATTTCATGTCCTCTTTTCAGGTACCTCACTTGTTACAAGCCATCCAAGTTTTTAAGATGAATGTGATGTCCGTGGCATCTTTCCCTTCTATTTTTATTATTTTCTTCATCTTTTTGAAGGTCCGACATAAGATTCTCATGCATGCACTGGTTGGTTTCCATGTAAATTAGGGTTTGATGCTTATACTTTAAATTTGTTTATCTTCTGTTTTCACTTAAAGTGGTAAAGAAAAAGATAAATTCCATGTGGTAACGCACAAATTCCTTAAAGATGATAATACTCTTCATGTGCAGATCGCCATGTCCTCTTTTCTGCACGTCTTAGATGAGATTCTAAGACGTAGTGGTCCTTTCGGGTGTAAATTAAGGTTGGATGTTCAGACCTTTATCTTCGTTTATCTTTTCCTTTCAGGGAATAGAAACACAAAATATGGAATTACATAAGTTGAACCATGTGGAAAGATAAATTTTCCGGAAAATCCAATGCTTTCTAATCTTAGGGTAAAATTCGAACATCTTTCAAGGTGATATATATATTTATGGTTTTGTTTCTGTAAAGTTATACCTGACTCTTCATCACAATATGATAATTTCAAGTTTATGTACGCAATGTCAATCAAGGGATGTTAATATGCTTTTTCACGTGAAAGTGGGTTTTGGCAGGTCTCGAAGGAGCAGATCAGAGAGTTTCTTAGCAGGCAAAACTCAGGACTCATAGTTCATGTGACTGAGAAACATAGAATCAACTCGACCAAGGAGATGAGAAAGAGTTATATGTTGCGTACACATCCACATACGAAGCATGAATGAGGGGATCCGCTGCTACTCCTCCTCGCCCATGTTTCAGCAGCACAAAACCCAACGTATCTATAACCACACGAGCGTGGTCTTAGGTTTGGTTTTGTATTTTTTTGGTCTGGTTCTTGTAATTTGAGGGTGGAAAATACTAATAGAATTAAAAGGAGTTGTTTTTAGTGTGATTTTTTAGATTTTTTTGTCGAAAAATTTGAGCTGCAATCTTGATTAGTGTTATTTAAATTGGTTTTTCCATTATATATATGGATTCAGTATTCTAAAAAAATCACCGGACCACTTTGATTGTGCAAGAATTGCCCATTTTCAATAAATTCCTGCCAGATTTAAAGAAATTAAACTGCAAAACTCAAAAAAAAAACTCTAAAAAATCACCGAACTCCTGATTAAAAACAACTTTAATTGAGATCTTTGGAAGAATTCGAATTCGAATTGCACAATTCAAGGAGATAAGAATATCTAAAAAGATGTCAAGGCCACTGAAAACCATGCACGGTAACATATATTCTTCTGCAATTCATCTTTTTCTGCAATTCATTTTTTTCTTTATAGCTTGCACGCTTATAATATCCCCTCTTTTCAGGTTTTCTTTCACATTGGTATAGGCGTTGTTGAATAGAACTGTGTCATAAAGGTTTACCTACCTTTGTTATAATTGTCTCGGGCTAGGTGAAAGTGACGAGCTGGAGCAACAACCATGGCCAAGGCCATTGGTGCCTGCAACCATTCATACGACAGCAATAGAGATAAGCGATGGTGCTCACCCCATTACAAATCGATGCTGCAGAAGGTGAGAGACAAGCTAAAAAAAAACGATGGTGCTCACCCGATTACAAATCGATGCTGCAGAAGGTGAAAGACAAGCTAAAAATAAAATAAAAAAGAAAGACACATCTAAAAAATTAATCAAAAAGAAAAACATGACTAATCCTTACTTCATCTGAATCTCTATATAGTGGTAAACGACGAATCTCTATAATTACCATCATATGTATGTTTTGAATAATCTTATATATAACTAATGTGAGATAGTTAATTTATAAGATACTATTGAAATTTAAAACTTTAACATTCAAAAGATAATTGATATAAATGTTTGAGTTAATATAATAACATTGTTCTTTCCTATAATGCGAACATTATTATGATTACAATACTCTAACTCAACCACGGCTAACATTATTATAATTACAATGCTATATTTTAACAACCAAATTAATTTCTCTGTAAAATTAACACATACTGTGTAATAACTTTGTGAGAGAGATTATATAAAATTACCATGTATTTTTCTTCTCTTACCTTAAGTTAGACACCCTAATGACTACTTTAATTGAGAAGGACCATTTTAACTTAAAAGAATCCTCGTTTTTTTTTTGTTTTTTTAATTATCATATAATTGGTAGTAATAAGAAATATCATTATTAGTCAGGTTTATATAAAATAATGTATAATGATATATTTATTAATAATAGTTAAATGAATTTATTTATATATATATATATATATATATATATATATATATATATATATATATTTGTATTAATATATAATGATTTTTTATGTATATTCAAAAAAAATTAAAAAGAAAGAAAGTTAATATAAAATAAAGTATTGTTTTTTGGACTTCACAAATTCGAAGTGTAAAAATCAATTCAACTAATTGAATGACATCTAGAATACAAAGAACAATAGTATATTTATTTAATGTAAAGCCACTACTAAGTGTAGTAACTTAGTAAATGTACTTTGTTGGACATTCTTTAAAAAAAACATAATTTTTTACTCAGGAGGGGAATGAGATTAAAATTTATAGGCGGAATGTTGAGGAGGTTTTTATTAAATGTATTTTGTTGGACATTCTTTAAAAAAACATAATCTTTTATTAGGTGGGGATGATGATTAAAATTTTTAAGTGGAATGTTGAGAGATTTTTATTCAATGTTTGTGGGCATTCCATAATTTAAGAAATAATTCCATGAGTATTAACTTTTTGTTTGAGTTATACCATTATTATGATTAAGATTCTCATAAATATAGAAGTTAGATTATTGAGTTGTAAATAATATAGTAATAAAATATATATACAAATGTTAAGTATTAATAGAGATAATAGTGTATTAAATAGAAAAGTGATTCACCGTGTAATGTTGCAATGTGTACTAATGTTGAATTAGAGTATTCAATAATAAGTGAAAGTAAGTTATGAACTAACAATATTTTCTTAGATGCAAACTCTTATGTAACCCTCTTTGTTTTTTTATAGTAATAACCCTCTTTGTTTTCAATAGGAATAGAAAGTTTTATTTAAAAAAAAAACAAGTGCAAGTGAGTTAGACACAACATATGGCATATGTGCGTAGTAATTGTATTTAAATATGAGAACCTATTAAATGTGATGCAAGTAAGAGAGTGATTAATAAGAAGTCAAAGTGAGTTAGAAACAACATATGACACATGTGTGTACTAGTTGTATTTAAATATGAGAACCCATTAAATGTGATTCAAGTAAGAGAGTGACTATATTGAGTATTTGAATCAAAACCAAACCATTGAGTACATGTTAAAGGTGACATAGGAATAAAATTACACTTTAACTTTGCTCTCGAGAGAACCATAAAGATGGATAGAAGAAAAAAGTTCAAAGGAGGAAATTACACTAGAACATCCTCTCTTTTTTTAAAATTATTATTGTTATATGTAAGATAGTTATTTTATTACTAGAAAATTATATATGTATATATACAAAATTAATAGAGCTCTAGGCTTTGGATGTCTAGGAGAGACCATAGTAGTTATGAAAGTTTTTTTTTGACATCCATTCTCAATAGTATTTAGATAAGACAAAAGCTAGAAAAAAAAAGCCTCATATTCAACCCTGAGGGAAACCAGACATTATTGAGGGATACTTGAGAGGAGTTCTTAGGGTTAGCTTGCCATACTAAAGACCAAACTAGCCATGAGTCAAGTTTTAAACCACTAAAGGCTAAAAAGAAAAATCTAGAAGAACATTCATAACAAAAAATGGAAAATACCATGTGATCTGAGAAAGGAAATACAACAAGGTTCCATAAGAAAAATGGGTTACTGAGACCTTGATGGGGTTGTTCTTGGAGCATTGTTGATCGATCTTTTTCGCTCAACTACCTTATAAATCATCATGCTTGTTCTAAACTTTGAACCTTCCTTCTTTTCCCATACTCAACCATTTTTGTGATTGTGGGTTCTAAGCATCATTTTTATTTATTTCTCTTTACTTGGAAATAACCAATCTTCCTTAATCATTCTTTGTATGTGGGTCGTGATTCCTTTATTTCTACAAACCATCCAACACCAACATTTCATATTTTGCAATTTGTACCCATACTTCTGCAACACACAAATTGCACATTTCATACACTTAGTCGTTTTTCTCTCATATGTGGGTTCTTGAATGAATTTTCCTTACCTTTCATCCCGCATAATTCATCTCACATGACGTGATCTTGCATTGCACTCTTAACATTTTCATACTTAACCATTTCTTTTGTATGAGAGTTGAATACTCTCCATAATTCCTCCTCCATCTGTCTCTCACATCACTCAGCCCCATATGGTCCCATAATTGTTTAACATGAAATTTTCTTTGCATGCAAATGTGGGAATCCCTTCTCACCAAAATATTATTCTCATGCCTCGCATCCCACACTTTTATTCATTAATTCTCAATACTTTCAAGATGTAGTAATTGCAATTTCCAGCACATCTCTCACACAATTGAATTCCTTTCTGGTACTAAATATGCCATACTTCTTGTCTAGAGTTAGCTACCTTTCTAAATAACGACAATAATTGTTATTTATGAGCCATGTATTTAACATGAATCCATTCATCCAGAATCAATATTATACTTAATACATAAAACATTTCAAATTCACCACTTGTGATTCATTCGCTCACTTAGCAAGTGTTGATAAGTACAAAGTAAACATGTCAAATAGGACAAGAGAATATTTTTGTGGAGACACCCTTAACACTCTTGGATTACAGGAAAAATATTTTCACTCTTGGATAAAGTAATAATTAAAATTGTGTTATCGAAAAATAAAGTAAGATTAAGGATGGCTTATTTTAATTATTATATAAGGTCATTAAGTGACTTATTTTATGCCAATGAAGAATTAATAAAGGGACACTTTATTTTCCTTGGATAAAGTTTAAAATATTAAAAAGTGAGGGAAATTTAAAAGGTTTTCTACAAGCTTCATTAGAGAAGTACAAAAATAAATTTTGGGTCTCATTTCATTATGTTTGATTATCTTATTTTTCTTTGGAAATTTGTTGGCTTCAAATGGCTGGATGAAACCTAAAGGGAATTCTAGTTTTATTCATGAAAGATTCAACCCTAGCCAATAAGTTGGAGAGCTCATTTTTGTTTCTCACATTGGGCATTTAAAAGGTTCAATTTGGGTTGGTTTTGGCGGTGAAACAAATCCACCCTAGCTGATCAGGAGGAAAGATCACTAAGATATTTCATAGGTACTTATTGTTAAAGATCCATCTCATTACCATATTATGGAATTATATGAGGAGGATTTAGCAATTATACTCAGTCACTCGAGGGTTTATTAACTCTTTTTTTCCAAGCCACAAGTAAAACTTGAGTTTTTGGAGTGTGGAGATTGCATCGTCATTCATAGATAACATTACCAACATTTAAATGGGTTTCTTGGGTTTATATATTATTGTTCATTACGAACACTATTTCTCTCATCAAAGTGAGGCACATTTTGTTGGTTTGTGGCATAAAAAGGAGGATTGATCTACTATAAGTAGTCTATCCAACATGATATCTTTCACTACTTAGGAGAGGGATTATTCTAGCACTGTTATAATTCTCTCTCCTATCTAATCGTGCCATAGTCAAGGCTATTCATGTGATTCTCAAAATCAATTCTTATTCCTAAAAATGCTTGCCTAACTTGTAATAAATGACTAAATTAATAAAACAAATCATGATATATGTCAAGCCAGGGTAACTCCAGAATGGGCAGAAGAAAACTGATTGATTATTTCATTAGATAACTATTGTTTATATACATAAAATGGATGGATCAGTTCATCTTCTTGATGACTGTTCACGTTCCTGTTTACCCAACCGTTGAAGATTAGGTGTGAACATTCCCCCCCTTAATCTGAAGGGATGTTGGTGAGTCCAAGCATCGTTCTGAATCTTTCAAGCTTTTCTCTTCCAAGCGCTTTGGTGAAGATGTCTGCAATTTGCTCATTTGTGGAACAATGACGGAGATGGATTGTTTTGGCCTCAACATGATGTCCGATCAGATGATATTTAGTATTGATGTGCTTAGTACGATCATGGAACTTTGGGTTCTTGGCCAACTTTATTGCAGAGGTGTTATCAATCATGAGTGGAGTTGATTGTACTTGTTTTACCTGCAAATCTTCAAGAATTTTCCTGAGCCACACAATTTCTTTCATTGCTTCAGCTGCTGCCACGTATTCTGCTTCTGTTGTGGAATCTGCTGGAACTGATTGTTTGCGTAATCTCTAGGAGACAGCTCCTGATCCAAGACTCATAGCATATCCTGAAGTAGATACCCCAGTTTCTTTGTCTCCATCGAAGTCTGAATCAGAGTATCCAATCAAGCTGAAGTCGTCCACCTGTGTATACTTGATTCCAAGGTCTTGAGTTCCCTTCAAGTACCTTAGAACTCTTTTTGTAGCAGACCAATGTCCCTCACAAGGCTTTTGCATAAACCTGGAGAGGATTCCAACAACAAATGAAATGTCTGGTCTGGTAGTAGTGAGGTAGATGAGACTTCCTACAAGCTGTCTATACTTTGTTGCATCCTCAAATTCCTTTCCTTCAATAGATGTGAGCTTCAAGTTTTGTTCCATTGGAGTAGAAAGAGGATTGCACTCTGTCATGCCAAATCTGTTTAACAAATCTCCAATGTATTTCTTTTGAGAAAGAAATATGGATTTTGGATGTTGGGTTACTTCAATGCCAAGATAGTAATGAACATAGCCCAAATCAGTCATTTCAAAACTTTTTCCTAATTCTTTTTTATGGATGCAATATAGCTTTCATTGTTCCCTGTCATTAAAAGATCATCTACATATACCACAAGATATACAACTGTTTTGCCAACTTTCTTGACAAATAAAGTTGCATCATCAAGATCAAAATGTTTGAAGTTGAGTTTCAGAAGATTCTCAGTTAGTTTTTCATACCAGGCTCGTGGTGCTTGTTTGAGGCCATACAAGGACTTCACAAGTTTGCATACTTTATGTTCATGTCCTTTCACAGCAAATCCCAGGCTGGGACATAAAAACATTTTCTTTTAGATCTCCATTCAAGAATGCAGTTTTTACATCCATTTGATGGACTTTCCAACCGTTCTGAGCAGCTAGTGCAAAGAGTGTCCGGATGGTGGCCCATTTTGCTGTGGGGGCAAAAGTTTACTCATAATCGACCCCTTCCTTCTGTGCAAAACCTTTTGCCACAAGCCTAGCTTTGTGCTTGTCAAGTGAGCCATCAGCTTTGTACTTGTTCTTGTAGACCCACTTGCAGCCAATTGGTTTGGTTCCAAATGGAGGATCAACCAGCTTCCAAGTGCCATTCTTTATGAGGGCATCATACTCCTTCTGCATCGCTTCTTTCCATTCATCATGAGAAGCAACTTCTTTGAAGGAAGTTGGTTCAAAATCTGTAGACAAGTTCAATTCACAATCATAAGTAACATCCATATCAACAGGTGAATTAGAGTTATCTACATCGCCTCCATCTTGTCGATTTGTATTTCTCGTTCCTGTTTTTCCAATTTCATCAGGATGAACACTTTCAAGTGTCTTTGTCAGCCACTTTGGGGGACCTTTCTGAGATGGTCCAGGCTGCTCTGTTGATTGAGTTGGGACTGAATCAAGATTGAGTCTCCCAATTCTATCAATTACATCACTTAAAGGATCATCCGGTGTTGGAGTTTCATGCAAGGGAGATTGTTCTTCAGAAGAAGATTCCACATGTTGATCTAGTATAGGAATCCCCCCTTCACGATTTGGAATCTGATTATCAAACTCTTGAAATGATTTTGTTTTTGTGAATCTATCCAAGCGATCAAGTTGCCGCTCAACAACACTGTCAGATTTGGATGATTCAAGAAAAATGACATCTCTAGATACAACAAACTTTTTATTTACTTCATCATAGAGACGGTATGCTTTAGAGGTGTTTGAATACCCCAGGAAGATACACTTACGACTTCTAGCACCAAGTTTGTTTCTATGTACCTTTGGTATTAAAGCATAACAGGTGGAACCAAAAATCCTGAGATGTTTTACCGAAGGAACATGTCCATACCACAATTCATAAGGAGTCTTGTTTCTGATAGCACTAGATGGACATCTATTCTTTATATATGCAGCACATAGAACAACATCAGCCCAAAACATTATCTTTACATTTTTGAAGAAAAGCATGGATCGTACCATATTCAAGATTGTTCTATTCATTCTTTCTGCTACACCATTCTGTTGGGGATTATAAGGTACAGTTGTTTGATGTTTGATCCCATGTTGGCGAAGATAGTTTTTAAATTCATTTGATGTATATTCTTTTCCATTATCAGTGCGAATAGACCCAATATGAGATTGTGCATCATTTTCAATCCACTTATGAAAATTCTTGAATGTTTGAAAAGCATCAGATTTGTTCTTCAATAAATAAACCCAACACATTCTGGTGTAATCATCAATAAATGTCATGATATATTTATTTCCATTTGCAGAAGGAACAAGCATTGGACCACATAAATCTGAATGAATGAGTTCGAGCTTCCTATGTGCTCTTGAATGTGAATCATGAAAAGATTGTTTGCTATGCTTTCCTAGAATGCAAGCATCACATTGCTTATGTTTTCTAGGAATTGTAGGCAAACTAGCAACACCATTTTTCTTCAACAAGCGGAGACTATCATAGTTTAAGTGTCCAAATCTAGCATGCCATAATAAACTTGACGGAAGTGTACCTTCTTCATGATGAGAAATATATGAGAAATGTTGTGCATGAGCAGAGGTTCCTTGCAGTTTAAGAAGTCTTTCTTCTTCTATACCCCTCATGACAAGTGAGTGGTCAGATGCCTTTCTTACCTCAAGCTTGCCATCAAACATATGAATGGAGTGACCTTGCTGGCGGATGTGGACCAGGGACAACAAGTTTCTTTTGAGCTGTGGGAGATATAGAACATGATCCAGAAGAAAGTCTGGAAGACTAGGCAGTTTAAGCCTGATTGTGCCAAGCCCTGATGGCTTGATTTTTGACTGATCTGCAAAGTATACTGCTCCATCAACATTGTCAGTGAAATCTTCAAAAAAATCTTTCCTATGAGTCATATGACAGGTTGCTCCTGAATCAAGCAACCAATCATTTTTCGAAGAAGCAAGTGAAGCATTAAACAAATCTTCATTTACTCCAATGTTACATTGTGCCTCAATATAGTGAGCGGATTCAGGTGCTTTACCTTTGTCTGTGTCATCAGTTTTACCTTTCTACTGGTTTCTTCTCTGCTCAATTTTGTCCCATGGTAGCTTGCATGTAGAAGCATCATGTGATCCATTTCGTTTGCAGCGAATGCAATGCAGATCTGCCTTTTCTCCTTGAGAATGTCTGCCCCCCTGCCTCTGAAGTATCTTCCTCTTCCTCTTCGTCCACCTCTTCCTCTTGTAGAATCTTGAGCAGGATGCTTTTCTTTATGAGCAACGCAAACAGTCTCTTCAGAAGATTCAGGGACTGTCTTCTTTCCAAAGGCTTTCTCTCTTTCAGCAAACTTTTTCACAAGAGAGTCAAAGGTTATATCTTTAAGATTTCCATTTGCTTGTAATGACTCAAGATAATTGGAGTAGGTAGGATAGAGTGCTTTGAGAAAGGCAATAAGAGAGATATCCAGCTCAACCTTAGTGGATTTAATATCATGCATTATAGACTTTATTTCAGACACAAGAGCAAGAGGATCATTATTTTTCAGTTCAAGAGTGAAGAGTTTAATCATGAGCTGAACAACTTCAAGTGCAGAATGTGAATCATAGAGTTCTTTCAGCTTTTGTAAAGCTTCAAAGGCAGTGGAATAGGATGAAATATGACGACTTACTTCTTCATTTACAGATGCTGTGATCAATGCATAGGCTTTGCTGTTCTTGTTTTCCCAAATGACAAGTTCTTTATCTGATGTAGGTTGCATAGAGTCTTTGTCTTCTTCTCCGACACACACTCCTTTCCACAACTCATTGTAGATTAGGGTGTGTTTTACCATCCGAGACCATTCAGAATAGTTCTCCTTGCCAGTGAGAACTATTCCTACCATAGAGATGATTGAATGCATTCTGTAAAAAAATACTTCTGCTGGTATACAGTGAAACTGTACTCAAAAGGGCATTCTTAAAAATTTCAAATCTCTTCCAATATGTACCTCAATACTTCAAGCTGCAACATATTTTCTCCAAATTTATTTCTTCAAATCCCTCCAATGTTTGATATAAAAGCATCCAGTATTTCAAATATTAAGTATTACATATCACTTCAACCTTTTAAATGTAATAAATGCCCATAAAATATTACATATTACTTCAACCCTTTAAATGTACTGCAGGACAGATTAACAAAATATGTAGGAGCTTGATGTCAATGCTCAGACAACCAATTTTTAGAAATGGGTAAACCACTCGGGAGGAACCGCACCACAGGAATTTTTTTTTTTTAAACCTAGAAATTGATGCTCAAGTCGAGATCACAAATGCGTTTCACATTATACTTATTACAATGACATAACAAAATCGATGTCGCACTTATCGACTGCAGCTCTTAGTTATAGGACTGAATCTTTCCACACACCTTTGGTTCCGATTTCGGTGAATGCTTTTCTCGGCCACGCCTTTAACACCTGCATTGAGCCGCTGGATCTCGACATTCAGGAATTGGATCCGGGATGCTCACCTTTGGTTCCGATTTCGGTGAATGCTTTTCTCGGCCACGCCCTCACCCAAACTGCAAACCGCAGATCGAACATCGCTCCTCTTTGTGCAAATATCTCAAAACTTATTTCTGATTCCCTTTAGCTGCTTCAAAAAACTTTTGTCCAAAATCTGCTGCGACTGCTCCTTTGTCTGGACGGAAGTTTTGAGGGCTTCGGGCTCTTCAATAGGAGGCAGTCTTCGCATCCAAGGCAGAGGCACTACTGAAGCTCCGAAGATTAGATGAGGCAGCGTATACAAAGGAAGCGGTGGGAGGAAGCGATATTGAATTGGAGGTTCAACATAGACGAGTGTGTAGTATAAAACACATTGTTGAGCAATGTTAGCAATGTTAGGATGAGGAGTTAACGTCTGAGCGGTGGCAGGTATGGTAGTTTTAACCTATGTATGGATTAGCCAAGGAAGTCGAGTGGTAAAGGGCGCATAGGTATATAGGAGAACCGGTAATGGGAGTCAATTGTTGTAAAATCACAATGGAGAGGCAGCGAAAAGGGCTCATAACCGATGCGCAGAGAATCAATGAGACGAAGGACAGAGGCAGCGCTCAGGACAGAGGAGTGCTCAGGAAAGAGGCAGGAGTTACAACTATTTTTAGAACCTGAGACCTGTGCTCTGATACCATGTCAGGCCAGGGTAACTCCAGAATGGGCAGAAGAAAACTGATTGATTATTTCATTAGATAACTATTGTTTATATACATAAAATGGACGGATCAGTTCATCTTCTTGATGACTGTTCACATTCCTGTTTACCCAACCGTTGAAGATTAGGTGTGAACAATATATATTGCGAAGATATTCACTGTGGTAATATTGATTGTGGTACATTTGTTGTGTACTCATTGTGTTAGAAAAATGTTTTTCAAAATGTGTACATGATAAAGGTTTCCTATTTGATTACATGCAAAGGTTTTGAAGAAAGGTTTTCATGCAAAGCATTCGACAAAATATCTTAAAGATAAAAATTAAAGGTTTGAAAGTTTCGTCAGGATAATTTAGTAAGGGATGTTATAAAGAGATAGCTCAAGAGGAGCTCACTGATTTTGAAATTAAATTTGCTAATTTTCATCACACATCGTACAATAAAAATTTGAAGAAAATAAAATATGAAAAAATAGATGTTATAGATGATCAAATGATTTAAAAGTTGAAATATGAGATTGATGTTAAAGAGATAAAGCCTTAAAATTGTATGGATTTCATCATACTATTGGAAATCCATTATATTACTCAATCTCAAATAGAAATATGAAAATATGATGCTTAAGGAAAATATAAAAGAGTTGGAAATGTCTATATTTCCTAGGCCATTATTTGTTGAACCAATATCTACAATCAAACCAAACTAAGCTTTAGAAGGTGTACCATAGAGCAGTTCTAAGATCAAGGAAATATCAAATTTACTTGTTGGAATCTAGTAATATGTTGTTGAAAATATTAATAAAAGAATTGGTGCAATTTTACAAGTGTGGGAAGTAGCTATGGCCTTAGCTATCATATCTATGAGAATTAATTCACTTATTGAATATTTTCAAAAGGACCTAGACAATGATACAATGTTTTATGAAGAAATATTAATTACATTCTTCATAAAGGTACCAGATATGAATGAGGAACAAAGAAAATAACAAGATTTTCTATAACTAGGGAGGATGAAGAAATTAAAGGCCTATTGGAAGGAAATAATATGGACACTTTGTGAATTAATTGCAAAATGTGATAACTTAAATACAAGGTAGATAAACATATTCTTTAAATGAATTGAAGTGGCAAAATAATTAGAGGGAACTCGATCTTATTATGAATGCAATGTTATTAAGTAGGGAAAAATGTTGGAACATGTCATTGCACTATGAGCCATGTGGGGAAACAACTTTAACCAACTTGTTGATTTCCCCAAGGAGAAAATTGATAAGTGGTTAATTAATTTAATCACTAAGAATGAAGAATAATTGGAAGTAGCACACCAAGCCAACAATGGTTTGATGGAAATTGAATTGAGATACATGTAAAACAAGAAGTTATTGTGGTATTGTTACAAGATTTTTTTTGCAAAATGGCTCAAAGAATGCTTGGAGAAGGTAACTATCTTGAAATAACTAAACATTTCTGGTAGTTCAACTTCTTGCATGCACACTATGTTTTAATAAAAAAGATTCAACACAACACCAAGAGACTTCTCCCAACACTGTAAGTAGAATTTATAATTTTTTTTTTCCTATCGTTCTCACTTAGAAATCATCTAGCCTTTTGACTATGGATTTTTCCAAAAAATATGATTGATTTTTAATTGTTGCTTCTTTTCTCTTCTAGATCGTCACTTTTGTTATATGGTTCACAGGAGCCCAATCCATATCCTTAAATGGATTATTCAATTTATTATTTTTGGATGGAAAAGGGATCCAGGTCGATATCAGTGGCTATCCACCTACTCTGCTAGCTCAAAGCATAGTTCTCCATATTGGTAGTTTTTCTATATTTTTTTGGGTCCTAAATTTCCAAGGTCATATTGAGGCCCTAAAAGATGATTTTTTGACATGGTATGGAACTAATATGTAGCCATGGGTAGATCCTGGTTCAGTATAAAATTCTTAATTTTTCAGCTATACCTTTCCAATGGGATATTAAGCACACCAAACATATATTGTACGCAAAAGTTATGCTGAGAAGTTGATGTAAAAAATAACCCCATTGGGGTCTCTAAGCCTTTTGTTGTCTCATCTCCCAGGGTTAGGTTTTTAGATGTTGTTGTAGCGGCTACAACCACCCTCAAAATTTTTGGCCTGTGCCAATTTAGGAGCCTCCCTTGAAGAGTTTCACTTGATGACTGCACACACTCAGGTTCACCCCGTAAGCTCATGTGAGTCTTTAAATTCACCTTGCTTGTTTATTGCATTCAAGTCTCTGCATGTTGATGTCTAAGTTATGCTTGCGACCGTGTTCTGGTTTTGCTCAAATTCTTTGCTTCGTATGTGTTTGTTGTGTTTGCCATGAAAGCATTTGTTGCACTCACACACAGAGTCACATTCACTGTCGTGCAAGTGCCGTCTCAATTGTAAACGATCAATCACGAGTGTCGCACTTGTCACTTGCATCGTCGGTCATTCATATTGAACATATGTGTCTCGATGTTTGGTCGTTTCGTTGTCAAGTCATGCGAGTGTGTGTTTGTATGATCACCTATGAATATTTCGACTGTTCACACACTTAGTCATTTTTTATGAAGTTCTGATGACCAGACTCCTCACTGATAGCTAGACCATCACTCTTCTTTTGACTCGATCAATTGTCAACTAGAACAGTGCAGAAGCACCAAGCTAGTCCTTTCAAGCTATGCTGCCTGCAAGCAACTCAATCAGCACTCATGTTGGCCACCCGGATAGTCAGACCTAATAGTCACCCTGGGACCGACTCCCCTCAAAAATTGCGTAGAGGCGATTGACCTTACCCACTCAACTGACCGACGAAATTTTGCAGATAGGTCGAACAGACACCAAGTGACTATCCCTGTCTCCTTTAGTAAATTGCGCACTTTTCCTAGTCAGTCATCCGGACCATCGACTGACTGTTCATCTTAGAAATTACGTAGTGCTCATGAGCAGGCCTTTCGCTACCCATCAGTCAGCTCAGCTCAGAATTTGTGTACATATGGTCAACAGGGCAGCCTCCTGGCTTTAGTGTAGTTTTCCCAGCCAGCAGCTCCTAGCAGCAGATTACCTATTCCCTCAAAGAATTGTGTAGCTTTTTTTGCCAGTGACTGAGTAGCCAACTACCAGTTCCCTCTGGGAATTGAACAGTTTTAGCTGCCAGTGACCCCAACAGCCAACTGGCAATTCCCTCTGGAAATTGTGCAGTTTTAGCTACTAGTGACCCAGTAGCCAGCTGGCAGTTACCTCTGGGAATTGCGCAATTCTGGTTGCCAGTCTCCTGGGAAGTTCCCTAGAAAAATGCACAATCCCTACCTACTAACCCTTAATGCAACCTGACTTGTTCCTCTGGAAAATTGCACAAATCTAGTTGTCCAATCCTTGCTGACTATTCTTTCTAGAAAATGCGCAGAGCATGGTTGCCTTGCCCTCTTGTAGCCTAGACTGTCCCTCCCAAAATTTGCGTAATTTTGCCTCCCAGTCGAGCCAGACCTTGCAAAAATTCACTGTCGACTCAAATTGTCTGTCTCCATCACTCAGTGCCTCTTGCATAGTTTTCATCAGCAGTTTCCCAGAGCCATCATCCCATATTACTGCGTTGCTTCCTCTCCTAGTCACTTGCATCTGAATGATCATGTGTCATGGTAGACTAGGAGGTTTTGGATTTGATGTCGTCTCTTCATGAATGACTGTAGGCATAGGTACACCAAAAAACATGTCAAGACGATGAACATGAAGAATGAAGGGAGCACATGCAAATGGGCAGGTTCACCAACGAACGAATGAATGAAGCATGTGAAGTGGATGAATGCGACAAACATGCAACTTCGCGAACAAGTGAGCCTATCAAGCCTTCCAGCATGAAAGGAAGGAACAACATGTTAAAGCTTCATCAAACAAACCAAGGACCATCGAAGACTTCGTGCACTTCACCTTGCGGAGTTGAAGCTATGTTACACCATGAAGACATCGATGAATCAATAGCACTGTAGCTCGACATGCACTCCAGCAACAACATGAATGTACCAGAATTGTCATGTCAAGTCATGTCGAGTCAAGTCAAGAGTCATGTTGCCCACATATCCACTATGGTCTTGTTGTCAATCAATGTGATGTAACTTGGAAGTCCAAGAGACCCACTTGTTGAACATAGAGTCATGTAAGTCGAAAAGTCATGGAAGTCGAACAGTCATGAGGGTAGTCGAACAACCACAAGGGTCAGTTTCACCCTTGGTTATAAATACCCCCCTCATTTGTACATGAAGGGGATTTTCACCTCATCTCCTCCCACATAGCCAAGAGAGTCTGTAATATTTTGTTTGAGGGGTAAGTAGTGGCTCCAACACCACGCTGACGGGGTTAGTGATGTATGGCTAGTGATGTATGGTGTAACGATGTGTCTTGGAACTTTCACTCAATTCAGAAGCCTGTTAATAGGCCAACACATTTTCACAAATGTATTGTATTTGTTGTAAGATTGATCTTTAACACTTGTAATGCATGTTGCTTTAACCTGTGTTCTACATCTGAACTAATTCATTTGTTGTAATGCATAATCTATTAATGGAAATGTGTTGTATATTCTATTAATGTTGTGCTGTCTATGTCGACTGCTCTGTTGGACATCATACAAAACTTTCACATGAACCTTGTTGTAACAACCGTTGCACTCGTTTGGACTGTTCCATGAGTGTTGTACATGTTATCTTACCTTGTATGTTGTGACTACTACATCTGAGTGGACTGCTCCGCCGGAAGCTGTGTATGTCCTTTGTGTTGTGTGTTCGTAGCTAAGTTGGGACTGATCCCTTTCAACCTGGAACACACCTTCCTCTTCTTCCCCTCACAGTGAAAGAACCATTGACACAAGTACACTTACACTCACTAGGCACGTGAACCTCACTTCTCGAAGACAAAGCAAACCACTCTCCTGTGCTGAAAAGTAAGAGTTGAGGCAAATCCTTAAGATAATGGCAACTGAGCCATCATACCGGATGGGACTCCCACACCAAACGGTGTGAGGTATAGTTGGTACTTCATACCAGGGTGATCCCCTGAATGTTGGTGAGTCCAACACCATCAACATTTCTGGTGCTAGAAGGAGGGCAGCCAATTGTACATGGCTGAAATTCTCCTCATGCTCATTCAAAAAACATATGGTCAAGGAAGTAACTCAAAGTCTCTCTCACCTACTCACAACTTAGCGGTTTGTTACTCCTCACCTCCTAGTGTTGAGCACGAGACTTCAGATCTACACCTTCACTCCATTCATCCCATCACTCGCCAGTTTGCAAAAGCAGTCGGAATGATATCAGATAGACAACATCTTCCTCGCACAGTGAGGAATCCAAAGGCCACTCCCACGAGTGTTGTTGTATCATTAGTGGAAGAAGCAACCCTTACCACACTTGAAGGTCTAAGAGAAGCTATCGAAGATGAAAAGAAAGCTCTAATCCTCCTGCGAGGTGAACAAGGCACTCTTGTGATCTCAGGATCACACTTTGGTGTAGGAGGTGGAGGGGAAGGTAGAGGAGGAGGCGGAGGTAGAAATGAACCAACAAACTCATAGTCGGAAACATCAGACTCTGAAGGAGAGGAGGAGTATGAAGAAGACAAACATATGGCTGACCCAAATATTAAATGGATGACTGAGGGACCATTGGCTCTCTTGACTGTCTTGCATAGTATTCTAATGCGAGCAGAGAGAATGAACATCAAGTTCGACCCTGATAACATGGTAAAGGTGGAAGACCGCCTAGACAACTTCTACCTACATCTATAGACCCTCGAGGTAAATTATGATGATATCGCATGTAGATTGTTCCCATGTACCTTTGGTTGGTCGCGTAGCTGCTTGGTATCACAACCTTCCAACAAACTCTACACACAACTAGGTCGCATTCAAATGCATGTTCCTTGAGAAGTTCACTGATGACAAGACCCTAGCCATGCTACTCAAAGAGTTGGGAAGCCTTAAGATGGAGGGAAAAGAGAAAGTGAAAGATTTCAATTAGAGGTTTACACGTATATTAAACAAGTTCCCAGCAGACACTAAGCCTCATAACTCCATCACCACTGATTACTACATGTCCGCACTGCCAACGAGCATTGCGCAGTTCGTCAAGTGAGCTGCGAGACCAACACTATTGGAAATCTATGAAGAGGCTATCATTGTTGAGAAAGACCTACATGTAATTGGACCCATCAAGGATGATGAATCAACGAAGGACTCCAAGGATGCAAGCAGGAAGTCCCAAGCAACGGCGAGCAAGGGTAGAGACAAGGAAGCAACTGACATTGAGACCCCCACTTGTCTTGTCAATAGCTTTTCCATTGAAATGTCTAAACTCAAACAACGTAGATCATAAACATTTGCAAGCAGTCACCCACCTAGGAACAGACCTGCAAGTAGTACATCAAGTAGTAGCCAGTTCATTCCAAAAGCTATGCAGAAGCTTGTGTCCCAGCTCGAACAGTGTGAAGATCCGAAATTTTGTTCTTTCCACGAAGAACATCATCTCAAGAACTCTTGTCTGGGTTGGAAAAGAGTCACAAATCCTTTTTACAATCGTACACTCGAGGGAGGAAGCAATATGCAAGAGCAACCGAAAGACCTGTACAATGATGAAGAGGTTGCATTTGATGAGCCATCAAGTTTTGAACATATGGTGAACGCGTATCACTGCTCGCAAACAATGGAAAAGACAAACACTGAGAAGTAGCCTTGGAAGAAAACTGAACATGAAAGCCTTAGAAGTAAAGCGCCCCCCCCCCCCCCCCCCCCCCCTTCCCCCCACACTTAGGGAGATGTAAGAAAAGATAAGACTGCTGGTAAGGAAGACTGATCCACCGATCGACCCAAAGCAGAAAACACAAAGCAAGTTTGGGAGGAGAGCAGCGGAAAAAAACACATCCATGAGCAGCAATCTGCACAACAGTCCACCAGATAACATGAACACGCGTCTTACCTCGGACACCTCGATGAGTCTACCACCTCTGGATTACAACATTGTTGATGACATGGAGAGGAATTGAGTGAAAATTAGCCTGTTCGGGTAGAATTTGAGAGGTACATGAAGCATAATGTCAACCCCATCAATGGCGAGAATGAACCATTGGCTCTCGTAGAACTCATGTTCGATAACTGCCTCCTTGAGACAACGTTGGGGTGTTATCCTGCATGGCCAACTCCAACCCCACCAGGCACACAGTTGGGAATCCTTCCTTGCCCAACTGATGGTAATGAAACTTGTACAACACATTGTACCAATAGTAGTAGTAGTAGAAGCGACAGTAGTAGTAGCCGTACTAGCACATCAAGTGGTCAATGTATATATGTGTTATGGAATTTGTACTTCTATAGATAAAAGACATGGGACAGCTCAGGAGCCAGGTGTGTTCTGATCGACACTTGCAATAGGAAGCATCTGGTGTCAAGCCGTTTGAAGTTTGAGTGCACGAAAAATGTAGCAGAATATGAAGCACTCATGTTGGGCTTACAGAAAGCCATCAACCTCAATGTGGTCATGCTCAAAGTTGTAGGTGATTAAGAGATTTTGGTATGGAAGGTACGTGTCACCATTCATTGTTTATCACCACATATAAAAAACTATGAAGATGAGGTATGGCGGCTAATCTAAAACTTCCAAGCGTTTAATATCATTGTTGTGCCACGTACACGTAATGTAGCTGCCAATGCACTAGCAAATGCAGCCTCAAGAATGTCACCAATTAGGGATAAATTTACTATTGAAATTTTGTATAAACCATTTATCCCAAACAACATAACTAACTTACGTGTGTTTAATGATGATCAACATATACTACATTTTATGGACAACACTGACATTTGCATAGATGTAGCAATAGATGACGATGAGCACAAGCGCTCTCTGCAAGCAGGAGTTTATGACATGAAAGGCCACATTATCACGAAAGGTGTGGTATCACTAGAAAAGCTACATGACTTGCAAGAGTGGTTCCAAGGGCCAAGGAATAGCAAGACCCATCATTCCACTATGAGGTATGAATTGATAAACCTGGGAACATAAAAGGATCCGAAGTTTGTCAATATTGGTACATGTTGTACACAGTAATAATGGAAACCCTTCATCCTTTGTTCAAACAGTATCGAGATGTGTTCGCATGGACATATGATGACCTGGAAAATTATGACACGCGGATCATCCAACATATCATCCCAATCAAGCAAGGGGTCAAGCCATATCAACAAAAGCTGAGAAAGGTACATCCGTTGCTTGAACCCTCATATAGAAAGAGATTACTAAATTGTTAGATGCACGGATCATATATAAAGTTCATCATTCCACTTGGGTCTCCAACCTTGTGCCTGTATGAAAAAGTATGGAGAAATCTGCTTGTGTGTCGATATCTGGAATGTTAACTGCGCCTCGGACAAAGATAAATACCCCGTGCCATCTATGGACCATATTTTGAAAATATTATTTGGGGCACAGATGTTCTCTCTCCTTGATGATTTTTCAGGATACAATCAGGTTCTGGTAGCAGAACCTGACATACTCAAAACTACTTTCTGTACCAAGTGGGGTATGTTGGCATATAGATAAATGCCATTTGGGCTTGTAAAAGGAGGCACAACTTTTTAGCGCATTATGGACATCGCCTTTCGCGGACTCATTTGGCAGAGTATCGTGGTATACCTCAATGATGTGATTATGTTCGCAAGAAGACAAGAAGACCACATACACCATCTTAAGAAAAATTTTGAGCAATGCCAAAGATACAGGATTTCCTTCAATCCAAAGAAGAGCATATTCGTCGTTTCAAAGGGAAACCTCCTCGGACACATTGTTGCCAAGACCGGGATCAAGGTGGATCCAGACTAAGTTCAAGCTATCACACGGATTCCTCATCCAGTCAACAAGAAAGCTATGCAATCCTTCTTGGGCAAGATAAACTTCCTCTGGAAATTCATCTTGGATTATGCACAAATAGTAAAGCCCATACAAGACATGATTAATAAAGATGTAGTGTACACCTGGGGGAAGAAAGAAAAGCATGCATTCACCCAAATTAAGCAAGCCATTGCTGAAGCACCCGCAGTTTACAACCCAGATTTCAAAAACGATTTCCTGATATACACCTTCGCTTCCAATAACTCACTAGCTATAGTACTCACTCAGAAAGACGAAGCTAATGATGAACATCCCATATCTTTCATGAGTGCAAGCATGCAGGGACCAGAGCTTAACTACCCTACCATTGACAAACAAGCTTATGCAGTTTACAAGATGGTGAAACACTTAAGGCCCTACTTGCTAAAGAATCACTACATAGTCTCCATCCCCCACCCAGCAGTTCGTACATTGCTGGTATGACAAGAGTTGGGAGAACAACGTGCGAAATGGATGACAGGTTTGCAAGAATATGATCTTGAAATCAAGCTAGTACATACGATCAAAGGGCATGGGCTCTACAGACTTGCAACTAAAGCAGTACATGCTCCTACGAACAAAGAAGAGCTTGCCAATTGGGAGAAGGAGATTGAAATGTACAAAATAAGGTGAGCAACCCCCATGAAAAACAAAACCTCTTGGTATGCAGATGTAAAACCGTACCTTGAGCATGGCATCATACCCTATCACTTTTCTATCAGATAGAAGAGGGAATTGCACCTGAAAGCCTTAGCATATCAATCGGTGCATGGAGTGCTTTATAGAAAGCACAGTAATGGAGTTTTGCTCAGGTGGCTAGAGGCACAAGAATCAGAGAAGGTACTTCAAGATCTGCATGACGGACCCATCGGGGGTCACTTTGCGGGAAATACTACTGCACACAAGGTTATGTGAGCCGGTTTTTAATAGCCCATATTATTCAAGTATGCACATGCCTATGCCCGCAAATTCCTGGTCTGTCAGCGATGAGCCGATAGAACACGAAGATCAGTAACCCCACGACACCTTGTTGCAGTGACTGAGCCATTCCAACAGTGGGGCCTGGACATCGTTGGGGAAATTTCCCCCCATTTGTCAAAGCAACATAACTATATCCTAACAACAACTAACTACTTTATGCAGTGGACAGAGGCAGTTTCACTCAAACAAGTGAACGGCCAAGAGGTCATCAACTTCCTCTAACAAAATATCATCTCACACTTCAGCATTCCAGTATCACTTGTTTTTTGTAATGTAAGGAAACGATCTAGCAGAGTCTACGAATAAGAACCTCATCTGTATAATCAAGAAGGTTGTTTTCTCAGAGTAGCGTAACTGGCATACTACCCTGACGAATCACTATGGGATGACCGTGTAACACCTAAGCCCTCTCTGGACACCTCACTGTACTTCCTGGTCTATAGTAAAGAATCTATCCTACCACCAAATATCTACTTGCTTGCTCTTCAGCTTTCCCCGGAATCCCAAGGAAAGCCTTGCCAACTAGTTCGTTGTAGGATGGATGTTCTCCATAAGTTCCACGAAGAAAGGATGAAAGGGAAAGAAAAATTCACACTCCACCAGAACCTTATCAAGAGGTGGTTCGATAAGAAGTCTACAGGGAAAGCTAGCTTCGATGTGGATGACTTAGTTCTGAAATGGGATAAGCCCCATGAATACAAAGGCAAGCATATGAAGTTCCAGTCCCTATGATTTCCCGTACACAGTTCACGAGATGCTTGGCCCATACACGTATCGTTTGCGATCACTCTACAAGAAGATTGACAACCTTCCTGTCAACAGCCAAGATCTCAAGAATTATTTTTAGTAGGTCAGGCCACACCTATGCCATGTAAATAGTCTGCCTGCTACTTGTTGTTTTCATTTGGTTTGTTTTTCTTATTATCTTTGCTTTCGATTTGTTTGATTCTGCTTGCTATTTTTATTCATGTTCATTTTGTTTGTTTGATATAGTACTATTTTTGTTTCCAGAAATAAGTGTTTCCAACTACTACGTTATGGCTTTTGAATAGAGTATGTGGCTGAAATTTAAAGAGAGTTGTGACACTGCAGCACTTGGCCAATCTTGTGTCCATTTTCTCTATGCTTGGTTATAATCTTTGGTCGATGAAGTCCCGATGGAAAATATGAGCTGTCTATAAGGGAAGCTTTGGTCCAAACGTGAACCTGTGTCCACATTGGAAATCCTCATGCCTGTACTCATCCTTCTGCTCTGTGTGTTTAAGCTAATCCAACTAGTAGAAACAGAGAAGGGGTAAACTCTAAACGAGCAAAACTATGTCAGAGGTCTTACACACTTCTCTGAAGGAACAACCTATTATGCTCTCAATAATGCGGGATCCCTCTTTCGCCCCAAAAATAAATTAGTGCCTATGCACAGTTCTCTCAAAAAATACAAAGAAGAAAGAAGAGAAAGGCTTCCTATGCAGAGAGGTGAAGCATGCAACTCCACTAGGGTACTAACCAGGCTCACTGGCAGTGGAGCAATGTGTGTGTTCCTGTGTGACTCAGCCAGGGTACTATCTAGGCCTGATGGCGATGGAGAAACACCAGAGATGAAAACTTATACTCTTAAAATCTTCAACTCGTAAACTAAACTACACTTCTCAAAATCGAAACACTGAGATCCAACCTAAACTTTTGATTGTGTTTGACTGATTTGGAAAAGGGTGAACCATGTATGTCCATGGGGTAAGTGGGGAAACTGAAGTAACCTACATAGCGATTCAATACTCCCCGAAAGACCAAGGCCTTGTGCTAGCATGAACTAAAGTAGAGAAGTTGGAGTTCTACCAGTGTGTTGGCAAGTCTTGTAGCAGATACAACCACCCTTCAAAATTTTGGTCTACACCAATTTTAGAGCCTCCCTTGATAGGTCAAAGGGGGGTGGCAGACCCCCTAGTACGGGGGGTTTGAGGGGGGCAGTTAGTCCCCCTCTAGATGGTTCGGGGCAGTGCCCAGGGGAAATTTTTTTGGACCCTATATTAGGTGGGCGGAGCTACCTATGGTTTTGTGTATGGTTTTCGCACATGGTTTTGGGCGCTATAGTTTTCGGTCCATGGTATTGGATGATTCAACATGTATATATATGTATTGTAACATTGAAAGGAACATAATGAAAAACCAAGCTGGTAGTCCCAGTTTTGGGATCCAAGGGAAAATGTTTGTGTATATGTGTTTTATGTGTTATGCTCTCACATTGTTTATTTTCTGTGTTTTAGAATTCGTATGCAGGTAATTTACATACGAGGTTAAAACCTACATTTGGTATTAGAGTTGTTTTGGCTTCAAGGGGATGCCTTTTTTGCTGAGGAGTTTTGCTCGGGCCTATGGTAGACCCTGTTTAGTGGGAGATCTGCGGGATTGATTATGGTGGTAAAAGAAGATGGCAAGCAGTGGAAAGAAAGAGATCGAGAAATTTAATGGTCAGAGTTTTGAGTTATGGAAACTCAAGATGGAGGATCTCTTGGTAGATAAAGATGAGTCAACCACGCTAGATCCGAGTACTAAACAAATGAGAGTGTCTGACGAAGAATGGAAGAAGTTGGATTGGAAGGAAAAGAGCACAATACGATTGTGTGTCTTAGATTCAGTATTGTTGAATGTATCAGGGGAAGTTACGTCTAATTCTTTATGGGACATGTTAGGGACTTTGTACCAATCTAAGTCTCTAGTGAATAAAATGTTCCTACAGAAAAAGTTGTATAACCTGAGGATGAAAGATGGAGACTCGGTGACAGAGCATCTGAACGTATTTAATACTGTGGTAAGTCAGTTGTTATCTTTTGATATTAAAATTTTAGATGAAGATAAGTGCATCAGTTTTTTTTGTTCTCTACCAGATTCGTGGGATAGTCTAGATACTGCAATAGGTAGCAATGCAACTACCTTGCAGTTTGATGAAATAGTCTCATCCTTACTGACGGTGAAGATGAGATGAAAAAATATGGATAGCCAGAATGGTGATGCCTTGTTTGTACAAGGAAGGTCCCAGAACAGAAACAAAAATAAGCCATCGAGTGGGAGATATAAATCTAGAGGGAGATCTAAATCTCTAGGAAAACCTATAAAGGTGTGCTGGAAATGAGGAAAGGAAGGGCAATACAAAAGGGACTTTAAATCTAGAACTCTTGACAAAGGAAAGGGATCTGATGATGCTCCTTCTGTAGAGGTGAAAAACACCTCAGATAAAGGTGGGGATGTGTACTTGGCTTCTTTAAGTACACATGTAGATCATGAGGCATGATTGATTGAATCAGGTAAATCCTTTCACTTCACTCCCCATAGAGAGTGGTTTTGCAAGTATGAGAAATATGATGGTGGTGATGTCTTATTGGGGGATGATAGGAAGACTAAAATCGTTGGTCACGGAAAATTTAAGCTTAATTTGAAAGGTGTAAGGATTAGAACACTTCTGAGTGTTCTGCATATTCCTATATTGGCCAGAAATCTGATTTTTGTAAGCAAGCTGGATTATGCAGGTGTAGAAACAATGTTCGAGAAGGATACCTGCAATATGGTTCAGGGAGCACTGGTATTGATGTGGGGAGTTTGGATTGGAACTTTTTACAAGCTGCAAGGTAGCACTGTTGTTGATGGGTGCAAAAGTTTTGTGGTTCCTGAAAGTGGAGCAGAAAATCTAGTGGTCTCTGGAGAAAAGACCATGTTATGGCATCAAAGGCTTGGACATATTGGAGAGAAGGACCTTTGAATACTTCATGGTAAAGGTATGGTAGAAGGTATGACTATTAGCTCTCTCGATTTTGATTTCTCTGAAAATTGTGTATATGGGAAGTAGAGTCGGGTGAGCTTCCACTCTGGTGGTAAGAGGGCGAAATAGATATTAGAGCTTGTGCACAATGATGTGTTTGGGCTTGTGAAGGTTCCATCACTGGATAAGTCTGTGTACTATGTATCATTTATAGATGAATTCTCAAGGAATACATGGATATATTTCCTTAAGAAGAAATTTGAAGTCTTTGACATGTTTAAAGAATTTAAGGCTCTGGTGGAAATCCACACAGAGAAGAAGATAAAGGTGATGAGGACAGATAGTGGTGGAGAGTTTTGCAAGAAGGAATTTGAATAATTTTGTAAGAAGTGTGGTATAGCATTATAGAAGACTACCCCATACACACCTGAGCAAAATGGAGTTGCAGAAAGAATAAACACGACATTAATGGAAATGGCAAGCAGCATGCTCAGTGGTGCTGGGTTAGGACAGGAATTCTGGGCACGGGCAGTGGAGACAGCATGTTACCTGGTCAACAGATCACCTTCATCAGCGTTTGATGATAAGACTCCACCAGAGGTATGGACTGGTAAGAAACCCTCTCTTTCGCATCTGAGGGTATTTGGATGTGATGCATATGTACATGTTCCAAAGTTGAAAAGAAACAAGTTGGATAGTAAATCTGAAAAGTGCATCTTTATTGGGTACAAGGATGGTTTAAAGGGTTATAAGATTTGGAACCTAGTAACAAGGAAGGTTGTGTACAACCGAGATGTGGTGTTCAGAGAGGTGAAAAATGTTATCAAACATGAAGTCCCATCAAAGGATCATGAGAAGATAGAGTTTGAGCTTAAGGAGGAAGAATCAGACTCTAAAACAAAAGAGGAATCAGAAGATGAAGAGCCACAAACTCTGGGTGTGAGAAGATCAGTTCGAGAATGAAGGCAGCCAAAAAGGTATAGTCAATTTGCTTTCTGTTCAAATTTTTCTTTATCTATTACTAATGACGATCCCAAAACTGTGAAGGAAGCAGTAGATTCAGAGGATGGAAAACTTTGGCAAGAGGCCATGGTTGATGAAATGGAATCTTTGCACAATAATGAGGCTTGGGATATGGTGGAGTTTCCGGTTGGAAGGAAACCCATTGGTAGAAAATGGGTGTTCAATAAGAAGAAAAATGCAGAAGGAAAGGTGGAGAAATACAAAGCTCGGTTGGTAACAAAAGGTTATTTCCAGGTGCCGGGAATTGATTTTGGTGATATTTTTTCTCCTATTGCCAAGGTAGCTTCTATTAGATTACTTTTTTCTGTTACTACTACTTTTGACTTTGAGGTAGAACAGATGGATGTGAAGACAACATTTCTTCATGGGGATCTGGAAGAGGAGATCTACATGAAGCAACCAGAAGGCTTTGCGGTGAAGGGTAAGAAAGAACTGGTATGAAAGTTAAAAAAGTCTCCGTATGGGTTAAAACATTCACCAAGGATGTGGTATCAGAAATTTGATACATTTATATGGGGACTTGGCTTCACTAGAAGCAAAGTAGATCACTATGTGTATTTTAAATTAATTGGTGACTGTGTTATTTATCTGGTCTTGCATGTGGATGATATGTTGCTGGTTGGAAATGACAAAGAAATTATCCAGGATTTGCAAACTCTATTATGGGCATGGAAATTAAAAGAGATCGTACAAAGAGGAAGCTCTGGTTAAACCAGAGGAAGTATGTGAAGACAATACTGTAGAGGTTTAATATGCAGGATAGTAAACCAGTGAAGGTTCCTATTCCTATAGGTGTGAGGTTATCTGTTGAATAGTGTCCCAAGACACAAGAAGAGGAAGAGGACATGTCCCGTGTTTCATATGCAAGTGTAGTCAATAGCCTGATGTATGCAATGGTCTATACTAGACTGAACATTGCACATGCAGTGGGAGTATTGAACAGGTTTATGTCAAAACCAGGGAAGGAGGACTGGACAGTAGTGAAGCAGGTTTTTAGGTATTTGCATGGCATTAGTGATTATGGTTTGTGCTACCAAGGAAGACTAGGATTGGACAGAGTGTTGGATATTCATGACTTTGTTGATGCAGATTGGGCTGGAGATCTGGATCAGAGAAGATCTACTAGTGGGTATGTGTTTAACCTATTTGGAGGTGTAGTCAGTTGGATAAGTAAGAAACAATCTATAGTGGCACTATCAACTACAGAGGCAGAATACATGGCAGCCACTCATGCACGCAAGGAAGTAGTTTGGTTGCATAGGTTGTGTTCAAGTATGGGGTTAGTACATGAAGCTATAAGGATAGACTGTGACAGCCAAAGTGAAATTTTCTTGGCAAAGAACCCTTCTTACCATTCAAAGACAAAGCACATTGATTTTCAGTACCACTTTGTGAGGGATATGATAGAAGACAAAAAGGTGTTGTTGGTAAAGGTGGAAACTTTGAAGAATACTGCAAATACATTGACAAAATATGTGAGCTCTGAGAAGTTTTCTTGGTGTAGAGAAACAATGGGTGTTGCAGGACTGGATAAATGGCTAAGCTCTCATGTGGCCCCCTGTGGAAAGAAAACAACAAGTGGGAGAATGTTGGGTTGTGTGATATTCTTTAAACGACTGTCTCTCATTGTTAACCGTGGGGTTAGAGCGGAGCGGAGCACCCCCTTCATTGCGTCGATTACGTAACGGATGGGGGTCACAGGGGGTTTTAGGGGGGTGGTTATCCCCACTCTGTGGGGTTCGGGGCAGCGCCCTGGGGAATTTTTTTTTGGACCCTATATTAGGTGGGTGGACCTACCTATGGTTTTCGCACATGGTTTTGGGCGCGATGGTTTCCGGTCAATGGTATTGGATGCTTCGACATGTATATATATGTATTGTAACATTGAAAGGAACATAATGAAAAATGAAGTTGGTAGTCCCGGTTTTGGGATTCAAGGGAAAATCTCTATGTATATGTGTTTTATGTGTTATGCTCTCACATTATTTATTTTCTGTGTTTTAGAATTCATATGCATGTAATTTCTGTACGGGGTTAAAACCTACAAGAAAAGTGTGAACCATGTATGTCCATGGGGTAAGTGGGGAAACTGAACTAACCTTCACAACGATTCAATACTCCCCGAAAGACCAAGGCCCTGTGCTAGCATGAACCGAAACAAAGAAGCTGGAGTTCTACTAGTGTGTCGCCAAGTGTTCTAGCAGCTACAACCATCCTCCAAAATTTTGGCTTGCACCAATTTTAGAGCCTCCCTTGAAGATTTTCACTTGATGAATACACACACTCAAGTTCACCCCGTAAGCTCGTGTGAGTCTTTACATTCACCTTGATTTCTTATTGCATTCAAGTCTTTGCATGTTGATGTCTAAGTCATGCTTGCGACCATGTTCTTGTTATGCTCAAAGTATTTGCTTCATATGTGTTTGTTGTGTTCGCCATGAAAGCATTTGTTGCACTCACACACGGAGTCACATTCACTGTCGTGCAAGCGCCATCTCGATCATGTACGATCAATCACGAGTGTCACACTTGCCTCGTGCACGTCGGTCAGTCATGTTGAATATGTTTGTTTGGATGGTTTGGTGATTTTGTCATCAAGTCATGCGAGTGTGTGTTTGTATGATCACCTATGAATCTTTCAACTGTTCACACACTTAGTCATTTTTGTTGAAGTTCTGACGACTAGACTCCTCACTGATAGCTGGACCATCACCTTGCTTTTGACTCGATCGACTGTCAACTAGAACAACGCAGAAGCACCAAGCTAGTCCTTTTAAGATGCATTGCCCGCAAGAAACTTAATGAACACTCATAATGGCCACCTGGAAAATCGGACCAGGCAGTCAACCCGGGACTGATTCCCCTCAAAAATTGCACAAAGGCCATTGAACTTACCCACTCAATTGACTGAGGAAATAGTGTAAATAGACTAGATAGACACCAAGTGCCCGTCCCTATCTCCTTTAGAAAATTGCACAGTTTTTCGAGTCAGTCATCTAAACAGTCGATCGACTGTTCATCTCACAAATTGCGCAGTGCTCGTGAGCAGGCCTTCTGCTGCCCATCGTCAGCTCAACTCAGAAATTGTATAGAGATGGTTAGCAGGCCAGCCTCCCAGCCTCAGTGCAGTTTTCCCAGCCAGTAGCTCCTAGTAGCAGACTGCCTGTTCCCTTCAGGAATTGTGCAGTTTCTGTTGTCGGTGACTGAGCAGCCAACTTCCAATTCGCTTTAGGAATTGTGCAGTTTTAACTGCCAGTGACCCTAACATCCAACTAGAAATTCCCTCTGGGAATTGCACAGTTTTGGCTGCCACTGACCCAACAACCAACTAGAAGTTCCCTTTGTGAATTGTGCAATTCTGGCTGCCAGTCTCCTGGGTAGTTCCCTAGAAAAACTGCGCAATCC
This sequence comes from Pinus tabuliformis, assembly GCA_031772625.1. NCBI lineage: Eukaryota > Viridiplantae > Streptophyta > Pinopsida > Pinales > Pinaceae > Pinus > Pinus tabuliformis. The sequence goes on from CM062820.1 coordinate 97,748,169, forward strand.
CTGCCTGCTGACCCTTCCTGTAGCTTGGCCCGTTCCTCTAGAAAATTGTGCAAATTTGGTTGTCCAGCCCTTGTTTATTAATTGTTCTGGAAAATGCACAGAGCATGCCTGCCTTGCCCTCCTGCAGCCCGCACTGTCCCTCCCAAAATTTGTGTAATTTTGCTTCCCAGTCGAGCTAGACCTCGCAGACAGTCACTGTTGACTCAGATTTTCTGTCTCCATCTCTCAGTGACTCTTGCGCAACTTTCATCAGCAATTGCCCAGATCCATCATCCTGCATCACATCCTTGCTGCCTCTCCCGGTCACCTGCATCCGAATGATCATGTGTCATTGTAGACTAGGAGATTTTGGATTTGATGTCATCTCGTCATAAGTGACTGTAGGTACAGGTACACCTAGAAACATGTTAAGGAGATGAACAGGATGAATGAATGGAGCACATGGGGATGGACAGGTTCACCAATGGATGAACGAATGAAGCATGCAAAGCGGATGAACTCAACGAACATGCACCTTTGCGAACAAGTGACCCTATCAAGCCTTCCAGCATGAAAGCAAGGAACAAAATGCTAAAGCTTCATCAAGAGAACCAAGGACCATCGAAGACTTCGCTCACTTCATCATGCGGAGGTGAAGCTATGATACACCATGAATACATCCATCACTCAACAACACTGCAGCTCGACATGCACTCCAGAAGTAGCATGAATGTACCAACATTGTCATGTCAAGTGATGTCGAGTGAAGTCATGAGTCATGTTGCCCAAATCTCCACTATGGGCTTGTTGTCAATCAATGTGATGTAACGTGGAAGTCCAAGAGACCCACTTGTTGAACATAGAGTCATGTAATTCGAAAAGTCATGGAAGTCGAACGATCATGATGGTAGTCGAACAACCACAAGGGTCAATTTCACCCTTGGCTATAAATAGCCCCCTCATTTGTACATGAAGGGACTTTTCACCTCAACTCCTCCCACATAGCCAAGAGAGCATGGAATATTTTCTTTGAAGAGTAAGTAGTGGCTCCAATGCCCCACTGACAGGGTTAGTTATGTATGGTGTAACAATGTGTCTTGGAACTTTTGCTTAATTCAGAACCTATTAATAGGCCAACACGTTTTCACACATGTATTGTATTTTTTGTAAGACTGATTTTTAAGACTTGTAATGCATGTTTCTTTAACCTGTGTTCTGCATATGAATTGATTCATTTGCTGTAATGCATAATATATTAATGGAAATTTGTTGTATATTTTGTTAATGTTGTCCCGTCTGTGTCGATTTCTCTGCCGAACATAAGAAAGACCTTTCAGATGAACCTTGTTGTAACAACCATTGCACTCGTTCGGACTATTTCATGAGTGTTGTGCGTTTTATATTACCTTGTATGTTGTGACTGCCGCATCTGAGTGGACTGCTCCGCCGGAATGTGTGTATGTCCTTTTTTTTTTGTGTTCCTGGCTGAGTTAGGACTGATCCCTTTCAACCTAGAACTCACATTCACCTTCTTCCCCTCATAGTGAAAGAACCATTGACACAAGTACACTTACACTCACCAGGCACATGAACCTCACTTCTTGAAGACAAAGCGAACCAATATCTTGTGCTAACAAGTAAGAATTGAGGAAAATCCTTAATATAATAGCAACTGGGCCATCATACGGTATGGGACTCCCACACCAAACAGTGTGAGGTCTAGTTGGGACTTCATACTGGGGTGACCCACTGAATGTTGGTGGGTCCAGCACAGTCAAAAGATGTTTATGGTTTCCTCATTACTTCTTATGTTAAAAAGGGACTTTTCACCTCATGTAACTCACTCTGGAAAAAGCGTGTATTTGTCACATCTCTTCTCAGAGATAAGTTACCACCATTCCAGCTGGTTTGTTTTCGTTCTTCATTTTTACAGTTTCAACATTTTCCATTTATTAATAGACGTCAAGTTTCACTTAATATTTTTGTTTTGGTTATAAATATGTTATTTATTTCATTGCCCTCACAAATATATAATAGTGTTATCTAAGTGGTCTACTATGTGTACCTACTGAGGTCAGGGTATAAGGAGATGGGAATTGAACTGCTTGAGCCTTTGCAAGACCATCTTCTATGACCCTAATGACCTCCCATGGTGGAAGAAAATAAAGACTTGGGAGTAGGAGATCCTATTAAATTGGTGCTTAAGGAATCCATTGCTCGATAAAGGAATGAGATGATGGATAATTTTACCCAGATCCTTCCATGCATGCCAATAGGAAACACATATTCATCAGCTGGCCACTTTGGAAGCACCATGTTCTTCAAGGTATAAGTTAATTTTGATATCCCTATATTTGATGGCCAGATATATGTAGATGATAAATGTATAAATATTACCTTTGCACTCCTTCAGGCCACCCCCATGTCAAGGATTGGTGGGATACTTACCATGAAAAAAGGGTCATGGAGGAATCCATACCATTTATAACCACACCGGCTTGGGACTCTTTTAGAGATATTATTAAGGAACAATATTAGCATGTTGGAAGCTACAAAGATGAGTACATGAGATGGACCACACTATAACTGTAGGAGAGGGACCAAACAGTGCTAGAGTTCATAAATATATTTCATACTTTTCACACCAAGCTATGTGTCAAAGACATCAAGCGATATTTGGTGCTCAAGTACCATGGTTGTTTGCACAAATACATCTAGACATAAATGCATTTCCTGGAAATCTCCTCACTTAGTGAAACATACCTATATGCTATCAAAATTGTGGAAAAATTCAAATAGAAAAAGAGAGACTTTGGATTTGGAAATCAGTCATAGAAAACGTAGAGAAATGGCATCCCAAAATCGCAGAACAAAATATAGATCTAGGGTGTACCACCCAATGCAAACCCATCTAATCTCCACACAAATAATGGTAATGAGAAGATAAAGAAAGACACAAGAAAGTGGTGTGAGTTTCATAGGAGCCCCTCTCATAACAATGATGAATGTTTCTTAGGTAAGTCATTAAAGTCTGAGTTGAAATCCTCATGGTTAGATTCCAACTTTAAATTAGACATGGACAAGAGAAAGTAGATCATTAATGTAGAACCTAGTGCCATTGTTTCCACCACGAAGGTCTGGCAAAGTGAGCCTGGAGATGCAGAGTAAGGTGAGTTCCTCTTTCACTCAAAGATGTGGGTGAAGGGTTTTCCACTGCATTTCATTGTCAAAAGTGAAAATAACCTCATCTCAACAAAGGTTGTAAAGCAGTTGGACCTATTGACAACACCACACTCGCAACCATACACTATCAGGTGGCTCCACTAGGGGAAATATCTCTGCATTAGCTAATAGAGTTGTTTTTCCTATGACATCAAGCCCTTCAAGGATGAGGTATTGTGTGATATTACTCCCCTTGAAGTTTGTGGTGTTCTTTTAGTCCAACCATACTTGTGGAAGTGTCATGTTGTATATGAGTCTAGACCTCATAGTGTTAATATTACTTTGGGAAGCTGTCAACTATATGGGATACCAAAGGTAGCTCCACTTACTTCTTTTTCTTTGATCTCTACTAAGAAATGTAGTAAGGCCATCTCCTAGATTGGAAAATTTGTCTTCTTCCTGATTTTCTCTCAAAGTAAGGAGAATATTGTGGCCACATCCATAGCCTACAAATAGGGCCCCTCCACAGAATAGAAGAAACTACAAGGTCATGCAACCCTACCAACCATGGAAGCACTGTATTCTAGGGAAGGGGACGATCATCCACACTGATCGTAGGCCTCTAAAATTTATGTAGACACAAGGGAAGTTATAAAGTGGTTGTCACCATAAATGCTCCACATACCTACAATAATTCCATTTGAACATCAAATATAAGAAAGATAGCTCCAATCATGTCGTAAACTACCTAAGTTGGCCGCTAGTTGTGGCGCTAACCACAATTTTTAAATCTTGTGGGCATGAGACCTCTAGGTGGACATAATTATAAAACAATGACTTGAAACTCATTGCCACATACTATATATTCATCACAGGAAAGAAAGTTCTAAACTTCCACCTCTAGTATGCATTGTTGTGCTACTTGGGCCAACTTTGTGTTCGTCCAAGTGAGCGTGCTAAGATGACCTGGGAGGCACATTACAATTGGGTGGAAGGGAACTTAAGTGTGGAGAATATAGTAATAATACTTCAACAATATTCTACTAGCATAAGCTTCGACGGGATGTCCAACAATATATCAGATCATGTGCCACTTGTGCCATTGCTAAATTAATCATAAAAGAGAAGGGATTGTCCACTCCTCTACCTACTCAAGACAATCCCTAAGATTCAATATCGATGGATTACATGTCAGGTTTTCCATCCACAAAGCATGGAAATTATTGTGTGTTTGTGGTGGTCGATCTCTTCTCTAATATGACCATTCTAAAACTGTGCAAGACGGGTATCACAACTAAAGCCACTGCTAAACTCTTAGTTGATAATGTTTTGGTTCATTACGGGCTACCTCAAACCATTATTTCAGATAGGGACAACAGATTCCTTAGCACCTTTTGGTCTATCCTATGGTGTCTCATGAATACTCAGTTGACCAAATCAATTTCCTTTCATCCCCAATCAGATGGACAAATAGAAGTGATCAACATATTATTGTGCATATCCTGAACATGTACAACTCTAAGCACCCTGGTACATGGGATGAAACAGAGTCCTCCACAACTCTATTGGCCATAGTCCATTTTAGTTGTTCTCTGGATTCCAACCATTGGCCCTAATTGATGTAGCTATACCCATTTCATCTTCACTGATCGAGTCCTCCCATGCTCAAACTGAGGCAAGCATGAAAGAATTTTTTTCAATGGATCTAATACCTCCAACAAATTTTTTATCATATCCTATAGAAAGCTAATTCCAAGTACAAGTAGCGACATGACTAGCACATGGTTCCATGTATGTTTCAGGATGGTATTGGGTGTGGTTACATTTAAAGAAAGAGAACCTCATGAGTCCAATCAAGAAGCTAAAGCCACCTTGATATGGGTCGTATGAAATCACAAAGGTAGTGGGTGATAATGCTTTTCAATTAATCATTCCCTCATTCCTTGGCTTGCACCCAGTGTTAAATGTGGGGTTGCTTCGACCATATTACACATCTCTATTGGAAACCTTAGAAGTAGCAAATCAATTCTCCCCCCACAAAGTTAAAGATTTACTTCCTCGAACAAAGCTATAGTGGATGAGATCATCGACACTAATACAAAGGATACCCATCAACAACACATCCAACCCTATCTAGTTGTGAAATCCACACAATTTTTTTACCAAGGAAAGTGGTTTACCAAGAGCCAAATTCAACAAAAAATTCCCCATATGATGGGGGCCATTGATGAAATGGAGAATATTGATTATTAAGGAGGGATGATTGATCTAGGTGGGTATCAATGGACATCCACCTACACCACTCGCTCAAAGCAAAATTCTCCATCTTTGTATTTTTTCTACAGTTTTTTGGGTCCGTAACGTTTGAGGCCATTTTGTGGCCCTAAATGATGTTTTTTATACATGGCAGGGACTCACTGTATAGCCCACAAAAAAATGTCGGGTCAATTCGAAATGTGTAGTTCTAAGCTAGACCTTTCCAATTAGCTATGAAGCACTCCAAATAGATATTGTATGCAAACATTATGACCCTAATAAGTTTATTTAACAACTAACCCTAATGGTTCCCATAATCCTTTTGGTGTTTGCTCTTCTAGGGTTAGGTTTTAGGATGTTTAGGGTTTCCTCACACTTTTGATGTTAAAAAGGGACTTTCGACTTCATTGTAACTCACTCTAGCAAATGCATGTAGTTGTCACATCTCTCATAGATAAACTACCACATTTCAAGCTAGTTTGTTTTGATTATGCATTTTTATAGTTTTAGGATTTTCCATTTATTAATATAGATTAAGTTTCACATTATCTATATATTTGAAAGAAGTTGTTCAAATTATGGCCAATGAAATACCTGCATTTTGACTCAATAACATTTAAATGCTTCTTTTCATGAAAGGATTGAAATATAATTCCGCTTATAAATTTCAAGCAAATTATTTAAAAATTTAAAAATTTAAAAATTCCTTTATTTATTAAAAGAATTAACTCCAAAAAAATAAAAAATTATAATTTTCTTTATTTATAAAAAAAATTAACGCCGAAATAATTAACTCCATTTCGGAGTGTCATAATCATAAAATTGCTTAAGAATCTTATGTCACTTAAAAATTGGATTAAAAGTATCTCATAATAAACCATAAGTGTTAGGACGTCGGTGTGTTTTACTTTACCCTAAATTTTATAATGTCATCGATCCATGGTGATGGTGAGTGTTGACTTTAGCAACTAAAGTTACCACAGCTTCCATGTGAGAGCAAAAGTTACCACATTTTACATGTGAGGGCGTTGCATATTGCTTTCCAGATACGTCAACATTCACGACAAACAAAGATGAAATATGACCCGATTACCACTTAGACAACATGATTTCCATCGCGAAGAAAAGGTGAAAGAAGACACTTACCACTTTTGATTACTTTTACTCCACCACATAGACATGTGGGACATATTTTGCTTTATTCAATAATGTCCAGCATGCTAGAAGATAGACACGTGGGACATATTTTGCGTTATTCAATAATGTCCAGCACACTAGAAGATTCTTTTAGAGATTCCCCCAAGTAGTATTCATATTCTTCGGGTTAAAAGGAGATTTTTTGGTTTTGTTTCTTTTTTTTTATAAATGATTTTTGAAATTGTGGAAGTTTGAAATTTTGTGAACATAAAATTTATAGTTGTTATAATAATAAAATTTAAAGTTATTTTAATAAAAATTTATATCAATTATTTAATATTAATTATTTAAGTTATTGTATAATTTATTAAATTATATATATATATATTAAAATTTTATTTTATTTTATTAGATTATCATTTTTCATTTATATATAGAGATATTATATAATATCTAGAGAGAAATTATATAATATCTTGTTAGAATAATATATTCTACAATTATATATATAAATTTGAGGTTTAGAAAGATAAAGATTTGTATATGTCTTATTATAATAAGATAGATTTGTACATGTCTTATTATAATAAGATATTTTATATTTAGGAGGTTTTGGATAGATGGTGATCAGGTGCGTTGTTAAGGAATTTCTATATGTTAAGTCACCCGTTCAATTGTCCATCTTACTCGGTGTTATTCTTGGACATGACTATGATAGCCTCACTAATGCCCAAGTTACAAAAAAATAAAGATATTTTATATTGGAATTTTTGTTATATTAACAAATTTATAAAAAAGATGTGTTAATATTATACATAATATAAATTGGGGGAGTTATATTAAGCAAAAATTTGCAACTACTTTTCATAACAAAAGTACATCGCAATTGAAAGAAACAAGAGAGAATGCCCATGAATAGGAGCATAAATAACCTATAGAGTTTAGTCTTACCTCAACAACTAAGAAGAAAATATTAAAGTTACTGATAATATTGTATTGAATATACTCTCTAATAAACACCCAAAATGTTGAAAACTATGGAAAAGTATGAAACCAACTTGAGATAGGAGCATAAATAACATATAGAGTCTAGTCTTACCTCAACCACTAAGGAGAAAACATTAAAGTTATTGATAATATTGTATTGAATATACCCTCTAATAAACACCCAAAATGTTGCAAATTATGGAAAAATATGAAATCAACTTGAGTTGTTTCTTGTAGAATTTGGATGGTTCACTTCCTATACATTTTTTTTTTTTAAATCCAAGAGCAAGGGAATAGAATTTCTTGGTGCCTCAACTATCGATTAAGCAAAGGGATTAATGAGTGAGGGCCTAACAATTCACTTTGTAGAATTGAATCCAATTTATTGTATAGAAAACTAATTTCATCCTCAACCTTCTTGAAACTTTCCTACTATTAGATAAGGTTTACATAGTCACAACAATTTGGTATGCCAAAGAATTCAAGTGGGCAAGAATATGTTTGATTCTATCCTAATGTTATTTAATGGGATCACCATGACACTAAAAGACACCCAATATATTTTTGTGGGTACTATGGGCCAGGGGAGAAAATAGTCAATTTCATATATACAAGTGGAGAATTGCTTCCTAGAAGAAGACATATACAATGCAGAAGACATTTCTTAGAGTTGTTGGAAAAACTAGACATTAAGAGTTGTTGGAATAACTAGAAATATTCATGGAGGATGACTTCCATCTTAAATTCCTTCATTACACCAAAAGAAATCTAAGACACGAAGTGATCCTTTCTTAAAATCTAAAACTATGCCTTAGCTTGTGAGTTAATATCACACACCATATGATGTGATCTAATACATGTTGAACTAAAAAAAAATTGTGGGAGTTCCATCCATCTGTTGAGAAATTAAAGGCATTTTGAATGAACTTATGAAACTTTAAGGGTAGCTTGATGATAAAGATTGGAGTTGATCATAATGTCTCCTTCCTTCCCTTTTATAGCTTCATTGGCTAGGAAGTTAGTCTGGGAGTTGTTCTCATGGAGGACATGGTAATAGTCCACAGAGGATAATGCTTAACCACAAACATATTTGATGAAAATTTGTGCTAAGAATAGAATTGAAAGAGGAGCCTATGATTATATGTTTAATTATGTTCCTAGAATTCTTTTTTATGATCAATCAATGAATATTTAAGGTGATTTTCAAGTCTATGCCTTAGAGAAGTGCATAGGCTTTTGTTTAGTTGTTTGAGGCTATTTTAAGATTCAATAAATAGAAGATCGTGTTTGTTGTTGGTTCGAGCAGTTAATTTAAGCAAGAAAGAAATGAAGCTAAAACTAAATGGAAACCAAAAAGAATCACACAAGTAAACACAATGTTTACATGGTAAAACCTTGACAGTGTGTTAACAAAGCATCCACGGGGTAAGGGATTTGATCTTTATTAATCAAAGATGATTCTCCGTGATTACATTATCTCGGGCATTCATCAGTTTTATAAGATCCTCTCCTCCGTTACATAATTGCTATTCAATATAAAACTAACTAGCAATAACTAATAAAGATTTTACACAATTTTTACACAATTCGTTGTCACATTTCAACAAACTCCACCTTGACAACAATTGTCCTAATCCCTAGCCCATGCGCATTCATCATCTCTCTTGCAAGCCAAGAGAAGCTAAACACCATCGCAACTTCTCTACTGTAACTGGCTTCATGAATATGTCTGCATAGTTCTCCCATGTATGGACCTTCTTGAGAGCTACTCTTCCACCATCGATCACATGTCTCAGAAAATGATACCTTACATCAAGGTGCTTGGTATTGCCGTGATAAGCTGGATTTGTAGCCAAGTGAATAGCACTCTGACAGTCACATAATACATTCACTCTCTCCTGTGTCCTTCCAATCTCATCAAGTAGACCCTTTAACTAGATTGCTTCTTTACTGGCATCTGAAGCAGCTATATACTCTGCTTCGATAGTGGATAACACAACTATTTCTAGAAGCTTTGACATCCAACTAATTGCTCCACCCGCAAGAGTAAAGACATAACCTGTAGTAGATCTCCTTTTGTCCAAATCACCTGCATAATCAACATCCACATATCCGTAGACTGATCCTTCACTACCATTAAAGATGATGCAATGATCACTTGTGCCTCTTAAATACTGAAGCACCCATTTCACTACTTGCCAATGTTCTTCACCTGGATTTTCCATGAACCTGCTGACAACTCCAACTGCATGTGAAATGTCAGGTCTTGTAGATACCATCGCATACATTAAGTTTCCTACAACATTAGCATATGGTACACGAGACATATACTGCTTTTCTTCATCAGTTCTAGTACTCAAAACTGAAGAAAGCTTGAAATGGGAAGCTAATGGAACATTAACAGGTTTCACATTGTTCATACCGAACTTTTCAAGTACTCTTTCCACATACTTTTGTTGTGATAACCAAAGCTTACCATTTTTCCTGTCTCTGTGTATCTCCATGCCCAAGATATGTTTTGTTGCTCCAAGATCCTTCATATCAAATGTCCTAGAGAGTTGAGCCTTTAACCGGTTGATCTCTTCCATGATTTTTCTTGCAATAAGCATATCGTCAACATACAAAACTAAGATAATGAATATGCCACTGAAAATTTTGAGGCATACACAATGATCATACTCACTTCTAATAAAATTTTGGCTCACCATGAAGGAGTCAAACTTCTTGTACCATTGCCTAAGTGGCTGCCTCAAGCCATACAATGATTTCCTGAGCTTGCAAACTAATCTTCTATTGCAAAATTGTACAAAACCTTCTGGTTGTTCCATATATATCTCTTCATCCAAATCACCATGTAGAAAAGCTATTTTAACATCTAACTATTCTAACTCAAGGTTATGTAATGCAGTTTGTGCCAACAAAGTACGAATATAAACAAGTTTTACAACTCGTGAAAAAATCTCATGAAAGTCAATACCTTCAACCTGATAATACCCTTTTTCTACCAGCCTCACCTTATACCTTTCAATACTTCCATCAACTTTCCATTTCAATTTGAAGATCCATTTTTATCCAACAACACTTCTCCCTTCAAGAAGTTCTACAAGATCCTAGGTATTGTTCTTGGCTAAGGAATCCATTTCTTCTTCCATAGTCGTTTTACATTTTTCACTATTTGTATTATCTACTGCTTCCTGATAACAAGAAGGTTCCCCATATTCAGTAATCAAAGAAAAATACAAAGCGGAATCTTCATACCTTTTGGGAGTTTTTCTTTCCCTTGTAGACCTTCTTAGAGTGACTTGTTGCTGAACTGGTTTAGAAACTTCAATAGTTTCCTTTGTATCTTCATCGCCTTTTCCTCCAGAAGTCTAGCCTCCAACTGAATTTATTGATTTGGCAATCCCTGTTCTTGTTCAATTCTTTCAAAATTTGATCTTAAAAGAGAAGATTCATCAAATGTTACATCTCTACTAATGACTATCTTCCGTGAAGTAGGATCCCACAACCTATATCCTTTCACCACATAGTCATACCCAAAAAAGACATAACATTTCGATTTTGGATCTAATTTTGAATGCTGAATTTTAGGAATAAGAGCATAGGTATCATAACCAAATATCCTTAAATGTGAATAATCACAAGACTGACTTGACCAAAATTCTTCAAGCATTTTACAATTAATTTCTATTGAAGGTGATCTTTTAACTAAATAACAAGTAGTGGATATTGATTTTTCCCACCACTCCTTTTGTAGGTTAGCTTTGTTGATCATGCTTCTGGCTCTTTCCACAAGAATCTGGTTCATACGTTCAACAACACCATTTTGACGAGGAGTATAAACAACAGTTTTATGTCTAACAATTCCTTCATCCTTACAATATTGTTCAAATTCTAGAGAAGTAAATTCACAACCATTGTCAGTTCTTAAACATTTAATTGATTTTCTTGTTCTTTTTTCTACCATTTCTTTAAATTATTTAAAGACATTGAATACATCATCTTTCTTTTTTAACATAAAGGCCAAAACTTTTGGGGAGAAATCATCAATAAAAGCTAAAAAATATCAAGCACCTCCATACGATACAACCGGAGATGGTCCCCATAGATCATAATGAATACAGTCCAAAATTTCTTTACTATTATGACTTCCAGTTTTAAACCTTTGTTTACACTGTTTTCCATACATACAATGTTTACAGAAATCCAACTTCAAGGATTTGAAATCATGAAGTAGTTTACGGTTCATCAGTACCTAAAGACCTTTCTCACTCATGTGACCCAATCGCTGATACCATAGGCGAGCACCTTCCTTTTCTTTATCTGACGCAATCACTGCTTCACTAACCTGAGTACTTTCTTTGAGTCTGTAAATATTTCCGACCTTTTCTACTTTCATAACAGCTAGGGCGCCTTTGGAGACTTTCATCACTCCATTCTGACCTCTAAACTTAAAACCATCCAAATCCAAGACTCTCAAAGAAATTAAATTTTTCTTCAATTCAGGTACATGTCTAGCACCAGTTAGTGTTCTAACTGTGTTATCATACATTTTAATGCTCATATTTCCCATCCCAACAACCTGACATGATACATTATTACCCATAAACACAGAATTACCATTTACAACTTCATATGAAGTAAACCAATTTCTGTGTGGACTCATGTGATGAGAAGCACGAGAGTCTAGCAACCAACTTTCAAAATTCTGAGAGACATTACATACAGGTAAAGTTTCATCTATCATATGAAATTCTTCAGCAGATAAAACTTCATCTATCACACCTGAATCAACTTGATTTTCTTCCTTCTTTAGACTTTCAGACTCTTTTCGTTTCCAACAATATTTCTTGAGGTGTCAAATTTTATTGCAGTACCAAAATTTGGCTTCACACTTTGTACCCTTTGATTTAGAGCTAGAAGAGCCCCTTGTTTTCTCCACTCTTTATTTTGACCATCCTCTGGCTACTATGGCTTCTAATGCAGAGGTTTCAACATTGGACTTCTTCCTTACTTCTTTAGCTAACATAGCTCCCACAACTGAATCAAATTCCAAGGACTTAGTTGTGTTCAAACTGATAGAGGTAATGAAGTGGTCCCATGACTCCAGCAAGGAACACAACAAGGTGATAGCTTTATCTTCTTCCTGAAATTTAACTTCCATATCCGACAATTGGAAAATAAGTGTATTAAAAATATTTAGATGTTCTGCAATTTTTGTACCCTCCTTCAACTGAAGACTGTACAATTGTCTTTTTAGATAAATTCTGTTGGTTAACGATTTGGTCATATATAAAGTTTCCAATTTTCCCCACAAGCCTGCTGCTGAAGTTTTTTCAACTATATTGAAAAGAACTTCATCCGCCATACATAACCTGATGGTACTAAGAGCTCGGGCATCCAAGTCCTCCCAGTCCAAATCTGTCATGCCAATAGGTTTCTTCTTCACTCGGTCTAATGCTTTGTGCAACCCTTGCTGCACCAGCAAATCCCTAACTTTCAGTTTCCATAAAGCAAAGTTGTTCTTGCCGGTGTATATCTCCACCTCGAACTTTGCATTTGTCATTTTTTCCATTTCTTTCCTACAAATCCTCCTACTATGGTTTCCTAGTTTCTCTTCTTTCTTAATTTCCAACTAGGGTTTTATTTCCCCACCCTTTAGTTAGCTAGGGTTTAAAAAAATAAATTCTGATTTCTAGGTAAAACAAAAAAACTTTAATTCATATTTTCTTCTTTAAACTTTCTAGAATTAAACCCTGTTCCAGTCTTTCTGTATCCCTTTCAGTTCAGAATTTCAGAATAAACTTCCAATTTCTTCTGTATTGTTTTTAATTCAGAATTTCAGAAAGAATTTCCATTTAAAAAAATAAACAGAATTTCCCTTTTCTGTTTTTCTAGATTTCCTTTTACTGAAAAATTTAAGCTCTTTAAGTCCTCTTATCAAATCCCAAAAAACTGAATTGTTTATCTATTCAACAAGAAACCAATTTCTTCTCTTTTAACAATTCTAAAATATGCAATTTAAATGTATTCAAGAAAATTACCCGAACTAGGTTAGCATCGAGCTTGTATCTATGAACATTCAATGGCTATATCCACTTCTTTTCTTCCACCAATGATAACTCGACATGGCTCTGTCAGCTTCTCCCTCGAACCGTGGCTCACAAAGTTTTCATGGCTTCTATACAAGTTTCGTGGCGCCTAAGTTCTAAACGGAGGCTCACTTTCTCTAGCGACAAGGCCTTCTGCGACAAAGACATGGCTCAGATTGTGGTTCGAACAATGGACACCGACAGTGATGGTATTAGTTTTCTCTCAGACCCTTGACTCGTGGCTTTTCCTCTTCATCCACGACAATAGGCAAAGTCTTAAGGATCTTGACTTCAATGTGCAGGGATTTTCCAAAACAACAGCCCCTTCTCTCTGTTGGTGGCCGTGCTTCACAATAGGGTCTTCAAACTGAGGCTTTTTCTAGCATCTTGATCCTCTCCAATGGTGGTGGCTCAATACACCACGATTTTCATTCTAAGGCGTTTCCTTTTTTCTCAACGTGATCCATTCTTCACCTTGCTCTAATACCACTTGTTGGTTCGAGCAGTTAATTTAAGCAAGAAAGAAATGAAACTGAAACTGAATGGAAACAAAAGAGAATGACACAAGTAAACACAATTTTTACTTGGTAAAGCCTTGGATAGTGTGTCAAGGAAACATCCACGGGGCAAGGGATTGGATCTTTATCAATCAAAGATGATTCTCCATGATTACATTATCTCGAGCCTCTCCTCCTTTACATCACTGCTATTCAGTGTAAAACTAACTAACAGTAACTAATAAAGATTTTACTCAAATTTACACAAGTCGTTGTCACATTTCAACATTTGTTCCTCAAGCTAATGAGGACCTCACTTGCATTTTACCATAATATTAACATTTGCACCAAAAAGACCTCACTTGCATTTACCAAGCTAAAAGATGTATGTTAATATTAACATTTGCACCAAAAAGTGCAAAGGCGGACAGATAGAAATGTAAATAAATATAGAATCATTAAGAAGTAGTGCTGGAGGAAACAAAAATGTGAACATTAAATATCAAATAAGCTTCAAAGAATTGCCCAAAGCAATATTATTCAGCCTAGTCCATGGATTAATTCATGTAGCAAGATCTCTAAGTCCATAAAACAACAATGGTGAAAGTCTGAAAAGAATACTGCGGCATAGAGCGGCATAGAGTCAATGGGCTTGGCAGTGTTTAGAAATTCAACGTGATTATGAGGAAATTAAGTCCATAAAACAACAATGGTGAAAGCCTGAAAAGAATACTGCGGCATAGAGTCAATGGGCTTGGCAGTGTTTAGAAATTCAACGTGATTATGAGGAAATTAAATCAGACCAACAATCGCCAACTGATAATGATACGTGCCGAGAACCATCGAGATCCCAGCGAGATCTGACAGGATGAAGGACCATGACCCATAAATTGAACGGAGATCCATCATTGAAATTTATGCCAAAACTACCCTCGTCAATTCGACGGCTCTAATTAAACCATGAACCCTCCCAGTTTTCAAAACTGGAGGCGGTCTTTTAAAAGCACCAACGGTTTTTGCTGCCGGGCCCGCATGACCTTACTGATTTTCCTCCGTCGTTTTCAACCTAAGAATGGATTCAGTACTACAATAAAAGTCCAAATCCAATTGATGAAGAAGAAAATGACATGTTTGTTACAACAGACATGTCAATCGTTACACAAGCCTTCAGTCAGTTGTGGAAAATTGTCTTCGCTATTAACGTTTGATCCATTCGATTTCTCAGTGAGTTGTTGGAACAAATGTCTGTGTGATTTGCGAAGATACGGTATTAACGTTTGACCCATTCGATTTCTCAATTAGTTGTTGGAAAAACTGTCTGTGCGATTTGCAAAGAAATTGCTCTTTACTTCTTCTTTGTATGCTTCGGATCCTAGCTGTTCTGAGAGCACTTAAGAGACTCTTGGCCCTTCTTGTTAGTAAAGACGCTATTAAAACTGGGGAAGAACCCTTTGTTATTCTCATACCGCCATCTCGAGATGAGTTGATTATTCCTTTTGTGGCCGATTTATATTTTGTACGAGTATGGCGACCTCACGACAAGAAAATTCAATGAGAAAACTACCACGCTTCACCTCCCCAAAGTAAAGTTGGACATCAACAGAGAGTTAATTCTGAGAAATCTACTGGCATTTGAAGCTTTTGTAGCGCCCGGTGCACTTGTTTTAAGAAGATTAACAGATTTCATGAATGGTTTAAACGACTGCGAAAATGATGTGAGATTTGTGAGAGAGCACAAAATTATTTCCAATTACCTCCAAAGCGATAGAGAGGTTGCGAGCCTTTGGAACAACATGGGTAAGTGTGTTGATATCTCAAAAGTTACACATCTGGACAAAAGTTATAAAAAAATTTCACAAATTAATAAGCTAAGCTAAATAAATAGTGATTCATAGCATATATTAATATAATACATCAAAAATCAAATTATTTTGACAATTAAATACACTAAGCACAAATAGCAATCAATAGACAAATTGAGCATGTTTGAAGCATGTGGAACTTTCCAACATGACTCCAAGTGTCTGAAGCATGTGGAACTTTCCGGCACAACTCCAACATGGAGGCTATATATGTGTCCTTATGCAACCGTCGACTGCCACGGCTCACATATCAAATGACACAAAGGTCACAAAAAGAAGCCACCACCATAAATTTCCATAACCTATTCCATTCAAGGATGAACTTTCAATTAGAGCTTCATTTTGTTTCAACACTACTCATGAAGGTTCGAGTTACATAGGAAAAAATGGTTGGAAATTCTCATGTTAGGTTGATTTTCTATGGATTTTAGGGTTGTGGAATCTCATGGTCCATGGTAGGACAAAGCTTTAAAATCCAGTCACTCGGTGTTTTAGTGTCTTTAGGTTTAGTGTCTTCAAGAAAGTCACCATGAATGAAGCCGGTGAGATCAGAGCGGTTCAAGTTAGAATTCGAGGAGAGCATGAAGCATTTTAAAACCTCGGCCACATGGAACTGAGTTTGTCCTAGTCTTTAAGATTAATGTTCAAGAGATTTGCGGTTATTTCTAAATGGGTAACTAAGAAGATTCTCAGTGTAGAAATTATGGATTCTATAAAGGTGTTGTGATTCTTTTAACACTTTTATTAAAAGTAGTTAGGGGCTCTAATATCATGAAGAGGTTTGAGGTTACACCAAAACTAACTAATTGGTGTTAATAAATTTTCCAAACTCGTAACTAGGATTAAACTCTTAACTAATATCCTAACTAGGATATTGAGGAAACAAATTATAAATTCTAACTAAGATACTGAGAGAACAAATTATAAATTCTATAAAAATATGGAGATTCCTCCAATAAATGCAATGTCCATGTCATTTTTCCTTTCTGTTTTGTATATTTTTTTCTTCATCTAGTTGAAGGTCTGAGATTAGATTCTCATACATGTGCTCCTTCTCCTTGGTTTTCATGTAAATTAGAGTTTGACGCTTATACCTTACCTTTGTTTATCTTCTTCTTTCACTTCAACTAGAATATAAAAATAAATTCCCCTTGGGAAGGCATGAGTTCCTTAAAGATGACAACACACTTCATGTCCTCTTTTCAGGTACCTCACTTGTTACAAGCCATCCAAGTTCTTAAGATGAATGTGATGTCCGTGGCATCTTTCCCTTCTATTTTTATTATTTTCTTCATCTTTTTGAAGGTCCGACATAAGATTCTCATGCATGCACTGGTTGGTTTCCATGTAAATTAGGGTTTGATACTTATACTTTATATTTGTTTATCTTCTGTTTTCACTTAAAGTGGTAAAGAAAAAGATAAATGCCATGTGGTAACGCACAAATTCCTTAAAGATGATAATACTCTTCATGTGCAGATCGTCATGTCCTCTTTTCTGCACGTCTTAGATGAGAGTCTAAGACGTAGTGGTCCTTTCGGGTGTAAATTAAGGTTGGATGTTCAGACCTTTATCTTCGTTTATCTTTTCCTTTCAGGGAATAGAAACACAAAATATGGAATTACATAAGTTGAACCATGTGGAAAGATAAATTTTCCGGAAAATCCAATGCTTTCTAATCTTATGGTAAACTTCGAACATCCTTCAAGGTGATATATATACTTATGGTTGTGTTTCTGTAAAGTTATACCTGACTCTTCATCACAATATCATAATTTCAAGTTTATGTACGCAATGTCAATCAAGGGATGTTGATATGATTTTTCACGTGAAAGTGGGTTTTGGCAGGTCTCGAAGGAGCAGGCAAAACTCAGGACTCATAGTTCATGTGGCTGAGAAACATAGAATCAACTCGACCAAGGAGATGAGAAAGAGTTATATGTTGCGTACACATCCACATACGAAGCATGAATGAGGAGATCCGCTGCTACTACTCCTCGCCCATTTTTCAGCAGCACAAAACCCAACGTATCTATAACCACACGAGCATGGTATTAGGTTTGGTTTTGATTTTTTTTGGTGTGGTTGCGAACATTATTATGATTACAATGCTCTAACTCAACTACGGCTAACATTATTATAATTACAATGCTATATTTTAGAAACCAAATTAATTTCTCTGTAAAATTAACACGTACTGTGTGATAACTTTGTGAGAGAGATGATGTAAAATTACGATGCATTTTTCTTCTCTTACCTTAAATTAGACACCCTAATGACTACTTTAATTGAGAAGAACAATTTTAACTTAAAAGAATCCTCGTTTTTTTTTTTTTTTTAATTTGATTAGTAGTCCTAATAGATATTATTATTACTCAGGTTTATATAAAATAATATGTAATTATCATATATTTACTAATAATAATTAAATGAATTTTCATATATATATTTTTTATTTCTGTATTAATATATAATGATTTTTTATATATATTAAAAAAAATTGAAAGAAAAAAAGGTTAATATAAAATAAAGTATTGTTTTTTAGACTTTACAAATTGGAAGTTTAAAAATCAATTCAACTAATTGAATGACATGAACACAAAGGAAAATTTTAATATAAAGCCACTACTAAGTGTAGTAACTTAGTAAATGTACTTTGTTGGACATTCTTTAAAAAAACATAACCTTTTACTCAGGAGGGGAATGAGATTAAAATTTATAGGTGGAAGTTGAGGAGGTTTTTGTTAAATGTATTTTGTTGGACATTTTTTAAAAAACATAATTTTTTATTGGGTGGGGATGATGATTAAAATTTATAAGTGGAATGTTGAGAGATTTTTATTCAATGTGTGTGGGCGTTCCATAATTTAAAAAATAATTCCATGGGTATTGACTTTTTGTTTGAGTTATACCATTATTATTATTAAGATTTTCATAAATATAGAAGTTAGATTATTGGGTTGTAAATAATATAGTAATAATATATATATACAAATGTTAAGTATTAACAGAGATAATAGTCTATTAAATAGAAAAGTGATTCACTGTGTAATAATGCAATATGTACTAATATTGAATTAGAGTATTTAATAACAAGTGAAAGTGAGTTATGAACTAATAATATTGTCTCAGATGCAAACTCTTATGTAACCCTCTTTGTTTTTTTTATAGTAATAACTCTCTTTGTTTTTGATAGTAATAGAAAGCTTTATTTACAAAAAAAATAACAAGTGCAAGTGAGTTAGACACAACATATGGCACATGTGTGTAGTAGTTGTATTTAAATATGAGAACCTGTTAAATGTGATGCAAGTAAGAGAGTGACTAATAAGAAGTCAAAGTGAGTTAGAAACAACATATGACACATGTGTGTACTAGTTGTATTTAAATATGAGAACCCATTAAATGTGATTCAAGTAAGAGAGTGACTATATTGAGTATTTGAATCAAAACCAAACCATTGAGTACATGTTAAAGGTGACATAGGAATAAAATTACACTTTAACTTTGCTCTCGAGAGAACCATAAATATGGATAGAAGCAAAAGGTTCAAAGGAGGAAATTACACTAGAACATCCTTTCTTTTATTATTATTATTATTATTATTATATGTAAGCTAGTTATTTTATTACTAGAAAATTATATATGTATATATACAAAATTAATAGAGCTTTAGGATTTGGATGTCTAGGAGAGACCATAGTAGTTATGAAAGTTTTTTTTGGACATCCATTCTCAATAGTATTTAGATAAAACAAAAAGTAGAAAAAAAAAGCTTCATATTCGACCTTGAGGGAAACCAAACATTATTGAGGGATACTTGAGAAGAGTTCTCAAGGTTAGCTTGCCATACTAAAGACCAAACTAGCCATGAGTCAAGTTTTAAACCGCTAAAGGCTAAAAGGAAAAATCTATAAAAACATTCATAACAGAAAATAGAAAATACCATGTGATCTGAGAAAGGAAATTGAGCAAGGTTCCCTAAGAAAAATGGGTTACTGAGACCTTGATGGGGTTGTTATTGGAGCATTCTTGATAAATTTTTTTCACTCAACTACCTTATAAATCATCATGCTTGTTTTAAACTTTCAACCTTCCTTCTTTTCCCATACTCAACCATTTTTGTGATTGTGGGTTCTAAGCATCATTTTTATTTATTTCTCTTTACTTGGAAATAACCATTCTTCCTTAGTCATTCTTTGTATGTGGGTTGTGATTCCTTTATTTCTACAAACCATCCAGCACCCACATTTCATATTTTGCAATTTGTAGCCATACTTATGCAACACAAAAATTGCACCTTTCATACACTTAGTCGTTTTTCTCTCATATGTGGGTTCTTGAATGAATTTTCCTTACCTTTCATCCCGCATAATTCATCTCACATGACGTGATCTTGCATTGCACTCTTAACGTTTTCATACTTAACCATTTATTCTGTATGAGGGTTGAATACCCTCCATAATTCCTCCTCCATCTGTGTCTCACATCACTTAGTCCCATATGGTCCCACAATTGTTTAACATGAAATTTTCTTTGCATGCAAATGTGGGAATCCCTTCTCACCAAAATATTGTTCTCATGCCTCACATCCCACGCTTTTAATCATTAATTCTCCATACTTTCAAGATGTAGTAATTGCAATTGCCAGCACATCTCTCACACAATTGAATTCCTGTCTGGTATTAAATATGCCATACTTCTTGTCGAGAGTTAGCTACCTTTCTAAATAACGACAATAATTGTTATTTATGAGCCATGTATTTAACATGAATCCATTCATCCAGAATCAATATTATACTTAATACATAAAACATTTTAAATTCACCACTTGTGATTCATTCGCTTACTTAGCAAGTGTTGATAAGTACAAAGTAGACATGTCAAATAGGACAAGAGAATATTTTTGTGGAGACACCCTTAACACTCTTGGATTAGACAAAAAATATTTTTACTCTTGGATAAAGTAATAATTAAAATTATGTTATCGAAAAATAAATTAAGATTAAGGATGGCTTATTTTAATTATTGTATAAGGTCATTAAGTGACTTATTTTATGTCAATGAAGAATTAATAAAGGGACACATTATTTTCCTTGGATAAAGTTTAAAATATTAAAAAGTGAGGGAAATTTAAAAGGTTTTCTACAAGCTTCATTAGAGAAGTACAAAAATAAATTTTGGGTCTCATTTCATTATGTTTGATTATCTTATTTTTCTTTGGAAATTTGTTGGATTCAAATTGCTGGATGAAACCTTAAGGGAATTCTAGTTTTAGTCATGAAAGATTCAACCCTAGCCAATAAGTTGGAGAGCTCATTTTTGTTTCTCACATTGGGCATCTACAAGGTTCAATTTGGGTTGGTTTTGGTGGTGAAACAAATCCACCCTAGCTGATCAGGAGGAAAGATCACTAAGATATTTCATAGGTACTTATTGTTGAAGATCCATCTCATTACCATATTACAGAATTATACGAGGAGGATGTAGCAATTATACTAAGTCACTTGAGGGTTTATTAACTCTTTTTTCCCAAGCCACAAGTAAAACTTGAGTTTGTGGAGTGTGGAGATTGCATCGTCATTCATAGATAGCATTACCAACATTTAAATGGGTTTCTTGGGTTTATATATTATTGTTCATTACCAACACTATTTCTCTCATCAAAGTGAGGCACATTTTGTTGGTTTTTGGCATAAAAAGGAGGATTGATCTACTATAAGCAGTCTATCCAACATGATATCTTTCACTAGTTAGGAGAGGGATTATTCTAGCACTGTTATAAGTCTCTCTCCTATCTAATCGTGCCATAGTCTGTTGGGCGTGGAGCCTGATTATCTTTTGTATTCAAATGTCTCAGCCAGATGTATACCCTAGGAAGACTGTACACCCCTCCATGCGAGGGGGACTTGTCCCCCCCGCGGGGGTTCGGGGGCAGTGTCCCCGAAGCTAAAAATAGATGTAAAATTGCCTTGTAAAAGTCTAGTAATTTCTAGTCAATCTGGGCTGTTCATTAGGCGGATGATCTGACGGTAGAAGTTATGTTTAATTTGGGGTTTTTTCCCTAGAAGGAAACCCCTCACTATATATGAGGGAATTGTATTGCATCTATGGACATCTGTATTCTGAGTGAGGAAGAGAGAGGAGATTGAGAGCGAAGAGAGTGTTACAACGGATTTGTTGTAGGTTGTATCTCTTCAGTTTGCTGGATAATATAATAAAGAAGGACTGGCTATTTCTTCGTGGATGTAGCCCAAACTAGGTGAACCACATATATCTGTGTCTCTCTTGTTTTATGTGTTTTTTGTGTTTATATTTCTGGAATATTTTATGTGTTCCATTGCTCTGTAATATATAATTTTCTAACAACTAGTATCAGAGCCGAAGGTCTATTTGGCTGATAAACTCACAAGAGATAAGGGTTCCTAGTTCGAGTGGGAGCAATGGCGGAAGATGGTAGGTTTAGGGTCGAAAAATTCAACGGCCAAAACTACCAGCTGTGGAAGATGCAGATGAAAGATTATCTGTATTAGAGAGATCTGTACCTACACTACCAGTTGTGGAAGATGCAGATGAAAGATTATCTATATCAGAGAGATCTGTACCTACCATTAAGCGGAAAGACAAAGAAGCCGACGAGTATGATAGACATAGAATGGGATATTCTCGACAGAAAGGCACTTGGAACAATGCGGCTGTGCTTAGCGGCATCAGTAGCGTTCAATATTTCAAAGGAAACGACAACATAGGGTTTAATGTCGGCATTAGCCAAACTATATGAAAAACCCTCGGTGTCAAATAAGGTATTTCTTATGAAGCGTTTATTTAATATGAAGATGTCAGAGGGTGGATCTATTGTTGATCATTTAAATGATTTTAATACAATTACAAGTTAGTTAAGTTCTCCAGGGGTAAATTTTGATGATGAAGTTAGGGCTCTGTTATTTCTGTGCTCATTGCCAGAAAGTTGGAATGGTTTAGTTATGGCCATTAGTAACTCTATCTCTGGATGTAGTACTTTAAAGTTTGATGATGTTGTGACTGCAATCCTTAGCAAGGAAATGCGATGGAAAAGCTTCGGTGAGACATCAGGTAATGCTTTGACTGCAGAGACTAAGGGAAGAAAAATGGAAAGAGGAAAGAGCCCAGGATGTCGCAGTAAGTCAAGAAAAGGCAGATCCAAGTCCAGATCGGGGATAGCGTGCTGGAAATGTGGGAAGAAAGGACACCTGAAGAAAGACTACAAGTCTCGGAAGGGAAAAGAAGGAGACACGCAACAAGAAACTAATCATGAAGTGAATGTGACAGGTGATGTGTTGCAAGATGCTTTGATTCTTTCATTAGAAAATATTATTGATGTCTGGGTGGTAGATTTAGGGGCCTCATTCCATGCCACACCTGATAGGAAACATTTTCATGATTATGTTCAAGAAGATTTTGGACAGGTTCGATTGGGTGATGATAAACCCTGTAAAATCGTTGGAATGGGTATAGTTTTCATAAAACAAAAGAATGGAAATCAATGGCTATTGAAGGAGGTAAGGCATGTTCCAGATCTAAAGAAAAATCTGATTTCAACAGGGAAATTGGGAGGTGAAGGTTGCGTAAGAACTTTCACAGATAAAACCTGGAAGTACACTAAAGGATCCTTGGTAATAGCGAAAGGAGGAAAGGTTGGTACATTGTATTTATGCGATGGTATTTCTAATTCTGTTAATGCTTTAACCTCTACAGGAGAAGATACAACATTGTGGCATCATAGGCTCGGGCACATGAGTGAGAAGGGGATGCAGATTCTTCACTCAAGAAATTTGTTGCCAGGTTTGAAGCATGTTGATTTAAAATTATGTGAGAATTGTGATTATGGAAAACAGAAGAGAGTCAGATTCCTTAGAGTTGGGAAAGAAAAGAAGAGTGAAGAATTAGAGCTTGTGCATACTGACGTATGGGGACCTGCTCGGTATCATCTCTTGGTGGCTCTCATTATTATGTTACTTTTATTGATGATGCAACTAGAAAAACCTGGATTTATTGTATCCGAAATAAATCTGATGTATTTGATACTTTCAAGAAATGGAAAGCTTTGGTTGAAAATGAGACAGGGAAAAGGTTGAAGTGTCTCAGATCAGATAATGGAGGTGAATATTGCAGCAAAGAGTTTGATAGGTACTGTTCAGAGAATGGAATTCGTAGAGAGAAGATAGTTCCAGGAATACCACAAGAAAATGGTGTGTCAGAAAGGATGAACAGGACAATCATGGAGCGTGCAAGGTGCATGAGATTGCATGCAAGATTGCCTTTAGAATTTTGGACATATGTTGTAGATACTGTTGTTTATCTAATAAACAGAGGGCCTTCAAGTTCCTTGGATGGTGGTATTCCAGAGGAGGCATGGACAAGTAAAAAGGTAAACTACTCATTTTTAAAGACTTTTGGTTGTGAAGCCTTTGTCCACATTAATAAAGAAAATAGAACAAAGCTTGAGGCAAAATCAAAGAAATGTACCTTTATTGCATATGGTGTTAATGATTTTGGTTATCGCTTATATGATTATGAAAATCACAAGATCATTAGAAGCAGAGATGTTATATTCAATGAAAAGGTCTTGTATAAGAATCAATTGTAGGAAAAGAAACAAGAAAAAGAAAACAGAGAATACACAGTTCTTGATGATATCACAGGAAAAGTGATGGTGCCTGAAAATCATAATGATCAACAGCTAGAACAACAACCACAATAGCAACAAGCACCTCAAACACTGGAAAGTGGTGTTAGAAGCTCTACCGGGATAAGTAGACCCCCTGAACGATACTCTCCTTCATTATATTATGTATTGTTTACTGATTTTAGTGAACCTGAATGTTATGAAGAAGCAGTGCAGGTGGAAACCAGGAAGAAGTGGGAGCAAGCCATGAAAGAAGAGATGGACTCCTTAGCACATAACCAAACTTGGGACTTAGTCGGGTTTCCTGCAGGTAAAACAACATTGCAGAATAGATGGATTTACAGACTGAAGGAAGAAGATGGAGGAAAATAGAGGTACAAAGCTAGACTTGTGGTGAAGGGGTTTGCACAGAAGAAAGGTATTGATTTTGATGAAATATTTTTTCCTGTTGTTAAAATGACTTCAATAAGAACTATTTTAAGTCTAGTAGCAGTTGAAGGTTTTCATCTTGAGCAGTTAGATGTAAAGACAACCTTTCTCCATGGGGATTTAGAGGAAGAGATATATATGCAACAGCCACAAGGATATGAGGTAAAAGGGAAGGAGAAACTAGTGTGCAGGTTGAAGAAGAGCTTGTATGGCTTAAAAAATGCTCCAAGGCAGTGGTATCTAAAATTTGACAGGTTTATGTCTGAACAAGCTTATACTAGATGTCACTCTAATCATTGTGTTTATCTCAAAAGGCAAAATGATGGTAGCTATATTATATTGTTATTGTATGTAGATGACATGCTTGTTGCAGGTTCTAACATGTGGGAAATAAATGTGCTCAAAAGGAAATTGGCAAACAAATTTGCAATGAAGGATTTGGGTGCTGCAAAACAAATCCTTGGTATGAGAATAACTAGAGACAGGAAGAATCACAAATTAACATTGTCTCAAAATGAGTACATAGAAAAGGTGTTGAAAAGTTTTAATATGTAGAATGCAAAACCAATTAGTATACCTTTGGCTAGTCATTTCAAATTAAGTAAGGATGTGTGTCCCAAGACTCAGGAAGAAATGGCTCATATGTCTAAAGTTCCATATGCATCAGCAGTTGGAAGCTTAATGTATGCAATGGTCTGCACAAGGCCTAATATTGCACATGCAGTGGGAGTTGTAAGCAGGTACATGAACAATCTAGGAAAAGAACATTGGATGGCAGTGAGGTGGATTCTCAGGTATTTGATAGGTACCAAAAATCAAGCATTATGCTTTGGTGGTTCAAACATTACTCTACAGGGATATGTTGATACGGATATGGCAGGTGACAGAGATAACAGGAGGAGCACTACAGGATATGTATTTACTGTAGTTGGAACAACTGTCAGTTGGGTTTCAAAAATCCAAAGTGTTTTGCACTTTCAACAACAGAAGTAGAGTATGTTGCTTCTATAGAGGCTAGTAAAGAAATGATTTGGTTACAAAGGTTTCTGGATGAATTAGGTAAGAAGCAGGAGTTGGGTAGGTTATACAGTGACAGCCAAAGTGCCATACATCTTGCAAAGAACTCTGCATTTCATTCCAAGACTAAACACATACAGCTCAAGTACCATTTCATATGGTCAGCATTGGAAGATGGATAGTTGAAGCTGGAAAAGATACACACTAGCTAGAATCCTGCAAATATGCTAACAAAAGTTGTAACCAGGGGGAAACTGAGAATCTGCTCAGTTTCAATTGGTCTTCAAGTATGATGAAGAAGGTGAGAAACAACCAGGTCCAAAGTGGAGTCATTGTCTAGCAAATGAAGCAGCAGTGGAGTTGTTATAATCAGTCTCCAAGTGGGAGATTGTTGGGTGTGGAGCTTGATTATCTTCTTTATTCAAATGTCTCAGCCAGATGTATACCCCAGGAAGACTGTACACCCCTCCATGTGGGGGGGGGGGTGCAGGGGTCCGGGGGCCAGCGGTCCCCCGGCGGGGGTTCTGGGCTAGCGCCCCCGAAGCTAAAAATAGATGTAAAATTGCCTTGTAAAAGTCTAGTAATTTCTAGTCAATATGGGTTGTTCATTAGGCGAATGATCTGACGGTAGAAGTTATGTTTAATTTAGGGTTTTTTTTCGCTAGAAGGAAACCCCTCACTATATATATGAGGGAATTGTATTGCGTCTATGCACATCTGTATTATGAGTGAGGAAGAGAGAGGAGATTGAGAGTGAAGAGGGTGTTACAACGGATCTGCTGTAGGTTGTATCTCTTTAGTTTGCTGGATAATATAATAAAGAAGGACTGGTTGTTTCTTCGTGGATGTAGCCCAAACTAGGTGAATCACGTATATCTGTGTCTCTCTTGTTTTATGTGTTTTCTGTGTTTATATTTTTGTAATATTTTATGTGTTCCATTGCTCTATAACATATAATTTTCTAACATAGTCAAGGCTATTCATGTGATTCTCAAAATCAATTCTTATTCCTAAAAATGCTTCCCTAACTTGTAATAAATGGCTAAATTAATAAAACAAATCATGATATATATTGTGAAGATATTCACTGTGGTAATATTGATTGTGGTACATTTGTTGTGTACTCATTGTGTTAGAAAAATGTTTTTCAAAATGTCTACATGATAAAGGTTTCTTATTTGATTACATGCAAAGGTTTTGAAGAAAGGTTTGCATGCAAAGCATTCGACAAATATCTTAAAGATAAAAATTAAAGGTTTGCAAGTTTGGTCAGGATAATTTAGTAAGGGATGTTATAAAGAGATAGCTCAAGAGGAGCTGACTGATTTTGAAATTAAATTTTTTAATTTTCATCACACATCATACAATAAAAATTTGAAGAAAATAAAATATGAAAAAATAGATGTTATAGATGATCAAATGATTTAAAAGGTGAACTATGAGATTGATGCTAAAGAGATAAAGCCTTAAAATTGTATGGATTTCATCATACTATTGGAAATCCATTATACTACTCAATCTCAAATAGAAATATGAAAATATGATGCTTAAGGAAAATATAAAAGATTTGGCAATGTCTATATTTCCTAGGCCATTATTTGTTGAACCCATATCCACAATCAAACCAAACTAAGCTTTAGAAGGTGAACCATGGAGTAGTTCTAGGATCAAGGAAATATCAAATTTACTTGTTGGAATCTAGTGATATGTTGCTGAAAATATTAATAAAAGAATTGGTGCAATTTTATAAGTGTGGGAAGTAGCTATGGCCTTAGCTATCATATCTATGAGAATTAATTCACTTACTGAATATTTTCAAAAGGACCTAGACAATGATGCAATGTTTTATGAAGAAATATTAATTACATTCTTCATGAAGGTACCAGATATGAATGCAGAACAAAGAAAATAACAAGATTTTCTATAACTAGGGAGGATGAAGAAATTAAAGGCCTATTGGAAGGAAATAATATGGACACTTTGTGAATTAATTGCAAAATGTGATAGCTTAAATACAAGGTAGATAAATGTATTCTTTAAATGAATTGAAGTGGCAAAAGAATTAGAGGGAACTCGATCTTATTATGAATGCAGAACTCGATCTTATTATGAATGCAATGTTATTAAGTAGGGAAAAATGTTGGAACACATCATTGCACTATGAGCCATGTGGGGAAACAACTTTAACCAACTTGTTGATTTCCCCAGGGAGAAAATTGATAAGTGGTTAATTAATTTAATACATTAAGAATGAAGAATAATTGGAAGTAGCAATACAAGCCAACAATGGTTTGATGGAAATTGAATTTGAGATACATGTAAAACGAGAAGTTATTGTGGTATTGTTACAAGATTTTTTTGCAAAATGGCTCAAAGAATGCTTGGAGAAGGTAGCTATCCTGAAATAACTACTCAACAATTCTGGTAGTTAAAATTCTTGCATGCACACTATGTTTTAATAAAAAAATATTCAGCACAACACCAAGAGACTTCTCCCAACACTGTAAGTAGAATTTATAATTTTTTTCTTCCTATTGTTCTCACTTAGAAATCATCTAGCCTTTTGACTATGGATTTTTCCAAAAATTATGACTGATTTTAAAATTTTGCTTCTTTTCTCTTCTAGATCGTCACTTTTGTTATTTGGTTCATAGGAGCCCAATCCATATCCTTAAATGGATTATTCAATTTATTCTTTTTGGATGGAAAAGGGATCCAGGTCGATATCAGTGGCTATCCACCTACTCTGCTAGCTCAAAGCATAGTTATCTGTATTGGTAGTTTTTCTATATTTTTTTGGGTCTTAAATTTCCAAGGTCATATTGAGGCCCTAAAAGATTATTTTTTGACATGGTATGGAACTAATATGTAGCCATGGGTAAATCCAAGTTGAGTATAAAATTCTTAAATTTTCAGCTAAACCTTTCCAATGGGCTATTGAGCACACCAAACATATATTGTACACAAAAGTTATGCTGAGAAGTTGATGTAAAAGATAACCCCATTGGGGTCTCTAAGCCTTTTCTTGTCTCATCTCCTAAGGTCAAGTTTTTAGATGTTGTTGTAGCGGCCACGACCACCCTCAAAAACTTTGGTCTGCCAATTTCGGAGCCTCCCTTGAAGAGTTTCACTTGATGACTGAACACACTCGGGTTCACCCCGTAAGCTCGTGTGAGTCTTTACATTCACCTTGCTTGTTTATTGCATTCAAGTCTCTGCATGTTGATGTCTAAGTTATGCTTGTGACCATGTTCTGGTTATGCACAAATTCTTTTCTTTGTATGTGTTTGTTGTGTTCGCCATGAAAGCATTTGTCGCACTCACACACAGAGTCACATTCACTGTCGCGCAAGCGCTGTCTCAATCGTGAACAATTAATCACGAGTGTTACACTTGTTGCTTGCATCATTGGTCATTCATGTTGAACATGTGTGTCTCGATGTTTGGTCGTTTCGTCGTCAAGTCATGTGGGTGTGTGTTTGTATAATCACCTATGAATATTTCGACTGTTCACACTTAGTCATTTTTTATGAAGTTCTGACGACCAAACTCATCACTGATAGCTAGAACATCTCTCTTCTTTTGACTCGATCGACTGTCAACTAGAAAAATGCAAAAGCACCAAGCTAGTCCTTTCAAGCTATGTTGCTGGCAAGCAACTCAATCAACACTTATGCTGGTCACCTGGATAGTCGGACCTGACAGTCATCCCAGGACCGACTCCCCTCAAAAATTGCGCAGAGGCGACTGACCTTACCCACTCAACTGACTGAGGAAATTGCGTAGACAGGTCGAACAAACAACAAGTGACCATCCTTGTCTCCTTCAGTATATTGCACAGTTTTCCTAGTTAGTCATCTGGACCATCGACTGACTGTTCATCTTAGAAATTACATAGTGCTCATGAGCAGGCCTTTCGCTGCCCATTAGTTAGCTCATCTTAGAATTTGTGCATATATGGTCAGTAGTGCAGCCTCTCGGCCTCAAGGTAGTTTTCCCAGCCAGTAGCTCCTAGCAGCAGACTGCCTATTCCCTCAAAGAATTGTGCAGTTTCTATTGCCAGTGATTGAGTAGCCAACTGCTAGTTCCTTCTAGGAATTACACAGTTTTAGCTGCCAGTGAATCCAACAGCCAACTGGCAGTTCCCTCTGGGAATTGTGCAATTTTGGCTACTAGTGACCCAATAGCCACCTGGCAGTTACCTTTGGGAATTGCGCAATTCTGCCTGCCAGTCTCCGGGGAAGTTCCCTAGAAAAATTGTGCAATCTCTACCTACTGATCCTTAATGCAACCCGACCTGTTCCTTTGGAAAATTGCACAAATCTGGCTGTCCAACCCTTGCTGACTGTTCATTCTAGAAAATGCACAGAGCATGGCTACCTTGCCCTCCTACAGCCTGGACTATCCCTCCCAAAATTTGCGGAATTTTGCCTCCTAGTCGAGCCAGACCTTGCAAAAATTCACTGTCGATTCAAATTGTCTGTCTCCATCTCTCAGTGCCTCTTGCGTAGTTTTCATCAGCAGTTGCCCAGAGCCATCATCCTGTATCACAACGTTGCTTCCTCTCCCAGTCACCTGCATCTGAATGATCATGTGTCATGGTAGACTAGGATGTTTTGGATTTGATGTTGTCTCTTCATGAATGACTGTAGGTACAGGTACACCAAAAAACATGTCAAGATGACGAACGTGATGAACGAAGGGAGCACATGCAGATGGGCAAGTTCACCAACGGATGAACGAATGAAGCATGCGAAGTGGACAAACGCGACGAATATGCAACTTCGCGAACAAGTGAGCCTATCAAGCCTTCTATCATGAAAGGAAGGAACAACATGTTAAAGCTTTATCAAGAAAACCAAGGACCATCGAAGACTCCATGCACTTCGCCATGCGGAGGTGAAGCTATGATACACCATGAAGACATTGATGAATCAGCAACACTGTAGCTCGACATGCACTCCAGCAACAACATGAATGTACCAGCATTGTCATGTCAAGTCATGAGTCATGTTGCCCACATCTCCACTATGGTCTTGTTGTCAATCAATGTGATGTAACTTGGAAGTCCAAGAGACCCACTTGTTGAACATAGAGTCATGTAAGTCGAAAAGTCATGGAAGTTGAACGGTCATGAGGGTAGTCAAACAACCACAAGGGTCAGTTTCACACTTGGCTATAAATACCCCCCTCATTTGTACATGAAGGAGCTTTTCACCTCATCTCCTCCCACATAGCCAAGAGATTCTGTAATGTTTTGTTTGAGGAGTAAGTAGTGGCTCCAACGCCCCGCTGATGGGATTAGTGATGTATGGTGTAACGATGTCTCTTTGAACTTTCGCTCAATTTTGAAGCCTGTTAACAGGCCGGCACATTTTCACACTTGTATTGTATTTGTTGTAAGACTGATCTTTAACACTTGTAATGCATGTTGCTTTAACCTGTGTTCTACATCTGAACTAATTCATTTGTTGTAATGCATAATCTATTAATGGGAATGTGTTGTATATTTTGTTAATGTTGTCCTATCTGTGTCGACTGCTCTGTCGGACATCATACAAAACTTTCACATGAACCTTGTTGTAACAACCGTTGCACTCGTTCGGACTGTTCTGTGAGTGTTGTACGTGTTATCTTATCTTGTATGTTGTGACTGCCACATCTGAGTGGACTTCTCCGTCGGAAGCTGTGTATGCCCTTTGTGTTGTGTGTTCGTAGCTAAGTTGGGACTGATCCCTTTCAACCTAGAACTCACCTTCCTCTTCTTCCCCTCACAGTGAAAGAACCATTGACACAAGTACATTTACACTCACCAGGCAAACGAACCTCACTTCTTGAAGACAAAGCGAACCACTCTCCTATGCTGAAAAGTAAGAGTTGAGGCAAATCCTTAAGATAATGGCAACCGAGCCATCATACCGGATGGGACTCCCACAACAAATGGTGTGAGGTATAGTTGGTACTTCATACCAGGGTGATCCCCTGAATGTTGGCGGGTCTAGCACCATCAACATTTCTGGTGCTAGAAGGAGGGCAGCCGGTTGTACAGGGCGGAAATTCCCCTCACACTCATTCAAAAAACATCTGGTCAAGGAAGTAACTCATAGTTTCTCTCACCTACTAACGACTTAGTGGTTTGTTACTCCTCACCTCCTAGTGTTGAGTGTTATCACTCAGGTTGTTCCCCAAGAAAATTCTAAGGAGGGAATACGACCGAGGTAACCACTAACCAATATTTTAGTTGCAGATTCTAGCTAGTCTGCAACCAGAGAGGGCTCTCTCTTTATGATTTAGCTTTGTTTTGCTATGTGTTAGGCTAGTTATGAAGTACAAGTATCTGTTTGATGTTTGGAAGGTGACATTCAATAGAACGGGACTGCAAAGTATGAGAAGTTCAGGCCATTGGGTTAATGGAGTCAGTGAAAGCGAACTGTTGGCTATGGTTTCTTGGGCAAAAGGAGTAACTACAGAGCAAGATAATTAAACATAGAACAATTTTCAAGCTGTAATGAGATGAAATGAAGTCAGGGAATGAAAGGCAATCAAGAATCTTTCATTATGCTAACAGAGGGAAAACGAATAAATATTACCAAGGAGCAGTTAAGAATTCCTTAATTATATTTAGAGTGTAAGAACCAGGGAGACAGGAGCAATCAAGAATTCCTGCCTATGCTAGTCCTGAAGAAAACATAGAAATTGACAGGAATTGAACGCAGAGTACAGTCAAGTAAATTCTGGATTATTCTTTTTTCCTGCAATTCAAAATATGATATATAGATGATATATAAAAAGTAAGAACGGTAAACAAGAGTTAAAATACTTATTGATCCATGAGGTAACATGAGAATTCCGCAACATATTCCTTTGCCATTAATCCCACAACCAGAAAATTCACCAGCAAAGCATTCCAAAAATATTTATTCAGAAGGGTTCTCAAAATTACAACGCAGGTCCAGAATGATATTCACCAACCAACCCTCAAAACATCTCTAAGGGAGGTATTTATACAAAAAGAGTTACAAAATATCTCATAGGGAAAATATCAAGCAATAAATTTATCCATCTACCTCTTCAAAGGCAATAAATGACATTGAAAACTGAGCATAATCAATGTAGGAGTAACTTCCGTTGTACTGGCTGCCTTAGGTGGTCTGCTATACTTGATTTTTTGACTCAACAAGTCGGTTGGTAGCTGTCTCTTTAATTTGCATCCCTCCATTGCTGTCATGGCCCTGTCATATGTGCCTGATTTTGCCTTAACGCTTTTTAGTGTGAATTTCCTTTCTCTATTATTTTCATTTTTCTGATAGGTGGAATGTGCATTGAATTTGATTTAATGCAGATGATCAAAAAGAGAAAGCACTAACACTACCTTGGTGGTAAAATCTCCAACATGCCCTGCCACCATTGGTCTGTTGGCAGCTGGTGCCTTTGTAGTTTTATTAATGTTTCATCAGCTTCAGTATACCTGTAGTAATTGGCTGGACTTCAAAAAGATGTGTTATCTCATGCTTGATAAAGAACAGATTTTCCAATTTGTCATATAAGCTCTGTCCAGAGGGAGGTACTGTGTCTTCTGAAATGCTTGATGATGCTGTAATTTGATTGGTAACATAGGTATTTACCCTGTGAGCATACTGTTCATGTGTCAATAGTCTCTGATTGCTGGTCAA
This sequence comes from Pinus tabuliformis, assembly GCA_031772625.1. Lineage (NCBI taxonomy): Eukaryota > Viridiplantae > Streptophyta > Pinopsida > Pinales > Pinaceae > Pinus > Pinus tabuliformis. Next base: position 97,781,925 of record CM062820.1, read on the forward strand.
TAAGCTGGGTAACCCTTTGCTCTGCAAGACTGCAAACTTTTCTGCAAAGGCATTTATTTTTGTCTGCATTTCTTGGAACTTTCTTTCCAGATTTTGTACAAAATTCCTCATGGTTAGCACCTTTTTCACTGTCAAAATGGTGCCTGTTCTGTCCTTAATATCCAGAGCTACTAGTTGTTCTCTGGTATGAGTATTCAAAAAATGAATTAGTTTATTGGCTTGTTCGGGCTTGTTTGCTAATAATGCTTTAGCCTTTTGAATATCAACTTGAGCTATCTCTATCAATTCAATTTGGTCATGGATAGTCTGTATTGATGTCCATTGATCAGTAATGGACTGGCATATTTTAGTCCACAAAATTGTTTTGATTTCTGCCAGAGTTTTGTGAAGAGTAAGGTCCTTCTCCAAGGATTTTACCTTATTTTCCAAGGCCTTTACTTCTTTTGTTTTCTCAGCCACAGTTATTTTTGATTTATCATAGCTCACCTCTAGCTTGGCCAATTTTTCTTTGGCTTCCTTTAGCTCTGCCATTTGGAGTTCTAAAGCCTTTATTTCCTTCATCATCTCTTCCATTCTCAGGCTGGTATCTGGTACTGCTGTTGTTGCTGTTGTAGTTGTTGCTGTAATTGTTGCTGAAGCTGAGGTACCTGCTATTGATTCTGGGACAGCGGGAGGGACTACTGCTGTAGTTGTTGGAGGAGTTGTTGTGACAATTGGAGCCGTTTGAGATGGCTGAGAGGCCAACTCTCCCTGTTTTCCTTGTAGTGCTTCCTCCAATGCCTTCTCTGTTTCTACCAGTCTCTCATTCATCCTCATCAGCAAACTCACCATGTCCTCCTCTTCTTTCTGCTGTGCAACTTTTGTGGTTTGAGGGTGCATTGTAATTGGCAGCTTGAGCTGCTTCCTGAGGGCTGCAATATCTTCTTCTTTCTTTTTTATTAAGGCCTGTATGCCCTTGGGATCCTTGGGATCATGTCCCAGCTCAATAATAATTTCCTCCAAGGATTTGATTTTGTTATCCTTGGCTAATGAGGAGGCCTTCTCCAACTCTAATTGGGCAGAGGTATTGTGCAATGAATTCTGTAGTTTGTGAGCTAATAATGCCTTGTCTGCCAAGGTGGAGTACACCATTTCGCCGGTTTGTTTATGTAATTCAATCTGGTCCATTGGGTGGATGTATTTAGAGAGAACTTCCAGATTGGTCCTAATATAATCAGCAGATGACTGTGGCTGCTGCATTGTGGGCGTAAAGTGACTAAGAGTCACTTTCCCTTCTTGAATATCATAGGCTGCCATCGGCCTTTGTTGATTTGTAGGAGTCGTTCTCAGCAATTGATTATAAAGTTGGATCCTTATTGGGTCATTTCTAGCCTTTATTTCAGTAAAGGCTTTCTTAATATCTGAGCCTTGCTTGCTCTACGGCCTAGTGGATGTAACCTCCACACCATGCTGCCTCTCTTGCTCTTGCTGATGTGAGCTAGTTGATGTTTCCAAAATTGGAGGGATCTGCTGTTCAGTTGTTCTCTCACCCCTTAGGTTGCCTGCAGTCTCTTCTGCTAGTTCCTCTTCAGAGTAAGGGTTTAACCTTTTCCTCTTTTCCCCTTGCTGTTCTACTGATCCAACTAAAGGTGTGTCTTCTTGTCTGTCTCTTTTCTTGGCTCTTTCCTCGTTGAGAGGAGTTTGTAGTATAGGGATTTCAGGTACCTTTGTTTGTGTTGAAGGACGTTGCTCTTGGCCTTGCTCCTTTGCTGTATCTGGCCAGTCTGCCATTATATCTTGCTGTTCTGAATGCTGTACTTCTTTGCCTTTGGATGTCCCTGCAGGTGGAGTACTCTCTTGGGCAGGTTGTTGTGAAGTTGTGGCAGATGATGTGCCCGCTCCAATGTGTTGAGGCAATATGAAAGGGACCTGTCCAAAAGAGTCCAGGTCAAGTGTTTTTTCAAGCCCTTTCATTGCTTTTTCTAATTTCTCCTCTTCAGTAATCTCTTCAACTAATGTGCCTTCTACCCATTCTTGTTGATTAGCATATTGTTGAATTTCAGGGATTTTGTGGTGAACATATCCTGTAAGCTTGTTTTTTACTCTTCTAAAACTTATGAAATGTTCAGGGTCATATGGGGACCAATGAAAAATTTGTCTCAGCATAAGTTGATCCCTTAAAATCTTATCTGCTTCTTCCCAAGCTTCTTCCCTTTTATTGAAGATAAAAGGGCCCAATTGATTTCTTATCTTGAGCTGTGCCTTTTTCCTAGCACCATAGTATTGAGTAAAATCTGAACTACTAAATTGCCGGAAGTATTCCAGGGCAAAAAGTCTCATAGGGACATACTTTGGCAGCTTGTAGAGAGTTAATTCACATCCATAAATCCTGATCACTGTGTGGTTTTGGTAAAAATACCAGTCACCAATACTGTATTCCTTTGAGAGATGTAAAATTTTCTGCATTTCGGCACAGAGCCTGGCAGGAGGAGTTGTCATCAACAAAGAAGTGGCTGGATATATGAATAGGTCAATGAACTCACAATATGTATAAGGGGAGTTGTGGACTTCATGGAATACTGAGGTCCAGAAAATTACAGACCTCCTTTCTCCTTTGAGGTCCAATCTTCTAAGAGGAATTTGGAAACTATCAGGTTGATAGTATAGCAACAAATGATATATGTAGGATGTGTATTTGAACACTCTTTCTCTGTCCAAGTTCATGAATTGCTCATGGATTTTATTTGCTATGAAGGTGGCATAATCATACTTGACAGCAGGGGGCTGTCCTGGAGTGAATATGGACATCAATACTAATGCAGTTTCATCAACAAAATCACTGGTTTTGAATCCTAAAATGTAGGATATCATGTCTACAATGAGTCTCCCTGCCTCATTGAACCAAGATTGGAGATAAGGAGGAGGCTGCTGGGGCTGGCAATTTGGTTTCATGAATAACTGAGCAATTCTGGTTATCTCTGAACTGGGCAGTTTGGCACCTTGGTCAAGCAAGAATTTCATGGTGAGAGGAGCCAGAGGCTGAGTTGGCTTAAAGTTCAGCATCTCATTTATGGATTGAGGAGTAATATAGAAGAGTACAGTCCCAGATGGAGCCATAACTGCTCTTTGTGTGGGTTCATAATTTGCACAACATAAATGGATGAAATCAGGGAGCACATTCACTGAAGGGAGGTAATAGATAGGCATGTTGGACTCCCAAATTCCAAAGACATCAGTGTTGCTCTTGTAGCTATTTCTAATTTCACAAAAGGCTTGCAGGTGAGGCTTGTAACCCATCATATCTTTAATTTGGAAGTTCCTGTCAGCAAGGGGTATCCATTCCAATTCCTTATGTGGTGCATTCAAGGGGGCAACATTCAAGGCCACTGGAGCCTCCATGCTTCAACTGTCTATGTCTTAATTGGAACATGGTCTGTGCAGCAATAGAAAACAAAATACTGGTTCTTAGGGTTTTCTCAGGGAATTTTAGACTGAGTTTTAATTAGAAAACGCCTGACTGGTGTTGTTGGGAAAAGTATCCAATACGGAATGACCCTATCCCACTCTAAGGGTGATAGTACCTCAGCAACAATCGAAGCAAAGCTATCTAAGATTTCTTCTTTATGAAAGTAAAATAGGGGAGAAAGAGATCCACTAACCGATGTCTTTCGCTAATGGTTGATCCAATCTTCTCTCCTTGCTGCTTGCTCCCAGCTCCTTGCTCTTTCACTGGCCCAGCTACACCAAGATCCTGCAAAATGGCAAGAGAAGGAAACTACAAGAAGCATACATTCATAATTGATTCAAGGATTAGAATAAATCAAATACACAAGTATAACAATACATCATTGAGACACATGCATATAGAAGAACCTCAAATGCTTTATTAATGGAAGAAGTAAAGTTCGGGAAGTGATACAACCATAAGAGGCCCAATCCAGCATCACCTTCCCAGCAGAAAGAAATCTCCTCTTCACCTCCTTCAAAGAAAATCACCCAATAGTTCTAAACTCAAACCAACAGCACTTCCTTACATTCACAAGATTCCAGCCTCCTTAGACCTCATGAGAGAGCTCTATATATAGGAGTTTTGGAGAAAGGATGAGTCAGCTTGAGGTTGGCATGAAGCTGACTAGTGTCCTCTCTCACTTCAGTTATTCTTCAGTTCTTGAGTCCACTTGGAGGTTCTTGCTTCCACTTTGAGATCTAGACCCTCTTACTCATCACCAGTCGAATTCCCTGATCCAAGTGTCATTTTGGAAGCTTCCTGGGCATTGACACCTTGAGGAATGACTGTGCCACATGTCCAAACTCGCCCAGCGCAGGTAGCCTTCTTTACAGTTGACATTCAGCGCATGTAGACAGTGGAGAAGTTGACATTCAGCGCAGATGCTCAGTGGAGCAGCTGACATGATCCAGAATTGCTTTGTTTTTGAGTGTTTTCAGGTGGAGAACTTTTATTCAGTGCTGTGGTTTGCTCACCTTGTTCCTCTAGGGGTAGGAACAACATGTTTAGGGACTTTGGATCCCTTAGATTATGGACATTTCATGCTTCATGTTGTAAGGCACAAAAATGTCTATAACAGTTGCCCCCTAAAGTATGAGGTCGTTTATCGGGTGAAATGCTTTATCAGGAGGATCCGAAGTTCATTCAATCGCTGAGAGGTGACCTGTAATAAAATACAATACAATACATTATTTTTCATTTTGCTTTCATGATCTAGCTGAGGCGGGCATTCCCATGCTCAGCTTTATAAATTCATTTTGGTACATAGAACAGACGATCGTCTGATGGTAGACTGATAATTCTCTGCTGAAATTATCATCCTTTGAGTAGGATGATCATCTGCTGTAATGATGTACATGTCAAATGTCTTTATATTTCCTGAATATATATCGCAGCCCGGATGGATGAAACTAGATCCGGGGTCTTCAAACTCGTTCGATCTTCACTCTAAGTACAAGTCGATCCATGTGAGAATTGCGCTGAAGTCGAACATGGAAAGACATCGCTTGATTACCGGTCAATGATGTAAACCGTTAACAAGCGCGAGAGGAATCACCGATAATGATAATGACCCTCAAGGTACTGCAGTACAATTCACGTGGTGTGAATAAAGGACTTGGCGTCGAACACCACGCAAAATCTTTCGGTCGAAGGTCATTGGTGTATACCTGTCGCCGGAAGTGAGAAACTTGCCATTGAGGCATGCAAGCTTCAAAGTACTGAGGGGGTTGTTCCTAGATCAACTTCTTGGATAATGAGCTGAAGTCGACAAGAAGCGATCCGTCAAAGGAGGGCCTTAATGAATCCCACATCAGTGACACGGAACGGAGCTAATGATTTTAATGGAGGTGAAAACAATCTGTGACATATTATTCAGGGTGGCGGTCATGGATGGATGAAGGATAATGTATGGCAGTGGATGGGACACGGTTGACTCTTTCTGAACAACATCTCTTGAACATATAACGACACTGATGCGATGGATCGGTAGCATTACCCCAAATGTGGATGGTTTGGCGAGACCATGGTGATGAGACCGGTGAATGAAACAACCCAACCCGATGTGATACGGAGGAAAAGTGTCATGTTCAAGAGCGACTTGCTACCATTAAAGCTTTGAGGTTCTCCCAATTTTTCCCCAGTCATTTCTGACCAGTACCTCTTTATTTTTGTCAAGCTTGAGGAGGATAACATATGCTTGTTCTATAACCTGCCCTTCGGGCAAGCCCATCGCTATGTTTTAACGAGCCTAGCGATAGGGAAACTCGTTCTCGTCTAAAGACAAGTTTGTCGCTATTTAATCATTTTAACGAGTCTAACGACAAGGAAAACTCGGTCCTTTTTATTTTTAGAGAGTCTGAAAAGGTACAAAAAGTTAACTCCAAAATTCCTTTTTCGTCATCTAATCCCTTAAGTCCGAAAAAGTATAAAACAATACAGAAGGGATGAGTTTTCGATAATTTTAACGAGCCGAATAAAACAAGCGCTCGACCTTTTTGTGCAATAATCCCTCAGGTCCAAAAAGATTAAAATCTAGAGGAGGGATAGCTCTTCCGGTACTTTTAACGAGCTGGAAGGCCAAAACTCGGCAAACTTTTCATATTTTACGAGTCAGTTGAAAAGAGCTCAAAGAAGACTCGTCTTTTGAGGAACGAGTGATAAACAGGGATAGCAGCAGATTCCAGGTACAGGTTGGAATTTTCCAATCACGGCAGTGTCACAAGGATGGCTAGGTGAAATCACTCTTCGCAGCTGTTCCTCAAAATGGGTAAACAATCATATGGAGGTGAACGATCGGCCAAATGACGGTGGAGGTGGCAGGTGCAAACACGACCAAGGCTTTTTATGGCTGATAAATTTACGATCACAGTGGTTATTTACCGGGATAGGTTCATTTTTTATTTAAAAATGAGCTTAAACTCTGGAGGAAACATTGCTCACTGCTTTTATTTATTTTTTAACGAGCATGAAGACCGCGTTAAAACTGCTCGGATCTTGCGTTTATTTTTTAACGAGCATGAACTTTATGCTAAAACTGCTCGAATATATGGTCAAATTTTGATTTTTTACCATTACTAGCTTTTCTCTTTTCAAGGATAGTACTGCATTTTCAATTGCTGCAACAAACTTTGTTAGAAATACATAATCATGAGATGAAAACCCTAATATTTTGCTTTGAACTACGTAAAAAGCTATTAAAAAGTGTTTTTACCTCTCATTTTACCATTTCATTTGCATTTGGTTTGTTGGAGCTCTGGAGGTGCCTCTTCCCCCTTGATCTTCACCAGCTGATTCCGGGAGATTCTGCGGACGATTTTCGGCGCCGTCTGGACCAGGTAGGAGCTAAACCCTAGCTCTTTCTTTTCATGGTTCCTTTTTTCAGTTCTGTGCCTGTTTTTCAACTTTTCTGAGCCCCAGGGGTTTTGCCAGGGCGCCCTAACTTCAGCGCAGGTTTCCCATTCGAAACCTGCGCTGAATGTCAAGCTGCCTTAAGGCAGCCTGACCTTCAGCGCAGGTGGGACACTCTCTGCCTGCGTTGGGCTCAGAAAACTGAGTTTTTGGCTCATTTTTTGATGAATTTTCGCCAGTTTTTCACCAAATTCAGGAACTTACTCCTTCTTTTGTTTGCTTTGCAGGGAACTTTGAACAAAATGTCCCTTACATGGCGAGAACGAGAACATGAAGAGGAGGACATGATTGCCCTCCATGACCCTGTCACGGTGAACGCGCTGCGGAACTGTGGCTTGCTGAAGTTTTTCCGTATCTCTAGCATGAGAGCACAGATCACTTTGCTGCAGTATATGCTTGATGCTTGGGATCCTATTAACCAAGTATTCCAGATTAGGGGAAAGTCCATCCCCTTGACCATAGAGGACATGTACTTCTTGACTGGACTGTCAAGGCGAGGTGCCCCCATTTCCTTGTCAGGTACGGCCCGGGGGACCGATTCCGTGAGAGATTATGTCCGTCAGTATTGCAGGGAAGGTTCCCAGCCGAGCAGAGACGGCAAGGTTGTTATCCGTGAGATTACCGACAGGTCTCTCAGGTCCATTCTGTATACCATTGGTAGGATGGCCGGTAGCGCAGCTCTACATGTTGCCAACAGATCTTATGTGCAGCACGCCTTGGAGTGTCTCCAACCGAAAGTATTCAACTGGTGTGATGTAGTACTTGTTCAGATGAAAAGTCAGTTGACCAAAGTGAAGGACGGGAAGCTGAAGAACTTTGGATTTGGTTCTATTCTGACTGCCTTCGCCTTGGAGAAAATCCCACTGATGCAGCCTCAGTATATTATACTTGACTTGCCTTCTCCGACCGAGCCACGCATGCAGAGGTGGGTCGATCACATGTCTAGGCATGCTGGTCAACCTCAGATTACTTTTACTGATGCCTTCTTCAGGTGGTTCGAGCGCCAGGAGATGGTCTTTTCCGAGTATCCATATGTGGGTATGGATTTCCGAGGTGATCCGGATTTGGTGTTACCGGATGGCGAACAGTGGGGCGCTATTGGTAATCTCTTTGACCATATCACTGTTTACTGTTTTATTCATAATGTTGTTGTGTTTTATTCTATCAAGACTTTTAATCATACTCTTGGGTGCATGCAGATGTTGGTCCTGTTCGTCCAGCAGTTCGTTCGAGACCGCCAGTTGCTGCCCCGGCAGTGGAGCCTGCTAGGAGAGCTATCCTCCGCGACCTTGACGATACTGAGACCCTTACAGCTGTGCAGGAGCAGGTTGAGAGCCTTACTCTCGGCATTCCCGATGTGAGGATTGATGAGTTACCTTTACAGCTGCAGGGACACACTACTGGTGTGCCTAGACGATGGACTCGTCTCTTGCGCATGATTGCACAGGCCGTGACGTGCTATCATGAGCACCACTAGGCTAGGGTGCCCCCTAGCACTTTTTGAGTTTTAGGTCATATGACCAATTTTGTCTTGGTTACAGAACATTATGTATGAACTATAAACAGCTTATATATATTTTGATTTTCGAGTTTTATTCTGGTTGAGTTATATGATCCATATGTACAATCATTGATGATATGTCTCTTTTATAAATGTCGCAAATGTCTATCTAACACATAATTTGCTAATGAGTCGGTTAATGTGTTTAAGTTTCTGGAAATATGTTGATATTGAATTGAATCAAATTGTCTTTCCAAAATCTTAACCCTTAGGAACATGCGATAAATAGCTGGATTGCGAACGAAATATATACCATTGAGTTGTAGTATTACGAGCTGTGAGTCTAGCCTGACAATTAGTCGGCATATGCCACGTGTGATGGCATCAGAGAGTAGTTCTATCAACGCGCTATACTCAGCGATGTTATTCGTTGATTGCCCAATACATACACCTCTGAAACTTACTAACTCGCCGCTTGGATCAAAAATGGCCCAGGCTGCGGAGGATAGGTTCCGCGAACTACGACTCGCTCCGTCGGCATATCCAACACATGTCTCCAGAAGGTTCGACATCTGCAACAAATGAAAAAGGTGGATCACTCGACCAGAACAAATACTTTAGCGAAAACAAAATACAACAAAAGCATGCAGGTTACTATTTAAGCATAGTAACGCTTGAGGTACAGCCCATTACGGGGCTGCGCCAGTGGAATTCCGTCATAATCCATTAACTCGTAGGCTCCTTTTGCTAACACCCTTTTAACAATATAGGGGCCCATCCATAAGGATTTGAATTTACCTGCTCCCAATTTATCGGATTCTTGGTCATAAAGCAAGACCAAATCACCTTCTGAGAAGACACGGGGTTTGACACTTTTGTCGAACTCAGCCTTGACTCGTTTCTTATGGGCTTCGTTAGCCAAAGCGGCATCACGACGGGTTTCATCCAATTGGATTAATTCCAAGAAACGAGCCTCTTCTTCTGAAGTTCCGGGGAGGAGATCAATTGCGAGTTTAAGTGACGAAATTTCACACTGGATCGGCAAAACTGCTTCTAGGCCATACACCAGTTGAAAAGGTGTGAACCCGGTTGCGTTTTTTACCGACGTTCGGTAAGCCCACAAAGCTGAGTACAGGATTAGGTGCCACCTTCTTTTATGAACTCCGATCATCCTTTGCAACATACGCTTCAGGACCTTGTTGATTGCTTCAACTTGTCCATTGGCTTGCGGATAATACGGGGTAGAGCTGCCGTGAGATAGCCCTAGCTTGGCAGCTAATTCGACCATCATGTGATTGCGGAAATGTGATCCATGATCTGTAACTATAGCCTGTGGTACGCCGAACCTGGCGACTACATGATTGAAAAAGAAAAGGGCAGCTGTTTCACCAGTGTTATCCAATGTAGGCATCGCCTCGGCCCATTTGGTAAAATAGTCAACAGCGACTATAATATACCCATGCCCCCCGGTCGAGGTGGGGTTACATTGCATGAAATCGATGCCCCACTTGGCGAAGGGCCCAACAGCAACGATCGGCTGTAAAGGTGCGGGTGGTCGTCTGGTTTTGCTATCAAAAATTTGACAAGCATGGCAACTTCTGACTGTGATTATGCAATCTTTGAACATGGTTGGCCAGAAGTATCCTGCTCGTAAGATTTTTTGTGCTGTTGCATATCCAGATTGATGCCCCCCACATGCGCCTGAATGACATTCATTGAGGGCTTTTTCGGCCTCCTCATGGGTAAGGCACCTCCTCAGAACTGTATCGATACCACGACGGTAAAGTGTATCACCGACGATCATGTAGTCTTTTGCTTGATATCGTATACGTTTTTGTTCGGAGTGAGAGGTGTTTGGCCTGAATTTTTGGGTTTGGAGATAAACTATGATATCTCCATACCACTCATCGCTTACAGATATCAGAAACAAACTTTCGTCCACGATTGACTCTTCTGATGTTTCATCGTTGGACGACGATGGGAGATCGCACAATAATTCTGCGAAAACTAGAGCTTTCTTTGATTTGGATTTTACAAATTCCAGATCAAACTCTTGAAGGATCGCTATCCATTTTGAATATTTGCCCCCCAGCAACTGTCGCGACAGTATATAAGTCATGGGGTTGCAATCTGACAAGATGGTAGTTTTCCGAAAGAGGACATAATGTCGAAACCTTTGAATCGCTTGAACAGCTGCAAGCGCTAGTTTTTCAACATAAGAATATTTACTTTCTGTATCATTTAAGTTTTTACTTAAATAATATATAGGATGTTCAATTCCATCGCAATGGTCGTATCCGCTGCAGCCAGATACAGGTTAAAATCTCTTTGATAGTCTGGGGCGTACATTAATGATGCTTTTACTAGACAATCTTTCAGAGCATCAAAGGAAGCTTGCGCCACCTGGTCCCAGACAAAAGGTACATCCTTTTTCAAAAGACGAGTATAACCTTTAGCAAGTTCTGCGTAATTTGGAATGAACCTCCTCAGAAAGTTTGCTTTCCCTTGGAGTTTTTGAATCTGAAGCAAATTTGAAGGTGGAGGCAAATTAATGATTGCCTGAACCTTGCAGGGGTCGAGACGAATCCCATCCTTAGAGACTACAAAGCCAAGTAAACGACCAGAACCGACGCAAAACACACATTTGTGTGGATTGAGTCTTATCTTGTAGTGTCGGCAACGTAGAAATATCGCTCTTAAATGCTGCGGATGATCAGTCCGCTTTCGCGAATGAGCCGGGAGGTCGTCGAGATAAGGTTGAACAATGTTCTTGATGTCATGGAAGGCATAATTCATTGCCCTCTGAAACGTCGCCCCTGCGTTCTTTAAACCAAAGGGTAATTTTCGATAAGCGAATGTGCCCCACGGACAAATAAATGCAGTCTTTGATTGGTCCTGTGGGCGGATATTTATTTGATTATACCCGGAAAATCCATCCATAAATGAAAAGATTTCACATCAGGCGCATTCATCAATTATCTGGTCGATGAAGGGTGTAGGGTAGTTGTCCTTCGGACAAGCTTGGTTTACATCCCTATAATCGACACACACTCTAATCGTCCCTTGTTTCTTCATAACAGGGACAATATTCGATACCCAATCGGTTAGAGGAACCGGGTAGATGAATCCAGCATGGAGAAGTTTTTCAACTTCTGCCTTAATGGCAGCGGCTTTCTTGGGGTGCACCTGCCGAAGCCGTTGTCTTACTGGTTTGACATCAGGATACATTTTAATTTCATGTTCAACGATACTCGAGTCAATGCCTGGCATTTCATCATATGACCAAGCAAAGACATCTCTGAATTCGCGAAAAAGAGCGTTATATATTTCCAGTTCTGAAGGGGAACAACCTTTGCCGACATAAATATTCTCTACAATATCTGTTTTAGTCGAGATATTTATGGCTATAGTCTCTTCAATATTGGATAGGTTTCGCTCGGAATCCACCGTATTTACAGTATTTGTTAGGAATTCAAAAACTGAAGGGTGATAAAGGTTACTTTGAGTATCTTCTTCATATTCCGGAAGAAGGGAACGATGGTGGTGATCATTCCATGGTGCCCCCTCAATCAACATTGATTGTAAGATTCCTTCGTCAGTCCCATGTACTTTCGACCAAGGATCTAATGGGGTTCCATATTCTCTAGACCTATCTACCCAAACGCTTGACGAGCGTTGATTTGGGTTTGCCTCCCATGCTTGAAACATTGATTGCTACAATATTTCTAAAGGACTTGGGGGCAAAACCATTGTATGATCCATGTTGACATTGTCTTTTGTGACCTTCGTGGAAGATATCATGTTGCAGGTTGCTACAAACGGTACATTTCCTGTATAAATAGGAGGTGGTAGCGCGAAAGTTCCCATCAGTGTGGGGTCCTTCAATAATCCTACTCCGATATCTTGAAGCGAATGGTTGCTCTCATGGATCATGGGAATGCTTCCTGTAACTTGTGAACCATTAGGGAGGAAGTTCTGTTGGTCGACGACCGTAATCCCTCCTTCAAACGGGAATGTGATCTTCCTAAAATAAGTCGACACAACAGCTGCCATGGCATAAATCCATGGTCTACCCAGTAGGATGTTGTAGTCGAGATTTCCATCGATGACCTCAACATCAATTTCTACTGTTTTTCCTCCTAGTTCAACTTTCAAGTTATTAAGGATACCGTATGGGGTATAAGTCCTTCCGTCGAAAGCCTTTAATGTCGTCGAAGATCTCGACAAGGTTGGAGATCCTAAAGTTTTCCAGCAACTCATCGACATAATACATGTAGATGCTCCCTCATCAATAATTGTTCTGTGAACAGTTTTGTTGAGGGCTTTCACTTGAATAAGGAAAGCCAATTGAGCTGGTAACTGAGGATCGTATCCTTTGTGATCAAAGGATACAAGATTGGAATCCTTAGGATCAACCCCACCAATTGCTGATAACAACGCCTGCCTTTGGGATGGACAATTTTGTAGTACCTCAAGAGTCGACATAGCGGATGGCGATTGTGCCAAATCTTCCACTATGTTATAATGCTGCGCCGCTCTGGCGCGAGGATTAAATGTCGACTTTTGTACTACACCCTTTGGCGGTTTTATTGTTAATTCAGGAATGATGGGTGGTACAACTTCTGTCGAAGTTGTTGTCGAACTACTTGGTTGATCTTTACCTTTTTCGTTCGACAGCTGAGGATTCCCATAATCTTTGTTCCTTGTCGAAATCAAAGCATCATTCTGCTGTTTTGAAACCGACAACATAAGTACTTGCGACGGGGAAGCATTTCCACTATCAACCATATTTTGACCTGGGTTGGGAAACGGATCAGTCAACACAGCTAAGGTTTGGGAACTTTTAAAGAACCTTTTCAACTCAGCTTTGAATGGGCAATTCTTTGTGTAATGATCCTCATCATCACATATTTGACATGGATAATTTTGTTTCCCTTTCCCAGGAGGGTTTGAAGAATTTTTCCCAGGAGATGACTCACCCTGTTTCTTCTTCTTCCCTTTGTTTTGCTTCTTCTTGCTTCCTGGTTGATTGGTTTCTTTGCCCTTATCTGCTGATACGACATTTACTTCCGAAGCAAGAATCTCTTCTTTTGCATTTTGATCCGAATTCTTACGGGCTTTCTTTGACGAAGCCTTTATCGATTTCGCGTTTGCTGTGCCAATCACGCCATCACCGGCATGAGAGTCACTATTTGATTTAGGAGGAGGAGGAATTGAAAATTCCGGTCTAGGAGCGTCAGGTATTTTGTCGTAGAGCGTGCCGGACTGAGTATAAACTAAGTCCAAATACTGTGCACGAGCGATAACTTGCTCCTCTGTTACGACTCCCCCCTTTGCCACATCTTCCGTTATAGCAGGAAGTAACGACTTTATAAACCACTCAGCTAACAGCTGATCGGGAACGTATGTTTTCACCATCCTACGACGACGACGCCACTCATGTATATGATCAGATATATGGGTGGCAGTTGTCTGCTTGAAGTTGGTTAATATTTCTGTTCCCGTTTCATACCTTATCGGTAATTGAAAATGGGTTAAGAAAGTCGTGGCTAGGGAGCTAAAATTGTCGAAAGAGGCTCTAGGTAATTCAATATACCATTTAGCCGCTGGACCTGTCAATGTCCTCTGAAAAAGGCGAAGCCTTATCGAATCGTCGTTTAGGGTGTTCGACGAACACCACAGATGAAAAGTCATCACGTGATTCGATGGGTCTTCACCTGGATTTCCATTGAATTTAGGAATGTCAGATGGAAGTTTATGAGGAATCGCTGGCCACCAAGGGGCATAAGCAATCGGATCGTTGGTTAAACGGTGTAAATCGGGTAACTCTAAAGTCGCCACGAATGGTAACTGTTGATTCAGGTTAGGCGAAGCATAACCAGGGTACGATGGAATCGCTTGAGCAGTGGGCCTTTGCATACCAGCATAATGTAATTGATGTTGGTATGACTGATACGGTTGGTGGACTTGACCACTGTAAAGTGGTTGGTTTTGACCGTTTTGGATATACGGTTGTCCATTGTTCGCAAAGATCTGCTGCTCAGAACCCTGGTACACTTGCTGAAATTGTGGTTGTTGGTATTGCATTAGCCATGGTTGTGAAGCCATGTTCTGCTGTGCTATGCTAACCGTTGGACCAAGGTGTGGGGTAATTGTACCCGTTTGGACCTGTGTCGCCCCACCAGTTGGCGATTGTGGTTGTGACCCATGTTCAAGGGGCTGTTGCACTACAACCTGAGAAATCTGAGGTTGACATGCAACAGGCATCGCTTGAACTTGTGACACTGTTACAATAGCCGGTGTGGTTGGGATGTTCGTCATAGGTACACACTGTTGCATAGAATATACAACCCTTGGTTGTTGAGGTAGCATAGGTACCCAACTACTTGATGCAATTCCAGTATAACCTGAATACTGTTGTGAACTCACGTATGGGTACCCTCCCGGAGGGGGTAATGAAAGGGCATACTGCCCCCCATACGGTAGCAATCCGGAACTCAAGGGGATTGATTGTCCTTGGGGACTGGATTGCCCAAATTGACCTCCAAATGGATCAAGTTGGCGAGTCTCAACATAAGAGTTGCCGGGTATTACTCCGGATGAACAAACTGGAACAGACCACACTGTCGAAATAGTCCCTTGGTGGACTCCTTCTAGCTGTTGTGAGCTAGTCGGGACAGCTGGTATGCCGACAAACATTGTCGGAGTGACGGCAGGGGCTTCTGCTGTCGCTGTGTCGTTTGACATAGTCCTAGATGATGACGGTTGTTCAGACATTTTAAGTCTATCCAATAGATTGCCTAGCGATTCTACAGGAACCTCCACTTGTGGTGGATTAACTTCTGATGAAGGAAATAGAGTGACCCCGACTCCAAAATGGGTTGGAGTACTTGCTTGCGGATCCTCTGCAATTTCCTCTATCGCAATCAAACCCGGTGGAAGAGGAAGACCGTCAGGTCCGTAAAATATTTCTGGTGCCGAAGAAGTGGTTGTTTCGACAGCGACAGTTGTTTGAGGAACAAAACTCTCTGGACCGGTTACAGATGGAACTGGTTCAGTTATACAAGTATTTGCCCCCAGACTAGGATCAGTATTACTGTCCTTCTGTGGCTGTTGAACTTCTTCTATAGAGGCAGGGTTTCCAGAAATGTTTGGAGTAACCGGAACCTCAGATGTAGTTGGAACACTTGTTCTAACTTTTATAGGAGATTTTGAACCGGTTAAACGAGTCCGCTTTGTCCGTACTGTTTTCGATTTCAGAGACAAAGACGGTTGACTCGTAAGCCTCCGCGAACGACGGGGTTTCAATTGACTTTCTTCCACGATTGCGGATTACTCGATCAACCAAAATATTAAAAAGGGAAAATTGTGTTTCCGAATTGAATGAATTTTATTAGACGCTTTTAGACACAACTTGCTTTTTCACTTTTTAAGAGTCGAGAAAAAGCTAAAGATGACTCTAGTCTCCTTCAATGTTTTAACGAGCCCGAAGTGACAAATGCTCGGTTGGACTTTTTCAGTTATAGAGTTTGAAAAAGGCCAAAAGAAACTACTCTGGAGATCTAGGCAGAGGGTGTGCCAAACCTTTCGCAAAACCACAGAATACGTTTTACGGTACGGGTGGTCGATCTTCGTGAATGCTGTGTTCACTGCATTGCGATCAGTAGGGCGGCCGACACGGCTTCCTAAGGATAAAAGATATATGCCTATAGGGGTCTCCCAATATATACGCGACGGTACGTGGGAGCACAAGTCCGTATTAGTGCCACCGACTCTCAGGAGGAATCACCCACCTTCTTCGAGATCGACAGTCACTACGTTTAACGACACCGGAACACGTCTCTAGCTTAGACCTCTATGTGTTTGCGTTATGTTTCAAAGCGTTGTTAGATTCATTCAATATATTTTAAGTTGATATTTTTAAAGTTTGCCTTTCAAGGTTCACCACGAGATGTATGATACAAATTCCTAAATGCAGTCTAAGATGATAAGCAAGCTTTCTCAATCTTTTCAACTTATGAAAATCTTAACTACTGAGGGAAAAGAAAGACATCATCTTTTCACACAGATCATAGAGCACACACTAATGCACTTTTTCCTAAATCAACATGCAAACTGTCAAAATGCACATGCACAATGCAGGTATTTCTTTTCTCTTTCTTAATGTTGATGTACTACAAAAAGAAAGCTGTTGTATAACTTTGAATTCAATTTCAAGTGAAAGCAAACAAGCTTTTGTCCAAAATCAAAAGACACCTTAAGATTTACTTGTTTCAACACTAGAAATACATAAATTCAAACCATATGACGAAAGCAAAAGCTCAATCAGCTATGAACAGCAAACAAACTAACTCTTAAGATCAAAACGACACTTATCACAGGTCTAGATCTAAGAGGCCACAGCAAGACTAGTTCACTTTCGTTATGGGAAACTGCAAATGATGTAAGAAATACACAAAGAACAAATACAGTTTCTTTATACAACCGAGGCAGAATAATGGCAAAGAAAGGTGGTTTCAGATAGGTACATTGACTGATAACAGGCTGCAAAAACAGGGATGAAAACAGGGCAACAAACAGCAGGGAACCCCAGTTGCACAAGGCAAAACTGGTTCAGCGCAGGTAGCCCCTTCGGGACCTGCGATGAAATGCAGACTGCCTTCACAGTGCCTGCAATGAAGAGAGAAACTCTCGTTTCTCTTGGTTTCCGGGTTACAGATTGCTCAAAAATCCACAGTTTTTGGCCAAATCAAAAGCTATCAATCAAGTACACACTAAAGGGTAATTAGGAGGATGAAAAGCTATCACTAAGAGCTGTTCAGAGTCCTTGTGGATCAGCTCTTCAAATCATAAACATGCCCAGAAACTGAGCTAGAGTAGCTGCCCTCTACTTTGCATTTGAAAGATCCAAATGCAGTTCGATTCGGTACTCCCTGTGTTTAGGAAATGAATAGCAAAAACACAAACAACCAACAAGATACGATCCCCAGTGGAGTCGCCAATTTGTTGTTGGGAAAAGTATCCAATACGGAATGACCCTATCCCACTCTAAGGGTGATAGTACCTCAGCAACAATCGAAGCAAAGCTATCTAAGATTTCTTCTTTATGAAAGTAAAATAGGGGAGAAAGAGATCCACTAACCGATGTCTTTCGCTAATGGTTGATCCAATCTTCTCTCCTTGCTGCTTGCTCCCAGCTCCTTGCTCTTTCACTGGCCCAGCTACACCAAGATCCTGCAAAATGGCAAGAGAAGGAAACTACAAGAAGCATACATTCATAATTGATTCAAGGATTAGAATAAATCAAATACACAAGTATAACAATACATCATTGAGACACATGCATATAGAAGAACCTCAAATGCTTTATTAATGGAAGAAGTAAAGTTCGGGAAGTGATACAACCATAAGAGGCCCAATCCAGCATCACCTTCCCAGCAGAAAGAAATCTCCTCTTCACCTCCTTCAAAGCAAATCACCCAATAGTTCTAAACTCAAACCAACAGCACTTCCTTACATTCACAAGATTCCAGCCTCCTTAGACCTCATGAGAGAGCTCTATATATAGGAGTTTTGGAGAAAGGATGAGTCAGCTTGAGGCTGGCATGAAGCTGACTAGTGTCCTCTCTCACTTCAGTTATTCTTCAGTTCTTGAGTCCACTTGGATGTTCTTGCTTCCACTTGGAGATCTAGACCCTCTTACTCATCACCAGTCGAATTCCCTGATCCAAGTGTCATTTTGGAAGCTTCCTGGGCATTGACACCTTGAGGAATGACTGTGCCACATGTCCAAACTCGCCCAACGCAGGTAGCCTTCTTTGCAGTTGACATTCAGCAGGTTCAACGCAGGTAGTGCAGTTGACATTCAGCAGTGGAGCAGTTGACATTCAGCGCAGATGCTCAGTGGAGCAGCTGACATGATCCAGAATTGCTTTGTTTTTGAGTGTTTTCAGGTGGAGAACTTTTATTTAGTGCTGTGGTTTGCTGACCTTGTTCCTCTAGGGGTAGGAACAACATGTTTAGGGACTTTGGATCCCTTAGATTATGGACATTTCATGCTTCATGCTGTAAGGCACAAAAATGTCTATAACAACTGGGTAACATTCATGGTGGAAAAACCAATTTTGCAGAGTTTGGTCCAAAAGCTGGATTAAAATAGTGGTAATGGTGCTCCTTTTGCAGGTGTTTTGACGAATTTAACTCAATATTTGGGCGTTTTTGGTGATTTTGCAGGCGGAAAAGGCTTGAATTGTAGTTTAATGGACAATTTCGTAGAGGAGAACGAAATTCACAAGATTTCTATGGAAAAATGGGTAAAATAGTGATTTATAATGCAGAGGTGTAGAGGCAGCAACGTAATTTAACTAGAATTTTATTTCATTGGGCGCTTTTTACAGAAAACTCAGAAAAACAGGGTTTATGAGCGAATTATGGGTAAATACCTGTTCTATGGGCACCTGGTGCAAAATGCAGGTAGAAGACTGAGCTAAGGGGCCGAGCTGAGGAGTGAATTCCCCTGGGTGGCAAACTGTGCAACAAAAATAGTGTTTTGAACGTAAATGACCATGAAAAGCTCGTGCAAAACCAACAAAGAGAAATGGACAAAAACAACGTTAAAACGACTTTTTAACAAAATTTTGATTTTGGCGGGTTATTGGCGTGCTTTGGTCAGGAGACATCAGCATGACGTCATCTTTGTCAAGTAGCGGGGGGGTACGAAAGGTGACTTGGCACTGACGTGGCGGACACGGCGGACAGAACAATGATGAGGTGGCAGCTGACGTGGGTGCTGACATGGAAACTGATGTGGGCGCTGACGTGGGTGACAATGTCAGCAGCGGGAAACAGGAGCAGTTTGTAGTTTTTATCGCACTGCTCTATGTACGGTGGCGGTTTTCGGCCAAACGGACGCGTTAAACTATGAGAGCGACACACGTCCCACAGTACGGTGGGAAAACCGCTTTTTATCGCGCACTATTTGTCGGACATCGGAGGGGTTCCAATATGGATGTGAGCCGTCTGATCTGGGGGATTGGATCTGATGGTTGACGGGACGGGGAGTTGGTGGGGAGGTACGGCGTGGGGACCCGCCGTTTAATATTCAATGCTTTGTATTGTTTATGGGTTATAACCTTGGGTTATTGGATTGTGCGGGCACGGTTATTTATTTAACCAGGTGTTAAATAAATCCCTTTTTCATGTGTGCGGAGGGGTTATTATATGGTTCCATTTGAACCAATAATTCCCGAAATAACATGGTTATGGCTATAATTGCTGGGGCGGGGATATTTAAGTATTTTGGGGTTTTTTATATAGTTTTTAAGTATAATAGGGGCGGGGAAGTATTATACGGGAGCTATACAATATAGTTAGGATGTTAATATGGTTTTATGAATAGAAAACGCTAAGTTTATAAGGTAAAAACTTAGGTTCTTTAGGAAAATGAAAGTGAAATGGAAGGGTCTTTTTACACAAGAAATGTGGCTTGTTTTGATTAAGTGAACCCAAAGTTCCACTTAGTATTTCTCATAAAATGAAATGAGCTAGGACCACTAAGAAGATCTCAATGTCCTTGAAGGGATGTTAGTAAGGGTTCTTGGGGAAATGGGAGGGGAAATTAGCCATGCTCCAACTGTTTAGCAGCCACTTTGCCATGGTAGCTGTGATATCCATGAGATAAATCTTACTCAAAAAGACAAAACTGATCTCAAGCAACATCCGACTGCCTACCCTGCCTAATATACCTAACATTTTTTCTTCCTTTTGATTGGGTGAATTTGAACTAGCAAACCCTTTCTCCTTTGTTTTTCTTTTGACTGCCTTCCTATCTAAGTCTACCCTTATCTCTTCCAGGGGTTCAGATTTAGCTGTTGAGCTCCCTTGCTTCTCTACCTAATTGCTGATCTTCCAAGCTTGAACTGTTGGAACAAATCTTATTCTCTAAATGCTAAAACAAGAAATTTAAACATGGACTGACCAAGGTTGAGCTGTTTGGCCATCCATCAAGTGTGACAGAAGTCACTGCTTGCATAATCTGAACTTCTTTGCAAAAATAGGACAGTAGTGGCATTTTGACTAACCACTTTCCTGGTCTTTTCTTTGGGGTTCATTTTCTTTCTTTCTTGACCAATTCATTCTTCTTGCCCTTTGATTTTTCTTTTAGGGCATACCCCCTTTACATTTTTAAAATTTTTGATTTTTTTTGAAAATATGGAACCTTTGCAGCATGGAAAGGATGATCGTATTTGGCATTTCCACAGTCAACCATGAAATATGACACCTATTGGTATAGGAACCTAACAGTGGCTCCACTTGGGGATGGCTTTTCTTAGTGAAAAGCCAAGAACAGCAGGTCAGATGGCCTTATTTTCAACTCTTGCTGTAATCTGAAATCTTCTTTTGCTGAAGACAAACAAACTGAATCTTTGTGGCATGTATACACTTCTCATGAGCTGATTTGGTCAATTAGAGCTCTGTATCTGGCATTTTTTCCAAGTATTAGTCATCATTTTTCTAGCTCCCAAGTCTTCTTCCTTAAGTCTTCCAATAGACTCAAACTGTCATACAAAGGATGCACAATTGCTTGATATTTTCCTCAAAATTTGCTGCATCTTATTCACTATCTTATTTCTGTAATAAACTGCTAAAAATAGACATTATTATGTACAAAATATAGTGTTGTTATGTTAACAAAGAGGATCAAAATAATGCTTGAGAATTCACCCATTGATTGGCCCATCCCCTGCTTCTGTACCATCCAAACTTCTCAGAAAGTAAGTGTTGTTTCCTTGTACAGCCTGAATGATAAAAGGTCCTTTCCATAGGAAATCAAATTTGCCATGTTTTCCTTTGTATTCTCTTCTTGAATCCCATTTCAGCACTTTTCTCCTATGAAGAAGTCTTCTGCCTTTGTCCTTTTATAAAAAATCTTCTTAAGTTTCTCTTGTAGAATCTGAGATCTGTGATACACTTCCTCCCTGGTTTGCTGTAAATGAATTGTTTGATTGATTCTTCTTCGAATATCATTGGGTTCTGCTTGTATTTCTTACAATGATTTTATCATAGGGATTCCCAAGGATGAAGGAATACAGCCTCCATGCCATAAACCAACTCATATGGGCTTGTTCCAATAGATCTCTTTGTAGTTAACATGTCTGCCCACAGTGCATTAACAAGCTTTTTGTGCCAATTCTTCTTATTTCCTCCAATACTTTCTTTATGATGTTGATCAAGCTCTTATTGGATGACTCAGCTAGACCATTACCTTGAGGGTAATAGGCTGTGGAGTGGCCCAAGGTAATATGGTATTTGTGACAAAAATTGATCATTCTTTTGGATTTAAAGGCAGCAACATTGTCTGTTATAATCTTCTCCGGACAGCCAAATCTAGAAAGAATATTGGTTTCTAAGAATTGCATGATGATTGAGTCATTAGCTTGCCTACAAGGGATCGCCTCTATCCATTTGGTGAAGTAATCTGTGGCAGTTAAAATCCACTTGTGTTGGCCAGAGGAGGAAGGGTGAATTTCTCCAATGAAATCTAAACCCCATTGTTGAAATGGTCTCTCAGTCAAAATGGGTTTCAGGGGTAAAGGTAAAAGCTTTCTCTTGCCTTCAAATATTTGGCATTTATGGCAAGAAATTACAAATTTCTTTACATCAGCAAACGGGGAGGGCCAATAAAAACTAGCTCTTAGAATTTTATCAGCTGTTGACTTCCAATACAAATGTCCACCATAGTCCCCTGCATGAAATTCCTTGAGTACTTTGTCAGTTTCATCCTGTGTTAGGCAATTCAGCAAAACACCTTCATGATTTTTCCAAAATAAAACATTGTCTACTATACAAAACTTTGAAGCTTTCATTTTCAAGAATCTCTTTTTAGTTCTGGATAACCCTGGAGGAGCTTACAGGTTTAACAATACATAAATTATATCAGCATACCAAGGTGATTGTAAGAAGGCTTGATTGCTCTGTTGAGTCACCATCTCCTGTTCGTTATCTAGTTCATTGATGTCAAGAGCTTGAAAATTGGTTTCAGTCATCAATTTGGCTAATCCTTGTCCTTTTATTAGTTTTGTTGGCTTGATTTCAATGTCATACTCCAAAATGTTAGCTATCCACTTGCCTCTTTTTCCTTCAATTTCTTATTGAGTCAGAATTTCTTTGACCACAGCATTTGGGACATAGGCTATCACATGAGAGTACATGATATAAACTCTGAAATCCTTGATAACTTTTACAAGGGCATAAGCTTGTTTTTCCATGATTTGATATTTTAAAGGAGCATCTCTAAGTGCTTTGCTGAAGAAAGCAATTGGCTTCTCACATCCTTGGTCATCATTTTGTAATAGGACAACAGCAATAGTATGCTCAGATGCAAAGGAAAAGATTATGAAGTCCCTATCAAACTTTGGGCTTGTGAGGACCGGTGTTTTAGTTAAAGCTATTTTGATATCCTCAAAGGCTTGTTTAGCTTCTATTGTCCATTTGACTTTGGAGCTTTTCTTCAGCATATCATTCAACAATCTTATTAGTTCAGCCAAGTTAGGTATGAATCTTCTTAGGAAATTGATCTTTCCTAGAAAAGCTTGCAATTCTTTGATGTTCCTTGGGTGAGGCACTTGGAGGATAGCTTGTATTCTGTCCGGGTCAATTCTGATGCCATCATTTGAAATTATGTGACCTAGGAGTTTACCTTCTTCTAGGCCAAACAAATGATTTCTTTGGGTTCAATGATATGCCATATTTTCTGCAAATTAGGAACACTTGTCTTAAATGTTCTTGATCTGATTTGGAAAAAACAGTGAGGTCATCAAGATATATGACTAAAAAATCATGAATCTCTTTTGCAAAGGCTATGTCCATTGCTCGTTGGAATGTGGCCCCTCCATTTTTAAGTCCAAAAGGCATTTTCACATATTTGAAGGTCCCCCATGGTGTTGTAAAGGCAGTTTTATCTTGATCATCCGGGTGCACTAAGATCTGATTAAATCCTGAGAATCCATCTAACAAAGAAATCCTAGAAGCTCCCACTACCCTTTGTAAGATGTGATCCATTTTTGGTAAGGGGTAGTGGTCTTTAAGAGAGACTTTATTCAGATTTCTTAAGTCAACACACAGTCTTATCTCTCCGGTCTTCTTTCTAGTGGGTACTAGATTTGAAATCCATTCTGAAAATCTAATAGGAGCAATTATTCCAGCTTGATACATTCTTTTGACCTCTTTCTCAATGAGAGGAAGGAGGACTGGATTAACCCTTCTAAGTTTTTGTTTAAAAGGTTTTTGATTCTCTTTTAAAGGTATTGTGTGTTGGATGACCGAAGTATCATAGGACTTGAGGTCTTCATAGCTCCATGCAAAGACATCTTGAAACTCTTTAAACAGCTCAATATATTTTAGTTTTTTATCGGGAGGCAAGGCTTTGGATAATTTTATCATTTTAGGATCTTCAGCAGTTCCTATATTACAGTCCTCAATTTCTGCATTTAGAGGCTGCATTTTTGGCTTTCTTGGAATATCATTTGAATCAAATATATCCTCCAAAGGAGTCAAGCCTGTGGGCAAGAAATTATCCTTCAACTCAATTACTTCAGTTTCTCCCTCAGCAATTTCATCAGGGTCCATTTGTTTCAGCTCTTGTAAATTTTTGTTGGAAAAAATTGTTGGATGCAAAATCTGATTTGTTGTTTCAGCTGATATATTTTTCTCAATTTTGTCTGTTTGTTGTTGATCACAAATGGTGCTTGTGTCTATGTTTGTCCTTGAGAATTCCTCTTTCAAAGTCAAGAAATTATTGATTTGTGTATCATTTTCAAACACTTGCCAATTTTTAACATTATCCGGGACAACAGGTCTATGTTTTATTTCAGCAGTGAAGTGGTGATTAGGCTCAAATGGCAGCTTGCAAGTGTTGGCAAAACTTGCCAAACTATGCGAATGTAAATTGTGATTTCTTGGAATTTTGGTGAGCTGTGATTCTAAGAAGGTGTTGAGTATTTTAATTGCTGCCCCTCTGTAAGCTCTCAGCCTAAGATCATTTGTAACAAAGTTTCCCTTTATCTGTTGAATAATCAAATCTGAGTCTCCTAGAATGGAAATCCTAGCTGCCCCTAGACCTTTAATGAGTTTAAGTCCTAGCAAAAGGGCCTCATACTCGGCCATATTGTTTGTACATCTGAAATTTAGCCTATATGCATGACCTTCAGCATGATCATTTTGCATGTTGTGTATCCAAATCCCTGCCCCTGCTCCTAATTTATTCACTGACCCATCAAACTCTAAGTACCATAAGATTTCTTGATTACCACTAGGATGAGGAGTTTTGGAAACTGTCTTAATGGGCAGATTTGGATTTTGTAACTGATATGGTATGTCTTGTTTGTTTGTTGCATCAATCACTTCAACAATTTTTTGATCTTGAGCACTAGACTGTTCATTTATGTTTTTTGCTTGTGCTGATTCTAGGAGTTTGACATCAGTTTTGGGACACCTTTCAGCATTGTATAAGATGAATGAATCCATATCGGAATGCATGGAATAAATGGGGAAGTTTTGGGGTTTCTCTTGACTACTAACCACATATTTCATCAATGTTTCCCGGTACAATCTCTTTGGCTGGCCAAAGACTTAAATGGTGGCATAAGACATGTCTAGCTGCAAAGATCCTTGGATTTTTGCACCCCAAGATCTAGACAAAAGCATTACGTACTTTGGTGGTATATCAGCTACCACTACATCCATCAAAATAGTTTTGGAAGGATATTGTACTAGAGATACACACAAATCTTTGATTAGGCCTAGACACCTAACCTGGCTGGAATCAAATGAGAACAAGTCTTTGTATGGCCTTGTGATATCTAGGTCCAATGTTTCCATCACAGACTAAGGCATTAGATTATGGGAAGCTCCTGAATCAAACATTGCGTTGTGTAGTACTTTGTCATGAATGTTTAAGCTTACATAGAATGGAGGGACTCCTCCATCTACTATTTTACCATTTTCTTAAGGACCAAAAATTAGTTCTGGTTGGTCATCTAAAACATTGACTGCATCTCTATTCTCTGATATTTGAAGTGACCTGCTGATTTGTTCTCTGTAAACCTCGTGTCTAACGAATTTGGACAGTGGAATGGCTATTTTTAACTTGCCAATTTCTGTTTCTAGGTTGAAAGGTTTTTCCACTTGAATCATTGTATTCCGGGCATCAAGGTTTTCCTTTTCTACTGTGTTTTCAGTGGTTTTTTCTTCATCATGAGTGTTGTTATGACCTAAATCTGCTTTGAAACTGTTTTTAGGAGAGATGTTTATATTTTCTTTTGGAGGAAAGGAGGTGGATGGCTGATTTTTTGAGGGCTGCCAATCTGTTATGTCCTCTATCGTGGGTTCTTTTGGGTTGAGGTCTGTTTTAGTAGGGAATTCTGTCAAGGCAGTTTTATCCTTTGCTTTTTTAGGCTGCTTGGTATCTTTTAGCTTGTTAGGTTCAGGCACATCTACCATTCTGCTTCTCAATTTGTATTGCTTATGCACCTCATAGACCGCTGCATCATATCCTTCTCTGAAATCAAATGATTCTCCGGATTTGGTTTGAAATTGATTGAAATTATGAGCCTCTTGGTCATATTGTGTTAAAAAGATTTGTTGTTCACTGTTCAAACCCATTAGATTGATTTAGGTATCCTCTGTTGGCTCACTAGAGGTTGAGGCTTCGGCATAGTTCTCTTGAAATGGAGGTATGATATTCTGATCAGGGCCAGCCTTCCCGGTGTTAGGATTTTGATTTTTTCTAAAGTTTGGATTTCTAGTGGTGTTGCTTGGTTGACCTTCCCAAGAGGATTTTATTTCAATGGTTTCCACTCTGTCACCCAGTCTATCCATTCCTTTGATGATTGCATCAATTTTTGCTCAAATGCAGAAGGCTCTTCTTTGAAGGTAGTCCTTCTTTCAGCTCTAGCTCGGGCTCTTTTAGAGATCAGGTTGGCTTCTACACTAACAGCTATGCTCTGCATGTCTTCTAAGCTGGCAGGAGCTCTTTCCCTTAGCTAATATTCCATGTCAGAGTCAAATCCATCTGGGAATTTGATTAAGGCTAAGTCAGGTGGAGTTCTAAGGTTTTGAGGAATATCATTGTACACATTATTGAATCTAGCACAATAATCTTGGACAGTTTCTTGTGGGCCTCTTTTTAAACTGTCATACTCTGATAGGATATGCAATGGGTCCTTCTTCTTTTCCCATCTGTTCAAAAAGGTTTGGTAAAGGGCATCTAGATCAGCAATTGTGTTTGCAGCAAGTGCTCTAAACCAGGTCCTTACATCACCGGTTAAGCTTTGGACAAAAATTTTCATTCTGACATCGTTGTCATCAATTTCATAGTTCTCAAAGTAGTCCATCATTTTCTTAGTGTGTTGTTGGGCTGTATAGGAGCCAGTACCATCAAAATATGTAATTTTCCTTGATAGTCTTGAGGCATAGCCCCTGGATTCGCAGGTAACTGCAGAGGGGCATATCGGTTTTCCATATTTACAGGTATAAATGGAACAACTGGTAGCACAGGGATAACAGCTGAGATAAACGGAGTGGATGGAGGAGTGGAAAAGATGCTTTGGAGTGATGATGGTGAACTGGAAGAAGGTGTACCAACAGTAGAAAGGACTGCTGGTTTTCCAGGAGTAAGCTCAGATTTGGTAAGGTTTTGCTGCAGTATATCAAGGTTTATATCAGCAGAATTCTCTAGACTTTCTTGTCTTTTAAGATTTTTAGAGATCAAGTTAGGGTTTTCAAAAATAGCTGGAGGGTTAGGATCAGGATTTGATCTAGTATAATGCACTTTCTTCTTTGGAGCCAGCTTCTAAATTTGTTTTTGGTATTTTCTGGAAATGTTTAAAGGACACTGTTTTTGACAATATTTTTCTAGGAAAATATGAATCGTAAAAGTCTTGGATTTTCCTAAAGATCTTTTGAAAACAAGAGGAGACTCATCAAATTTTTTGAGACAGCTATTTAGAGCCTAAAACTAGACTGGAGATTGACAGAAACAACTTTTATTTACTCCTGCAAATGCACAGCAAAAACAATTTCAAAGGCTATCTGGCTAACTTCAGGCTCCATCTGTAGCTTTAGAAAATAGACAACGGTAACAAACAGTCATTCAGCTCCCCAGTGGAGTCGCTAATGATGTTATCACTCAGGTTGTTCCCCAGGAAAATTCTAAGGAGGGAATACGGCCGAGGTAACCACTAACCAATCTTTTAGTTGCAGATTCTAGCCAGTCTGCAACCAGAGAGGGCTCTCTCTTTATGATTTAGCTTTGTTTTGCTATGTGTTAGGCTAGTAATGAAGCAAAAGTATCTGTTTGATATTTGGAAGGTGACATTCAATAGAATAGGACTGTAAAGTATGAGAAGTTCAGGCCATTGGGTTAATGGAGTCAGTGAAAGCGAACTGCTAGCTATGGTTTTTTGGGCAAAAGGAGTAACTACAGAGAAAGATAATTAAACATAGAACAATTTTCAAGCTGTAATGAGATGAAATGAAGTCAGGGAACGAAAGGCAATCAAGAATCTTTCATTATGCTAACAGAGGGAAAACGAATAAATATTACCAAGGAGCAGTTAAGAATTCCTTAATTATATTTAGAATGTAAGAACCAGGGAGACAGGAGCAATCAAGAATTCCTGCCTATGCTAGTCCTGAAGAAAACATAGAAATTGACAGGAACTGAACGTAGAGTACAGTCAAGTAAATTCTGTATTATTCTTTTTTCCTGCAATTCAGAATATGATATATAAAACGTAAGAATATTAAGAAAGGGTTAAAAGACTTATTGATCCATGAGGTAACATGAGAATTCCGCAACATATTCCTTTGCCATTAATCCCACAACCAGAAAATTCACCAGCGAAGCATTCCAACAATCTTTATTTAGAAGGGTTCTCAAAATTACAGCGCAGGCCCAGAATGATATCCACCAACCAACCCTCAATACTTCTCTAAGGGAGGTATTTATACAAAAAGAGTTACAAAATATCTCATAGGGAAAATATCAAGCAATAAATTTATCCATCTACCTTTTCAAAGGCAATAAATGACAATGAAAACAGAGCGTAATCAATGTAGGAGTAACTTCCGCTGTACTGGCTGCCTTAGGTGGTCTGCTATACTTGAATTTTTGACTCAACAAGTCGGTTGGTAGCTATCTCTTTAATTTTCGTCCCTGCATTGCTGTCACAGCCCTGTCATCTGTGCCTGATTCTGCCTTAACACTTTTTAGCATGGATTTCCTTTCTCTATTATTTTCATTTTTCTGATAGGTGGCATGTGCATTGAATTTTATTTAATGCAGATGATCAAAAAGAGAAAGCACCAACACTACCTTGGTGGTAATATCTCCAACATGCCCTGCCACCATTGGTCTGTTGGCAGCTGGTGCCTTTGTAGTTTTATTAATGTTTCATCAACTTCAATATACCTGTAGTAATTGGCTGGACTTCAAAAAGATGTGTTATCTCATGCTCGATATAGAACAGATTTTGCAATTTGTCATATAAGCTTTGTCCAGAGGGAGGTACTGTGTCTTCTGAAATGCTTGATGATGCTGTAATTTGATTGGTAACATAGGTATTTACCCTGTGAGCATACTGTTCATGTGTCAATAGTCTCCGATTGCTGGTCAATAAGCTGGGTAACCCTTTGCTCTGCAAGACTGCAAACTTTTCTGTAAAGGCATTTATTTCTGTCTGCATTTCTTGGCACTTTCTTTCCAGATTTTGTACAAAATTCCTCATGGTCAGCACCTTTTTCACTGTCAAAATGGTGCCTGTTCTGTCCTTAATATCCAGAGCTGCTAGTTGTTCTCTGGTATGAGTATTCAAAAAATGAATTAGTTTATTGGCCTGTTCGGGCTTGTTTGCTAATAATGCTCTGGCCTTTTGAATCTCAACTTGAGCTATCTCTATCAATTCAATTTGGTCATGGATAGTTTGTATTGATGTCCATTGATCAGTGATGGACTGGCCAATTTTAGTCCACAAAATTGTTTTGATTTCTGCCAGAGTTTTGTGAAGAGTAAGGTCCTTCTCCAAGGATTTTACCTTATTTTCCAAGGCCTTTACTTCTCTTGTTTTCTTAGCCACAGTTATTTTTGATTTATCATAGCTCACCTCTAGCTTGGCCAGTTTTTCTTTGGCTTCCTTTAGCTCTGCCATTTGGAGTTCTAAAGCCTTTATTTCCTTCATCATCTCTTCCATGCTCAGGCTGGTATCTGGTACTGCTATTGTTGCTGCTGTAGTTGTTGCTGTAATTGTTGCTAAAGCTGAGGCACCTGCTGTTGATTCTGGGACAGTGGGAGGGACCACTGTTGTAGTTGTTGGAGGAGCTGTTGTGACAATTGGAGCCATTTGAGATGGCTCAGAGGCTAACTCTCCCTTTTTCCTTGTAGTGCTTCCTCCAATGCCTTCTCTATTTTTGCCAATCTTTCATTCACCCTCATCAGCAAACTCACCACGTCCTCCTCTTCTTTCTGCTATGCAACTTCTATGGTTTGAGGGTGCATTGTAATTGGTAGCTTGAGCTGCTTCCTGAGGGCTGCAATATTTTCTTCTTTCTTTTTTATTAAGGCCTGTATGCCCTTGGGATCCTTGGGATCATGTCCCAGCTCAATAATAATTTCCTCCAAGGATTTGATTCTGTTATCCTTGGCTAATGAGGAGGCCTTCTCCAACTCTAATTGGGCAGAGGTATTGTGCAATGAATTCTGCAGTTTGTGAGCTAATAATGCCTTGTCTGCCAAGGTGGAGTACACCATTTCGCCGGTTTGTTTATGTAATTCAATCTGGTCCATTGGGTGGATGTCTTTAGAGAGAACTTCCAGATTGGTCCTAATATAATCAGCAGCTGACTGTGGCTGCTGCATTGTGGGTCTAAAGTGACTAAGAGTCATTTTCCCTTCTTGAATATCATAGGCTGCCATCAGCCTTTGTTGATTTGTAGGAGCCATTCTCAGCAATTGATTATAAAGTTGGATCCTTATTGGGTCATTTCTAGCCTTTATTTCAGTAAAGGCTTTCTTGATATCCGAGCCTTGCTTGCTCTGTGGCTTGGTGGATGTAACCTCCACACCATGCTGCCTCTCTTGCTCTTGCTGATATGAGCTAGTTGATGTTTCCAAAATTGGAGGGATCTGTTGTTCAGTTGTTCCCTCACCCCTTAGGTTTCCTGCGGTCTCTTTCGCCAGTTCCTCTTCAGAGTAAGGGTTTAACCTTTGCCTCTTTTCCACTTTATGTTCTGTTGATCCACCTAAAGGTGTGTCTTCTTGTCTGTCTCTTTTCTTGGTTCTTTCCTCATTGAGAGGAGTTTGTATTACAGGGATTTCAGGTACCTTTGTTTGTGTTGAAGGACCTTGCTCTTGGCTTTTCTCCTTTGCTGTATCTGGCCGATCTGCCATTATATCTTACTGTTCTGAATGTTGTACTCCTTTGCCTTTGGATATCCCTACAGGTGGAGTACTCTCTTGGGCAGGTTGTTGTGAAGTTAAGTTGTGGCAGATGATGTGCCCACTCCAATGTGTTGAGGCAATATGAAAGGGACCTATCCAAAAGAGTCCAGGTCAAGTGTTTTTTCAAGCCCTTTCATTGCTTTTTCTAATTTCTCCTCTTCAGTAATATTTTCAGCTAATGTGCTTTCTACCCATTCTTGTTGATTAGCATATTGTTGAATTTCGTGGATTTTATGGTGAACATATCCTGTAAGCTTGTTTTTGACTCTTCTAAAACTTATGAAATGTTCAGGGTCATATGGTGACCAATGAAAACTTTGTCTCAGCGTAAGTTGATCCCTTAAAATCTTATCTGCTTCTTCCCGGGCTTCTTCCCTTTTATTGAAGATAAAAGGGCCCAATTGATTTCTTATCTTGAGCTGTGCCTTTTTCCTAGCACCATAGAAATGAGTCAAATCTGAACTACTAAATTGCCAGAAGTATTCCAAGGCAAAAAGTCTCATAGGGACATACTTTGGCAGCTTGTAGGGAGTTAATTCACAGCCATAAATCCTGATCACTGTGTGGTTTTGGTAAAAATACCAGTCACCAATACTGTATTCCTTTGAGAGATGTAAAATTTTCTGCATTTCGGCAGAGAGCTTGGCAGGAGGAGTTGTCATCAACAAAGAAGTGGCTGGATATATGAATAGGTCAATGAACTCACAATATGTATAAGGGGAGTTGTGGAATTCATGGAATACTGAGGTCCAGAAAATTACAGACCTCCTTTCCTCTTTGAGGTCCAATCTTCTAAGAGGAATTTGGAAACTATCAGGTTGATAGTACAACATCAAATGATATATGTAGGATGTGTATTTGAACACTCTTTCTCTGTCCAAGTTCATGAATTTCTCATGGATTTTATTTGCTATGAAGGTGGCATAATCATACTTGACAGCAGGGGGATGTCCTGGAGTGAATATGGACATCAATACTAATGCAGTTTCATCAACAAACTCACTGGTTTTGAATCCTAAAATGTAGGATATCATGTCTACAATGAGTCTCCCTGCCTCATTGAACCAACATTGGAGATAAGGAGGAGGCTGCTGGAGCTGGAAATTTGGTTTCATGAATAACTAAGCAATTCTGGTTATCTCTGAACTGGGTAGTTTGGCACCTTGGTCAAGCAAGAATTTCATGGGGAGAGGAGCCAGAGGCTGAGTTGGTTTAAAGTTCAACATCTCATTTATGGATTGAGGAGTAATATAGAAGAGTACAGTCCTAGATGGAGCCATAACTGCTCTTTGTGTGGGTTCATAATTTTCACAGCATAAATGGATGAAATCAGGGAGAACATTCACTGAAGGGAGGTAATAGATAGGCATGTTGGACTCCCAAATTCCCAAGACATCAGTGTTGCTTCGGTAGCTATTTCTAATTTCACAAAAGGCTTGCAGGTGAGGCTTGTAACCCATCATATCTTTAATTTGGAAGTCCCTGTCAGCAAGGGGTATCCATTCCAATTCCTTATGTGGTGCATTCAAGGGGGCAACATTCAAGGCCACTGGAGCCTCCATGCTTCAACTGTCTGTGTTTTAATTGGAATATGGGTCTGTGCAGCAATAGAAAACAAAATACTGGTTCTGAGGGTTTTCTCAGGGAATTTTAGACTGAGTTTTAATTAGAAAACGCCTCACTGGGTAACATTCATGGTGAAAAAACCAATTTTGCAGAGTTTGGTCGGAAAGCTGGATTAAAACAGTGGTAATGGTGCTCCTTTTGCAGGTGTTTTGACGAATTTAACTCAATATTTGGGCGTTTTTGGTGATTTTGCAGGCGGAAAAGGCTTGAATTGTAGTTTAATGGACAATTTCGCAGAGGAGAATGGAATTCACAAGATTTATGTGGAAAAATGGGTAAAATAGTATTTATAATGTAGATGTGTAGAGGTAGCAGCGCAATTTAACTAGAATTTTAGTTCATCAGGCGCTTTTTGCAGAAAACTTGGAAAAACAGGGTTTATGAGCGAATTACGGGTAAATACCTGTTCTATGGGTGCCTAGTGCGAAATGCAGGTAGAAGACTGAGCTGAGGGGCCGAGCTAAGGAGTGAATTCCCCTGGGTGGCAGAATGTGCAGCAAAAATAGTGTTTTGAACGTAAATGACCATGCAAAGCTCGCGCAAAACCAACAAAGAGAAATGGACAAAAAAACGTTAAAATGACTTTTTAACAAAATTTTGATTTTGGCGGGTTATTGGCGCGCTTTGGTTGGGTGACATCAACATGACGTCATCTTTGTCGGGTAGCGGGGGGGTACGGAAGGTGACTTGGCGCTGACATGGCAGACACCGCAGACAGAACAGTGACGAGGTGGCAGCTGACGTTGGTGCTGACGTGGAAACTTACGTGGGCATTGATGTGGGTGACAACGTCAGCAGCGGGAAACGGGAGCGGTTTGTTTTTTTTATCGCACCGCTTTATGTACGGCGGCGGTTTTTGGCCAAACGGATGCGATAAACTGTGGGAGCGACACGCATCCCACAGTACGGCGGGAAAACCACTTTTTATCGCGCGCTATTTTTCGGACATCGGAGGGGTTCCGATATGGATGTGAGCCGTCCGATCTGGGGGATCGGATCCGACGGTTGATGGGACGGGAAGTTGGCGGGGAGGTACGACGCAGGGACCCGCCGTTTAATATTCAATGCTTTGTATTGTTTATGGGTTATAACCTTGGGTTATTAGATTGGGCGGGCGCGGTTATTTATTTAACCAGGTGTTAAATAAATCCCTTTTTCATGTGTGCGGAGGGGTTATTATATGGTTCCAGTTGAACCAATAATTATCGAAATAACATGGTTATGGCTATAATTGCCAGGGCGGGGATATTTAAGTATTTTGGGCTTTTTTATATAGTTTTTATGTATAATAGGCGTGGGGAAGTATTATACGGGAGCTATACAATATAGTTAGGATGTTAATATGGTTTTGTGAATAGAAAACGCTAAGTTTATAAGGTAAAAACTTAGGTTCTTTAGGAAAATGAAAGTGAAATGGAAGGGTCTTTTTACACAAGAAATGTGGCTTGTTTTGATTAAGTGAACCCAAAGTTCCACTTAGTATTTCTCATAAAATGAAATGAGCTAGGACCACTGAGCAGATCTCAATGTCCTTGAAGGGATGTTAGTAAGGGTTCTTGGGGAAATGGGAGGGGAAATTAGTCATGCTCCAACTATTTAGCAGCCACTTTGCCATGGTAGCTGTGATATCCATGAGATAAATCATACTCAAAAAGACAAAACTGATCTCAAACTTGCTTCTGCAACATCCAACTGCCTACCCAGCCTAATATACCTAACATTTTTTCTTCCTTTTGATTGGGTGCATTTGAACTAGCAAACCCTTTCTCCTTTGTTTTTCTTTTGACTGCCCTCCTATCTAAGTCTGCCCTTATCTCTTCCAGGGGCTCAGATTTAGCTGTTGAGCTCCCTTGCTTCTCTACCTAATTACTGATCTGCCAAGCTTGAACTGTTGGAACAGATCTTATTCTCTAAATGCTAAAACAAGAAATTTAAACATGGACTGGCCAAGGTTGAGCTGTTTGGCCATCCATCAAGTGTGACAGAAGTCACTGCTTGCATAATCTGAACTTCTTTGCAAAAATAGGATAGTAGTGGCATTTTGACTAGCCACTTTCCTAGTCTTTTCTTTGGGGTTCATTTTCTTTCTTTCTTGACCAATTCATTCTTCTTGCCCTTTGATTTTTATTTTGGGGCATACCCTCTTTACATTTTTTAAATTTTTGATTTTTTTTGAAAATATGGAACCTTTGCAGCATGGAAAGGATGATCATATTTGGAATTTCCGCAGTCAATCATGAAATATGACACCTATTGGTATAGGAACCTAACATTGAGCACGAGACTTTAGATCTACACCTTCACTCCATTCGTCCCATCACTCGCTAGTTTGCAAAAGCAGTCAGAATGATCTCAGATAGACAACCTCTTCCACGCGCAGTGAGGAATCCAAAGGCCACTCCCACGAGTGTTGTTGTATCATCAGTGGAAGAAGCAACCTTTGCCACACTTGAAGGTCTAGGAGAAGCTATCGAAGACGAAAAGAAACCTCTAATCCTCCTGCGAGGTGAACAAGGCACTCTTGTGATATCGGGATCAAAATTTGGTGTAGGAGGTGGAGGGGAAGGTAGAGGAGGAGGCGAACGTGGAGGGGAAGGTAGAGGAGGAGGTGGAGGTGGAAACAAACCAATAGACTTAGAGTTAGAAACATCAGACTCTGAAGGAGAGGAAGAGTACGAAGAAGATGAACATATGGCTGACCCAAATCTTGAATGGATGACTGAGGGACCATTAGCTCTCTCGACCGTCTTGCATAATATGCCAAGGTGAGCGGAGAGAATGAACGTCAAGTTCGACCCTGACAACATGGTAAAGGTGGAAGACCACCTAGACAACTTCTACCTACAGCTATAGACCCTCGAGGTACGTTATGGTGATATCGCATGTAGAGTGTTCCCATGTACCTTGGTTGGTCGCGTAGCTGCTTGGTATCACAACCTTCCAGCAAACTCTATACACAACTAGGTTGCATTCAAATGCATGTTCCTTGAGAAGTTCGCTGATGACAAGACCCTAGCCATGCTACTCAAAGAGTTGGGAAGCCTCAAGATGGAGGGAAAAGAGAAAGTGAAAGATTTCAATCAGAAGTTTACACATATATTGAACAAGTTCCTAGCAGACACTAAGCCTCATAACTCCATCACCACTGATTAATACATGTCCGCACTGCCAACGAGCATTGCGCAGTTTGTCAAACGAGCTGCAAGACCAGCACTATTGGAAATATATGAAGAGGCTATCATTGTTGAGAAAGACCTACATGCAGTTGGAGCCATCAAGGATGATGAATCGACGAAGGACTCCAAGGATGGCAGCAGGAAGTCCCAAGCGACGGTGAGAAATAGAGAAAAGGAAGCAATCAACATTGAGACCCTCACTCGTCTTGTCAATAGCTTTTCCATTGAAATGTCTGAGCTCAAACAACGTAGATCATAAAATTTGCAAGCAGTCACCCCACCTAGGAAGAGACCTGCAAGCAACATATCAAGCAGCAGCCAGTTCATTCCAAAAGCTACGTAGAAGCATGTGTTCCAGCTCGAACAGTGTGAAGATCCGAAATTATGTTCTTTCCACGAAGAACATCATCCCAAGAAATCTTGTCTGGGCTGGAAAAGAGTCACAAATATTTTTTACAATCGTACACTCGAGGTGGGAAGCAATATGCAGGAGCAATCGAAAGACATGTACAATGATGAATAGGTTGCATCTGATGAGCCATCAAGTTCTAAATATATGGTGAACACGTATCACTGCTCACAAACAATGGCAAAGACGAACATAGAGAAGTAGCCTTGGAAGAAAACTGACCATGACAGCCTTAGAAGTAAAGCCGCCCCCTCCCCCCCCCAACACTTGGGGAGATGCAAGAAAAGATAAGACTGTTGGTAAGGAAGACCGATCCACCGGCTGGCCCAAAGCAGAAAACACAAAGCAAGTTGGGTAGGAGAGCGGTGGACAAAAACACATCCATGAGCAGCAACCTGCACAACACTCCACCAGATAACATGAATACGCATCTTACCTCGGACACCTCGGTGAGTCTACCACCTCTGGATTACAACATTGTTGATGACATGAAGACAAATTGAGTGAACATCAGCCTGTTCGAGTTGGCTAAGATCCAGAGTCAGCGAGATATCCTGCTGCATGCATTGGGACAAAAAACGACGAAAAACGCAACCTCTACTAGCAAGGGAGCAAGCACACCTCCCGGATCACTTTCAGCTATGCTCAATACACTCTGGATGGAAGAAGCAAACTCAAGTTGCCATCCATTCCTGTTGTCTTTTGAAATCTTCAACTACAATGTTCACAACTATTTGGTTGATTCCGATGTGGCAACCAACATCATGCCGCTCTCCATCGCTAAAAGGATCAATGCATAGTGGAGTGAGACATCCGTGCAAATCATCCAACTTGATCGAACATCGGTACCAATGGTTGGTGAATTATGAGACATGATCAGTCGACTATCCCATGACATTGAGTCCACCAATGCATCAACATAGTGGTTGTGGGCATCCCGAAAGCATATGGTCTATTACTCAGTAGGGACTGGTCCAACAAGTTGGATGGATATTTTTCTACAGACTGATCTCACATGTGGCTTCCACACAAGGGCAAGTGAAACCAATTTCGGATAGAATTTGAGAGGTACATGAAGCATAATGTTAACCCCATAAATGGAAAGAATGAACCGTTGGCTCTCGTAGAACTCATGTTTGATAACTGCCTCCTTGAGACAACATTGGGTTGTTATCCTGCATGGCCAGCTCCAACCCCACCAAGGACACAGTTGGGACTCCTTCCTTGCCCAACTGATGGTAATGAAACTTGTACAACACATTTTAACAATAGTAGTAGTAGAAGCGACAGTAGTAGTAGCAGTACTAGCACATCAAGTGGTCAATGTATAGATGTGTTATGGAATTTGTACTTCTACATATCAAGGACACGAGACAGCTCAGGAGCCAGGTGTGTTCTAATCGAAACTTGCAATAGGAAGCATCTGGTGTCAAGCCATTTGGAGTTTGAGTGCACGAAAAATGTAGCAGAATATGAAGCACTCATGTTGGGCTTACAAAAAGCCATCAACCTCAATGTGTTCATGCTCAAAGTTGTAGGTGATTTTGAGATTGTGGTATGGCAGGTACGTGTCACCATTCATTGTTTATCACCACATATAAAAAACTACGAAGAAGAGGTATGGCGGCTAATCTAAAACTTCCAAGTGTTTAATATGATTGTTGTGCCACGTATGCGTAATGTAGCTGCCAATGCACTAGCAAATGCAACCTCAAGAATGTCACCAATTAGGGATAAATTTACTATTGAAATTTTGTACAAACCATCTATCCCAGACAACATAACTAACTTACGTGTGTTTAATGATGATCAACAGTTACTACATTTTATGGACAACACTAACGTTTTCATAGATGCAACAATAGATGATGATGAGCACAAGCGCTCTCTGCAAGCAAGAATGATGACATGAAAGGCCACATTATCACGAAAGGTGTGGTATCACTATAAAATATATATGACTTACAAGAGCAGTTCAAGGGCTAAGGAATAGCAAGACCCATAGTTCCACCATGAGGTACGAATTAATAAGCCAGGAACATAAAAGGATCTGAAGTTTGTCAATCTTGGTACATGTTGTACACATCAATAATGGAAACCCTTCATCCGCTTATTCAAACAATATCGAGATGTGTTCGTGTGGACATATGATGACTTGAAAAATTATGACACGCGAATCATCCAACATTTCATCCCAATCAAGCAAGGGGTCAAGCTATATCAACAAAAGCTGAGAAAGGTACATCCGTTACTTGAACCCCTCATATAGAAAGAGATTACTAAATTGTTGGATGCATGGTTCATATATAAAGTTCGTCATTCCACTTGGGTCTCCAACCTTGTGCCTGTACGAAAAAAGTCTGGAGAAATCTGCTTGTGTGTCAATATCCGGAACGTTAACCGTGCCTCGGACAAAGATAAATACCTTGTGCCATCTATGGACCATATTTTGAAAATATTATCTGCGGCACAAATGTTCTCTCTCCTTGATGATTTTTCAGGATACAATCAAGTTCTGGTAGCAGAACCTGATAGACTCAAAACTACTTTCTGTACCAAGTGGGGTATGTTCGCGTTAGAAAAATGCCATTTTGGCTTGTAAAAGGAGGCACAACTTTTTAGCACGCTATGGACATCACCTTTTGCGGACTCATTGGGCAGAGTATGGTGGTATACCTCAATGATGTGATTATGTTCTCAAGAACACAAGAAGACCACATATGCCATCTTAAGAAATTTTTTTAGCGATGCTGAAGATACAAGATTTCCTTGAATCGCAAGAAGAGAATATTCGTTGTTTCAGAGGGGAACCTCCTCAGACACATTTTTGCCAAGAGCAGGATCAAGGTGGATCTAGACTAGGTTCAAGCTATCACATGGATTCCTCATTCAATCAACAAGAAAGCTATGCAATCCTTCTTAGGCAAGATAAACTTCCTCCAAAAATTCATCTCGGATTATGCACAAATAGTAAAGCGCATACAAGACATGATTAATAAAGATGTAGTGTACATCGCAGGGAAGAAAGAAAAGCATGCATTCGCCCAGATTAACCAACCCATTGTCGAAGCACCGCACATTACAACCCAGATTTCAAAAAAGATTTCCTGCTATACACCTTCGCTTCCGATAACTCACTAGCTATAGTACTCACTTAGAAAGACGAAGCTAATGATGAACATCCCATATCTTTCATGAGTGCAAGCATGCAGGGACCAGAGCTTAACTACCCTACCATTGAAAAACAAGCTTATGCAGTTTACAAGAAGGTGAAACAATTAAGGCCCTACTTACTGAAGAACCACTGCATAGTCTCCGTCCCCCACCCAGCATTTCATACATTGCTGGTACAACAAGAGTTGGGAGAACCACGTGCAAAAGGGATGACAAGTTTGCAAGAATATGATATTGAAATCAATCTAGTACACATGATCAAAGGGCATGGGCTCTGCAAACTTGCAACTGAAGCAGTACATGCTCCTGAGAATGAAGAAGAGCTTGCTAGTTGGGAGAAGGAGATTGAAATGTACAAAATAAGGTGAGCAATCCCCACGAAAAACAAAACCTCTTGGTACACAGATGTACAACCGTACCTTGAGCATGGCATCATACCTTATCACTTTTCTATCAGATAGAAGAGGGAATTGCACTTGAAAGCCTTAGCATATCAATCGGTGCATGGAGTGCTTTATAGAAAGCACAGTAATGGAGTTTTGCTAGGTGCCTGGAGGCACAAGAATCAGAGAAGGTACATAAAGATCTACATGACAGACCCATCGAGGGTCACTTTGTGGGAAATAACACTACACACAAGGTTATGCAAGCCGGTTTTTAATAGCCCACATTATTCAAGTATGCGCATGCCTATGCCTACAAATTCCTGATCTGTCAGCGATGCGCCAATAGAACACAAAGATCAGCAACCCCACTACACCTTGTTGCAATGACTGAGCCATTACAACAGTGGGGCCTGGACATCGTTGGGGAAATTTTCTCCCATTCGTCAAAGCAACATCGCTATATCCTAACAAAAACTAACTACTTTACGCAGTGGACAGAGGCAGTTCCGCTCAAACAAGTGAACAAATAAGAGGTCATCAACTTCCTCCAGT
This sequence comes from Pinus tabuliformis, assembly GCA_031772625.1. Lineage (NCBI taxonomy): Eukaryota > Viridiplantae > Streptophyta > Pinopsida > Pinales > Pinaceae > Pinus > Pinus tabuliformis. The sequence goes on from CM062820.1 coordinate 97,822,139, forward strand.
AAAATATCATCTCACGCTTCAACGTTCCGATATCACTTGGTTTTTAGAATGCAAGGGAACGATCTAGGAGAGTCTACAAATAAAAACCTCATCTATATAATCAAGAAGGTTGTTTTCTCTGAGCAGCGTAATTGGTATACTGCCCTGACGAATGCACTATGCGATGACCGTGTAACACCTAAGCCCTCTCTGGACACCTCACCGTACTTCCTAGTCTATGGTAAAGAAGCTATCCTCCCACCAAATATCTACTTTCCTACTCTTCAGCTTTCCCGGGAATCCCAAGTAAAGCCTTGCCAGCTAGTTCATCGTAGGATGGATGTTCTCCATAAGTTCCAGGAAGAAAGGATGAAAGTGAAAGAAAAATTCACACTCCACCAGAACCTTATCAAGACGTGGTTTGATAAGAAGTCTGCAGGGAAAGCTAGCTTCGATGTGGATGACTTAGTTCTGAAATAGGATAAGCCCCATAAAGGTAAAGGCAAGCATACAAAGTTCCAGTCCCTGTGGATTGCCCGTACATAGTTCACAAGAATCTTGGCCCATACATGTATCATTTGCAATCACTCGAAAGGAGGATTGACAACCTTCCTGTCTATGACCAAGATCTCAAGCATTATTTTCAATAGGTCAGGCCACGCCTGTGCCATGTAAATAGTCTGCATGCTACTTGTTGTTTTCATTTGGTTTGTTTTTCTTATTATCTTTGCTTTCGATTTGTTTGATTCTGCTTACTATTTTTGTTCACATTCATTTTGTTTGTTTGATATAGGACTATTTTTGTTTCCTGAAATAAGTGTTGACAAATACTATGTTATGGCTTTTGAATAGAGTATGTGGCTGAAATTTGAAGAGACTTGTGACACTGCAGCACTTGGCCAGTCTTGTGTCCATTTTCTCTGTGCTTGGTTACAACCTTTGGTCGATGAAGTCCCGATGGAAAATATGAGCCATCTATAAGGGAAGATTTGGTCCAAACGTGAACCTGTGTCCACACTGGGAAGCCCCATGCCTGTACTCATCCTTCTGCTCTATGTGTTTAAGCTAATCCAACTAGTAGAAATACTCTAAACGAGCAAACCTATGTCAGAGGTCTTACAAGCTTCTCTGAAGGAACAACCTATTATGCTCTCAATAATTTGGGATCCCTCTTCCACCCCAAAAATAAATAAGTGCCTATGCATAGTTCTCTCAAAAAATACAAAGAAGAAAGAAGAGAAAGGCTTCCTGCGCAGAGAGGTGAAGCATGCAACTCCACCGGGGCACTGACCAGGCTCACTAGCAGTGGAGAAATGTGTGTGTTCTGTGTGACTCAGCCGAGGTACTGTCTAGGCCTGCTGGTGATGGAGAAACACTAGAGATGAAAAATTATACTCTTAAAATCTTCAACTCGCGAACTAAACTACACTTCTCCGAATCGAAACACTGAGATCCAACCTAAAATTTTGATTGTGTTTGACTGATTTGGAAAAGGGTGAACCATGTATGTCCATGGGGTAAGTGGGGAAACTGAAGTAACCTACATAGTGATTCAATACTCCTCGAAAGACCAAGGCATTGTGCTAGAATGAACCGAAGCAGAGAAGTTAGAGTTCTACCAGTGTGTCAAAAAGTCTTGTAGCGGATACAACCACCCTCAAAAATTTTGGCCTACACTAATTTCAGAGCCTCCCTTGATGGATCAAAGGGGGGTGGCAGACCCCCCAGTACGAGGGGTTTGAGGGGGGCGGTTAGCCCCCCTCTACGTGGTTTAGGGCAACGCCCCGTGGAAATTTTTTTTGACCCTATATTAGGTGGGTGGAGCTACCTATGGTTTTGTGCATGGTTTTCGCACATGGTTTTGAGCGTGATGGTTTTTGGTCCATGGTATTGGATGCTTCAGCATGTATATATATGTATTGTAACATTGAAACGAACATAATGAAAAACCAAGCTGGTAGTCCCAGTTTTGGGATCCAAGGGAAAATCTCTGTGTATATGTGTTTTATGTGTTATGCTCTCACATTGTTTATTTTCTGTGTTTTAGAATTCATATGCAGGTAATTTATGTACAAGGTTAAAACCTACATTTGGTAACAAAGTTGTTTTGGCTTCAAGGGGACACTTTTTTTGCTGAGGGGTTTTGCTCGGGCCTATGGTAGACCTTGTTCAGTGGGAGATCTGAGGGATTTATTCTGGTGGTGAAAGAAGATGGCAAGCAGTGGAAAGAAAGAGATCGAGAAATTTAATGGTCAGAGTTTTGAGTTATGGAAACTCAATATGGAGGATCTGTTGGTAGATAAAGATGAGTCGACCGCAATAGATGCGGGTATTGAACCAACGAGAGTGTTCGACGAAGAATGGAAGAAGTTGGATAAGAAGGCAAAGAGCATAATACAATTGTGTGTCTCAGATTCAGTATTGTTGAATGTATCAAGGGAAGCTATGTCTAATTCTTTGTGGGATCAGTTAGGGACTTTGTACCAATCTAAGTCTCTGGTGAATAAACTATTCCTACAAAAAAAAATGTATACCTTGAGGATGAAATATGGAGACTCGGTGACAGAACATCTGAACGTATTTAATACTGTGGTAAGTCAATTATTATCTTTTGATATTAAAATTTTAGATGAAGATAAGTGCATCAATTTTTTGTGTTCTCTACCAAATCCGTGGGATAGTCTGGATATTACAATAGGTAGCAATGCAACCGCCTTGTAGTTTGATGAAATAGTCTCATCCTTATTGACGGAGAATATGAGATAAAAAAATATGGAGAGCCAGAATGATGATGCCTTTTCTATATGAGGAAGGTCCCAAAACAGAAACAAAAGTAAGTCATCGAGTGGGAGATCTAAATCTCCAGGAAAACCTATAAAGGTGTGCTAGAAATGCAAAAAGGAAGGGCAATACAAAAGGGACTGTAAATCTAAAGCTCTTGACAAAGGAAAGGGATTTGATGATGCTCCTTCTATAGAGGTGAAAACCACCTCAGATAAAGGTGGGGATGTGTACTTGGCTTCTTTAATTACACTTGTAGATCATAAGGCATGGTTGATTGAATCAGGTGCATCCTTTCACTTCACTCCCCATAGAGAGTGGTTCTGCGAGTATGAGAAATATGATGGTGGTGATGTCTTATTGGGGATGAAAGGAAGACTAAAATCATTGGTTGCAGAAAAGTTAAGTTGAATTTGCAAGGTGGAAGGATTAGAACACCTCCAAGTGTTCTGCATATTCCTGCATTGGCCAGAAATTTGATTTCTGTAAGCAAGCTGGATGAGTGTTAAAACAGTGTTCGAGAAGGATACCTACAATATGGTTTAGGTAGCACTGGTATTGATGTGGGGAGTTCAGATTGGAACTCTGTACAAGCTGCAAGGTAGCACTGTTGTTGATGGGTGAAATAGTTCTGTGGTTCCTAAACGTGGAGCAGAAAATCTAGTGGTCTCTAGAGAAAAGACCTTGTTATGGCATTAAAGGCTTGGACATATTGGAGAGAAGGGAATTTGAATACTTCATGGTAAAGGTATGGTAGAAGGTATGATTAATAGCTCTCTCGATTTTGATTTCTGTGAAAATTGTGTATATGGGAAGCAAAATCATGCGAGCTTCCCCTCTGGTGGTAAGAGGGCAAAATAGATATTAGATCTTGTGCACAATGATGTGTTTGGGACTGTGAACGTTCCATCACTGGGTAAGTCTATGTAATATGTATCATTTATAGATGACTTCTCAAGGAATACATGGATATATTTCCTTAAGAAGAAATCTTAAGTCTTTGACATGTTTAAAGAATTTAAGGCTTTGGTGGAAATCCAAACAGAGAAGAAGATAAAGGTGATGAGGAAAGATAATGGTGGAGAGTTTTGCAAGAAGGAATTTGAATAATTCTGTAAGAAGCGTGGTATAGCATTATATAAGACTACTCCATACACACCTAAGAAAAATGGAGTTGCAGAAAGAATGAACAAGACATTGATGGAAAGGGAAAGAAGCATGCTCAGTGGTGCTGGGTTAGGACGGGAATTCTGGGCAGAGGCAGTGGAGACAGCATGTTACCTGGTCAATAGATCACCTTCATCAGCATTTGAGGATAAGACTCCATAAGAGGTATGGACTGGTAAGAAACCCTCTCTTTTGCATCTGAGTGTATTTGGATGTGATGCATATGTACATGTTCCAAAGTTGAAAAGAAAAATGTTGGATAGTAAATCTGAAAAGTGCATCTTTATTGGGTATAAGAATGGTTTAAGGGGTTATAAGATTTGGAACCCAGTACCAAGGAAGGTTGTGTACAGCTGAGATGTAGTGTCCAGAGAGGTGAAAGATGTTATCAAACATGAAGTCCCATCAAAGGAACCTGAGAGGATAGAGTTTGAGCTTAAGGAGGAAGAATCAGACTCTACAATAGAAGAGGAATCAGAAGATGAAGAGCCATAAACTCCGGGTGTGAGAAGATCAGTTCGAGAAAGAAGGCAGCCAAAAAGGTATAGTCCATGTGCTTTCTGTTCAAATTTTGCTTTATCTATTACTAATGACAATCCCAAAACTGTGATGGAAGCAGTAGATTCAGAGGATGGAAAACTCTGGAAAGAGGCCATGGTTGATGAAATGGAATCTTTGCACAAGAATGAGGCTTGGGATATGGTGGAGTTTCCGGTTGGAAGGAAACCCATTGGAAGAAAATGGGTGTTCAATAAGAAGACAAATCCAGAAGGAAAGGTGGAGAAATACAAAGCTCGACTGGTAACAAAAGGTTATTCCCAGGTGCTGGGAATTGATTTTGGTGATATTTTTTCTCCTTTTTCCAAGGTAGCTTCTATTAGATTACTTTTATCTGTTGCTGTCGCTTTTGACTTTGAGGTAGAATAGATGGATGTGAAGACAACATTTCTTCATGGGGATCTGGAAGAGGAGATCTACATGAAGCAACCTGAAGGCTTTGTGGTGAAGGGTAAGAAAGAACTGGTATGAAAGTTAAAAAAGTCTCTGTATGGGTTAAAACATTCACCAAGGATGTGGTATCAGAACTTTGATACATTTATACAGGGACTTGGCTTCACTAGAAGCAAAGCAGATCACTGTGTGCATTTTAAATTAATTGGTGACCGTGTTATTTATATGGTCTTGTATGTTGATGATATGTTGTTGGTTGGAAATGACAAAGAAATTATCTAGGATTTGAAGACATAATTGTCCTCCAAATTCGACATGAAAGATCTTGGTGCTGCAAAATATATTTTGGGCATGGAAATTAAAAGAAGTCGGGCAAAGAGGAAGCTTTGGTTAAACCAAAGGATGTATGTCAAGACAATACTGTAAAGGTTTAATATGCAGGATAGTAAACCGGTGAAGGTTCCTATTCCTGTAGGTGTGAAGTTATCTGCTGAATAGTGTCCCAAGACACAAGAAGAGGAAGAGGACATGTCCCGTGTTCCATATGCAAGTGTAGTCGGTAGCCTCATGTATGCTGTGGTCTGTACTAGACCAGACATTGCACATGCAGTGGGAGTATTGAGAAGGTTTATGTCAAAACCAGGGAAGGAGCACTGGACGACAGTGAAGTGGGTTTCCAAGTATTTGTGTGGCGCTAGTGATTATGGTTTGTGCTACCAAGGAATACCAGGATTGGACAAAGAGTTGGATATTCATGGCTTTGTTGATGCAAACTGGGTTGGAGATCTGGATCATAGAAGATCTACAAGTGGGTATGTGTTTAACCTATTTGGAGGTGCAGTTAGTTGGATGAGTAAGAAACAATCTGTAGTGGCACTATTAACTACAAAGGCAGAATACATGGCAGCCACTCATGCAAGAAAGGAAGCAGTCTAGTTGTAGAGATTGTGTTCAAGTATGGGGTTAGTATAGGGAGCTATAAGAATAGACTGTGATAGCCAAAGTGAAATTTCCTTTGCAAAGAACCCTTCTTAGCATTCAAAGACAAAGCACATTGATGTTCAGTACCACTTTGTGAGGGATATGGTAGAAGACAAAAAGATGTTGTTGGTAAAGGTGGAAACTTTGAAGAATACTACAAATACATTGAAAAAATATGTGAGCTCTAAGAAGTTCTCTTGGTGTAGAGAAACAATGGGTGTTGCAGGACTGGATAAATGACTAAGCTCTCATGTGGCTCCCTGTGGAAAGAAAACAAGTGGGAACATGCTGGGTTGTGTTATATTCTTTAAACGACTATCTCTCCTTGTTAACCATGGGGTTAGAGGGGGGCGGAGCACCCCCTTTGATACGTTGATTGCGCAGTGGATGGGGATCACAGGGGGTTTTAGGGGGGTGGTTAGCCCCCATCTATGGGGTTGGGGGCAGCGCCCCGGGGAAATTTTTTTGGACCCTATATTAGGTGGGTGGACCTACCTATGGTTTTCACACATGGTTTGGGGCGCGATGGTTTTCAGTCCATGGTATTGGATGCTTCGACAAGTATATATATGTATTGTAACATTGAAAGGAACATAATGAAAGATCAAGCTGGTAGTCTCGGTTTTTGGATTCAAGGGAAAATCTCTGTGTATATGTATTTTATGTGTTACGCTCTGACATTATTTATTTTCTATGTTTTAGAATTCATATGCAGGTAATTTCTGTACGAGATTAAAACCTACAAGAAAAGGGTGAACCATGTATGTCCATGGGGTAAGTGGGGAAACTAAACTAACCTTCACAGAGATTCAATACTCCCTGAAAGACCAACACCCTGTGCTAGCATGAATCGAAACAAAGAAGCTGGAGTTCTACCAGTGTGTCACCAAGTGTTGTAGCGGCTACAACCACCCTCCAAAATTTTGGCTTGCACCAATTTTAGAGCCTCCCTTGAATATTTTCACTTGATGACTGCACACACTCAAGTTCACCCTGTAAGCTCGTGTGAGTCTTTACATTTTCCTTGCTTTCTTATTGCATTCAAGTCTCTGCATGTTGATGTCTAAGTCATGCTTGCGACCATGTCCTTGTTATGCTCAAAGTCTTTGCTTCGTATGTGTTTGTTGTGTTCTCTATGAAAGCATTTGTCGCACTCACACATGGAGTCACATTCACTGTCGTGAAAGCGTCGTATCGATCATGAACGATCAATCATGTGTGTCGCATTTGCCTCTTGCACGTTGGTTAGTCATGTTGAATATGTTTGTTTGGATGGTTTGTTCATTTCGTCATCAAGTCATGCGAGTGTGTGTTCGTATGATCACCTATGAATCTTTCGACTGTTCATACACTTAGTAATTTTTGTTGAAGTTCTGACGACTAGACTCCTCACTGATAGCCAGACCATCACCTTGCTTTTGACTCGATCGACTTTCAACTAGAAAAATGCAGAAGCACCAAGCTAGTCCTTTCAAGATGCGTTGCCCGCAAGCAACTCAATTAGCACTCATGATGGCCACCCGGACAATCGGACGAGGCAATCACGCCGGGACTGATTCCCCCCAAAAATTGCATCAAGGCCATTGAGCTTACCCACTTAACTGACTGAGGAAATAGTGCAAATAGGCCAGATAGACACCAAGTTCCCGTCCCTATCTCCTTCAAAAAATTGTGTAGTTTTCCGAGTCAGTCATCTAGATAGTCGATCGACTGTTCATCTCACAAATTGCACAGTGCTCATGAGCAGACCTTCTACTTCCCATCAGTCAGCTCAACTCAAAAATTATGCAGAGATGGTCAGCAGGCCAGCCTCCTGGCCTTAGTACAGTTTTCCCAGCTAGTAGCTCCTGGTAGCAGACTACCTGTTCCCTTCAGGAATTGTGCACTTTCTGCTGCCAGTGACTGAGCAGCCAACTGCTAATTCGATTTAGAAATTGTGCAGTTTTAGCCGTCAGTGACCCTAACATCCAACTAGCAATTCCCTCTGGGAATTGCGCAGTTTTGGCTACTAGTGACCCAACAACCAACTAGAATTTCCATCTGGGAATTACGCAATTTTGGCCGCTAGTCTCCTGGGTAGTTCCCTAGAAAAACTATGCAATCCCTGCCTGCTGACCCTTCCTGTAGCCTGGCCCATTCCTTTGGAAAATTGCGCAAATTTGATTGTCCAACCCCTGTTGACTATTTGTTCTGGAAAATGCACAGAGCATGCTTTCCTTGCCCTCCTGCAACCTGCACTGTCCCTCCCAAAATTTGTGTAATTTTGCTTCCTAGCCAAGCCAAACCTCGCAGACAGTCATTGTTGACTCAGATTGTCTGTCTCCATCTCTAAGTTACTCTTGCGCAACTTTCATCAGTAGTTGCCTGGAGCCATCATCCTGCATCACATCCTTGCTACCTCTCCCGGTCACCTGCATCTGAATGATCATGTGTCATGGTAGACTATGAGATTTTGGATTTATGTCATCTCGTCATGAGTGACTACAGGTACAGGTACACCTAGAAACATGTCAAGACGATGAATGGAATGAATGAATGGATCACATGAGGATGGACAGGTTCACCAATGGATGAACGAATGAAGCATGTGAAGCAGATGAACTCAATGAACATGCACCTTCGCAAACAAGTGAGCCTGTCAAGCCTTCCAGCATGAAAGCAAGGAACAACATGCTAAAGCTTCATCAAGAGAACCAAGGACCATTGAAGACTCCGCACACTTCGTCATACGGAGGTGAAGCTATGATACACCATGAAGACATCCATCACTCAACAACACTGTAGCTCGACATTCACTCCAGCAATAGCATGAATGTACTAGCATTGTCATGTGAAGTGATGTCGAGTCAAGTCATGAGTCATGTTGCCCAGATATCCACTATGGGCTTGTCATTAATCAATGTGATGTAACATGGAAGTCCAAGAGACCCACTTGTTGAACATAGAGTCATGTAATTCAAAAAGTCATGGAAGTCGAATGATCATGATGGTAGTCGAACAACCACAAGGGTCAATTTCACCCTTGGCTATAAATAACCCCCTCATTTCTACATGAAGGGACTTTTCACCTCAAATCCTCCCACATAGCCAAGAGAGCATGGAATCTTTTCTTTGAGGAGTTTGGCTTAATTCAAAACCCTATTAATAGGCCAATACGTTTTCACACATGTATTGTATTTGTTGTAAGACTGATCTTTAACACTTGTAATGCATGTTTCTTTAACCTTTGTTCTGCATATGAATTGATTCATTTGTTGTAATGCATAATCTATTAATGGAAATTTGTTGTATATTTTGTTAATGTTGTCCTGTCTGTGTTGGCTGCTCTGTTGGACATTATAAACACCTTTCACATGAACCTTTTTGTAACAACCATTGCACTTGTTCGGACTATTCCGTGAGTGTTGTGCGTGTTATATTACCTTGTATGTTGTGACCGCCACATCTGAGTGGACCGCTCCACCGGAATGTGTGTATGTCCTTTTTGTTGTGTGTTCCTAGCTGAGTTGGGACTGATCCCTTTCAACCTGGAACTCACCTTCACCTTCTTCCCCTCACAGTGAAAGAACCATTGACACAAGTACACTTACACTCACCATGCACATGAACCTCACTTCTTGAAGACAAAGCGAACCAATCTCCTGTGCTGACAAGCAAGAGTTGAGGAAAATCCCTAAGATAATAGCAACCAGGCCATCATATGGTATGGGACTCCCACACCAAATGATGTGAGGTCTAGTTGGGACTTCATACTGGGGTGATCCACTGAATGTTAGTGGGTCTAGCACCGTCAAAAGATGTTTATGGTTTCCTCATTACTTCTTATGTTAAAAAGGGACTTTTAACCTCATGTAACTCACTCTGGAAAAAGCATGTATTTGTCACATCTCTTCTCAGAGATAAGTTACCACCATTCTAGCTAGTTTGTTTTCATTCTTCATTTTTATAGTTTCAACATTTTCCATTTATTAATAGACATCTAGTTTCACTTAATCTTTTTGTTTTGGTTATAAATTTGTATTTTATTTCATTGCCTTCACAAATCTAGATTAGCGGTATCTAAGTGGTCTACTATTTATCTATTTTTCTATGTATGTACCTACTGAGGTCAGGGTATAAGGAGATGGGAATTGAACTGCTTACACCTTTGCAAGACAATCTTCTATGACCCCAATGACCTCCCATGGTGGAAGAAAATAAAGACTTGGGAGTAGGAGATCCTATTAAATTGGTGCTTAAGGAATCCATCGCTCAAAAATGGAATGAGATGATGGATAATTTTACCCAGATCCTTCCATGCATGCCAATAGGAAACACATATTCATCAACTAGCCACTTTGGAAGCACCATGTTCTTAAAGGTATAAGTTAATTTTGATATCCCTATATTTGATGGCCAGATATATGCGGATGATAAATGTATAAATATTACCTTTGCACTCCTTCAGGCCACCCCCATGTCAAGGATTGGTGGGATACTTACCGTGAAAATAGGGTCATGGAGGAATCCACACCATTTATAGCCACACCGACTTGGGACTCTTTTAGAGATATTATTAAGGAACAATATTAGCATGTTGGAAGCTACAAAGATGAGTACATGAGATGGACCACACTATAACTATAGGAGAGGGACCAAACAGAGCTAGAGTTCATAAATATATTTCATACCTTTCACACGATGCTATGTGTCAAAGACATCAAGCAATATCTGGTGCTTAAGTACCATGGTTGTTTGCACAAATGCATCTAGACATAAATGGAGTTCCTAGAAATCTCCTCACCTAGTGTAACATACCTATATGCTATCAAAATTGCGCAAAAATTCAAATAGAAAAAGAGAGACTCTGGATTTGGAAATCCTTCATAGAAAACAAAGAGAAAGGGCATCCCAAAATCGCAGAACAAAATATAGATCTAGGGTGGACCACCCAACGAAAAACCATCTAATCTCCACACGAAAAATGGTAATGGGAAGATAAAGAAAGACACAAGAAAGTGGTGTGAGTTTCATAGGAGCCCCTCTCATAACAATGATGACTGTTTCTTAAGTAAGTCATTAGATTCTGAGTTGAAATCCTCACGGTTAGATTCCAACTCTAAATTAGACATGGACAAGAGAAAGTAGATCATTGATGTAGAACCTAGTGCCATTGTTTCCACCATGAAGGTCTAGCAAAGTGAGCCTGGAGATGCAGAGTAAGGTGAGTGCCTCTTTCACTCAAAGATGTGGGTGAAGGGCTTTCCACTACATTTCATTGTCAATCATGGAAGTAAAAATAACCTCATCTCAACAAAGGTCGTCAAGCAATTGGACCTATTGACAACACCACACTCACAACCATACACTATCAGGTGGCTCTACTAAGGGAAATATCTCTACATTAGCTAATAGAGTTGTTTTTCCTATGACATCAAGCCCTTCAAGGATGAGGTATTATGTGATATTACTCCCCTTGAAGTTTGTGTTGTTCTTTTAGTCCAACCATACTTGTGGAAGTGTCATGTTGTATATGAGTCTAGACCTCATAGTGTTAATATTACTTGGGGAAGTCAACTATATGGGATACCAAAGGTAGCTCCACTTATTTTTTTTCTTTGGTCTCTACTAAGAAATGTAGTAAGGTAATCTCCTAGATTGGAAAATTTGTCTTCTTCCTGATTTTCTCTCAAATTAAGGAGAATATTGTGGCCACATCCATAGCCTACAAATAGGGCCCCTCCACACAAGAGAAGAAACTAGACAAGGTCATGCAACCCTGCCAACGATGGAAGCACTATATTCTAGGGAAGGGGATGATCATCCACATTGATCGTAGGCCTCTAGAATTTATGTAGACACAAGGGAAGTTATAAAATGGTTGTCACCAGAAATGGTCCACATACCTACAATAATTCCATTTGAACATCAAATATAAGAAGGATAGCTCCAATCATGTCGCAAACTACCTAAGTTGGCCCCCAGTTGTGGCGCTAACCACAATTCTTAAATCTTGTGGGCATGAGACCTCTAGGTGGACACAATTATACAACAATGACTTGAAACTCATTGCCACATACTAGATGTTCATCATAGGAAAGAAAGTTCTAAAATTCCACCTCTAGGATGCATTGTTGTGCTACTTGGGCCAACTTTGTGTTCCTCCAAGTGAGCGTGCCAAGATGACCTGGGAGGCACATTACAATTGGGTGGAAGGGAACTTAAGTGTGGAGAATATAGTAATAATACTTCAACAATATTCTACTAGCATAAGCTTCGACGGGATTTCCAAAAATATATCCGATCATGTGCCACTTGTGCCATTGCTAAACTAATCATAAAAGAGAAGGGATTGTCCACTCCTCTACCTACTCAAGACAATCCCTAGGAGTCAATATCGATGGATTACATGTCAGGTTTTCCATCCACAAAGCATGGAAATTATTGTGTGTTTGTGGTGGTTTATCTCTTCTCTAATATGACTATTCTAAAACTGTGCAAGACGAGTATCACAACTAAAGCCACTGCTAAACTCTTAGTTGATAATGTTTGGGTTCATTACGGGCTACCTCAAACCATTATTTAAGATAGGGACAACAGGTTCCTTAGCACCTTTTGGTCTATTCTATGGTGTCTCATGAATACTCAGTTGACCAAATCAATTTCCTTTCATCCCCAATCAGATGGACAAATAGAAGTGATCAACATATTATTGTGCATATCTTGAACATGTACAACTCTAAGCACCCTGGTACATGGGATGAAAAAATTCTATATGTTCAACCTAGCTATAACAGAGTCCTTCACAACTCTATTGGCCATAGTCCATTTTAGTTGTTCTCTGGATTCTAACCATTGGCCCCAATTGATGTAGCTATACCCATTTAATCTTCACTGATCAAGTCCTCCCATGCTCAAACTAAGGCAGGCATGAAAGAATTTTTTTTAGTGGATCTAATACCTCCAACAAAATTTTTATGATATCCTATAGAAAGCTAATTCCAAGTAGAAGTAGTGACATGACCAACGCATGGTTCCATGTAAGTTTCAGGATGGTATAGGGTGTGGTTAAATATAAAGAAAGAGAACCTCATGAGCCCAATCAAGAAGCTAAAGCCACCCTGATATGGGTCGTACACAATCACAAAGGTAGTGGGTGATAATGCTTTTAAATTGATCATTCCCTCATTCCTTGGCTTGCACCCAGTGTTAAATGTGGGGTTGCTTCGACCATATTACCCACCTCTATTGGAAACCTTAGAAGTAGAAAATCAATTCTCCCCCCACAAAGTTAAAGCTTTACTTCCTCGAACTAGCTATAGTGGATGAGATCATCAACACTAATACAAAGGATACCCATCAACAACACATCTAACCCTATCTAGTTGTGAAATCCACACAATTTTTTTACCAAGGAAAGTGGTTTACCAAGAGCCAAATTCAACAAAAAATTCCCCATATGATGGGGGCCATTGATGAAATGGAGAATATTGATTATTAAGGAGGGAGGATTGATCTATGTGGGTATCGATTGCCATCCACCTACACCACTCGCTCAAAGAAAAATTCTCCATCTTTGTATTTTTTCTACAGCTTTTTGGGTCTGTAACATTTGAGGTCATTTTGTGGCCCTAAATGATGTTTTTTTACGTGGCAGGGACTCACTCTATAGCCCACAAAAAATGTTGGGTTAGTTCAAAATGTGTAGTTCTAAGCTAGACCTTTCCAATTGGCTATGAAGCACTCCAAATAGATATTGTATGCAAACGTTATGACCCCAATAAGTTTATTTAACAACTAACCCTAATGGTTCCCATAATCCTTTTGGTGTTTACTCTCCTAGTGTTAGGTTTTAGGATGTTTAGGGTTTCCTCACACTTTTGATGTTAAAAAGGGACTTTCGGCTTCATTGTAACTCACTCTGGAAAATGCATGTAGTTGTCACATCTCTCATAGATAAACTACCACCATTCGAGCTAGTTTGTTTTGATTATGCATTTTTATAGTTTTAGGATTTTCCATTTATTAATATAGGTTAATTTTCACATTATCTATATGTTTTGGTTATAAATCTATATTTCATTTCATCCCCTCACAAATCTAGATCACACAAACTTTATAAAACATTTATATGTATTTTAAGGTTCATTGGAGAACTATTTAAAAATGCATCTTTTGTGCAATACTTAAACTTTGAGTTTTAAGTCTAAGATTGAAAGGGTGTATTTTTTTCCATCCCTATGATTTTAATGGAAATATATTTTAAAGTTATTTGAAAATGTGTGTCATGATTTCTTTCTCTACTCCAAATGTTTGATACTCTTACTTATAGTTTTTCTGGAAGATTTGTGGAAACATATGGGTTATGAAATGATGTCTAATGCCTTTATTCATATATATCATATTTTATGAATATTCAAGGCATATTCCTATTTCGTGCTTCTTTCTATTTATTCATATGTATTGTATTTCTATGAATTTCTAAGGTCTTGTCTTATCTCAATCTTGTTTCTTTATTTCTTTGAAATTCATTTTTATACATAAAAGAGGAACACCACCTCTTAAAAAATGGAGGGGGAAATTATACCTTCAAATTTTGTCTTGAGATTTGGACAATCCCAACAATCAACAAGAATCCAATATCATGATATGTGATGACATAATCATGCTTCACCACTAACTAGGAGTTGAGAACAACCAAAAGGTGAGTTTTCTTTTCTAGTTTGTTAAGACATTATTTAAGTTCCAATCTATCTGTATCCTGAGTGAGAAGGGTGCGATCTACACAAGTTTGAGTGTGCTAGTAGAGATCCTTGGTATGGTGGAAATTGTGTTTGAGGTATTACTAGTTCCTGTGTCCATAATGAGATGCTTGACCATGAATTCGATTCCCTCATTAGAGTGACGTGCCCTCTCCCTCTTAACCTCATCACTGAGATATTGAAAGAAGTTTTTGATTGTAGATGGAAATGAGTGATGAAAGGCCTTCATTTCATCATGAGTTTCTATCTCTGCCTTGGTTTGTTGCATTGAAGTGTTCACATGGTGGTAGGAGTGTGGATCCTTATTGACTTGTGGGAGACAAAAGCAAGGAGCACACAAATAGTGAGGGGAATAGTTTCAACAATCCAGATGAAAATATCAAACTAGAGCACAACAACAGAGTACCTTAACTAATACATTGGGTAGTGGTGGAAGTAGAGTTGTGCACTTCCCATTTGTGGCGAGTTGACAATTCCACCTTCCATCATCATTCTTGCTATGTCTTGAGCCATCATTTCACTAACACCCCACTGTGCTTATTTGAAATATTGAGAGGGGGGTGAATCAATATTTCTTTCCAATTAGCTAATTTTTAGTCATCATGGCATTGAGTTCACATTAATCAGTATCAGATAACATAAACATCAAATAAAACCATTAAAAAATGCATAGTAATAAAGATAGTACACATGAGATTATGGAAACCCAAAGTGGGAGAAAACCATAGAATGTTTTTTATATTTAATTCAATACATCCCTTTAGTGCAATTGCACATGGAAGCCAAAAACTCTCTCAATACAAATATGGAAATTTGTTTGACCAACACCAACTAGATGGAGACTCCAACCCCAGTAGGATATAACTTACTATGGTTTATCAACTACAACTAAATGGAGACATGATTCACCAGCTACAACTAGTTGGAGGCTCTAAACCCCACGATAGGGTGTGACCTATCTTGTAACACCACCCTACCACCCTGGCTTTGTGATGATTGATCTTCAAGAAAGCATTCAAACCTAGATGTGTTTTATCATCTCTAACTGAAAGGTTGCATCAACACCCTGTGAAGGCACCAACATGCCCTAGCACCACCCTACCACACTAAAGTGTTCTTAGGCTCTAACTTGAAGGAGACTCCATTATCCTACCTTGCACCACCCTACCACCCTAATCAGCAAGTTACCACTTTTACTCAAGGTCCAACCTTCAAATCACACTGGTGAACCACACTTCACAATTTTTAGGCTGGATCCACCTGTGCTCTGAATCAATACAAACAAATTTAAATATAATCATTGTTGCTTTTTCTTAGTATGCATATATATATCAAACCCTAGAAGCCTCACTATACAACAAACATTATTTGCCTTGACACAAACACTGCAATTCTCATGAATGAATATGCATTTATGTGAAAATTTCAACACTGAAATTCTATTGCAACAACTAGTATTATTTCTTCTAACTGTTAATTATATTAGTGATCTATTACTATGGAAACAATGAAATAAACACACTATAATATTCACAAAATTGTTGCGGAAAATAATAGTGTTGGAAACTAAGAAATATGCTAACACACACACATAAAAATTGACACAATTATTTTTGGACAAATGTCCTTGGAAAAACCCAACTTGGGAAAACTGGTGTAGAAGTTAATGGTTTTCATTATTAAGTAGCAGTGATAATTTCCATTAGGGGAATTTTGAGGTCTAAAATGGGCCTCGTAAGAAAATAATAAAATAATAGTGGAAACAATAAAATAAGATTAGATTACATCACCAAATTTTAGAGGGAAAAAAGAAAAAACTATTTTTTCAACTCGTATTTTCAACTTACCTCCCTATGAGTTTACTCAAATTTCGAGTGAAATCACTCGTTGGATGAAAAATTTGATTCCTCATCCAAGGATTACCCATGTTGCATACTTTCGATGGACCCTACTACATGAAAAATGAGAAATACACGAAAAACGTGATTTCATTCACGTTTTTTCATGTATTTCTCATTTTTCGTGTAGTAGGGTACATCAAAAGTATGCAACATGGGTAATCCATGGATGAGGAATTAAATTTTGCATCCAACGAGTACTCCAACTCGAAATTTGAGTAAAACCTTAGGGAAATCAATTGAAAATACAAGTTGAAAGAGTAGTTTTATTATTTTATTATTTTTTAATATTTTTACCTTTTTACTCCAAAAATGGTGAATAATCCCCCATGGTTGACATCATCGTCTTGAATCCTATTTGTTCTTATAAAGTTTATTTTGGTTGTACATTTTTCTTACGAGGCCCATTTTAGACCTAAAAATTTTCCTAATACGAGTGTAATCTATGGATGCCCAACTGGATATCCAATCAACAAAATAAATTGGCCAAAATATTTGTGAGGAAAATACCTTAACACCACACTTGATCCTACTCCAACAACTGACCAAACTAGTGAGTCATTCAACCTCTGCATGAGCCTCTGCATAGTGCTTGTGTAGACCCCAACTCACTAAGCCCAATATTGCAAGAAAAAATGACGTCCTGGCTGAATATTCCTTTGGGAGAAATTCTATTGGCCTCCTAGAGAATTTCCAATCCAACAACAACGGAATTTGATGTCTTCCCTTCAACAAAATTGATCTCCCTTGGAAGCTATCTACATTTCCTTTGCACGATTTCTCTGGGAAATAAGACCCTTTTGCTGCTAACTCTCTCGATATGGATGACTTCTTCCAGACTCACTGTTCCTACCCCTCTCTGTCTCTGCTTCCATTCTATGGCTCAAACTCTTCCAACAACTACTACTACTCTCTCGACAATCGAACTTCCCAAGGAAATTGATCTCAAGTGTTTGTTCTCCATCTACCCATCAACTTCTTCTTATAATATTCTCTTGGGACTCCAATGAACAATATTAAATCTTAATCGATGGCTAATATTATTTCCCAATTGATTCATGTGAGTTTCTCAATGATTCTCACCTTTCTCACTTAATATTGATTAATTAGCCACTTTTCCTAAGTTTATACTTGGGAAATATTTAAAAATGGGCTAATAATCTAATTGAGACAATTCTAGGTGGAATTTTCAAAAAAAAAAATCGGTTATGTAGAACTCCTATGTTTTAGTCTCTTTGCAAAGTTTCAAGACTAGAACACCTCCGATGCTACAAAAACTAACAATTTAGAAGCTCATGGAGTAGTTTCTCAAACCAACTATCCCAAGTTTCTTTTGACCTTATGCTACTACAATGGCGTCGAAGGATGTATTAAGCAATATATTGCTACAAGTACCGATTTACATGTGGTTGGAACTAATTTTTGATGATGGCTCAGTCCTAGATGCCTTCATTAAGCTCTATGACCTTAAATTTACAATTGTCTCAAGGTCTGCCCAAGGAGGCCTACTGGAATACATCTTGTAGTTGCTCAGATATAGCTATGAAGCACCTACATATGTTAGCTTTATATCTTAAATATATCAAAATAATCATGCATATACAAATAACATTAAGTCAATCACTATTAAGTACAACTACTATAATAATGCCGAAAAGAAAAAACCTACTACAAAGACCTTACTACCAGAATTTCTTCAATCATAAATGTAGAAAATTAACCATTCTACAATAGATTGATTCCTTTCAAGTACGCTCCAAATAATTTTCTGGCTGCCCACAATTACTAATTGTGTGACAAATCAAACCTTTCAAAACAAACACAAAATATGTATATGGGGCCAATATACTTATCATATATCTTGGAATATATCAAATGTATCCAAATAAATATCAATGTGCAATATATTAAATATACCCAAATATAATGTGCAATATATTAAATATACCCAACTATAATGTGCAATATATTAAATATACCCAAATATAAAGTGCAATATATTAAAAATACCCAAATATAATGTGTAATATATCAAATATATCAAACATACCCAATATATAAATTTAATATAGTAAATTCGCTTTACATACGATGGAATGCTATAAGAAATTTGAGGGAACACAAGATTATTGTAGTGTTGATCTATTTATGCACGTCCACATATCAAATTTTACTATTAATGTTTGCTTGGGATTATGCACATCAATACAATGATGCTTGTATGGTCAGATTTAGTAATTGTTCACCCAACACACACACACACACACACACACATATTCAGACTTATGGTGGAATTTTCTTAAGCCACAAGAGGATTTAGGCCTCACATACTTCAATACTTGTCTTTTCTGGGCTAAGATAATAAGTTGCAGAGATAACTAGGGCATTTGACCACAGAACAAAACTATACCAAATCATCAACAATAGATACGATGAATCTCCTTTAAAGACACAACATAATCCAAAAATCTGAAGGTGTTATGTAATCCATAAGTCTGAATGAAGGGTTGTTCATAAGCCCTAATGAGGACCAAAAAATACACAAATATTTGTAATATTTATGCTACAAAGATGAATATTATTTTCGGTTAAGCCACTTTGTAGAAATGTTTTCCAGTCAATACAAATGCTTTTAGATTCTTGCTGGTCGCAAAGACAAGACTAATAAAAAATCGTGCCGTAGGGGAATTTATAGTGTATCTGTCATAAATCATTCGTTGAATTGGAGAGATAACTAGATCGAACCTACATTCAACAAGTATCCCAAGTGAATCCTTCCACGAAGACCAAGACACAAAAACCCTAGCCTCTTGTTAGGTTTGATACAAACTCTTCAGAGCTAAATAGTTTAGAGTTTATTCACAAGATAATTTACATTGATGTGCTTGCCTAAAGGTAAATCGAATTATCCTTTTTATAGATAATGAAGGGGCTTATTAAGATATTTGAATTCCAATATTTGAGGGAGAAAAGAACATTTTAAAATTGGAAGCAAAATACCTTTGGATAAATCGAATTGGATAATTAGGGAAACTTGAATGTGAAGTTATGGTTAAAACCCCTCATGCCTTAATTTTTTAAGATAAATATCCATAGGTAACCCATTATGTTATTTAATTAGTCCATGTTGGATAGCCACATGCCATGACTATTTGATTTAACCAAGAAGGGGCTGCCACATCATTACCCTTTGGGGATTTTTTCCCATGAGTGGGGGTTGTCAACTTCAAACTGGCATAAATCACAAACCGAGAGGCCTCTTATGGTGTGCCACATACCATTGAAAATAACTTGATGAGAAGAATCCATCAAAGGTGATTTCTAATTCAAGTACATTGATCTAATTCTTCAAAAACCTTGAGAAAGTGTGAGGTATGTCCATCATCAAGGGAATCTAAACCCTAGAGCTAGGGTTTCCATCCATACGTTGACATCAATGACAACACCATTCAAAAATCTCTCCCTTTGTCATTGATGGGAATGCACGTACTCCCCTTGCGATCATTTCTCCCCCTGACTTCATGCATTGATCTTCTTCTCCTGATTTATCTCCCCCTTTGACATCAATGCCAAAGGGTAACTCCACTTAACAATCTTCCTGCTACTTGTGGACCTAAAATTTACCTTTGCCCCCACTAGTGAAATTCCTTCCTCTGTCTTCCTGTAATATGCCTATTTGCTTCAAAAATGCCTTCCTTAATTCCTTTTGCACCAACCTGTCTCCCCTTGACATAATATGTTTCATATGGATTTCCATACTTGTCTCTATATATCAATGCATTAATGATGTAATTTTGTTCTTAACTATGCCTGCCAAAACTACTACACTGAAACTCTTCATAATGCCAAATGTCATTCTAAATAATTCTCCATTTGTCAACTTGTCAATAATATATCTTCAACATGCAACTACTACTACATAGACTCTCCCTCTTCAATATTTAGGGAGTCAACAAAATGGATTATTCAGAATAATGAACCATCTAGGTCTTCAGCCAAATCATCCTAAACTTCATATTAATCCTCCATTGGAGATTCATCATTCCCTTTTGTTTGTATAATTCTTGAAAGAATTATTGTTGAGACATTATTATTTGGTTAGTCTTCTTGAGTTTATTTTCTTCTCTAGACCTTCCTGTACTTTATGTTATGGTTTTCGTTCATGGGAGATTCCATCTTGTACCTACAATCTTGAGCTATGTTCCTATAGTTATGGAATTTGTAACATTCGATGTTGGGCATGAATAATACAGCAAATGACGCATACTTCTTGTTGTCAAAATCATCATGAAACCTATCTTGTGATCCTCCGAACCTACTTCTAGGATTTAGATTCCTTTGATAATGTCTTTGATGATCATCTCTACTGTACATATTATAATCCTTGGCCATATTCTTGAGTTTAGAACATGAAAAAAAATAACCATTAAACATGCTAGGATACTTAGAGTTGTTGTCTCGTCTTGTGGACCTTCTGAGATCATCCTTCTTTGGAGGAGGTACAACCATTTGTTGATTTCTTGGAGTAGCAAAATTTTTAACTTTCTTTTGTCCTCAATTTTTCCTTAAAGGTATTTTGCTATCAGCCTTCTCATCAATATTGTTCTTGGAGTTTTTATATTTCTCACATGGGGCTTTACCTGCTTCTTTTACCTTCATCTTCAACTAAGGAACGTCTTGATATTTATTTTGAATAGCCTGCAAGTATTCCTCTTTCCACTCCTTAAGCTTGTTGATTTCAGTAAGGGTTGTGTCAAGTTCTCCTTGCTTTTGATCAATATCTTCTTGAAACCAACTTTTCAAGATTTTCCTTCATTTTTCCATTTCTTCTGCTTATAGCTTTAGAAGAGTGACATTTTCTTCTTCTTTGCTAAGAACTTGTATTTGTTCCTTGTGCCTTTCATTTTCCTTTCTGAGACTGCTAATTTTTGTTGAAGATGCATCTAGTTCCTTTTGTTTTTTACCAACTTCATATACGTACCTTTGCCATATTCCTTTATTTATCTTACTAGGTCTTTCTCTTTCCTTTATGCTTCCTACACTTTTGGTTTCAAAGGGTCAACTTCTTCTTTGAGCATTTATTTTCGTTCTTCATGTTCTTCCATTCTTTGAAGATATTAATTAATAATTTTACAATGACCTCTTCTGCGTCTTCTTCATCATCATTGTTCAATTCATCAACCTGAGAGACTACCTGATTCGAAACATGGTTATCATCATCTTTGTCATAATCTTGACTTGTATGAATATTTTGAATTTTATCCCAAAGATGTTTGGAAAATGCGCATGGACCTATATTGTATTTCATTGAATCTAGCAGGGCACTTAAGATGATACTCATGGCTTTGGAATTGTATTTTCTTGATTCATCAATAAAGGTATTTCCAGAAAAAACATAATCCCATACATCATATCCATTATATGCCAAATAGGCTTCCATTATATCTTTCCAACATACAAAACTTAACTCATTGAAAAAAGGAATTCGACCAACCTATTTCTCTTCTCAAAGGTAATAGGATCCAAAAATATTTCAATACCTAGAACTTGCTTTGATTCCTTTGAATGCTTGGTGGCTTGCTTCTTTAATTTTCCCATCTCTGCACTCTGAGATCTTCCATCCAACTATTAAGCTACTACTAAAGGAATCGACTATGATTCCAATTGTTGGAAATACTAAGAGGGGGGTGAATCAAAATTTATCTGCCAATAGTTAATTTTTAGTCTTCAGATAATTAATTTCACATTAATCAGTATCAGAAAATAGAAACAATAAACAACACCATTCAACAATGCATGGTAATAAAGATAGTACACATGATATTTACGTGGAAACTCAAAGTGAGATAAAACCATGAAATTCTTTTTATATTTAATTTAGAACATCCCTTTAGTGCAATTGCACAAGGAACCCATAAACTCCCTAAATACAAATATGGAGATTCTTTTTACCAACACCAATTTAATGGAGGCTTTGACCAAGTAGGCTACAATCTATTCTGGTTTATCAGCTACAATTCAATGCATACATGATTCACTAGCTACAATTGGTTGGAGGCCCCGACCCCCATGGCAAGTTTAGACATGTCTCGTGACACTTCCCTACCACCTTGAATTTGTGATGATTGATATTCAAGAAACCATTCTAACCTAAATGTGTTTTATCAACTCCGATTGAAAGGTCACACTGACACCTTGTGCAAGAACTGGCCTACCCTAGCACCACCCTACCACCCTAGTAAACAAGTTGCCACTAGCTCTAAAGGCTCCAACCTTAAACTCACACCAGCAGATCACATTTCACAATTTTCAGACTAGATCCACTTGTGCTCTGAATCAATAAAAACAAACTGAAATATACTCATTATTTCTTATGATTAGTATGTATATCAATATCAAACCATAGAAGCCTCATCATACGATAACCATTATTTCCCTCTACACAAACACTACAATGCTCATGGATGAATATGCATTTAGAAGCTCATGGAGCAGTTTCCCAAACCAAATGTGCCAAGTTACTTTTGACCTTATGATATTGCACTGGTGTTGAAGGATGTATTAATCAATATGTTGCTGCAAGTACAAATTTACATGCATTGGCACTAATTTCTGATGATGGCTCGGTCCTAGATGCCTTCGGTTAGATCTATGATTTTCTTGCAAATATCTTAAGCTCTACCCAAGGAGGCCTATTGGCATACATCTTGTAGCTGCTCAGATATAGCTATGAAGCACCTACATCTGTTAGCTTTCTAGTGAAAAAATATCAAGATAATCATGCATATACAAATAACATCAAGTGAATCACTATCAAGTACAACTGCTACAATAATACTGCAAAGAAAAAATCTACTGCAAACACTTTACTACCATACTTTCTTCAATCATCAATATAGAAAATTAACCATTCTACAATCTAATTCCTTTCATGCAACCTCCAAATATTTTTTGAGCACCCATAATTGCTAATTATGAGACAAATCAAACTTTTCAAAACAAAAGTAAAATATGTATATGGGACCCAATATACTTATCATATAAAGTGAAATATATCAAATGTACCCAAATATATATCAATGTGAAATATATCAAATATACCCAAATATAATGTGAAATATATCATATAATGTGCAATATGTTAATTATACCGAAATATAATATGAAATGTATCAAATATATCACACATACCTAACATATAAATTTAATATATTAATTTCACTTCACTTACATTTGCATGCTATAAGCAATTTGAGGGACTTGAGGCTGAGAGTGTAACTGTGGATGAGACCTATTTCTGCCAACACAAGATTATTGTAGTGTTGATCTATTTATACACATAGATTCATCAAATTTCACTACGTATGTTCATTTGGGAGTACGCACATCACTACAATGATGCTTGTATGGTCAGCTTCAGTAATTGTTCATCGAACATGTGTATATATATATGTGTGTTTCTTCAGACTTATGGTCGAATTTGCTTCAACTTCAAGAGGATTTAGGCCTCACTGTTACACAATATTTTGTCACACTTCATGTTCCACATCCTAAAGTGCCAAAATGTTGACAACCGTGAAGTGTACTCATCATGAGATACGCACTAAAACATCCCTGAAGAATGGAAGAAACTTCCCTGAGTAAATTATGGAGAAGGTTGATTGAAACCCTAAATTCCAGGACCAACACTCTTTGCTCCACTACTTGCCCGTGCTGATGGCAGGATGTAGTTCTTTGACCTAGCATGGTTGGTCATTGATTTCCTACATTCCTATGCTGAGATTATGCCCAAATTCTACCCATCTAACTTGGAGAAGGAGTTCTTGAAGAGTCTTTGCTTAGGTTTGGAATTCCACCCAAAAGGAGGTCTCCAACATCAAGGAAATGGTTGTATGCTTCCCTTTTTTATTCATTAATATATACATATGATGTTCACTTTCCATAAATGTCTAAATATTTATGAATTTAACTTGATACTCCTTGATTTATCGACTGGTTTATGTTTGATATACATTATGTATGCTCTTGTATCTTGTATTGTGCTTTGATCTCTTTTGTAGGTACTCAGACTTAATGAAAAAGCAAGGAGCGAGCTTGGAAACTAAGGGATCGAAGTCATCATCAAAGGATTGAGAAATTAACATCAGAGTGAGGTAGGTTTCTCTCTCTCTCCACATTTTTAAACATAAGCTAGGAAAGTTTGCATTAGTTTGTTCTATTTGTTGCTAGGCCCACTCATTGGGCTAGAGAGATAGCGTCTATCCATGGAGGGGATTTATCTTCACAACAAAATGGTGACTCAAAACATGTAAAGGTCATCTTCCCTAAATGGTTGTTACACACAAGTGGTATCTTCCATGCCACAGGTTAATTATGTGGCCACCTGTTCCATGCACGCATCTACTGATGATCTAGTCAGTGATATAGTCCGTCACGTATTGGGGGCATTGGAACTTGATATTTCCATTAGATCCCTTGACATGTATCCCTTCTAGAGCGTTGTTCTCCCATCTGATGAGAACCTCTTGGAAGCCATGGTCTCTTATAGTCCATGATCGAGGTCATGAGGATAGTTCTTTTACCATGTCAACCTCATTAAAAAATGAAATAGGTTCCCATGAGGATAGATCTTATACTATGTCAACCTCATTAAAAAATGAAATTGGTCCCCATGAGGATAGTTCTTTTACTATGCCAACCTCGTTAAAAAAAAGATAGGTCCCCATCAGCAGAGTTATTTTACTTGTGTCAAGCTCGTTAAAAAATGAAACAAGGTGTCATGAGCATGGTTCTTTTCCTATGTCAAGATCATTAAAAAAATGAAACAAATCCCCTTCCAATTCGAGTCTTTTATTAGATCTCGTAAATTCCGAGTTGAGTCTTTCACTTGATCTTGTAAGTGAACCTTCATTCCATCCACCTATTAGTATCTAGTAGTCTACTTAGGTGAATGAAATGAAGCTTGGGGGGAATGTACCTCGAATGGAGTCATTATGTTAAGGGCATGCAAACTCATCTCAAGCATAGTTTATCTTTGTCTCAAGCTTGTTTAAAAATGAAACCAAATCCAAGCATAGTTTTTTTCCATTTCAAGCTTGTGTAAAAATGAAACCAAATCCAACCATAGGTTGTTTTCATTTCAATCTTGTTTAAAAATGAAACCAAACCTAAGCATACCCTTTTTTCCTTTTCAATCTTGTGTAAAAAAGAAACTATTGATGGTTCTTGGCCTGCCAACATGTCAGGGGATCTCCCTGGTATGAAGTCCCAACTAGACCTCAGACAGTTTGGTGTAGGATTCCCAACAGTGGGTTGTATTGTATCGCCTTGACCGCAGTTGTGGGTAAAGGCAAGTAAGATATCCCTGTTGGTAGCAAGGGTGTGACGTATGAAGCAAGTCAAGGAAGGTGCATGAACGGTTCTAACACACGGAAAGTGAGGTGAGTGCGCCCCTTGGAAACTTGTGGAAGCACACGGCTTGGAAGGGAACACGTGAGCGAAGATGCATCACAAACTGGAAAGCAAGTGAGATAAAAATCCAAAGTGATGGTTAAACCAACATCAAATGTCAGTAATATTCATACATACTTATACAAAAAGAGTCCATACATGCATGTGTATGCAAATAGATATGTATATCATTAGAATAATGAAGATAGCTGAAACACAATAACAACATATGCATGAAACATGATGGCTCTATTATATTAAGAAGTGAAAGCTCCAATCATACACTACAACCATGACCAACCACTAGTCCCGATAGTGGAACGTTACAGTCACTGCCCCCTACTCCTCCAAAGAGATATACTAGCTATGCATTGTGGAGAAGCCAAGCCTCGTTATAATACTCTCCAAGCTTTCTCTAAGATACTCCTATCGGAAGCTTGGCTGGCCAAAAGCCTATACAATGAGTTATGAGGGACCATATATAGCAAAGGGTGGGGTGATCCTTGACATTCCCCTTTGTGACTGTTCATCTACCCTCATGATTCTTCAACTACTCTATGACTGTTACATTCAACTATCGACACTTGAACTTCCACTTGACAAGATGTTACATACAATATGCACATGTACCCATGTGAGACAAAATAGGCTTGAGCAAGCCATGAAAGACATCACTAACACTCAGACAGTTGTGATAAGAACAAATCTTTGACATCCTTGCGATGATTAATGGTGGCGAACTGAGGCCAAGCTTGGTCATCCATGATGGTGTCCATGCGCTTCAATGATGACATCTTGCTAAAAGTGAACTCTTTCCTCCGTTGCATCCGGGTACACTGATATGGCCCTTGTGTTTAACTTGTCTAATAACATGTGTATCATCATCTTGAGTGCAACTAGACTAGCAACATATTGATGCATAGTGTTTGTGCTGATCTCCAAGTGTGTGCTAGTGACCATGCGCATTAACTTGTCGAATTACATGTTCAGCTCCAGTCGGAATTGCTTCTTGTCTTTGCCTCGATGAGTGTACCAAATGGGTGGGATCGCATGTGTGCACATAATGACATCCATGCTCCTAAATACCCTTGCATGCGATCGACGACATTGCTCACCCTGTCCACTCCATGCCAGTTGCTGGATGGATCCATAACCTGTATGGGCATAGTTTCAACAGTCTGTGCATGTTGCGCCTCCTATTGTACCTATTCCCACTGCAATTCCTTCTCTTACCTATGAAACTCCTATTCTTCTTTGAGTTGTCGCATCAACACTTGTAAATCCTTCTCCATTTCTCTCTACCTTCATGTGATCCTCTTGTCACGTCATCGCCTCATAGCCTCTATCTCCAAAGCTGCTTTCATCACAAGTGGATTTGCTTGAGCTTGCAACTTTGTTCTACCTCTGCGTTGTCAACAACCTTCCTCTTGCGTTTGTCACATGCAAGTGTTCTATCTTCTACTACTGTTGATGGTGCTACTCGCTATGATGCCGCTGCCATCTCATCTTGATATCCTTGTCCATGAACAACTTTATTTCTTCATATATAGGAAAGTTCAGATACACTTGATCAATTGCATCCCTAGTTGTGCTCTGAACTACGTCTTTAGATCTACTCTCCTAGAATCCATTGTACCTATGCTTGTGAGAGGCAGATGAACACCTGTGATACCTGGAGATATAGAAACACTCATGACAAGAAAACTGTCAGTTAAAAACCAAAACAAACTGGAGGACTAACATGCAACATACCTGTGCAACTATCTGCGTAGAGTGTGCAATTTTCACCGAGAGTTTGGGAGACTAACTACCAAAACTGCACAAGGAATAGTCCAGGATGTCGGAAGACTGATTGACTGCTAGAACTACATAATGTATAGTCTAGCCTGACTTGCCGAGGACTGAAACTATGCAATGTGCAATTTCAGTTTGCAGTGACATGCAAACCAGCAAACTGCATTACGTAGTTTCTGGGGCCAGCAAGGCACTTCCTCCTATAATTTCACAATTCAAGCCTAGAGATAAGTATTGGGATAGACTTGCATAATTTTTGGAGGGAAGGTAGAGCCTTCACTTCGAGAAATGCACAATGCTAGTTGGGGAAGGAAAGATCCAGGCCAAGGCAGCCCAGACCCTCCGATGGGCGACTGAAAACATGAGAAGTTTGAATGCATGGTGATACTGAGTGTAAACAATATTGAATGATCATGCATGCAAATAGGAAGTGTAAGATTCAAAGAATGGGAAAAACATGCATGTGTGTGAAACAGGTCGCTGCAACGGTGACCGTTGGTGCAAAAATAGTGTCATGCATGCGACAGTAGTGAGATGCAAACGAAAACTAAAATGGTGCTTATACAAGCTAACATACTTCAAAACGACAACAAGTGCTCATTGAAATCAAGCAGAAAAAACTCACACAAAGGAAAACACAAAAAGCGACAGAAATGCAGTGCAAGACATGAAAATAAGACTTACCCTAAAATAACTAAGCTGAAAGTGCCAAAGACTCCTGGATGCAATGTTGATGTGAGGAATGAGCTCTGCAGCGTCCGATTAATGAGTTTCGATAAGATCGAGGTTATGACACGCATGCCACAAATCTAGGAAAAAGTGACACTTGGCAAGAGGTTTCTAAAATGAGCTTTGCATGTAACCTCCAATTGTTAAGACTAGATCCCTAGATCTAGTGATGCATTTTTCATGCTACCTTTTGCTATTTTGGGAAGAGAAGCCCATGCCTGCAAATCAATTTTGCTCGGTCCTGGAGGGAACCAGTCAACCTCAGGGCACATGCAATAGCCTACTTGTCTGAGAGAGGGATTTGCGCAATTTCTGAGAGGAACTAGGCTGGCAATCCCAGAGGGATTACACAATTTCTGGGAGGAGCAAGTGACTGTTGCCCAAAATTACCCAATTTCTAGGAGGAATTGGGCTAGCTCTCCCAAAGGGATTACGCAATTTATGGGAGGAGCAAGTGATTGTTGCCCAGAATTGTGCAATTTTGCGCTGAGTTGCAGTGCTAGCCAAATTACGTAGTTTTTCCAAGGAAGCCTGTCTGACTATTTTGAGCAATTTTGGAGCTCAGTAGTCTGCCCAACTGATTTTCACAATTTCTGGGCTGAGCTACAGTGCTGGGCCAAATTGCACAATTTTCCCAAGGAATATTTTATGACTACATTATGCAATTTCTGCGTCCAGCAGGCTGCCTAGCATATTTCTCAATTTCTGGAGAGAAGGTTGGTTCCCCTCCAGAATTGCACTGGTTTCTAAGGGAGCTGTCAGCCAACAACTAGGCCAAGTATGGAGTAGCAGCCTATGAGGGGAGTGAAGCAAAGTAACATGCATATGCTGGCAAGTTGCTGAAAAACCAATCAAGCCTATTTACTTGACAGTGTAATACATGATGCTAGGATGGTTGGTAGGGAGGCTCCCAAATGAAGCTAAGGCAAAATTTTAGAGGGTGTTTGTAGCTGCTACAACAAAAACCAAATCCAAGCATAGTTTGTTTCCATTTCAAGCTTGTGTAAAAATGAAACCAAATCCAAGCATAGTTTTTTATCATGTTTGAAGATTGTGAAGAAATGAAGTCATATTCAAGTATACTCAAGCATAGTTTCCCATGTTTCAATCTTTTTTAAAAATGAAACCATTCTCACTTTGCCACTCGTGATTGACATCTTTATCAACCTATTTTTTGCTAGATGAGCCTTGGTTTTTTTATTCCATCATCACCATCTCTTTGGATGATCATATACTTTCACTTGGTTGTTTTACCCTTGCCTGAGGAACATCTCTGATGAATGGTATTATCTATCCAGCCTCTTGACCTTTACATGTTTTAAGTAGTTCCATCATCACTAGAACCAGATGCTATCCTTTTATACCACTTGTTCTTCCAGGCAGAGTCCTCTTTCAGATCTTTTGAAACTCTAAAAATATGAAAAGATTTTCGATCACTTGTCTTTTTGAACTCAAAGAATTAAATGAAAAGACATCTACTCCGTATAGGCTTAACCCTTTTCCAGACTGAGATGGACTAGCTATGAAAAAGGGATACCTTAGTGGCACATGGCTAAGCGGTTCACTTGGATATCATTTTCTACCTTTTCAAATTTAGGAGACTATTTATGAAAAGGGACCTTTGGAGTTTTCTTTTTCGCCTCTTTTTCAAACTCTCTAAACATGAAAAAGATGCCAAGTTTCACCTCCATCGGACTCATAAAACTTAAATGACACAGGACTTGTCCCCATGATGAGACCAAGTTTCTCCTTCCTAAGACTCATTAAGCTTACTAGAATGGATTCATCCGAAGGATTAACTTATAGGACAAGCATATGTTATCCCCTTAAAGATTGCGATACAAAATAATGGGGTACTCACTAGAAATAGTGGGGTAAAAATGAAAGCAACTATCTCTTGTATTTTGTGTAAAGGTAGCATGTCACTCTTGAACATGACACTTATATGTTTCTTATGTCGGGTCTGGGTTATCCTCACTTCATCACTTGCCTTCCTGGGTTTGGGAAATCCATTTTTCCTCTCATCTAATTATATTGCATTTTCATTATGACCTCCAATCCTATGTTGAGTCAAATTCTACAAAACTCCAGAGTCGCGTCACCGATATGTTTAAGAGAAGTCCCTTACTGCTTATATATTGTCTAACCTTTTTGCCATAATCCTAAATCAAACTTATCTACTCTACTACATCTTTCATTTCGTGTCGATGATGTGGGATACATTATGGCCCTCCTTCAAAGGATCACTTCATGTCGACTTTAGCTTATTATCCAGGAAGATGATCTAGAAACTCCCTTCCAGTGCCTTGGAGCTTGCATGCCTCAATGGAAATTTCTTCGCATTTGATGACATGTTCACATCATTAGCCTTTGATGAAATGATTATATGGGTGTTTGACTTCAGCTTCATTATTCGCACTCGTGGATTGCGTTGATTATACCATGAGATCCATTGTCATTATTGGTGGTTTCTCTCATGCTTGTTAATGGTTTACATCATTGACTAGTAATCAAGTGGTTTTCTATCATGTTCGACTTCGACACATCTATTCACATGCTAGAATTTGTAAATTGATCAGTCTGGGATAGAGTTGAAGACCCTAGGTTTCATCTAATAAATCCAGTTTGCATGGAGTTATGAGTTATTCATGGTTGTACACATGTTTCCCTCTATACGGTTGGTTGCGACGATACTGTGGGTCAATATATATGATTCTTTTTATTCATATGGTTGCGTCCATGCTATGGATCAATGCACATGATCCCTTCTATTTGGATGGTTGCATACATGGCATGGATTCATGTATTATTATATGCCTATTCAGAGATGTATCATTAGGCATGTTTATATCAAACATGTCAGATATGTATATGTGTATGCTTGATTTGCAAGTCTTCTGATGGTGTTTTTCCAGTCCTTTCCATGACTTGTAAAGCATTTCACCCATCACTCCCCGTTCTGCCTTCATTCTTTAGGGGGCATATATTACACAGTATTTTGCCACACTTCCTGTTCACTTCCTATTCCACATCTTGAAGTGCAAAAATATTGACAACCATGAAGTGTACTCTTCATGAGACACGCACTGAAGAATGGAAGAAAAATTGCCCTGAGTTAATTCTGGAGAAGGTTGACTGAAACCCTAAATTTCAGGACCAACATTCTTTGCTCCACTTCTTTCTTGTGCTGATGGTAGGATGCAGCTCTTTTACCTAACATGGTTGGTCATTGGTTGCATGCATTCCTATGCTGAGATTTTGCCTATTTGCTGCCAATCTAACTTGGAGAAGGAGTGTTTGAAGAGTCCTCCCTTGGACTTGGAATTACACCCAAAAGGAGGTCTCGAACATAAAGGAAATGGTTGTATGATTCCATTTTTTATTCATTAATATATACATTTGACGTTCACTTTCCATAAATGTATAAATATTTATGAATTTAACTTGATATTACTTGATCTATCGAGTGGTTTATGTTTAATATATATGATGTATGCTCTTGTATCTTGTATTGTCCTTTGATCTCTCTTGTAGGTACTTGGATGTAAAGAGCAAGTGAGGAGTGAGCCCGGATGCTAAGGGATCGAAGTCATTATCAAAGGATTGAGAAATTAGCATCAGAGTGAGGTAATTTTCTCTCTCTCTCTTTCTGTGTTTTTAAACATAAGCTAGGAAATTATGCATTAGTTTGTTCATTTGGCTAGAGAGATCACCTTTGTCTGCAGAGGCAATTTATCTTCACATCACTCACGTACTTCAATACTTGCCTTTTCTGGTCTACAATAGTAAGTCACAAATATAACTAGGGAATATCACCACAGGAAAAAAGCTATACTAGATCGTAAAAAAGGAATTCTTCCTTGATCATGGAACAAGTTGAACCTTATAACACAAACAATAGACACGATGAATCTTCATCAAAGACCCAAGATAATATGGAAATCTGAAGGTGTTATGTAATCCATAAGTATGTACGAAGAGTTTTTGACAAGCCCTAATGAGGGATGAAAAATACACACAGATTTGTAATATTTATGCTGCAGAGATGAGGATTATTTTTGGTCAAGCCACGTTTTAAAAATGTTTTCTATTCAAGATATATGATTTTAAATTCTTGTTGGTTGCAGAGACAAGGTTGACCAGAAATTGTGCCATGGGAAAATTAATAATGGATTCTACCATAAACCATTCGCTGAATTGGAGAAATAACTAGATTGAACTTGCATTCAACAGGTATCGAAAGTGAATCCTTCCACCAAGAAAAAGACACAAAAACCCTAGCCTCTCGTTAGGCTTGATCAATACTCTTTAGGTCAAATAGTTCAAAGTTTATTCACAAGATAATTTACATTGATGTGCTTTCTTAAAGGTAAATTGAATTATCCTTTTTATAAATAATGAAGGGGATCCTTTAGATATTCGAATTCCAATTTTTGAGGGAGAAAATAAAATTTTACAATTGGAACCAAAATCCCTTTGGAGAAATTAATTTGGATAATTAGGGAAATTTGAATGGTGAATTTATGGTTAAAACCCCTCATGCCTTAAATTTTTAAGATAAATGTCCAAAAGTAACCCATTATGTTGTTTAATTTTTCTATGGTGGAGAGCCACATGCCTTCGCTATTTGAATTAAATAAAAATGGGTTTCCACATCATTACCCTTTAGGGTTTTTTCCCACGAGTAGGGGTAGTCAACTTCAAATTGGCATAACTCAGAAATCAAGAGGCCTCTCATTGCATGCCACATACCACTGGAAATAGCCTTATGAGGAGAATCGATCAAATTTGATTTTTAAGTCAACTACATTGATATGATTCTTCAAAACCTTAAGCAAGTGCAGGTTATGTCCATCGTCTAGGGAATCCAAACCCAAGAGCTAGGGTTTCTAGCCATACATTGATATCAATGACAACACCATTCAATAGTGCTAACTTGAACTATGACCTACACCTAATTACTATGTCTGAAGATGGTGTTCGTAACTATCTGTGCTGGGGAGAGAACATGGATGCATGTGTTTGTTGAAAGTTTTTACTTATCCCCATCACATGTAAATTGTCTATTGAGCATTCAAGCAATCGATACAGGTGAGAGAACATCATAACCTAATTCCATATGGTATATTTTATTTCTAAGTTAATGTTATGAATCTTGTGCCTTAAAAATGATAACAATTTAATGGATATGAATCCAATATGAGGGTGGATCCTCCTTTACAATGAATACAAAAAAAGATAATTTATGGCGATATTACGACTAGGTCTCCTTATATATATAGAAGAAAAAGGGTACAATTATAATTAAAGTGTATAATGAAAGATTCTAACAGATATAACAATATAAAATTAATAACTCAAAATATAGGGATTAATAAGGGGTTTTAGGGTTAACATGGGGTGTTTCTAGGCTTAACATGCCTCTCTACTTAAAATAAGTGTTGTCCTCAACATTTGACTAATTGTGGATATTTCTGCATGAATAACACATCTTCCCATGTTTCCTCTTCCATTGGTAAGTTCTTCCATTTGATGAGATACTCAATAATTTCTCGATTTCTATGTTGCTTAATCCTTATTTCAAGGATTGTTTTTGGATATAGTATGATTTTGATTTCTACATTAATCTTTGGTAAAATAGTTTGGACTAGGATCTTGTCACCAATTACATTCTTTAAGAAAGAAACATGGAATACTAGATCTACACGTGACGATGGAGCAAACTCTATTTTTTAAGCCATGCTTCCAATCCTACAACAACTTATAGATGTCATAATACATTGGTGTTAATTTATCTAGACACATACACCATGAACCATCATTTTTTGTAGCCATCATCATTAGTGAATATAAAGCACTTTTGCTAGGTTGAATGATGCGAATATCTAATATTTCCTAAATCAGATGCTCAATGTCACTCTTCTATGCATATGGATACCTGTAAGACCTAGTGTTAGGTGGTACACTTACAAGTTGTAAATTAATATCATTTCCATTATCTTAAGTAGGTTAAATACCTTTAGGCATGTCAATAAATACCTTGGAATGATTGTTGATAACTTTTTAGAGTTCCGTTGGAGTAGAAGGACACTGACATTTGAACATCTAATGAGCATAATTGTGTAATTACACAATGGTCTTGGGTAATTTTGTCATGCTATTATAGCTCATCAGTTTACAGTGTTTCTATTAAATGCCTCTAAACTAAATTTCCTTTTCTTATATGAAAAATATCATGAAAAGATCTTGAAAATGACTACCCATTGTTCATAATGATTGTAACCATTTGATCGCTATACAATATCAACACCATCCATTCAAATTATAATCATTAGAATATACAATAAATATACCCCATACTCGACTTAATAATATGGTGCTTCCCTGAACAATTTATGCTATCTCCATTTTCAATAATTACTTGAAATTCTAGTGCTAGAAATACAAAACAATTAATTTTTTTTGTTAGTTAGTAGTTGAAGTTATTAGTACTACTAGAATTATTCAACTTTATTACTCTTTCATATTTAATATATCATTTTATGTCGAGGGTTGTGGAGTACTAATTTTAGTTAATGCATGAGAAGATATTGTTGTAGTCTCTTCTAGCCCTATATCTTCTGATGGCTCCAATTCCTGATCTTTTTCTTCTTCATGGTCTATGTTGAATAATTTCTTCTCACTAAGCTTATGATCCTTTCTTACTTGCTATCAAAATTGAATCACAATCCTTTTATTCTTCTTTCATCCATTTTCTAAGGTGTCAACCTTGTTGATTGAGTGAGGTTAGGAGTGGGAGCATGAGGTTCTTTGTAGTTATTATTGACCACTATTCTAGTAGCAATATTTTAACTTTCAAATTTCCTTGCTATACTGAAAAAATGCTTTAGGGATTTAGGTTCAAAGAGACGGACCCCATGTTGGGTTCTTTGCATTATAGTTCCCATCAAGGGATCTAAAAAAAATTCCTTTGAAATGTTCTTTACCTAAGACTCAACTTTTTGAATGGTTGAATGTGATCTATAATTGGACTTGTATGCTAATTTTTTATCAATTGAATAAAGAATGCATTTCTCTTAATATTCCCGTAACATGTTGTAAAAATGAACTAAGATACAATATAATCCTTTTTCCTTTCACAATGTCATTGATACTATACAAATTGATCTTGTTCAAAATACATGGATGCAATATTCACCTTTTGTAAGGTTGTCACTTCATTTAGACCAAAGTATTTTTCCATTTGAAATATCCATGTTATAGGACCATTATCACTGTAAACTTCCTCATATAAATATTCGAAATGAAGTAGTTTCTTAGTGTTGACATGAAGCCTTTATGACGTGGATCTTGGATTGAAAATTCATGTTTATGTTTTTGTAATTTAATGTTTTTGTTCTCCAATTGATATAAAATACTCCACACATGTGATTGAGCTTCACCATAATTTTTCTCCTTATTTTCATGATTTATTAGGATCTCCATATCATTTTAGGAAACCTCCCCAAGAGAATATTTTCCATGGAATTCATGGATTTTTTTCTTTCTTCCTTGATGGATTTTTGTATTTCTTACTTTTCTCCCTCCATATATTTTTCCATGTGTGGCAATTGACTTTCCAACTTGCATACACGATACTAGAAATATTCCATTTCTTCATGAGCGATGGATGCCCTTTCTGGAAGTTTAAATTGGGAAGTAACTTTTGAAGCACCATTAGTACCCATGTGAGTAAATTAAAAATCCTTCTTTATTTCCTCTTTGTCACAAATTTTGAATCACAAAAAATAAATATTCTAATAAAAGTTTATGCCAATTGTAAGTTACATATCTTTTAAAATACTAATTTGTAGATTATTTGGATGACTAATCTTTTTTCTAATATATGTTGAAAATTTGATCCCTCGTGAATCTAAAATTTTGGCCTATAACACTTTGATATGACATATCTTCTCTGGAATTCCACAAGTTTGACGAAAATTTGATGTATCAAGTGCAATTTATGGTAACTTTCCCAAGAATTTCTAATTTTTGGACTCTCCATAAGAGAAAACTTGTATAGCATGCCACACATCCAATTTTTTAAAATATGATTATGAATTTTTTACCTAAGATACCACCTCAAATCCATAAAAAAAATTGTAGTTTGAAACTTCTATAGGATAAAGTTACAAAAAAAATTTCAAGATCATTAATGTGAAACTAATTTTAGGACTATGCACAAACCTTAACTTCCACAAGGTATATATCCAAATATGTATTGAATCAGAATGTAAATTTTTACTAGCTATAATACGATATTTATCCTCAGTCTCTTAAATTTTTCATAGCTAAAGTGTCCTATAACAAATGTTATAACAGAAATTTCAAGATCATTAATTTGAAGTTGATTTTAGGACCATTCACAAGTCTTAAATTTCATACGGTGTATCTCTAAAAATATAGATAACTAGAATCTAAATATTTTACCCAATGTGCTTTGAGATCTCTCCTCAATGATCTCAAAATTTCACATTTTGAAGCTTCAAAAAGAAAAATTCATAGTAATAATACCATGATGACTTGTTTGAAGTAGAAAAACAATAGGCTTGTATGCTCTCATATAAAAATTTATGAACCTTTATCCTTAAAATGATAAGAAGTCAATGAATACAATCCAGTTTGAGTTGGAACCTCCTTTTATAATGAATAGAATACAAGAAAATATATTTTGATCCTAGACTAGGTACCCTTGGTGTATGTGTGTGTGTGTGTGTATATATATATATATATATATATATATATATATATATATATATATATATATATATATATATATATATATATAGATATATCTAGAGAGAGAGAGAGAGAGAGAGAGAGAGAGAGATGGTACAATTATAATGAAAGAATACAATGAAAGGTTCTAGACTACATAGCAATATAATGATAGAAATGCAATAACTCAATATCTATGGATTAATTAGGGGTTTTATGGCTAATATGGGGCCTTTCGAGGAATCAATAATAAATTCCTTTTCTATTCATGAATGGGCATTTCAATGAAATGGGAACTTCTTAATGTGTTCCTACAACTTCATGCAATCATTCCAATAACATATCTCTATTGCAAGCGTGCACGATAAAGTAATAAAAAGTTAGCAAAGAATCATAAATCAAGAAAATATAGTGTTTCACAGTATTTTTCCATATCTCTTGTTCACTTCTCGTTCCATATCCTGAAGTTCCAAAACATTGACTATTGTGCAACATATCCATCATGACATACAGACCAAAGCCTCCCTGAAGAATCAAAGGAAAACTACCTTGAATCCATTATGGAGAAGATTGCCTAAAAACTTAATTTTTGGAATCAACGTGTTTTGCTCCACTGCCTGCCCATGCTGATGGTAGGTTGCTCAGTTATACATTTGCATTGCCAATGTGGGTTTTCATAGGAAAACCCACACTAAACCTCTTCTGGTAGGTTTTCCCAAACCAGAGGAGAAGCTTCGCCCAATAGAACCTTCGGGAACAACGAGTTGCATATTGGTTGTTGTTGATATGGTAGAGCTCTCTCATTTTGGCCTCTTGATATTGTCATCATGGGATTTCCCCTTGAGATGAGGACCTTCCTCCCTCTTTTGTGGATCCCTAACGCCCTCTGCATTCCTATAAATTCACTCCCTTCCATCCCCAAATGCTTGGTTATTGATTGTTTCATCCCTATGCTTAGATTAGGCTTACATGTTACCCATTCTAGCTTGGAGAAGGAGTGCTTGAAGAGTCTTTTCTTGGAATTAGACATCCACCAAAAGGATGTCTCCAACATCAAGGCATAGGTTGTATGCTTCTCATTTTATCTTATTAATATATACGTCTGATGTTCACTTTTCCTAATTGTGCAAATGTTTATTCTATTAGCTTAATGTTCCTTGACATATTAAGTAGTTTATGTTTGATATATGCCATATATGATCTTGTATTTTGCATAGTACTTTGATCTTCCTTGTAGGTACCTAGACATGAAAAATAACTAAGGAGTGATGCCTAGAGTGAAATATTCAAAGCCATCTCCAAGGATTGAGTGATTAGCATCAAAGAGAGGTAGGTTTCTCCTTCTCTTCGCATTTGTCAAACATAACCTAGTAAAGTGTATGTTAGTTTGTTTAGTTTTTTGCGAGACCCACTCATTGGGCTAGAGGGACTGCCTCTATCTGTAAAGGGGATTTTTCTTCACAACAAAATGTACCTCAAATTGAGTCTTTATGGTGGGGGCATGCAAACGTATCTCAAGCATAGTTTATCTTTGTTTCAAGATTGTGTAAAAAATGAAACCATTCCCACTTTACCTCTCATGATTTCCATCTTTATCAGCATGTTTTTGCTAGATGAGCCTTGTCTTTTTCATTCCATTGTCACCATCTCTTTGACCGATCATACACTTTCACTTGGTTGTTTTACCTTTGCTCGAGGAACCTCTGCAATGAGTGGTCTTATTAGCCAACCTCTTAACCTTTACATGTTTTGAGCAGTTGCATCATTACCAGAACTAGTCGCTATCCTTTTATACCACTCATTCCTCCAGGAGGAGTCATCTTTCAGCTCTTTTACGCCTCGAAATATGAAAATATCGTCAGGAAATTATCATTTAGAACTTGCTAAAGTAAATGAAATGATGTCTACTCAGTACGAGTTTAACCCTTTTCTGGAATGAGATAAATTATTGTAGGAAAAAGGAATACCTTAGTCGAACATGGCTAAGAGGTTCTCTTGGATATCATTTTCTACCTTTTCGGATTCAAGGGACAATTTATGAAAAGGGACCTTTGGGTTTTTCTTTTCCTCTTGTTTTTCAAACTCTCTAAACATGAAAAAGATGTCGAGCTTCACCTTCGTCGGACTCGTAAAACTTAAACAACGTGGGACTTGTCACTATGACGAGGCCAAGTTCCTCCTTCCTAGGGCTTGTAAAAATTACTAGGATGGATTCATCTGAAGGGTGAACGTATATGGAAAGCATATTCTATCCCCTTCAATCTTATGATAAAAAAATATATGGGGTACTTGCCAGAAATGGTGGGGGAAAAAGTGAGAGCAATCATCTCTTGTATTTTGTAAAGGCAGCATGTCACTCTTGAACATGACACCCTTCTGTTTCTCGTGTCAGGTTTGGGATATCCTCACTTAGTCACTTGCCTTCTTGGGTTTGGGAAATCCATTTCTCCTCTCATTTGATTATACCACTTTGTCATCATGACCTCTATTCCTATGTTGAGTCAAATGCTGCCAAAGTCTGGAGTCATGTCACCGATATGTTCAAGAGAAGTCCTATCTACAGTTCTTTACCACTTATACACTATCTGACTTTCTGCCACAATCTTGGATCACGCTTATCTACTCTACTACATCCTTTTTGTTTCATGTCGATGATGTAGGATTCATTGTGGCCCTCCTTTGACGTATCACTTCTTATTGACTTCAGCTCATTATCCAAGAAGATGATTTGGAAACTCCCTTCCAGTACTTTAGAGCTTGCATGCTTTAATGGCAAGTCCTTTGCATTCGATGACAGGTTTACATCATTGACCTTCAATCGGATGATTCCATGGGTGTTCGACTTCAGCTTCATTATTCACATTCGTGGATTGTGTTGATTGTACCTTGAGAGCCATTGTCATTATTGGTGGTTTCTCTCGTGCATGTTAACATTTTACATCATTGACCGGTATTCAGGTGGTTTTCTATCATGTTTGATTTCGACACATTTATTCACATGATTAGAATTCGTACATTGATCAGGTCGAGACAGGAGTGCAAGACCCTGGATTTTGTTTGATGAAGTCCAGGTTGCATGGAGTTATGATTCATTCATGGTTGTACACATGTTTCCTCTGGATGTATGGTTGTGACCATACCATGGGTCCATATTTATGATCCTTTATATTCGGATGGTTGCGATCATACCGAGGATCTTTGCACATGATCCCTCCTATTCAGATGGCTACGTTGATACCACAGATTCAAGTATTATTAAATGCCTATTCATGTATCATTAGGCATGATCGTCAAAGATGTCATATATGTATATGTACATGTATATTCTTGATTTGCAGGTCTTGTGACAGTGTTGTTCTCGTCATTGTACTGACTTGTAAAGCATCTCAGCCATCACGCCCTCTTCTGCCTTCATGCTTTAGGGGGCATCTGTTACACAATATTTTGTCATACCTCTTGTTCACTTCCTGTTCCATATCCTGAAGTTCCAAAACATTGACTTCTGTGTAACATATCCATCATGTTATACAAACCAATGCCTCCCTAAAGAATCAAAGGAAAACTAGCCTGAATCCATTCTAGAGAAGATTGCCTAAAAACCTAATTTTTGGCATCAACAAGTTTTGCTCCACTCCCTTCCCGTGCTGATGGCAAGTTTCTCAGTTATACATTCATGCTACCAGCATGAGTTTTCATAGGAAAAACCTTATTGAACCTCTTCTAGAAGGTTTTCCCAAACTGGAGGAGAAGCTTCGCTCACCAGAACCTTTGGGAACAACGAGCTAGATATTGGTTGTTGTTGATATGGTCAAGCTTTCTCATTTGGGTCTCTTGATCTTATCATCATGGGATTTCCCCTTGAGATGTGGACCTTCCTCCTTCTTTTGTGGATCCCTAATTCCCTCTCCATTCCTATAAATTCACTCCCTTCCATCCCCAAATGGTTGGCAATTGATTGTTGCATCCCTATGTTGATATTATGCTTACATGCTACCCGTTCTCACTTGGAGAAGGAGTTCTTGA
Source organism: Pinus tabuliformis (assembly GCA_031772625.1). Taxonomy (NCBI): domain Eukaryota; kingdom Viridiplantae; phylum Streptophyta; class Pinopsida; order Pinales; family Pinaceae; genus Pinus; species Pinus tabuliformis. The sequence goes on from CM062820.1 coordinate 97,863,390, forward strand.
AGAGTATTTGCATGGACTTGGACATCCACCAAAAGGAGGTCTCCAACATCAAGGCATAGGTTGTAAGCTTCCCTTTTTATCTTATTAATATATACATCTGATGTTCACTTTCCATAATTATGTAAATGTTTATGCTATTAGCTTAATGGTCCTTGATCTATTAAGTAGTTTATGTTTTTTGAATGCCATAAATGCTCTTGTATCTTGCATATTACTTTGATCTTCCTTACAAGTACCTAGATGTGACAAACAACTAAGGAGTGAGTCCTGGGGCGAAATATTCAGAGCCATCTCCAAGGATTGAGCGATTAGCATCAGAGCGAGGTAGGTTTCTCATTCTCTCTGCATTTGTCAAACATAAGCCAGGAAAGTGTATGTTAGTTTGTTTAGTTTTTTTTCTAGATTCACTCATTGGGCTAGAGGGACACGTTTGTTCGTAGAGGGGATTTTCCTTCACAAAACTAGAAAACAATGAGAGGAAGACATGGGAGGATTGAATCAAAATTGATTAAATATAGAAAAGACCCAAAATGTAGAGAGAGATTTCTTAGACATAAGCAAGACAAATGTGACAATCCCACCCAAGGTCCCCATAAAAAGGGCACTCTAAATGTACTGGAAAATTTATACAATGAATTGAAATAAATGATGGGGGCTTCGTTAGGTACATGGATTCCAAAATCAGGAAGGGATTTGCTGCTTGGGACATTATGGGTTTCTTGTGTAAGGGTGAAACTTGGAAGCACGGGACAACCATTAAAGATTGGCAGGTGCCAGAATTAATGAAGAGGGCTCTTGAAATAAAATGAGCAAGGAAAGAGGTATGCAGGGCCATGTTGCTTGGGAAGCTACTCCAAGAAATAAGGGACAATAATTTATGGAAGAGAAAGCACATTGTAGACGAGAGAAAGTATGTAGCAGTAACAGGGAGAACGTGGAAGAGAGGGGACAAATAGATTAGGATTTTCGTGAGCGTAGAGGGAGTTCTCCACAAGAGACGCCAAGAGAAGAGAAGAGAGGTGAAGGGGATTAGCTCTCTCAAACCTTGGAGGTTGGTTGAGATGCTAGTCTCTAGAGCCCTATAATAGCTTACGGTCCCTGGAAGGATGTGGGTTGAGATGGAATCCCTAAAGCCCTGTAACAGCTTGGGTCCTTAGAGGTTGTGGGTTGAGACCAAGGTCTCTGGAGCCTTGTAACAACTTGGGTCCCTGGAGGCTATGGGTTGGGATAGAGTCTCTAGAGCCCTGTAATAGCTTGGGTTCCATGGAGGCTATGGATTGAGATAGAAAACTCTGGAGCCTTGTAAAAACTTGGGTAGATGCCATCATGAAGAAGAAGTTGTTGAAGATAAGAATGATGACTAATGGTTAATGAATGGATAGAACAATGGATTATGGACTCCCAAGAAGGGTGTGAATCATTTTGAGAACACTTGGGGTGAGGATGGGAACCTCTAGACTCCTGGTGTTGGATAAGAAAGAAGATTTCAACTCATGGAATTAAGGAAGGAAGTCCTCTAGAGTCCCGAAATCTAGTAATTGATTGGAGTGTTCATCCCTAAAGAACATATTCTTCCCTGCCTCTGGAATATGGCTCGGGGCTGATGGCTGCAATTGATTGTTGTTGCACCTTTCTATAGTTGGGCGAGTGTCCTTGTCCTAGGCTTACCTGTCCACTTCAAGTTAAGTAACTATGCATTTTGTATAATGTATGTTGAATGTCGTTACCTTGTTATAGACAATGATTTGAATGTGGGGACTACTTGGTAATTCTAGAATCATGCTTATAATTTATATTCCATCAGTGATGTGTTAAATGATTTCATATTTGAGTATGTCTCTGTGGAATATGTGCATGCATGCTTTATAAAATTGGAAACAATAATGCTTCATGAATTTCTATCCGATAGGCATGAAACATGTGATGCATAATGTATGTAATATTTATGCTAGATAAGATTAATAAGACTAAATCATAATTTAGCATTGGGCCATAAGACTTGAGATGAATGCGTAAAGAATAGTGGGTTCTGTGGTCCCTTTTTATTATTATACGATTACAAGGAGATATACTTCCTACATGGCAGGGTCATTATTCGCTTGTGAGCCACCTATGGCCATGTTGTAAATCAATGTGTTGCTCGATGAGCATGACTTTAACGTCTAAGAGAGTTTTCCCTGGTGTTTTTTAAGCCATCTTCTTTACCTAAATGGCCTTCAGCATTTCATTTTCAAAAATACTGTATGCTTATTGTTGGCATCGTAAAGCAATAGTCGAGGGGCTTGAAAACTTGAAGCTTCATCACAGAGATGTGTGAAGGCAAGCACAAGGTCTGGCACTATTGGCATGTAGAAGGAGAGGCTTGATCCCTATCTACAATATTCACTGAGCCCATGGTAGGTAATCCACATAGGAGCACCTACGCCTCCTTGGTGGCTTTCCTTCCTCGCGGAATGGGAAGACCTGCAAGCCAAGGACTCATTGGAGGATCAATCGCTCAAGATATAGAGGCCCGAGGGATAACGTCGAAAATCACCCTAAGTGACCAAGCATGTCACCATGGATCTATAAATATTTTCTAGAGGTCTACCAAACTCGTGAGGGAGATTCGCATCACGTAAGGTTCATTTCGAAGATCCTATGTGATAGGAGGGCCAATAGTTGGGAGGATTTCGAAGATCCTATACGGTAGAAGCCTTCAACCGAGTCATGATGAGAAGTAACCGTAAATATTGTTAAAACTTCGGAGTAGGAGGTCATGAACTTATAGGGAAGATTGGGCCAATCTTATCCACAGAACGGTCAAGACCATAGTCAAGGAAGACTCTCGATTGGTAAAAGGATATTCCTTTCACAAGATTGGTGAGAATGAGAATCTCCTTCAAGATATTGGTCAGAATGGCAGTATCCTTCACAGGGTTGGCTAGAATGATAATCTCCTTCACAAGATTGGTTAATATGACCTAGCAGAGATCTTAGAGTGGAGAGCCAAGAGGGGATTAAAGTGATGAGATGGGGAATTAATGACAGTGGAGCACAGGGGTTCTATCAAGAGGCAATGGCAGAGGTTATTTGGTTAACCAGGATGCATGGCGAGGGATGGTTGCTGGGAGGAGGAACCACATTGGAAACCTGACCTGTTGGAACCCCGGAATGCTGCTCAATCAGTTCTTGAAGACGTCCCGGGCTTATGAGTCCAACCACTTGTAGGGACATGGTATGAAAATAGTCACAAATAGGTCTTCGTTCGCTTCACGTGGAAGAAATACTGACATGACATCCTACGGGACACGTTGCTAGAGGAGAAGCACCCTAGGTGCCAGTGGGCCGTATCCTGACAACGTGTGGTATGTTATTAGGTGGCACCCAGGGCATGGTGGGCACCTCTTGTGAAAGTTCAGATCCCAGAGGTTAGAACCCTGTAAGGAGGAAGAAGTGTTCAAGGAAGACTTCGTTGGGGATTGTCGCAAGGCAATGTTGTGGAAACCATTGTAGGGGAAACAGATTGCCAATCGACATGTCATTCTGGGTAGGATTCACAACCCGATAGAAGAATGTGGTGTAAGGTATCGGAGACGAGACACATCAACTGGGTAGATCGATTCTCAGGGGTGGGGGGGGGGAACCTGACATTGGGGGTCATAATTTGAGTGGTCCTAGAGCCTTTGAAACCTATATTCCTATGCATAAGTATAATATAAATATTATGAGTGTGAGGAAGACTATGTGTATATACGTGCATACTACAATATCTATATATATATATATATATATATATATATATATATGTATATATGGTGCATCATGATTCATTTAGTGGGAAGGAAGTTTTCCTTCGAAGTTTACTCCATTCCCCAAGGTAATTCGAGAGTCAGGTTACATTACAACAAACTAGCACTTGTATATATCATGGGACACATAATGCCATTGAGGAACTCCTTTAAAGTAGCTGTAAAGTGTGAAGTTGTAACATTTTCCCTCTCATTACATCTTCTCAATTGACATAAACTGCTCATATATAATGTTGATATGGTGAATTTCTAAAGTGTGTACCAATCCATTTATATGCCTAGTTTCGATCGTTGGATTGTAGTAGCTTGAATTATGTGTGAAGTGTTGTAATGAAGATAGTCAAGTTATATAAATGACTTCTTGTGTGAAATATGTAAATCCTTTTTGAATTCCTAGTGTGGAGCTCAAGGAAATGGCCCTACTGATGAATTTATATGCATGCATTTCCTATTAATTTGATTTTGATTTATAATGAGATAGAATTTCCATGGTACTCTCAAGAAATGTAAATGTTATTTCAGAAAATAGTATGAAAGTCTAAGGCTAGTTTTGAAAGGGCATAAGAAGGGCTATGGATCCACTAGAGAGGAATTAGAAAACGGAATCTAAGGGGTTATTGATAATATTCTTGAGTTTCCTAATTTTTCTAGGTCTCCTAACCTTCAGCTTTTCAACATGCTCCCTATTAAGGATCCCAAACACCCATAGTTGAATGTAGGATATGGTTAATGTTGGGGAAGTCCACCTTCCTTAGTTATGAGAGTTTTAGGGTTGAATAAAAGTATAGAAGAGTGTAAGAGACTCTATCTCCATAAGAATTCAAACTGCATGGATATTCAAACCCTTTCTTTTCTTCTGCAGTCTCCTCATGCATTTGATTTGACTATTACATTGGCTCATTCTATTATATTCCATTCCATTCTGGATTGTTCATCCATGTTATACATTGGATGGTATGCTATTGGAACCATTCCATGGAAAGGGGGATTATATTTATGTGGCTACTCTCATGCTATGCTAGAGGTTGTAATTCAAGCCAGCAGAGAACTAGGTCGAGCTATGGACGAGAAAGTCATGAACCTAAGAGAGAGATATGTAAGACTATATAGGATCATAGAGGCTAGGTTTGAAAGAAATCACACCCATAATCCCTATACATTACTACTCATTGTGTGCTTAAGATTCAAGATATAACTCCTATAAGTTAATATTGATGGAAAATTGTAGGTGGGAACATTTTAACACACACTAAAGAGTACTAAAGGGAAGAAGATTCTTAAGGGAATATTGAGTAGAGAAAGGGTATATATTCCTTGTTATGTAGGGTTGTGAAGAGGGTGTTATGGTGAGGTTGTGTAAAGTGTTTCCTAGGAACTTCCATGGTAAATAGTTTGTCTAATAACAAAATAAATTTAGTTGGGTGAGTTACTTACATGTGTTTGACGCATTTCTTTTACCGTGTGCTCTCATTGGTTGATTAACTATGGTTGGGTGGAAAATTTCTCACCAAGAGCTAGTTTCCTTTGCCCAGCTTCTAAAGAGGATAAGCTTCCTTCTTTGTATTTAAATCTTGTTCATAATATCGTTATTAATATGTAGTTTTCTTATCATGAATGAATTGATATGCAATTAATGGATATATGATGTACTATTGTATAACTTAGCTCTTTGTACTGCATAACTTGGTTCAAATTCATGTTATGAATTTTGAGTTTATACCTTTTGGTAATGTTTGATGCATCCAAAATTGGATGGTATTGGCTAGATCTAGTTTGAATTATTGTTTATATTGGTGTTTAGCTTGTGGGATTGATATTGAGTCCAAATTTTGTTATGCATTCAAGGCTTCTTTTGAGTTAGAAAATTGGTTTCGTATAATTTAAAGTATTAATTTGATTGGGAAAAGTCCCTATTGTTTATTTCAAAGTATTTAATTTCGTTTTGTTTATGTCAAAGTATTTACTTCGAATGATGGCTAGCACCCAAGGTTGTTATTTTCAAGGGTTCCTTTGAATTAGGTTTGTTGGCCTGCTTGTAATTCAAAGTATTTTTGTTTCAATGGGTTTGAGAGCCTATTTATCTTGTGAAGTTTAGGCCCTTTATATTTGGAATGTTCCTAATGTCCTATCATGACCTTCACAATATTATTTTCGAATTTTCTTGACAGCCTATGAAAGCATTTAACCATTTGTTCTTCAATTTTTTGTTCATGGGTAATTAAGGAAATTCAAAGGTTGTTGTCTAGATTATAGTTAATGGTATACCTTGCATTTTGGCTTAATAACCTTTAAATGCTTCTTTTATTTGAAGGATGGGAGTTGATGTTTTAAAGAGTCTTGATAGTTCATCAAGGCCTTCTAAAAGATGTTATTTTAAATATGATTACTAATTCCTTGGGGAGTTTCCAAAGATGTTATTTCAAAGCGTTTCAATGATATATTCCATGCCTTTGAAAGATGTTTTTTTCGAAGAGGCCCAATATTCTATTGAGGCCTTTGGAAAGACATTCTTTCAAAAAGTCCTAATCATCTATTAGAACCTTTTTAAATATGTTCTTTCAAAGAAACCTCATAATTCACCATAACCCATTTTTTTTCAAAGAAATAGGTAGGGCTATGGTATTATAATAAAAACCGTGGTATGGGCCAAAACCCTTACAAAAGTCTTCATGTTCCAAAAGAACACTACATTCAAAAGCCTAGAAGATATATTATATATGCTTATGGAAAAAAATTTCAACAATTATAAACAATAGTCTACTATAGACTCCACAAAACTCCTAACAACAATATGTATCTACATAACATTAGAAGACTTAAAAATTTAATATATTATTTGATAAAGAGTAACCCTTCATCACCAACGTATCCACACAACTACATCACCATCCTCAGATTGATATTCTTGTCCATGAACCATTCCTGACCTTTTTCTGCATTTGATCCTCACTAGTCCCAACCGCTTCCAAATTGGAATTAACTTTAATGCTAGAGTTTTTTGTTATGTCAGCCACCCTGATATTTATGACCACCAACTTACATATCCTTGATTGGAACTTTTCGAACTTGATTTAAAATAATACATATTTGGTATTCATTAGCAACTGGAATGTCATCCATTACTTTCCCTTTGCAGCTCCCCTATGAATCATAGTTTTCAGAAGCCCTTCTATTGACCCCAATAATCATTATAGGAAACAATTCAAATTTTCCAATTCGTCTTCACGGGATGATTCCCCTTGTGTCTCCATAGTCGAGCTTTACAGCTCCTTGCAACTGAAGCTGAGAAACGACAACTACCTTTGCTCACGAATATGTTTACATAATGCAAAGAGGGATCAAAGGTGAGTTGCATTGTGTAGTATATAACCAAGTCTCCGTCTGATCTCCATGCTTAGAGCACAATGAATTCTTTGGAATGATAACCAATTGATACAAAGAAGGATTGAGATTAACTTCATATTATTGAGGATTAAATGCAATTGTAAAGTTGAGGCTCTCCTCTCCTATGTAAGCTTCAACTTGCCTGTATATGCTAAAATAGGTCTCCATTTGCGCCCACATGGAGCTAGATCCAATTTCGAGATGGAATAATGACAAAGTCGGGGGTACTCCATCATAATGCTCCAAGGCTGGGGAGTTAATGCCAGCCGATGATCCACTCTTAACCTCAAACTACTAGCAAAAGTCTAATTATATAGGGGATTATGTATATAGTCAGCTTTCTCTATGGAAACCAATTCATTCATTCGACTACATGAGTCATTTTTGGTGGAACTTAGGACTTCATTATTGCTCCTAGAAATCATGGGATATGTGAGATTGTTATCACTCTTTCATACACTTCTAAGGTTCCATGTTCCAAAGTGGTACCTTTGTTTTCCAATAAGCTAACCTTTATGCTCAATTGTCTAAGCACATGAAAAAAATCAATTTGTTCAAATTCCATAGAGAGTAAAACAATCCTTTGTAAAATAGGAGGAAGGCCTAAGTTTGCATTCCCCTAGCTTTCCTCACCTAGAAAATTACTATCAATGAGTCCCCCAAACACTGAGACTTTGGTGATTTTGTTTTCAATTTCCAATTCGAGTGCTTGCCAAAGTGCAAATATATTGAGCTTGGTTATTGGTTGCTATCCCTAGGCCCCAAGCAAATTGAGTTTATATTTGTTCATCGGGACGAAAAATAACCCCTCCTGCTCTTGCCACCCCTAATTCACCGTAACATTTAAAAAAATACTTTTTCAAAAAAAATCATTAACTAAATGAAATTATATTTATTGTAAAGAGAAAAAACTAAATAATATATATCAAAATGTTTAAAAAATATATTCCTTCAATTTCCTAACTTATTTAAGAAACAAATATTGACCATCGAGAAGAAAATGTGTTATATTCATCGAATGATCGAAGGATCTTAAATGCCACTCAAAATGAGATGGAGAAATCTTTCATAATAAACCATGGTGATGGGTGACATTAGCAACTAAAGTTATTGACTACCCCCCACATTCCATGTGAAGGCATTGTTTAATGTTTCTTGAATATCGGACAAATATGACATGATTACCACTTTTGATCATTTAATGACAGACGTGTGACATGATTATTTTTGTTAATCGCTCGGTGGGAAGCAGGGTTCATATTAGCCTATCTAGGCAATCGCTGATAGATGCTAGAAGTGATTAAGAAGTAAATAATTTGACATATGCAAACAGTTTATATTAATAAAAAAATCTGTTGTTTTTTGGGAAGTTTTTCTTTTTCCCATTGATGACCCAATATATGAATTTGGAAACTGAAATATGTAGTTTGTTATTCTATGAATATAAATTTTAATGTTGGTGTAATAATATATTTATTAAAATTTGAAAAACATGAACTTTAATTTAATGAGAAATGATAATAATTCTTCCCTCAAGTTAAATTTAATTAATGTTTTAATATTAAATTATTTTCTTATTAAAAAATAATTTATTAAATTATTTATTTATGGTAAAGTTTAATTAATATTTTAAGTAGTAATTTAATTAAAAAATGTGATATAATTTTTAATGATATAGTTTTTTTTTAATGTATAAATAGATTTAACACTATATTTTTTTTTAATATTTGAACTTTATAAATTAAATACTTCAATTTATAATTATTAAAAATATATATTAGATTTTAGACAAAATTAACTAAAAAAGAATGTCCAAAAACTAACTCTTTCATTAATTTATTGAGCCAATAGGCTCATTCTATAGCCCAATATGATGTGTAACATTGTCTGTCAACACAATATGATGTGTAAAGTTGTCTACATCCTAGTATGATGTGTAAAGTTGTCTACAACCCAGTATGATGTGTAACGTTGTACGTCAGCCCAGTATGATGTGTAACGTTGTCCGTCAGCCCAGTATGATGTGTAAAGTTGTCCATCCGTCATCAAAGTTGAAATTTTGCTCATCTCGATTTAAAAAATATATATATATTTACCTATACAAAACATTTAAATAATATCCATTCATAAAAAAATTTGCACATGAAAAAATTGGATCCCTCTCGACTCATGTTAGATCCGTATTTAAAATAAATCTTTGCTAATTAAAATTAAGATACAATATATTGTCACCAAATTCTTATGAACAATCTATCTACCTTGCTAATGCCCTCATTACATATTTTAATATAATAAGATAACCCTTGCTGTGGATGGGGATAATTTTTTTTATAAATAACTAGATGCACGGTTCTATAATTCGGCCTATCATTCCCCTTCATACTTTCCTTGATGTTCTCTCCGTTCTGATAGCCATTGTTATGGTCCCTTTTTGCCATGAATTGTAGCCGTCAAGTCATAACTTTCTCTCCATGTAACGCCAATACGAACATTAAATACACATTTTCAATCAACAAAATGAAATTTACGTAATAAATATAATATATAAAATCAAATCAACAAACACATATATGTTAGGTTAATTTATATTTTCATTCATAATATTTATTGTGATCTTTCTATTATTGTGTAGGGAGCTTTATTCTATACCTTATTATGAGAGATATGTAATTCTATTAGTGCTTAATTTTGAGTTCAAAGTTATTTAAAAAAAAAATAAAAATAAAATATTTTTTCAATAAAAAAAATATTGGCTATAAAAAATAAAAATAAATATACATATTTGATTAGTTCTAATTAAAAATATTATAAAATATCAATAATCAATGTTCAATGCTTTTTATATTTGTTGATATTATTAGCTTAGATCCATATTAACTCTCGATCTACCAAGCTCCAAGAGGGATCAAATATCTTTTCACTCTAAAAGAGACTTACATTTCAAGAAATTTGATCCCTCTCAGTGCTTGGTAGATCATGAATTAAAATGGATCTTGGCTGGTTTAATTTCCCCCTTTTAAATAGGCTATTTTCCACATGATTAGTATGGGCCAATACTATGAATTCTCATAACCTGGAGCTCAAAAACCAGATGTAACTTGACCAAGTCAAGTTTACCTTAACTACCTAATAAGTAATAATAATAATAATAATAGTAATAACAACAACAACAACTTATAATTTTTATTTTTATTATTTTATTTTGAAGTTTTTTTTTCTTTTTTTCTTTTTTTTTTTTTAAATTTTATTTTGACCGAGTCAAAATGTTTACATGACATTACAACATCTCTACCATAGTAGGATGGATAGCACCTCTCGAAGCAACAACCCAACATGAAAGAGATGTGGTAAAAATATATCTCTCACTCTCAACTATAAATAAATATTTTCGACAAAAAAACAAAAAAATTAGTGTTTAGGTTTCCGAAAGAGAAATTGTGCTCACTCTGTGCTTCTAGGTTTCAACTATAGGAAGAGGGTGAAGTTTCCTGCCAAATGATGATTGCAAACGAGTAGTGGAGCGAAGAAGTGGACGACCTTCAACGATTGAGGAAGGAAGGCACGATAACAACCAAGACCAATGTTGGTAGTAGATGTGGTTGATCATGGGACAAGCTTGGTCACATTCTTCCAAAGATCTCACTTTTCTTCAACGTCCTTAGAAATCAAAGTGGTGGGATTTGAAGTGATGTTTGAAGGGTAGAGGGGAGGGCAGGGGTGGGCTAATTTATTTTTCAAATTCCTAGTTGGGTCTTAGTCATGGATTACAGGGTAAATGTCAAGCAACATATTGAGAAGCGACTGGGATTCCTACAAACATACAAAAGATCCTCCATGAAGGGAAGCAACTTTAGGATAAATTATAGTTGCATAACTATAAAATTTCAAGAAAATAAAGGGGGTGCTTTGGGATCCAAGATCTAAGAAGGTCTAACTTCTTACAAGGATGTGGCTCGAGGTCAGTGCTCTAATCCACCGGAACTACTGCAATATAATCCTAGACCATATATAATCAAACAACAACAAAAAGTGTATGTCATGGAGGTAAAAATAAGAGGGGTAACCCAACTATATTTTTTTCTTCAATCTAGGGTAATGATTGTAGAAATAACTTGAAATTTGCAACTGCGAATGAATTCAGGCTTAAAACAATAGACACAAATTTCTTCTAGTCAATTTGTGAAAGAGAAAACATACATTAGAAGCACATGCAATCATTCAATCATAATGAACAAATTTTTTTTACTGGGAAACTCAACTGGGAAAAACCCCTCCTCTGATTATATTATATCAAATGATAAAATGATCAATTACAATGACAACTTTAATCCTTGAAGCTCAACCTGCACTACAATATTGATCTCCTCCTTTTGAGTCTACTTTGGAATATACTTAGCCAAAATAAGCCTCCTGCTTTCTCATATTTCCTTGCGCAATTCCTAAGGAAATTAGCTCCTCAAGAATAGGAAATGATCCTATTTATTTGTGCAATTCCCAATAGAAATGTCTCATCTACTACATGAAAACCTTGTAGACTCACCATTATACAATAATAAATACAATTATTCATTTTCCCTCCACTCAACTAGGCAATTCAAATTGTGTGCATGAATAGGGTTATTTTTAGTAAATTGACTAATTAACTGAGAGACCAGTGAGTTAACAACAATTACAACTACTCAACTAAACTCATACTAACTCTATTCATGACTAGAGCTTAGATAATTGAGTTTCACTATAGATTGCTAGATCTAAGAAATATACTCATGCACAACTCTACTTCTTTCCCACAAACCCAACTTGACTGACTTAACTAAGTGACTTGGCCATGTCACTCCTGCTAATTTCAACTCGAGTCATCCTGCTGATGTGGAAATTCAAATTTCTCCATTTGACTAAGGAAGAAGTCAAATGAAACCTCTTCTTGCTACAATTTAACACTCCCTGTTAGGAAGAAAAAGGTTATGCACATCCACAATATTGATCCTTTGTATGAATGTACTGTAACATAATTAACAATCTCTCTCATTGTTGTTGTTGTTATTGCAACAACTGCATATGATAACCATCTAGAATATTGAATCAATTATGTCTCTAAGCTGCAACTCTCTCATGAGTCTTTGACTGCTACTAGCCTCTACAATTGTCGCTCAGGATTTGACTGCATCAACTGACATTGATTCTTCTGCTACTGAATATTGTGGGCCCCTGTAGCAAGGGTAATGATCCATGAGAAGAGTATACTGCAACTATTGTTGCTCTCCAATGGACCCTACCTAAATCTTTGCAACTTTGGGACTAAGGATCTACATCACCCCACCTCACTCCTAAAGGTATAACTGCATGCATAGAAAAATCTACCTCTAGCTTGTAGAGATTTTTAACTCGAATGCCAGTTTGTTTTAGTTGTCTGATAGAAACATGCTTAAGATAATCCTTCCCTCTATTGAGTACCATATCATATCCTCTATGCTCAACTACAACTACAAAAGGCTATGAACATATATCACATCCTTTAGGTGAAGATGGGAGCCTGACTACCTCTTAAAGGTGACAGACCCAATATATTTGGTACTATACCTTGAATAATTTCCAAGTTATAGGTGTAATTGTATGTCCTTCTCCTCTAAGTTACTGAGGAAATCCTTATTTCCTGTCATATGATATGAAGCACCAAAGTCTAGGTACCACTCACTCCCTCTTACTGTGCTTGCCATGCAAGCAATGAGGGTGAAATAGAACTCGAATTATGATTTGAGAGCATCTCCTCCTGTTGCTGTTGCAAGATCCTCATTGGGTTTCTTATGTGGTAACTTGGTTGCATAGTGTCCATATTCATAGCAGTGAAATCATTTAATTTTACTGAGGTCTTTCTTCTTGCAATAGTTCTGGTTGGATTCCATCCCACCTTAGGTCTTCTTTCCTTTAACATTATTTCCTTTTCCAACTAGAGCAAAGTATTCTTCCTCATCAGATATGGATGAGACTCCATCTCTAGTGTTTCTTCTAATCTCCTCCTGTATCAAGTCAGACCAAAGTCTCTCCCAATTTGGGAGCTTGTATCTTCCATTAACTGAATCCTAATAAATGTGCTAGGACTTCAGAAGATTAAGGAGTGCTAAGCTCACTAGTTCATATGGTGGCACAACCTCTCCAACTCCTCCAATTTCATTTTTGACCTGAGTGAATCTGGATAGGTACTAAACAATGGTTTCATTTTTCTATATTCGAATGTTCCTAAGCTTATCTTTCAATGCCAATTTCCTGGCATCATTTTTTCTTTCAAATAACTCTTTGACGGTTTTATACATTGCATACGCGGTTTTCTTGCCTTGCAAACTCAAAACCACATGGTATTTGACTCCCTCCAAGATAATTCTCCTAGCTTTTGTTGTGTCTTTCTTCCACTGACCCAATTGTTGTGTATCTAACGTTGTTGGTTTTTGAATATTAGTTTGTGTGTATTACAATACTCCATTGTCATCCAGCACAACTTCCATTCTCTCTTTCCAAGCTATGAAATTAAAAGTGCCCTCTAATCCATACTCAATCCTTGATCCATAGAAGGACATTGATCTTGCTTCGAACAAAATTCTTGCACCACAAATTTGTTACTCAAAATTTCTATAAGACAAGATCAGGAACCTAGTTTCTATGTAGTTTTTAATAGCTTTGATACCATGTAGAAATAACTCGAAATTTGTAGTTGTCAATGAAGTCAGAATGTGAAAAAAATAGACACAAATTTCTTCTACTAAATTCGCGGAAGGGAAAACACACAATAGAAACACATGCAATCATTCAATCACCATGAACAAAATATTTTTACTGGGAACCTAACTAGGAAAAAAGCATCCTTTGTTAGTATTATATCAGATGAGAAACTGATCAATTACAATGACTTCAATCCTTGAAGCTCAACCTGCATTGTAATACTCATCTCCTCCTCTCGTGTTTACTCTGGAAACTACTTAGACAAATAAGCCTCCTTCTTGCTCTTATTTCCTTGCGCAATTCATGAGGAGATTAGCTCCTAAAGAATAGGGAAAGCTCTTGTTTTCTTGCAAAATTCCCAAGATATATGGCTCACCTACTACATGAAAACATTGTACACTCACTAGTATACAATAATAAATACAATTATTCCTTTTCCCTCCACTCAATTAGGCAATTCAAATTGCATGCATGACTAGGGCTATTTTTAGTAAATTAACTAGTTAATTGAGAGATAAGTGAGTTAACAACAATTACAACTACTCAACTAAACTCATACTAACTCTATTCATGACTTGAGCTCAGATAATTGAGTTTCACTAACTATAAGTCCACTAGATTGCTATATCTAAGCAATCAACTCATGCACAACTCTACTTCTTTCCCACAAACTAGAATTAAATGACTTAACTAAGAATAACAGAATACAATTTAAAGTAAGAATGTGATTTTTTTTTTATTGTTTAAAATGTATTTTTGAATATATAAATAAATTTAACATTCATAAAAATTATTGAAACATAACAATTTTATAGATTAAACAATTTTAATTTAAGTTTTTAAAAATATAAGCCAGATTTTAATTAAAATTAACTAAAATATATTTTGAAAACTATCATTTCATGTATAAGTTAAACTACATGTACATATATAATTTAATTTTAATTAATTAATTTAAAATATTTTAATTGATATTAATATAAAAAATATTTTTAAAATAATGTGTTGCATTAAAAATGTAAAGTTAAAATTTAAAATATTTTTAAAAATTAATTAATTTTAAATATTTTAATTTATATTTAATATAAAAAATATTTTTAAAATAATGTGTTGAATTAAACATATAAATATCATTTTTTGGGATTCAATGTGTTAAGAAAGTCATTCATCTATGACCATTTCCATGAGAGGTAGTCGTAACTGACTAATTTCTCAAGATGTTTGAATAGTCCACTGATGCAATGAGTGCTAAGTGGACTATTCAAACATCATGAGAAATTAGTCAGTTACGACTACCTCTCATGGAAATGGTCATAGATGAATGACTTTCTTAACGCAGTTGAATCCCAAAAAATGATATCTAATATAATGCACTGCGAAAGACCCTCAATACTTAAATAAAAATATAAAGTTAAGATTTAAAATATTTTAAAATAAGAAAACAAAAAAGGAAGCTGCATTTTTCAACAGGGAACTTTTCCTTCCCTCACATTTGAAATTATTTTAATGATAATAAATGCATGTGGAATTATTTTAATGAAAATAAATGTTCACACTTAGTTATATAAATATCTAGGTTGATGTTCACATTTGATATTTTTAAAATCAAAAGTTTAGAATGTCAAAATGTGTGCAAAATGTTAAAAGTATCTGGTATCTGTGAAATTTGATTTGAATTTCAAATTTTAAATGTTTTTTTTAAGGTTAATAATAAGTTTTAAAATATTGAAAATATATATATATCATAATACTTCTAGTTCTTTGGAGGATTTATCGTGGTTATTTAATTCAGTTTTATGATTTACTACATTTATTTTATGTTATGTTATAACAAACTGTTACCTAATTGTGAGTGATTAGGAATTGACACACGATTAATTAAAACAAATTGCTTACCACAATTATAGGAAACAGTTATACCTCTGCCTTGGGAAGGGGAAATATAGGGGAAAAGATGAAGGAAGGGGACTATCCTAGAGCTCGGGAAAAAGTGACTAGTGGGAAGTTGCTCATTAAGTGCAGGACTTGAGGCTGGACAATAAAGTCTTCAGGCCCAAGGCACTGACTTTAATTGGAAATTATTCCAGTAGAGAAAGTGCTTGAGGGAGAGCCTGGACGTAATCGCCAGGCTCATGGTTAGGAGGAGAGACTTTCCAGAGATTTGTTGAAGTTCCACTGATAATTTAAAACAGAAAAGTAATGTAGCTTCTTTTGTTTAAGCATGGATGGTAATAGAATAACAAAATAAATGTTACCTACAACATCATGATAGTTCATTATATAGCATGAATAATATGCTTAACTCGTGATAGAATGTTCACAAGCAGGGCATAATAGAATAACAGAATAAATGTTACCTAGAACATCATGATAGTTCATTATATATCATGAATAATATGCTTAACTCATGATAGAATGTGTACAAGCAGAGAGTACATTTATTCATCATGTAAATCAATTCAATGCTCAAAACAGGAAATCGAAAGGAGTTCTTAATGTAGAAACAAGTGTAAATATTTCATGAAACTGTAAAGCTAGTATACGATAGAGGCCAAAAGGATCAATTGGTTCCTAAAGTCCTGTTTTATATTGTATAAATGAAAGCAAACAGAGTCGCAATCATTCTCGAACCGCCGATGGGATGTGGCAATAGAGTAATTCTATCTCTGTCCTAGAGGGTTGTTTAAACCCTCGACATGTAAGAAAACTAGATTTCCACCATTTAAGGGTATTACAAATAGAAACATATGTATTATACATAATCACGCAGATATTAACTTATTTGCAAATCAGTAATTATAGAAATGTATCATAAAAAATAACGGTAATTGTATTAATGATTCGAAATGGTAAAAACCTTTCAGAAATCAACAAAATTATATATGAATATACAGTATCATAATCGAGTCTTTATACTGAAACACTTTACTATAACAGAGTGTAGGACCTATGGCAATCATCGAGTAAAGACCGAAACTAGATCAAAAGAATAAACCCTCGATTGCTTATGAAACCCTCATGTGCATATAAACCTTCGTTTGCATATCAAAACCCTCAACTACTGTAAGCAATAGCAGTCCCATGGAATTTTACCATAATTTACAAAAAGCTAAAGACGGAATAGTCCTTCAAACTGATGGAAAACAACTGACTTGATAGTCAACAAATACACAGTCATTCCAAAAAAATGTAGAGGCCAGACTCTAGTCCTAAACCCCTTCCATACAATTTATCGTAGGCATCAACCTTACAAGAAGATTAAACAAGCTAAAGTGAATGAATCCAACCTGTGCAAAGTAGTGCATAGTGTTAGTTCGCAGGATCTGAGGGGGCGCCAAACCAATCCCGCATGAACCCAGGTAGGAGCAGCAAGTTACCTGCATAAAACCCAAAACCCTGATATTAGAGCTACTTTTCTATAAGCATACAAGACACTGCGAAATAAAGTAATCACTGGCACAATCTTACCTGACCTCTGAAGGTTCCCACCGGGTGTAGTCTGCCTGTGTAACAAAAGATGAATGATGTTATCGATATGTATAAATCATGAAAACAAATTTGATAACTGGAAGATGCCTGGTGGAGTAAAAGTCTCACCTCCCGGAGCTCGCCCTCATTTATCCTCCACTGTTGATGAAACTGAGCAGTATGGTGATGCCCTGGATGGGGAGGTTTGCCTGTCAGACCACCAACAAACCAGAGGGAGTAAAATTCACAGAGGAAACTGGGTTTTAGACTCCGAAAAACTTTATAGAAATGTCTGTGTACCATTACCTCACCAAGAAGGGCTTCCAGCAAAACCCATGCCGCTTGAGCAGTAGCTTGCAGAACCAAGAAAGGATCGGGCAACTAAACTTGCTACAGAGCGGCTGCACCAACACAGCCCATCGAATGAAAATACCTCCCCATCAAGTCGAAGGTAGGAGAAGCATAGTTGGACCCAACCCAAATCCGCACCATTGTTGGATTCCTTCCTGGCAGATCGACGAAGGTGAGTAGATACATATGTCAATCTGAGGTTTAGGCATGGAACGAGGAGGTGACAACAGATAGTCACATATGGCACTGCGTGGAGGAGCATACCCTGCGCATTTACACCATGGCCGTATGACAGGTCCCCAAACATGAGTGAGGCCATGTGCCTCTTTAATGTGGCACCAAGGCCTTAATATAAATTGTACATATGTGTTTAATATGACATAAACTCAATTAAATCCATTGAATGTGCATCATTGTAAATATTATATGGTTTAATATAACAAATTGCAAGTGGGACTATGCAACAAATAATTGTTTTTTTTACCATGTATTTTCTAAGGTTTAATTCGTTACAAGTGGTATCATAGCTCAGCTTCGTACACTGAGACTCTTTGGGATAGATAAATATATGTATACGCATGCAATGAATTGATTTCTTAAAATCTAACTAAATAAAACCCATATGTGAACACAAAGATAGTCTTTATACAAAGGGCAGAATGCGGAGAAGTTCAGGACTACCGAATACTCTAGAACCAACTTATGTGAATGCTAACCCTGACATTTGGATACAGCTGGGAGAGGAGACTCGCCATGCTAATGTAGTTTTAATCGAAACTATTCAGCAGTTACACGCTGAGATGATAAATTTAAGAATGGATAATGAACGATTACGCTTGGAATAGGAAAGGATTCTCAGAAGTTTGTCTAATTGATAGAATCAAAGACATCCAGACCCCAGTGCTGACGACAGAGAAAAGATCCCAACAACCTAGCATGGTGAGTCAACCGAGAGACATAGGGAGGACAAAGAAGGACACTCAGATAATGTATCTGACCAGCGCAAAAGAAAACTACAAGGAGAATTCAAAAATATCAAACCATCACTTTTCAAAGGGGAATCTGAAGAAGCAGTTGAAGCTTGGTTAATTGATATGGGTATCTATTTTTAGATTTACAAATACACAGAAAGGTTGAAGGCGCAATTGGTAGTCTATCAGTTAAGATGGAAGGCAACCCTATGGTGGGAAGAAATCAAAACAGTAAGGAAAATTGATGAGGAACAGGTGACATGGAACAAATTCCATTTTTTTTTTAAAGATAAGTATCTAACTGAGCATTATTATGATGAAAAAGAAAAGGAATTTCATGAATTAAGACTAGGGGCCTTGACTATGGATGAGTATGTAGCTCGATTCACCTCCCTTTTGCATTATGTGCCTTATATGCAGGAAGAGAAAGCCAAAATTTAGCATTTCATTAGTAGCTTACCCAATTTCATCAAGGGGAAACTTGAGTTTGACTACCCCAAAACAATGGATGACGCAGTACGAAAAGCCTGCATATGTTACCAGCAAATGAAACAAAAAAGTGAAGGGCCTAAAGGAGGGACGATTAAGAAGGGAAGAAATCTGATTCCAAGTAAACATCCAAAATTTTCTAATAACACAAATTTACAACAAAAGTATCTCAATAAATTTCCGACAAGGAACCAACCCAAGGCTGTCTATTCTAAAAATCGATAGTCAGAAGGGGTTAATAAATTCAGTAATGATCAGCAGTCAAAACCGTCGCGACAATGCTAGGGATGTGGAGAACCCCATTACTACAAAAAAATTTCGCACAAGGCAAGGACGGAAAAACTTGCAAACATGCAGGAAGCATCCATTGTTGGAGAAGTGGCAAGGAATATACCTAGAATTAACGCTGCCTTGGATGATCATCAAGCAGAGTATCAACCCATGAAGGTATGATTGGTAAGCAACCTGTTTCGGTTTTGTTTGATCCTTGTGCTAGTTTAAGTTATGTTAGTCCTAAAGTGGTAGAAAAGTGTCAACTATAGACCAGTAAATTTCCAAAATCTTGGCTATTTCAACTAGCCACTGGGGAAAAAAGAAAGGTAGTCGCCAAAATGGATCATTGTCCCATAATCATTTCCGGACAACCCATTCACATGAACCTCAACATTATTCCTTTGGGTTCATATGATGTTTTAATTGGAATGGATTGGTTAGAAAAATGTTGGTCCTTGGTCGATTGCAAGCAAAAAACCATTAGTTTTATTTTTAAATCAGGACAAAGGAGGGAACTGCAAGGAATCAAGTCTAACACCAAGTTGCACCCCATTACTACCAGTTAGCTAAGAAAGTGTATTAGGAAGGGTTGTCAAATATATGTTGTTCAAGTTAGATTTACCAACTCCAAGAATAAAATGATCTCCTTGGAAAATATTCCTATCATTCAGGAATTTGCTGACGTATTTCCCAAATCTATCCCCAGTTTACCACCCAAGCGGGATATTGACTTCACTATTGAACTTATCTCGGGTGCAGCCCCAGTCTCCAAGGTTGCTTACCAAATGAGCATACCTGAGTTGACATAACTCAAAATGCAACTTCAGGAGCTTCTGGGGAGCTCCCGTCCTATTTGTATGAAAGAAAGATTGAACATTGAGATTATGCAACGATTATCATTAGTTAAACAAGATGACCATGAAGAATAAGTACCCCTTGCCACATATTGATGATCTATTTGATCAAGTGCAGGGAGCCAAGGTTTTCTCAAAAATCGATTTAAGATCTAGCTACCACCAGATAAGGATAAAGGAATAAGACATCTATAAAACGACATTCCGAACCCGTTATGGCCATTATGAGTTCATAGTATTGCCATTTGGCCTCACAAATGCCCCAGCTACCTTTATGAGTTTGATGCAAGGTATTTTCCAGCCATACCTTGATAATTTTCTATTAATTTTTATTGACAACATTTTGATATACCCTAAAAATCAATAGGAACATGAAAAACATTTGAGAATTGTGCTACAAACTTTACAAGAGAACCAATTATATGATAAATTTAGCAAATGTGATTTTTTAAAGACTAGATCCAATACTTGGGACACATTATATCAATAGAAGGGATAGCAGTAGACCCAGAGAAGATCAAAACCATTATGGAATGGACCGCTCCAAAGAATGTTGCTGATATTAGATCCTTCCTGGGTTTAGCTGGGTACTATCGTCGGTTCATTGAAGGGTTTTCAAAAATTTCCTTCCCAATGAATTCTTTACAAAAGAAGGATGCACCTTTCAATGGACAACAGAATGCCAACAAAGCTTTGAAAAATTAAAACACCTACTTACCACTGCACCCGTGCTAAAAGTGGGAGATCTGGAAAAGTCCTTTGTGGTATGCACGAAGGCAAGTAAAGAAGGTGTTGGCAGAGTGCTGACACAAGAAGGTAAATTTCTAGCTTACGAATCACAAAAATTGAAGGAATATGAGCAGTGATACTTCTCTTATGACCTTGAATTAACAGCGGTAGTGCATGCACTCAAAATGTAGTGACATTACGTGCTGGGGAAGAAATTTCTGTTGCTAACAGATCATAGCAGCCTTACCAATTTCTTCAACCAATCCATCCTTAATGCTAGATGGATGATATTTTTAAGTGAGTTCAACTTTGACATGAAGCATCTAAAAGGGAAGGAAAATCGGGTGGATGACGCACTAATTAGGAAGGTACATTGCATCTATGAGGTTTAGATTAGTCAAGCACACTCAAACATTCTAGAAATTATAAAGGAGGGATCGATCAAGGATCAAGAATATACTTTTCTTTGGTAGCAAATAAAAGAAGCTTTGTTACGAGGAGAAAAATCAGATTTCGACACAAGTCTGGATGACATCCTTACTTTCAAAAATAGAATTTATGTTCCTAACCAAAGTGCTGTTAAATAATTAATAATGGATGAATTTCATCGGAAACCTTGTGCGGGCCACCTAGGTTACCAGAAATTATTAGCAGCTATCAATAAAGGGTATTTTTGGCCTGGATTAAGGAAGGATGTTGTTAGGGTTGGTCTGGTCAGCCCTCCGTCAGAGATCAAAACTCTTTATGCATTTCATGTTTAGGTGTCCCGCTCCATTCACTCAGCTGCATTTCGCTAGGGGCATGCCATGATCTGACGGAGAAAGTCATGCTAATCATTTCCCCTCATGTTTGGCTCCTGTTGGCTTATGTCCTTGTTGTCAAATAATCAAAAGTCCACGACAGTCAAGGTATGGTCCTTTAAAGGACAAAAGTCATTTTCTATGTTTAGGTCTAAGAATTCATCAATTTGGTCTTCGAAACATGTCCAGTAAATCCATGCAGGCTAGAGGGAGGCCTTTACACAGTTATGGTTCAGAGAGCTTCATCGTCATGTGGATAGACTTCGACTCTTCTTCAAAACTCTGTTTTGAAGAAAAGTCAAACAGTGTCATTTATGACAAAATTTTCCAAAAAAATCGCTAGTTGATTTTTTCAGATGCAGTCATGGTTTTCGTGGCCAAATGTCCTGTCATATAGTCCCTGCAAAGAGTGTCGAAAATTTCATCATTTGAGCCAAAATTTCAAAGGGAAAGTGAAAATCAGTGTGTTTTAAAATCAGTGAAAAAGTGCAAAACACAACATTAGAAAAATGGGTTTTCAAGGAAGAAAAAATTAAACCCATCTCTTCCAAGGCTATATATACATGTTTTCATCCAAATCAACGGCATTGTGCTATTACAAGCCTTGGAGAGACGTTGCAAAGGTGTGAGGGTCAAATCGTGAGTGTTTGAGTGAGTTGGAGGTGGTTTTAGAGGGCGTGGCGCATATACCCAGGAGTGCGGCGCACACAGAGGGTGCGGCGCACACGCAGCCTGCCCACCGTTGAAAATTACCACAAGCGCGGCGCACTAGGTTTTGCACGTGGTGCACACAGACCAAGGGCCGAAAAACATTGCCAAATCACTCCAAATTTTTGTGAATGCTATCAAATCGAGAGGTAGGCCTTACGACATCACCTGTTCATCAAATTTTATCAATGATATGGTGTTTATAGAGATGTTTGAATGTCACCAAAATGCATAAGGTCAACCATAAGAAATCACCAAGAAAATGATGGCTAGGGTTGTTAAAATGTGTTGTTAGTGCCAAGGTTTCACTCCACTCACCTATTTCCCCTCACCTATCATTTTTCCTATCCTCCCTTTATCATTTTTCCTAAAACCACTGCCCTAAATTACTACCAAACCCTCTCCCTATCCCTCCACTATTTGGTCAACACAAGATCCCAAACCCTACCCCATCAACACAATACCCAAACTCCTCCCAAGTCCCTAACAAATTCTCCCTATAACCCCTATTCCCATTACATCATTCCCATCCTAATGCTCCCTTTTTAATTGTCCCCTTGGTGGCAGATTGTCAAAGCAAACTCCAGCTTCACTGTAATCAAAGGGCAGCCTAAATTCAGTTTACAAACAACAGTGATGGCATCCAAGGTTTCATCAGAATATGAGGAGGAGACCCACAGTGATACAGCTTCAGGAGAACAGGCCCCCAGGAGACATCACCGGAGTGGCAGACATCTTAGAGATGAGCCAAACACCCTCACCGAGTTGCAGGCATGCCCTCTTGCTATGTCTTGTTTCCAGCACTTAGCATGTTTTGAATTTTGTCAGAGGGTGGCAAATGTCAGAGTTCATCATGAGTTGGCCTGTCTTTTTGCACTTCACCTACATGGAGGATAGTGCATCTTGGCTGGGGTCACTTTCACATTGACACTCGAAACCATATCAGTGGCAACAGGCATACCAAACAGTGGAGAGCAGTGGCATAAGAAGAATAAGGTGGAGAGGCATCATTATGAGCCTTACATTAAGGACAACTGTTTGAGCCAGCTCATGAGAGTTTTTCCATTCAGATTTTTTGAGAGATGAGTATGCTCCGCTCATGAAATTGATCATGAAGTACTTCAGTTGTGAGGGGAGGTTTTCTCGCCTTTATGCCTACCACATCAGGTTGCTCATGCACTTTACCAGGGTGCAAATGATGAACCTCCCATTTTTCATTTGTGGGAACATAGAGAGGATGAAAAATTTCATGCAGCACAAGACCGCTCGACAGCAGCTCAACAATGTTTATCACTTTGCTCTTATCCAGATTTTGGTGGACCATCAGTTGGGATTGCAGGGTATTGCTTGGGAGGACTTCATCTCCCATGGTTTCTTCAGTGCTCCATAGGTAGTATCAGAGGAAGAGCATGGGATAGGTGGTCTGTCACATCAGCATGAGCACCATGAGACTGCTACTATGCCAGTATACATCACCTATCAGAAAGGTAGTAGACCCTTATTTGCAGCAGCAAAGCGAGTGTTATCTCCACCCAGGGTGGAAGGGGCCTCGCTTCTGACATCAGCATCACACGAGCAGGGCAAGGGTAAGGAGCCAGTGAAGGAGGAAGGGCCATCAGGTGAACGAGAGACCAAATTCGTTCTTCTCCATGATGATGAGACAGATACAGAACCGACAAATGCAGAGCTTGGAGAGATCATCCAGGAGCAACAATAAGTGATTGAGGCCTTATCCCTTGACTTGGATAGGGCCAAGTGGAACATGAAGTACCTGGAGTAGAGAAATAAGCAGCTTGAGGACCAGCAGGCGATTATGGAGCTGCAAAACATTCGTGAGCATCGCCAAGCTGCGCAAAGAAGAAGAGTTGATCTCACATCACTGGAGCAAGAAACCAATGAAGATTGGGAGGTCAATCTCAAGAGGGTCAACATGCATTTGGAGAGGCTGTTGGACAAGGCCGACCAGGACCTTGCTCTACTGAGACATATGGCTTTCCGTTACAGGGTGCGAAACATGAGTGCACAGGCCCGAATAAGGAGTTTGAGAGCGAAATTGAGGAAAGCAACAAGAAAGGCAAAAAGGGAAAAAGAGAAAGATCGGCTTTGAATCTTGGCTGAGGCTTCCTTGGCTCAGCATAACACCCCATAGGGAACCTCCAGCCCAAATTTCAAAAAATTTGGGGAATTTTTGGTCACATGGTAATTTTTTGGGCAAAAAATAGGGATTTTCTCCCTGTGCGCCGCGCCACTGGTGCGACGCTAAAATTCTAGAGCTCCAAATGAGGAATGGCTTGTAGTTTTGGATTCAGCATGGAAAATTACGACTACTGGTGTCTGGGCAAGAAATTTGGGCAAGGTATGAGTCTCCAAAAGGTCAAAAAACACCCAAAAATGGCCTCTCTGCCACTTTTTTGACACACAGGAAGCAGTCTTGGGAGAATGAAGATTTGGAGGGGAAAATGAGCACCAAATTCAAAAATTCCAGTGGGGTTAGAAAGTAGACAGGACAGGCTTTCCAACAAGCCCACTTGGGCACATTTTGGACACCTGCAAGTGCCCCAAAACAGGCCCCAAAGTAGCGCGACGCACAGAGAAAATGGCGCGGCGCACAGAGGAAAAATTGCCAATTTGCTTCCGTTTCGCGACTTCTCCAAGTGGGCCCGCTCATCTACACTTCGGTTTTTTGGCACCAAATGTGGCATTTAAAGTGTTTTTTCTCTAGTTTTTCTTCTATCCAAGTGGCGAAAGAAGACAAACGGTCACCCCAAGCCAAATGTCATGTTTGTAGCGCTGCACCTGTAGCTGATGGTTCGCTCTCCATCTCCATTTTGTAATGATTCGAGTAACTCCCCAACCCTTAGGCATTCTATATCTTCCTTACACATTCTATATATTGTATGCAAGATATTTGCAAAGGGTTTGTTGGCTTGTAACTTCTGGGAGACTGTGGGAAAGAAACTTTGTTTCTTCACTATGTATTTTTGACAGCGAATTAATGAAAGGCAGCGGCTCTGTTTCATGAGATTCTTGTGGTTGTGAGTGTAGAAAATGTGTCCCTTATGTTTTCATATGTATTTTGTTATGTTTCATAATTCAATTCATGTTCATTTCCAGTGAAATTTTCTGAGTGAGATTAGGTAGAATTCAATTTTATTGCTTTTCCTGTGGGAAAATTTCATGTTCAGTGTTATTCTTCTGTTGAAAAGGATTCATGTCACTATGCCCTTTTCACTTTCTTCAGCAATCTATTCATGACGCGGTACCTCAAACTAAATTGTTACATTTTCCGCCTACCTTGCCTCACGGAATAATCTGTGCCTTTGTATTAAATTCTCTGTTCTTTGCTGACCGTTGGTCCCATACCATCCCAGAAGCTCGGTCATTCATGAAAATTGTTTCCTGAATCCCGATTCACTTAATAGCCTAAGGTAAATATTTCATTGTAAGTCATCTCAGAACGTTTTCGATTATCTATCCACTGAGCGTGACTCGGAGAGAGCCCTCTCCTGCTCTGGTAGGGCTAGCTACCAGACTGAACGTGGTTTGTGGTTACCCTAATTTTTGCCTTCCTTCAACCTAAGGCAGATTTAGGTGCTAACATAGTGGCAACTCCACCGGGGAATAAACTAAAATCAAATCCCCTTGTTTCATAATAATTCTAAGCTTGTGGATGATGAGCTTAGGATTGGATAGGCTGAGTAAATTGGTTGTGTCCTATGATTTTTCTCAATATCACGCTGGCTTCGAGACGATATACCAGAGCCAATCCAGACCCGGATCCTCCTCACGTTTACGAAAACCCCAATTTGATTCCAAGACTCCTTTGTCAAGAAAGCACCATAACTCCTATATTCAAATCCCATTCATGTCCCGACATTTTTGAATATCTTGAAGAGCTTGAGTTTGATGAACGGTTTGAGATATCATTGTTTGAGTCTAAATCCAAAATGGATGTTGATTATACTGTCCCAAATCCGTAATTTCTTGTAGACCTCGAAACAGAAAGAGCTAATAGGTTAATTGATAATTATATTGCAACACAGCCCCAAACTCCAATTGCAAGCCCCTTGCAAACTATGCACACTTCTCCAACACCTCCAAGGCCAAATCCACTGAGAATGATGGCTGCCCATTTCGCACGCCTTGTTCTGCCCCAAGTTCTAGATGACATGCCAACAGATTATCAAAGTAAAATCCCGTTTTTTTAATGGCACTCCTAACAGCATTATTGCTCAGCAACATGTAGACAAAATGGCAGACTTCTATGAACTTCATGAGATCGATGCGGAGAACGTGGCAATGAGGCTCTTTGTATAGACATTTGCAGGTGATGTGAGGAAATGGTTCAGAGGTTTGTCGGCAGCAAGTATCACTACCTTGGTTGAACTACAAAGACAGTTTTTGAACTGGTGGGAAGTGAAAAAGAATCCCCTTCAAATTCTGGCCGAATATGAACAAATCAAACAGAATGCTGGTGAGTCGGTCCAAGATTATTGTGTTAGATTTAATGCAGTCTATAACGAAATTCCAGATCATCTAAAGCCACCTGTGGGACTAGCTATGATGAAGTTTCCAGATGGTTTTGATGCTGACATGGCATACCAATTAAGAGAGAGAGAACCAGCCACAATGGAAGATATGCAGAAAATCGCGGTCAGTGTTGAAGCAAATCTGCTGTCCAAAAGAGCTAGAGTGAAAGCGGAAAAGAAAATCACTGTGAAAGAAGAGTCTTCTTCAATGGATCAACTACTCAAAAAGGTAGAGCAGATGCTTGAAAGGGTAAAACTCGACAAGCCTGAGCCACAAGTTAGGAATCCTAACTTCCGTGGCCAGTAGCAGCCACAATATAGAATAAGACAGAGAGATCAGCGAACCTAAGAGCAGACATCACAACAGCCGGTACAAACACCTTTGCAGCAAAATTTTGTGCATGGACCGGAGTCATATGAGGACGGGAATGTAATAGGCAAAGAAAATCACCTCTTTACTCCAGATGAGCTGTCGACTTACATTACCGAAGAAGAAGAATGTGCAGTAAACTTAGCTACACACCAAGACACGGATTTTATTCTAACTAACGACACTGTTTTGGAAGAAGAATCAGAAGAATATCAAAGGGGATATATGAATGCTTTGTCCGCACAACAACAACGATATTCACTTAGAAACAGAGATGTTCCGGCCAAACCAATTCAGAAAAAGAAGGAGGTTGAAGCAGCAAAGAACGATTCATCAGCTACACAAAGAAAAGGAAAGGAGGCGGTTGGTCCGGAGAGCAGCAAATCAAAATCAGCAGAACAATCATAGCAGCAAGCTACATCAAAAGAAAAAGAAAAGAAAGAGATCCCAGTCAAAGAGGTAGAAAATACTCCCGCTTTTAACTTAGAGAATGAGATTTCTAAGTTAAAGATATCCATCCCCTTGACTGAAATAATGAAGAACAGCAGTTATAGAGGACAGATTTCTAAAATGTTGAATTTGGACCCAATGTCCGACATGGTAAATGTAGAAGATGATCAGCCCGAAATGATTTTTGGACCAGCATCGAATGGTGAGTCTCCTGATAGCGATGTGCCACCCTTCTATATCAGTTTACGATTGCATGATTTTGTGTTACACAATGCCATGTTTGATTCCAGAGCTTCTCACAATCTCATGCCCAAGGCTATCATGGATAAGCTTGGTCTGGACATCACCCGGCAATATCATGATCTCTATTCATTCGATTCCAGCAGAGTAAGATGTATAGGACACATCAAAGACTTGGTTGTGAGTTTGGATCAACTTCCCATGAAAAATGTTTTGATGGATGTGGTGGTAGCAGATATTCCTCCAAGGTTTGGCATGCTTCTTTCCAGGTCTTGGGTAGCGAAATTGAAAGGGACACTACAGCTGGATTTCTCTAATGCAATGATCCCAGTGTTTGGACAAATGAGGAAATTATATTGGGAATAAAAAATGAAATATATGATCACTAGCAAGGAGAAACCTATAAATCATCCTATTAACTATGTACAAACAGATTTAGAGTCTTTTGTTTTGTTTTCAGATAGTTTAAATGATATAGATAGTCAGATAGTAGAAGCAGATGACATTCCGGAAATAACAGAAAATTTCAGAGAATTGTTGAAGAAAGAAGGACAAGAAAAGCAACAAAATGTTGGGCAATCAGCAGAAAGTAATGGACAGCAAGCAGACAAGGCATAGCAAACAGATTTCCAGCACTTACAAGAGGAGGAAGAAGGCTTGTGGACCATGGATTTCGATGGAGCAGTAGGAAATGATGGCGCTGAAATTGGAATTTGGGTACACAGTCCTTTCTCCGCCCCAAACAAAGTGCCTAGCAGTGTGAGGGTTTGCTCTTACAAGCTGGCCTTTGAGTGTTCAAACATTGAAGCTGAGTATGAAGCTCTGATTGCTAGCCTAAAGATTCTTAGAAAGCTGAATGCAAAAAGGATTTTTGTATATGGCGACTCCGAATTGGTAATAAAGCAGGTCAGAGGTGAATATCAAGCAGAACATCCTAGGATGCGGGCCTATCGTAATGCAGTTTTAGACATCTTGAAGTTAGTTTCAGAATACACCTTGACATGTGTGCCTCGTATACAAAATAGTATTACTGATGCTCTTGCCAAGGCAGCAAGCAGTTTGAAGATCCCCATGAACTCCAACAATAAATTTGAAATCCATGTCAAGCATCATCCAACCATTCCAGACAATCAACGATATTGGCAAGTGTTTCAAGATGATGAGGAGATTAAGGATTTTCTGCTAAACAAAGGCAAGTTCAAAGAAACCTCAATTGATGTAGAAAACGATGAGGGCAAAGGGAATGGTACAGATGAAGTGCAGATCAATGAAATGGACGTGTTGCAACTGAGGAATAACATCATTCTTAAAGGCTTGATACCTCTAGAAGAAATTTTTGATCAGGATGATGTAGCCCGCAAGCCAACATTGCAGCCAATGGAGAAGGGTGCAGAAGAGGTCAACATCGGAATAACTGCCAATCCGAAGTTGGTAAAATTGTCTAAAGCATTACCGCCAAATATCAAGGACAAATACATCAGTTTGATGGCTTCATTTGCAGATGTGTTTGCTTGGGATTATTCTGATTTAAAGACCTATGATACCAATATTATTCAGCACACAATACCCATCAAGCCCAATCAAAAACCATTTCAACAGAAGCTGAGAAGGATAAATCCAAAGTTGTTGCCATCTATGGAAAAAGAGGTAAACAGGTTGTACAAGTCAGGTATCACTGTGCCCATCAGATTTTCAGATTGGATCTCCAACTTAGTGCCTGTACACAAGAAGACCGGTGAGATCCGCCTATGCATTGATTTCAGAAATCTAAATAAAGTCTCATTGAAGGACAAGTATCCACTGCCCAAGATGGACCATATACTTCAGCGAGTAGTGGGGGCATCTCGTATGTCACTGCTTGATGGTTATTCCGGATATAACCAAATTTCTGTCCATGAAGATGATAGAGACAAGACAACATTCACCACTCCATGGGGAACCTTTCACTACGCCAAAATGCCCTTCGGTTTAAAGAATTCAGGTGCCACATTTCAGTGGGCAATGGACTTGGCTTTTGCGAATGAGAAGAATGTGTTTTTGATGGTGTACCTCGATGATTTGACGGTATTTTCCAAATCTGATGAAGAGCACATGCATCACCTAAAAGTGGTCTTTCAAAAGTGCAGAAAATATGGTCTATCGCTGAATCCTAAGAAGAGCTTGTTCGCCATGGAGGAAGGAAAATTACTTGGGCACATCATTTCAAAGGATGGCATTCGTATTGACCCAGCATGTATGCAAGCAATTCAGCAAATCGATCTACCCCAGAACAAAAAGGAGATACAATCGTTCAATGGTAAGATGAATTTTCTGTGTCGCTTTGTGCCTAATCTTGCTGAACACTTAAGAGAGATGACCAACATGCTCAAGAAGGACAGCCAAGTGAAATGGACAGAGGAGGCTGTAAAATCTTTCAACTTGGTCAAATTGGCCCTTTCTTCAGCTCCAGTTCTAGTTAGCTCGGACTACACTCAGGATTTCATATTGTTTTCATTTGCTTCTGAGCACACTATGGCAGCGGTATTATTGCAGAAGAGAGATGATCATGAAAGACCCATTGCATTCTTCAGCAGGGCTATAAGGGATGCAACTTTAAAGTACAACATCATTGAGAAGCAAGCCCTGACATTGGTAAAGGCATTGAAGTATTTTCGGGTATATATCTTACATTCTCACATTCTGGCCTATGTTCCTAATACTGCTGTAAAAGATGTTTTAGTGTAGATCAATCTGGAAGGGAGAAGAGGCAAATGGATTGCAGCCTTGCTGGAATATGATGTGGAAATAAAGCCCACAAAGCTGGTCAAATGATAGGGGTTGGCGAAGCTAATGGCCGAATCAAACTTGCATGCCTTGGACATAAGCCTCATCACTGCCATGTCTGATGAGAATGAGGAAAGATCATCCATTCAGGTATCTGAAATGTTTGCTCTGTCCCCATGGTATTCAGATATAATATATGTGCTGAAAAATCTGTCACCACCACCCGGCATGACTAGAAACAAAGCGAGAACACTCAAATTGAAGGCTGCCAAGTTTTGCATTTTGAATTCTGCACTGTATTGGAAAGATCCCGGTGGCATTTTGTTAAATTTTTTGGTGGAAGAGGAGGCAAAGAAAGTCATGGAGGATTTCCACGGAGGAGAGTGTGGTGGTCACCTTTTTTGGAAATCAACAGCGAACAAAATTTTGAGAGCAGGGTACTACTGGCCTACTTTGTTTGCTGATGTTTATAAGATGGTCAAGCAATGTCATAAATGTCAGATTTTCGAAGGAAAATAGAAATTACAGCCTTTGCCACTTAAGCCTATTGAGGTGAGCGCTCCTTTCCAGTAGTGGGGGTTGGATTTCATTGGGGAAATTCATCCCGCCTTTTCTGGACAGCATAGATGGATCCTTACAGTGACAGACTATTTCACAAAATGGATTGAGGTAGCTCCCACCAGAAAAGTTACAGACACGGTAATCATTTCATTTCTCGAAAATAAGATCTTGTCTCGCTTTGGTTGTCCAAATAAGTTAATCACCGATAATGCAACAGCTTTCAAATCAAAGAGAACGGTAGAATTTTGTCATAAGTATCACATCATTTTGGGTCATTCAACTACCTATCATCCGCAAGGCAATGGATTGGTGGAATCTTCGAATAAATCATTGGTCAACATCATCAAGAAGCTGCTGGAAATAAATAAAAAGAGTTGGAATAAGAGGTTGGTCCATGCGCTTTGGGCAGATCGGATCAGTCAGAAAAAATACATTGGTAAGTCACTGCTTGAGCTTGTTTATGGAGTTGACACAGTATTTCCCACATCTCTTGCTGCCCCGGTAGTCAGACTTCTTCAGGAGGCCGGCAGTGAAGAAGATCCCATGCAGAGAAGGTTGAATCAAATGATCCACTTGCAGCAAACAAGAGAAGAATTTTTCAAGAACACATCCAAATTGCAAGAGAAAATAAAGAAAATCTATGACAGAAAAGCAAAGGCAGATAAATTTCAGTTGGATGATGTGGTGCTGAAGTGGAATGCAAGGAATGAAGAAAAAGTTCGAAAATCTTTGGAAAGGTCCTTTCAAGATTGCAGCATATAGGGGTTAGAATGCCTTTCTTCTGAAGGAAATGAACGGGGAAGATTGTCCTACCGGGCCGATCAATGGTCGGTTACTCAAGCGATACCACTGCTGATTTATTAATGCTGCTTCCACTGTCATTGTAAATACCATTTTTATTTCAGTTTTGTTTCAGTCTGTCAAGTTAGTTTTTGAGTTATTTCAATGTCAAGTTTGAGTCAATTTCTTGGTCATTTCAGTTTCATAAATAAGTCACAGTCCTGTGCTGTTTGTCGAAATGATGACTCCATAGCCCAATGGAAAAAAGGCATTGTCTAGCTCCTCCAGAGATCTGCTGTTCTTGGCACCTCCAAGGAGCTACCATCCCCCATTGGAGCCAATGTTAGAGTCAGTCTAGTCAGCCCTCCGTCAGAGTTAAAAACTCTTTATGCATTTCATGTTTAGGTGTCCCGCTCCATTCACTCAACTGCATTTCGCTAGGGGCATGCCATGATCTGACGGAGAAAGTCATGCTAATCATTTCCCCTCATGTCTGGCTCCTGCTGGCTTATGTCCTTGTTGTCAAATAATCAAAAGTCCACGACAGTCAAGGTCTGGTCCTTTAAAGGACAAAAGTCATTTTCTATGTTTAGGTCTAAGAATTCATCAATTTGGTCTTCGAAACATGTCCAGTAAAGCCATGCAGGCCAGAGGGAGGCCTTTACACAACTATGGTTCAGAGAGCTTCATCGTCATGTGGATAGACTTCGACTCTTCTTCAAAACTCTGTTTTGAAGAAAAGTCAAACAATGTCATTTATGAAAAAAAATTCCAAAAAAATCGCCAATTGATTTTTTTAGATGCAGTCATGGTTTCCGTTGCCAAATGTCCTGTCGTACAGTCCCTGCAAAGAGTGCCGAAAATTTCATCATTTGAGCCAAAATTTCAAAGGGAAAGTGAAAATCAGTGTGTTTTAAAATCAGTGAAAAAGTGCAAAACACAACATTAGAAAAATGGGTTTTCAAGGAAGAAAAAATTTAACCCATCTCTTCCAAGGCTATATATACATGTTTTCATCCAAATCAAGGGCATTGTGCTATTACAAGCCCGGAGAGACGTTGCAAAGGTGTGAGGGTGAAATCGTGAGCGTTTGAGTGAGTTGGAGGTGGTTTTAGAGGGCGCGTCACATATACCCAGGAGCGCGGCGCACACGCAGCCTGCCCACCATTGAAAATTACCACAGGTGCGGCGCATACCCAGGGCGCGGCGCACACAGACCAAGGGCCGAAAAACATTGCCAAATCACTCCAAATTTTGGTGAATTCTATCAAACCGAGAGGTAGGCCTTACGACATCACCTGTTCATCAAATTTTATCAATGATATGGTGTTTATAGAGATGTTTGAATGTCACCAAAATGCATAAGGTCAACCATAAGAAATCACCAAGAAAATGATGGCTAGGGTTGTTAAAATGTGTTGTTAGTGCCAAGGTTTCACTCCACTCACCTATTTCCCCTCACCTATCATTTTTCCCATCCTCCCTTTATCATTTTTCCTAAAACCCCTACCCTAAATTACTACCAAACCCTCTCCCTATCCCTCCACTATTCGGTCAACACAAGATCCCAAACCCTACCCGATCAACACAATACCCAAACTCCTCCCAAGTCCCTAACAAATTCTCCCTATAACCCCTATTCCCATTACATCATTCCCATCCTAATGCTCCCTTTTTAATTGTCCCCTTGGTAGCAGATTGTCAAAGAAAACTCCAGCTTCACTGTAATCAAAGGGCAGCCTAAATTCAGTTTACAAACAGCAGTCATGGCATCCGAGGTTTCATCAGAATATTAGGAGGAGACCCACAGTGATACAGCTTTAGGAGAACAAGCCCCCAGGAGACATCACCGGAGTGGCAAACATCTTAGAGATGAGCCAAACACCCTCACCGAGTTGCAGGCATGCCCTCTTGCTATGTCTTGTTTCTAGCACTTAGCATGTTTTGAATTTTGTCAGAGGGTGGCAAATGTGAGAGTTCATCATGAGTTGGCCCATCTTTTTGCACTTCACCTACATGGAGGACAGTCTATCTTAGCTAGGGTCACTTTCACATTGACACCTGAAACCATATCAGTGGCAACATGCATACCAAACATTGGAGAGCAGTGGCATAAGAAGAAGAAGGTGGAGAGGCATCATTATGAGCCTTACATTAAGGACAACTATTTGAGCCAACTCACGAGAGTTTTTCCATTCAGATTTTTGAGAGATGAGTATGCTCCGCTCATGAAATTGATCATGAACTACTTCAGTTGTGAGGGGAGGTTTCCTTGCCTTTATGCCTACCACATTAGGTTGCTCATGCAATTTACCAGGGTGCGAATGATGAACCTCCCATTTTTCATTTGTGGGAACATAGAGAGGATGAAAAATTTCATGCAGCACAAGACCGCTTGACAGCAGCTCAACAGTGTTTATCACTTTGCTCTTATCCAGATTTTGGTGCACCATCAATTGGGATTGTAGGGTATTGCTTGGGAGGACTTCATCTCCCGTGGTTTCTTCAGTGCTCCACAGGTAGTATCCGAGGCAGAGCATGAGATAGGTGGTCCGTCACATCAGCATGAGCGCCATGATACAGCTACTATGTCAATATACATCACCTATCAGAAAGGTAGTAGACCCTTATTTGCAGCAGAAAAGCGAGTGTTATCTCCACCCAGGGTGGAAGGGGCCTCGCTTCCGACATCAGCATCATGGGAGTAGGGTAAGGGTAAGGAGCCAGTGCAGGAGGAAGGGCCATCAGGTGAACGAGAGACCGAATTCATTCAAGAAAGGCAAAAAGGGAAAAAGAGCAAGATCGGCTTCGAATCTTGGCTGAGGCTTCCTTGACTCAGCATAACACCCCATAGGGAACCTCCAGCCCAAATTTCAAAAAATTTGGGGAATTTTTGTTCACATGGTAATTTTTTGGGCAAAAAACAGGGATTTTCCCCCTGTGCGCCGTGCCACTGGCGCGACGTTAAAATTCTAGAGCTCCAAATGAGGAATGGCTTGCAGTTTTAGTTTCAGCATGGAAAATTATGACTACTGGTGTCCGGGAAAGAAATTTGGGCAAGGTATGAGTCTCCAAAAGGTCAAAAAACACCCAAAAATGGCCTCTCTGCCACTTTTTTGACACACAGGAAGCAGTCTTGGGAGAATGAAGATTTTGAGGGGCAAATGAGCACCAAATTCAAAAATTCCAGTGGGGTTAGAAAGTAGACAGGACAGGCTTTCCAACAAGCCAACTTGGGCACATTTTGGACACCTGCAAGTGCCCCAAAACAGGCCCCAAAGTAGCACGATGCACAGAGAAAATGGCGCGGCGCACAGAGGAAAAATTGCCAATTTGCTTTCGTTTCGCGAAATTTCAGTTCGCGACTTCTCCAAGTGGGCCCGCTCATCTACACTTCGGTTTTTTGGCACCAAAGGCGGCATTTAAAGTGTTTTTTCTCCAGATTGGATTCTATCCAAGTGGCGAAGGAAGGCAAACGGTCACCCCAGGCCAAATGTCATGTTTGTAGCGCTGCACCTGTAGCTGATGGTTGGCTCTCCATCTCCATTTTGTAATGATTCAAGTAACTCACCAACCCTTGGGCTTTCTATCTCTTCCTTACACATTCTACATATTGTATGCAAGCTATTTGCAAAGGGTTGGTTGGCTTGTAACTTCTGGGAGACTGTGGGAAAGAAACTTTGTTTCTTCACTGTGTATTTTTGACAGAGAATTAATGAAAGGCAACAGCTCTGTTTCATGAGATTCTTGTGGTTATGAGTGTAGCAAATGTGTCCCTTATGTTTTCATATGTATTTCATTATGTTTCATAATTCAATTCATGTTCATTTCCAGTGAAATTTTCTGAGTGAGATTAGGTAGAATTCCATTTTATTGCTCTGCCTGTGGGAAAATTTCATGTTCAGTGTTATTCTTCTGTTGAAAAGGATTCATGTCACTATGCCCTTTTCACTTTCTTCAACAATCTATTCATGTCGCAGTACCTCAAACTAAATTGTTACATTTTCTGCCTACCTTGCCTCACGGAATAATCTGTGCCTTTGTATTAAATTCTCTGTTCTTTGCTGACCGTTGGTCCCATACCATCCCAGAAGCTCGGTCATTCATGAAAATTGTTTCCCGAATCCCGATTCACTTACTAGCCTAAGGTAAATATTTCATTGTAAGTCATCTCAGACCATTTTCGATTATCTATCCACTGAGCGTGACTCGGAGAGAACCCTCTCCTGCTCTGGTAGGGCTAGCTACTAGACTGAGCGTGGTTTGTGGTTACCCTAATTTTTGCCTTCCTTCAGCCTAAGGCAGATTTAGGTGCTAACAGATGTAACGGAATATTTATCCAAATGTTTGGAGTGTCAGTTGGTTAAGGAAGAGCATCATCATCCCGCTGGTTTTTTAAAACCATTGCCCATTCCACAATGGAAATGGGAGACCATATCATTAGACTTCATCACAAGTTTACCCTGCACTAGGAAACAACATGACTCAATTATGGTTGTAGTATAGAAATTGAGAAAAACCACACATTTTATACCTGTGAAATCCACATACAAAACTGTGGAAATTGCAGACATATTTATGAAGGAAATCTTTCAACTACATAGTATACCCAAGGTGGTAATCTCAGATAGGGATTTGAAATTCACATCCACATTCTAGAAAGCCCTCGTTTCAGGATTGGGTACCCAGATCCAATTTAGCATGACTTACCATCCCCAAACAGGCAGACAAACTGAACAGGTGAATCAAGTACTGGAAGACATGCTGTGCATGTTTGTAATGTAACAACCACATAAGTGGGAGGATTACCTCCACCTCATGAAATTTGCATAAAATAATGGACATCATGAATCACTGGTTATGAAACCCTTTGAGGTATTATATGGAAGAAAGTGCAAGATCATTCATTTGAAATTAATTTTAGGACCATTCACAAGTCCTAAATTTCATATGGTGTATGATCTCTAAAATTATAGATAACTAGAATCTAAAATATTTACCTAGTGTGCTTTGAGATCTCTCCTTAATGATCTCAAAATTTAACATTTTGAAGCTTCCCATTTGTTTTTAATAGTGAAAATACCATCATGACTTTTTTGAAGTAGAAAAATAATAGAATTGTATGCTCTCATATCAAATGTTCTTAACCTTGCTCCTTAAAATGATAAGAAAATGAATATAATCCACTTCAAGGTGGAAGCTACTTTTACAATGAATACAATACAGGAAAAGATATGATGATCCTAAGACTAAATATCCTTGGTGTGTGCATATATAGGAGACAAAGGGTATAATTATAATGAAAATATACAATCAAAGGTTCTAGCCTACATAACAATATAATAATAGAAATGCCATAACTCAATATCTAGGGATTATTAAGGGGTTTTAGGGTTAATATGAGGATTTTCTAGGGATTGACAATCAATTCCTTTTCTATTCATGAATTCCATTTGGATGAAATGAGAGTATCTTAATGTGTTCCTACAATTTCATGTAATTATTGCAAAAGGTATATCTATTACATATGTGCACGATAAAGTAGTAAAAAATAACAAAGAATAACAAATCAAGAAAATCTAATAAATTAAGAGAGGAAATGCATAGGAGTATTGAATCAAAATTGATTAAGTCTAGAAAAAACCCCAAAGTGTAGAGAGAGGTGTCTTAGACATAAGAAAGACAAACTAGCACTTGTATATATCAAGGAATGGCTAATGCCATTAACTCCTTTAAGAGTAATTGTAAAGTGTGAAGTTGTAGTACTTTCCCTCTCATTGCATTTTCTCCATTAACACTAGCATAGAACACCAACATAGATGCATCTTAAATACGGATTTAACATGAGCCGAAAGGGATCTAATTTCTTTACATTTAATTTTTTTAATGAATTGACATTATTTAAATATTTTATATAGTTATTCTTTTTTTTTATTTTTTTATTTTTTATTTTTATTTGGGTCAACATGAGCAAAATTTCAACTTTGATGATGGCCAGACAATGTTACACATCATACTGCACTGTAAAATAAGTTTCTCAACTCAAATTACTCATATATATTGATAATATGAAGAAATGCTAAAGCCTATACCAAGCCATTATATGTTTAATTTGAACTTTTCTATTGTAGCAGTGGCCTGAATTTAAAGGAAGAAACCCACAAAACTATCAAAAATGTTTAAAGTAAATATTCTTTTGATTTGATAGCTGGTCTAAAGAACAAAATATTGACCATTGAGAATATGAGTTACAGTCATCGAAGGTTTCAAGGATTTTAAATGTCACTTAAATGAGATGAAGAAGTCTTGTCATAATAAACCATGGGTGTTAGGACCCTGCATTATTAAACTTTGTCCATTGTTCTTGTAATGTTGGTGGACATGGTTATGGGTGACACTAGCAACTAGAGCCATCCCCACATTCCATGTGAGGCATTGTTTAGTGTTTCTTGGATAAACGCACATAATACATCACCATCCACGATAAAGCAAATTGGAAATATGACATCGTTACCACATATACATCATTTTTATTCATCATAAAGCAAAAGTGAAACCAGGAGTGGCCACTTTTGATCATTTCTATCACCATTAATGATAGACATGTGGGACATATTTTGCTTTATCCAATAATGTCTCGCACACGCGAGTGCGATATTCTTTTAGAGATTCTCTTCATATTCTTCTCTGAAAATACTTTTTTAGCCGTTGATGACAGTGAGTTATGTGGTTTGTTATTCTTTGAATATAAATTTTAATGTTGTTATAAGAATATATCTATTAAAATTTAAATAATATGAAATTTAATTTAATTATAAAGGATATTAATTTTTTCAAGGTTAAGTTTAATTAATATTTTAAGATATCATTTATTTTAGATGAAATAGTTTTTTTTTTTTGTGTTTGGTCATATAATTTTTAGTAAAATAATGATTTAATTAAAAGTATTTGTTATAATAAAAAAACGAGTTTTAATTAAAAGTATTATAAATTATTAGTAATTTATTCTCAATGTTATTGATATGTTGATATTATTAACAGATCTATTTTAACCGCTAGTCTACTAAGGGCTGAGCAAAAGTTAAAATAGATCTGAGGTGGTTTAATTTTTCCTTTTAAATAGACTATATTCTACATGAATACCATGGTTCAACACCATGGGTTCTCATAAACCTGAAGCTCCAAGTCAAGTCTACATTAACTACCCAACAAAAATTAATAATAATATTTATAATAATAATGTAGAAATTTTATTTCCAAGATTTTAGTTTGAAATTATTTTTATTTTATTTTGGTTGAATCAAAATGTTTACATGATATTAGAATACTAATAGGTTGGACAGAGCCTCTTGACACAACACCACAACATGCTTGAGAGAGCTTCTTGACACAACACCACAACATGAAAGAGACATGGTAAAAATATATTTCTCACTCTCAACTATAACTAAATATTTTAGTGTCCATATTAAAAACATTATTTCATATCAACTTTAGAAAATAAAAAATAAATTATTATTTTTAATTATATTTTTGTGTATAAGCCCATGAGGTGTAGCTCAATTTGTTATCGCCTTATTCTCACCTAATTCTGAAGTCATGTGTAAAGCAAGAGATTCAATGTTCAATTCCATGTGGGTTCGACCAACAAAAAAAATATATTTTTGTGTATAATTCTCTTCTTATAATTGTATAATTCTCATTTTAAAAGAAATTTTAATATAAAACTTAAATAAATAATTTAAACATGCATGTTAGCTAATATATTTCATATCAATAATAATAATAATAATAATAATAATAATAATAATAATTATAATTATAATATTATTTTAATGTTCAAAGAGAAAAAGTAATTGAAAGTTTAAAAAATTGAATTAATGTTTAAGAAGAGAAAGATATAATTCATTCAAATTTTAATATAAAATTGATATATAGCAGTGAAAAATATGAATAATAATAAAAATGAATTTAATGTGGATTATAAATAAAATATTTTAATATTGAGAATTATATTTAAAAGTATTTAATAACAAAAAAACATTTTAATATGGATGATGCAGTTTATAAATAATAGATTTGAATGCTCATATTAGATAAAATATTTCAATGTCAAGTAAGTGTGTGTATATATATATTTCAATGTCAAGCAAGTATCTATATATATATATATATATATATGAGCGAGTTATTTACTTTTTGAAACTTTTTGAGGTAGATTTCTTCGGTCTAATTTCTCTATAATCCTGCGGGAATTTATTGAAATCACAAGTACAATCCAAGTGACCCATGTTTTTTAGATGTTGAATCCATATATAATCAAAAGACCGTTTTAAATAACACATATCAAGATTTCACCTTGAATTTTTCCACCCAAAAATAAAAAGTCCAAAATTCACACTAAAAATAACTCTTTTTAAAATATTATTTAATTTTATAATTAATTAATTTAAAATATTCTAATTACATTTAATATAAAAAATATTTCTAATGGGTTTACACTAAAAATTATAAATTTAAAAGATTTTTAAAATAAGAAACTAAAAAGGAAGTGCATTTTTTCTTAGGGGCAACTTTTCCAACCCCGCACATTTGAAATTATTTTAATGATAACAAATCTTCACACTAATATACTTTTCATACTCCACCAAAACAAAATATATAAGTTGATGTTCGCATTGGAGATTTTTAAAATCACCAATATAGAAAGGAGAATGTCAAAAATATCTTGTATGTGTTTGAAATTATTTTAATGATAATAATGTTCATTGTATAATTTTCATAGTCTAACCGAACCAAAATATCTAGATAGATGTCACATTTGATATTTTTAAAATCATTACCATGAAAGGTTAGAATGTCAAAAGTAGTTTGTAGGTGTGTGAAATATGAAAAGTATCTTGTATTTTCTGAAAGTTGATTTGAATTAAAAAAAAATTAATAAGATTTTTTAAAATGTTATAATTTTATTTTTTTAATAATCAAATTTTAAATTATCAAAAATAAATTATATAAAAATTAAGAAGAAGAAGCTACTAATGTTCATGGATAGTATATGATTTTTAAAATTTTGTTTAAACTAAAAATTTCTTACAATGAAAATCTCCTTTTTTATTTTAAAAAATCATTTTTAGCTAAAAAAAAAACAAGAAAAAACACTAAATCACATCACATTATAAAATATCAATAATTTAGATAAACAATATTAGTAATGAATTGGTTGTGAGGAGATGGGAAATTCACTGCGACTTAACCCTTACATGGGTTAGGGTTTGTTTGCAGACCTCTGGAGCTCCCTCCTCCACGACCTAGCATAACATCGTCATCCATCTGGCACCGTACCTCCCAAATGCCGTTTTTGAGCTCCACCTGTTTCCCGCTCGCAGCCTTGAGCATATTCCCCCGTGACCGCGTCGTGCCCTCATCATCTTCCTTTTGCTGCAGTTGGTCTCTCCTACGACAATAGTTTCTCCACTTATGTCGGTAGCTAGCACGTAACACCCGGAGCAGTTATGGACTCGAAAATAGTTGATTATTCGGAAGACCCTCTCGAGGGTGCCTCCATATGGACTACCCCACACTCAAGCACAGATGGGTTTTTTCCTTTCAACAGAGAATTGACAGAGGTTATTGCTCCCCTTCCCTCGATCTCGGGGCCCTCCTATTTAGTTATCACCCTACCTACGACTCCCCCTCCTGGCCGCCTTTCGCTACACCTCCTCCGTCGCCGACCTCCCTTCAATTTGTGGCCCGCTGCATAGGCCTAGACCTCGTTGCTTGCTCTTCAGGCTTTCCACCCTTTCTGCCATTTGCCGGATCCCATTTCCCCTCAACTTCTTCACTCGGCGAGCCTCCGCTTTCTGCCCAAGGTCTCCCTCACTCGGCCCCGATATCTTTTCCCCTCTCAAGCAGCTTCATGAATATCCCTCCTCTTTCAAACGCCTTCCCCTCTGGGCTTGGACTGAACTCCCCTAACCCTAACCCTACAAACCCTCCTCGCAGTGGAACACAGGAGGACACCATCGGCATGAGCCATAGGCTAGGAAAAAGGCAGAAGTGTGTAAAATCAAGGGCACAAGACGTTATCATCAGTTTGGGAGAAGACATATAGTGGGGCAAAACCATGGACACTGCTGAACGAGTTTTGGTTGGAAGGGTTCGGGGCAAGAACTACATGGTGGCATGGTTAAAACAATGGGCTGCAGAAGTATGGGGACAACACCTGGTCGAGCTACCTTTCATTCAAACTTTTGTTCGCGGTTGGTTTACACT
Source organism: Pinus tabuliformis (assembly GCA_031772625.1). Lineage (NCBI taxonomy): Eukaryota > Viridiplantae > Streptophyta > Pinopsida > Pinales > Pinaceae > Pinus > Pinus tabuliformis. The sequence goes on from CM062820.1 coordinate 97,905,887, forward strand.
GCGATTCGCTCAGGTCGAGCATACAAATTGGGTATTGTCATCCTTTTGGCATATTGAACAGGCCCTTGTGTTGCTGAGGAGATGGAACCCCCTCTTCGATCCAGAGAGGGAACAGTTAGGGGTTGGGCCTCTATGGGTTCGCCTTCCTGGCCTGCTGCTACAATTCTAGTCTGAGGACATTTTCAGATGCATAGGGAACTCTCTAGGCACCTATCTGGAATATGAAAAATCATACCTCTCCACTGGAATCATGGCATACGCGAGGATCTTAGTCCATTTGGACATCAGAGAAGGGTTACAGGAACAAATTACTCTGCGTTGGAGGAACTTCACGTGAATACAGATCCTTGATTACGAGGGGGTTCCATTTAGGTGCAGGCGCTGCCATAAAGTTGGTCACCTCTACAGGGACTGCCCCCTGATTGGTAAAGCGAGGAACGGGAATAAGGGGAAGACAATACCTACGAAGGATCCTCAGGCACCAGCAAGACACACCTCTTCGGATGCAGCAATGGAACACTCCGCCCCTGAAGCAGCAGAGAATTCCCTGGCCTTGGAGACTCTGAAGAAGCGCGACAAAGCATCATATCGGCCACCCTCTCCTCCACTGACTAGGTCAAGGGTGGTTGCAGAAGCCGCACTATCTTCGGGTATGTCCTCTTTTGAACCCTGCTCTATTCAATTCACTTTTTTATTTGAATGCATAGATGTCTCATTGGGGTTACATCAGAGCTCTACTTTCATGCCATCACCGCCCATTACCCTGGCTTGCTCTCTGCACCCCCCTCCCCCTATATACTCCTGTACCCCCCCATCCTTCCCGGAGGTGAAACCATCTGCATCCTCTGACTCTGATCAAGGTTCCCTTCCCCACAGATACCCGCTTCGATCCCTATCCTGATCACAGGCCCCTGACTCCATAGGTATTGGTCTGGTATCTTCCCCCATCCCCCAAAAACCCCCTAGAGGTTGACCATCCTCCCTATCCAAAGCCAAGCTGCAGGCAGGGGAGGAGATTGTCGCAGGGCGACAACTTACAATAGACCGGGTTCTTAGAGCACATAATACCCTGGGCTCGTCTCCCCCATGAAGCTGCTCTCATTCAATTGTCGAGGGATAAAAAAACTAGCTCTGCGAAGACTTCTTAAGACCGAACATATTGATGTTGTTTTCTTACAAGAAACCTTGGGCCTTGCTGAAGCTATTTCTCACCTCCTCGAATCCATGCTCCCCGGTTGGTCCTTCCAAGCCCTTGATGTAAATGGTCATTCGGGTGGCATAGCCTTGGGTTACAACCCCCGCTCTATCAAGATGTGTAACATTTGGGGAGGCATTGGACACATAGGGGCAGACATTTTCTCATCTAAACTGGGCACAAATATCAGACTGGTTAATGTATATGGGCCTTGTCATCACCGTGATGTATTTTGGGAACAATTATTGACCTCTAATCTCCTGCAATCAGACAACATCATCCTGGGAGGGGACCTAAACTTCTCTATGGGTTTCTCGGAATCTTGGGGACATCATGCCCAGGTCGACCCCCTATCTGCATTCTTTGAAAATATCTTGGAGAACCACAACTTTATTGATATCCCCTCTGCAAAAATCCTACCTACATGGAGGAATAGAAGGATTGGAGAGGACATCCTCGCAAGGAGGCTTGATCGATTTCTCATCAAAGAACGATTACTGGGTTTGGGCTTCATCTTCAGACAATGGGTTGGATCAGGTGGTATATCTGACCATTCGTCGATATTCCTTGACATAAGGGGAGGACTTAGCAAACCTAGAGCCCCTTTCAAATTCAATACCACTTGGTTGAAGGATGCCACCTATACTCGATTGGTAACTAACTTCTGGAAGACCCACCCCCTGTTGCTGGTGGGAACATAATAGAAGGCTTTGTCAACAACTTAAAAGAGCTAAAAAGGCTATCTAAAATCTGGGCACATAATAAGAGAGAACAGGAAGAACAAACCCTAAGGGACATTGAATCAGAGATTGCTGCTTTGGAGGATGAGCAAGGAGGGGTTTTCACCTCAAGAGATCAAAAGGATAAGCTCACTGAATTAATATCGAAGAGAGGCAAAATCCTAAAAGATCGGGAAGAAACCTGGAGATTGAGAAGTAGAGCAATATGGTTGATGGAGGGAGATGACAACACAAAATTTTTCCACAATTTTGCAAATGGCCGAAAAGAAATCAATACCATATGGCAACTGACAAATGAGCAGGGGAATGTTGTGCATACCTTCTAGCAACTGGCCTCTCTGGCCACAACACACTTCAAATAAATCTACCAGGAACCTCCCAATGCCACTCTTGCTGAAGTCATTAGAGTAGCTCAACTCTTCCCTCGGTTTGTAGATCAGGAGAATGCTATGGAGCTGAATAGGGAAATCTCTATGGGGGAACTGGAGGATACCTTGAAATGGTTTAAGCGCAAGAAGGGTCTTGGACTAGATGGTTGGTCGGTGGAGTTCTATACAACCTTTTTTGACATTCTTGAAGACAATCATCTTAAGGTCATTGAAGACTGCCAAACCACTGGTCAAATGTATGGGGCCATCAATTCCACTTTCATCATCCTCATCCCCAAATCAGACAACCCAACCTCCTTTTATGACTTCCGCTCTATTTCCCTGTGCAACTGTATTTGTAAAATCATTGCTAAAATCATAGCAAACCTCCTCTGACCCATTCTTTCCACCTACATATCCTTTGAACAATTTTCCTTCCTCTAGGATCATCAGATTCATGAAGCGGTTGGTACTACACAAGAAGTGATGCACTCCATTCAGACGAAGAAGATTAAAGGTATGATCCTAAAGGCAGACATCTCACAAGCCTTTGATCGAGTAATTTGGTTATACCTCTAAATGATGCTAACTCATTTAGGGTTCCCATATGAGTTTATAAAATGGATCATGTGTTGCATTACAAATATATCCTTTAGTGTCTTGGTCAATGGAGTGGCCCCATGTCCCCCCTACTTTTTTTGCTAGTTATGGAGGGGCTTAGTAGACTTATAAAATATATGCATCGCAGGGGAAGACTCATGGGAATTAGGATCACTGATAGATGCATAATAACTCATTTACTCTTCATGGATGATGTGTTGATCTTCCTCAATGGTGGAATTGGGGACTTGACTACCTTACAGAACACCATCTCCCTTTTTCAAACTGCTACAGGCATGGTCATCAATAATTCTAAATCCACCATTACAGCTACTGATTGCACCCCTCATGAGATCCAGTTTTCTCTTCACCGGTTCCCCTTCACCCTTCTACAGTTGGAGGATGGACTCAGATATCTGGGTTACAGGCTGAAGCCCCATGGCTACAAAATAGCTGACTGGACATGGTTAATCTCAAAGTTGGAAAGAAGACTCAATATCTGGTACCATAAGTATCTCTCCAGGGCCGGAAGACTAGTACTCATCAAAGCTGTTCTTGAAGCCACCCCGGTGTATTGGATGTCCCTGGCATGGATACCTAGAGGAATCCTTACTAGAATACAAAACCTTTGTTGCAGGTTCCTCTAGAAAGGAAAACAAACAGGGAGGATTTTTGCATGGGCAAAATGGGAACTGCTTACCCTCCCAAAGAAATGGGGAGGGTGGGGTATAAAAAAATTGGAAGATTTCTCCTCTACTCTGGCGGCCAAGTTAGGATGGCAATTGATCACATCAAATATCCTTTGGACTATGGTGGCTTCCTCTAAATACATAGCTCCCCTAAATATGATGGACTGGCTCAGACAGACAAGCTGGAATAAAACAGGGATCTCGGTCATCTGGAAAGTGGTGCTTAACTCTTTGCCACTCATCTGAGATGGACTCACTTGGAGAATACAAGCAGGCACATCTGTCTGCATCGGGTTGGACCCATGGATTGGGTGTGGTAACGCCCACAAGCTACCAGAAGAACTCAAGCTCCTCCTTGCCAACTCTGGCATCACTCATATCAGCCACATTGCAGATATGGATCGATCCACCTTTCTTCACCAGGCTTGGAAATCTACCCACAGTCTGCACATTCCTCAATAGTGGCATCAATATTGGGTAGACTACACAGCTTCCTTAATCGAATCACACATCAGAATAGTAGAAGGGGAGGATGAGATTATTTGGGCGCATGCAAAAACGGGCGGTACTCCCCCAAAGAGGGATATCTTTGTTTAGCAAGCGATCATAGACCACAGTCTATAGAACTATGGTGGAAAAGCATGTGGAAACTTAAAGCACCCCTAGAACCAGATTACTCATGTGGTCAATTCTGAAAAACAAGACTCCCACAGGAGACAATCTTATCAAGAGAGGTCAACATGGACCTTTTTGGTGCAGTTTATGTAAAGACAGTTCAGAATCTGTGGATCACCTCTTCCTCACCTGCCCTATCACTATAGACCTCTGGATTTCTGTCCTCTCGAACATCCCCACCCAGTGCACATGGCAGGGCCTGTCTGCCAGAGAAGCTTGGACTACATGGTGGACATCCGCAACCCCAACAAAGGCTAGGAACCTTCCCCTCCTTATATGCTGGGAAATCTGGATTGCTCGTAACCATCTCATTTTTCAGGATATCGTTCCTCACTGGCCCTCCATCTCTGCCCGACTTCTGGCAGACTATAGTAACATTCCTGAAGATGATGACAATCCTCCCCCAGGCATATTGTCCCAGAAAACATTGACCACTCCCAACCATGGGCATATTTTGATGGATCTGCACAAGAAGCAGGGTGTGGGGGTGGTGCCATCCTATATCTTTCAGATTCCCATCACTTCCAAATCCAAATGGGGCTGGGAGGGGGCACAAACAATTTTGCAGAGCTCATTACTACCAAACATCTCATTCAATTTGCATTAGAAAAACATTGCAAGAATCTACAACTATTTGGGGACTCAAAAATTGTATGCAATTGGATTAATAAAACATCAAACTGTTATGCTTACACTTTGAGGCCCATCCTGGACGAGGCCCATAGACTCATCTCTTTATTTGACAACTTTTCTTGTCGTCATATATACAAGGAACACAACTCACTTGCTGATCAGCTATCCAAGGAGGCAGTGGTCAAGCCTCGTGACTCATGGCTGATACAGGAGCAGAGGGATGGAGCACACTACCAGTTTTACCATCGCCCTTTCATGGACCATACAGTTTAGGCTCAACAAGAGCCTATTTTTCTTTATGTTAATATTTTCATGTTTATATATTACCAGTTGTATTTACAGACATACATACTCTTTGCATAGAGTATTTTTTTGATAACTTTATATGAACACTACTGAAGGCAGAGTATTTAGAGACATACATACTCTCTGTGTAGAGTATGTTTTTGATAACTTTATATGAACAGTGCTCAAGGCAAAGCCCCCTACAGGGAGAGCTTATTTTTTGTATTTCTCTACTTTACAAGAACACAACCTCACATGCTGCATATGCGAACAACATCTACGATTTTTCCAAAGAGAAAAAAAATCAATAATAAATTTCAATATAACCTTTTTTTAATGGTTTAATGAATTAAAATATGTATTAAAAAAAGTCTGAAAATATATTTACATTGGTCTAAGAAATTCACTAAAAGAAAGTTAGATTTAATAACGATTTAACTATTTCCCGTTAACAAAATCTAAATATGATTTAAAAAATTATATTTATAATTTTCAATTTTAATTTAGAAAATTAAATATGGAATATTAATTTTTTGATATTAATAACTTAAAATCAAATATTGAATATTAACATTTTGATATTATTCATCTAAATTTATTAGTATTGATCTTTGTGTGAGGTTATTAATCTGAATATTATTATCGTAAAAGCTATTCTAGATTTATCTTAACTATGGATCTACCAAGGGTCGAGAGGGATCATTTTTTTTTCACTCTAAAAGAGATTTGCATCTCAATATATTTAATCTCTTCGAGAATTAAGATGGATCTACACTGGTTTAATTTCCCCCTTTTAAATAGGCTACATTCCACATAAATACAATAAGTCAATACCATAGATTCTCATAATAGCGAAGCTCAAAAACCACACTTAATAAGTTATAAAAATAATAATTGATATTTACTTTTATTTTTTATTGCACCCAAAAACTTTCCAGCCACCATGCAAATTATTAAGTAAATATTTTAATTGATTAAACAAAATAAAAATAAAAATAAAACTAAAAATAATATAATATAATATAATATAATATAATATAATACAATTAATATTTACATTATAATTCGTTCCCCAAAAATAAACCCCTCACATGGCACTTGTGTTATCTTGGGTGATTGATTTTGGTGTTAGACCAGAAATATTATTTGCCATATGATTGAAAAACGGTATTAGTCCATTAGTTAGAAGGTGTAACGATATTCTGCAATACAATATTACAGTGAGCCTTGTATCCTTAACCAATGGAGTACATGCAAAATTGTAATAGCCTCCCTGTTCCCTATATGCTGGTGCACCTGCTTTATTTTTAAAGCAGCTGTTAGAAGTTGAGATTTGTTGGGCCAACCAGTCAATAAACCAGTATTTCTGGGTGCTCTGAGCAAGAGGAGCTGTCAAGTATGGAAGCATTGGTATGTTTGGAAGAGCTATGGGCAAGTTATTGAAGGGAATGAAGAGAATCAAGAGAATTAAGCAGGCGACAAAGCTTCGAAAGCTGGTTGTTAGAGATTGTTCTGAATTAGAAGAGGTGGAAGATGTTGAATATGCCTCGTTCGAGAGCCTTGATATCTTTAAATCTCCCAAATTACAGTGTCCGGTGTGGAAATAGTCTACGAGGCCGCAGTGATAATTGAAGGCATGCTACTTATATGGAAAGAAAAGCAAGCAGAAGCGATTCTGCAATGAGAGGGATAATTTATTCATTCTAAGAGCCAACTATAATGATGCAATATATGTGGCAACTAATATGTAAAAGCTTTGCATGAATCTGTTTTTGAATATTTTTGGATGAATTTGTTCTTGAGGGGTGAAAGACGTTTTTCATGGAATTCACAAGTTTAATACATTGTTATGGCTCCCAGTCAAACCATCTCAGTTGATTCTCATTCAAAGAATCTCAATTGCTTTTGTATCAAAGAGTAGTTATAATTCAAATTTGAGTAATATTTAGTTAAGCCTAACACCTTTGTTAAGTATAATGTATCTTGATTTGTATCTGAATGAAATAATTTTTTGTTTAGATTTTTAATTATTTAACCTGATGCTTAAATTCTATATTTTTTTTTAAGGATCAGTGATTTGTTTTAGATTATTCCAAAACCATTCGCAAAGAATAATGAAATAACAAAATTACAAGAGAATGAAGTAAAGAATAATTGTTTTAGAATAATGAAAGATCAAAATTGAAAAGAGAATGAAATAACAGAATTTACAATAACATTATACCAGTGGAATTAAGTGAAAGGAAATTTCCAATATTAAAAATAATTTGTTTTTTATAATTTTATAAAATGGAAAAAACTATTTTGCTGATGATGAATCTGTTTTTGATGGGTGAAAGATGTTTCTCATGAGATTCACAATTTAACTTAGTTTAATATATTGTTACCGCTCTCATTCAGAGCATCTCAGCTGATTGTCATTCAAAGCATATCAATTGAATTTGTATCGAAGTCATAACTCAAATTTGAATAATATCTCATTAAGTAGAACATGTTTGTTAAGTTATAATGTATCTTGATTAAGTATAACATATTTGTTAAGTTATAATGTATTTTGATTTGTATTTGAATTGAAATAATTTTTTATTTTTTATTTTAATTATTTAATATAATGGTTATAAATTCTATATTTTCTAATTTGTTAACTATTTGTTTTACATCATTCTAAAATTATTTGTAAAAAATAATGAAATAATAAAATTATAAAAGAATGAAATAATCAATAATTGTGTTAAACACACATGGGCAGCAACATAAAATAGGAAAGATAAAACATTACAGTACATTTTTTATTAACAATTGATACACATGTATAGTACATATTGTGACCGTTGGGTTTCACATCCCAAGGTCTCCTGGACTGCTTTGTCTATTCAACTTCTACACTAACCCATTTAGGATTAGGTGTCCAACATTTCCCCCCTTAATCCGAAGGTTTATGTATGAGTCCAAGAAGAGAGTCATAATACAAAATGTGCAAAAATGCGTGGCAACACTACGCTGAATGTGCTCTTTGAAATGTTGGTATAAAGGGCGGTGGTTTAAGGATGACCACCAACACTGGAACGTTTAGTGCAATTCCCGGAACTCTTCCAAAACTGGCAAGAAGCTGAAGTCTTCTGCTAGAGGAAGTGCTCTTATTGATTTGAAGAGGGAAACCTTCAACCAATAAAGGGAGGTCTCACCCTGCATAAAAGGGAGAACTTCAACCTAAAAAGGGAAGTCTCAACCTGTGATGGTTTAAGGATGACCAACAACTCTGGAATGCTTAATGCAATTCCTGGAATTCTTCAAAAACTGGCAAGAAGCTGGAGTCTTCTGCTAGAGGAAGTGTTCTCAATTTTGTTCCTGGAATTCTTCTGACACTGGCAAGAAGCTGAAGTCTTCTGCTAGAGGAAGTGTCCCAGATTGCCAACTGAAGGCATGTTCACGGGCATCTTTGTTTCTGGCTACAACTCTAAAACTGGTGTGGCAGGTTGTGGCTTAGGCTCGCTTGATGTGGCTTTGAAGCTTGTAGATGACCATCATTTCCACCCCTGTCAGATACAAGGTGAGATGATGGAGAAAACTCAACTGCAAGATTGTTCAATACTCTGGAACATGTTCTGACATGTGTTTGGAATATCTTCTTGGCTGTTGATGCCCATTGCCAAGAAGCGATCCATCCAAGATGAATCTTTGTTCTTGCAAGACGTTTGTTTCTGAAATGGTTGGTTTTATGACAATGCTTACATGGATGAAGATCAAAACAATGATCTTTCAGATGGCCAACTCGGTCACAGTGTTGGCATTTTATAATTTTTTGTTGTTGTTGTTGCTGTTGCTGTGGAAGAGAGGCAGAGTCTGGAACAGTTGGAGGTGAACTGTCATGAATGAATCCAGCACTCTGAAACTGAATGGGTTTTGAGTAGTCTGGAATATGAAAGGACAAGTCTTTGTCATATCCAAGGCCGGTTTTGTGCTTGTTGTGGACAAGCTGTTCCCATGGTCTGATGATGGGCTTGGGAAGTGCAGCATCTGTATGTACAACTGCTGCTTTTTTTGAATGAACTGTAACATTATCGTCTTGTTGTTTATGAGAGTCTGTTTCAACAGGTTCAGAATGATGACTCCACTGCTGTAATTCTACCTGTTGTAGCTTTGTCTCAAGCTGCAAAAACTCAATATTCTCTTGTGCATTTTGTAGATAGATTTTAATATTGGAAAGAGAGGTCTTGTTGATCTTAACCATCTCATCAATAGTGGAAAGTATTAAATTATTCAGTAGTTTCAATACATTATCTATTCTATCCATTTCAGACCAATATAATCAGATAAGTGATGTTATCTTCAGCTGCAAATTGGTCTATAAAATGATAAATAATTGCAACTATTAGATGAGTAGCAGGATACCAGACAGCACAGTACCAATTTCAATGTAGCAAATGACTTGCTGCTTTAATGTACTTGAATATAATTTAGATGCAGATCACCTATGGATATAATGAGTATTTCAGCCTTCAATTTGACTTCTTAATTAATTTGGCATAGGCAATATATTTGGAACACAAACTCGCCCTTGACACCTTGAGATTTCAGAGCAAAATTAAATCTGGTGTAATTTCTCCACAAAGATCTCAGTCTTTGACAGTCAAATGGAGCCAAGAATAAACAGTTTTCTGTTTGCTATGTTTAGCCCTTTTTCGTTGGTGAAACACTAGCAAGAAACCCAACCTGTTCACTGTTGTAGTAGCTCCCACACACTGATGCTCTGTGTGACTCAGCCTTCCTAATGGAAGAAATATATATCTTGCCAAAAATGTGGTGCGGTGAACAGTGTATGAATTTCAAAACCCAAACACGAGTCAGTTGATGGTTTCGGGCTCAATATATGTCTCAACAATATTTGTCCCAACAATTTTAAAGAAGAAACTTCACGGGCTCTAAGAACATTTAGCGGTATTTAACAAACAATTTGTCTATTCCATCTTACTGGTGAATACCTGTGAGAACTAAATTAGAAAAGACTCTCTCCATCCCTGGTGACAAATTCCTTTGAGCACTGCACCTACAATATATCATAGACTCTTCCCTTAACGCACGGAAAAACACCGCGTTAGATCATAAACTGCGTGCTGGTGGAAGATGGAACAATAAACTAAAGAACCATCACATTTAACCACATCACAGGTGAAAATAACCCAAAACCCCGAATCAGAAAAGATTGTACCAAAAACAGCATTGAGCCACAGGCAATCCGCATGGAAATATATATGACAGGACGCTTGTGCGTTTGGTAACCAGAAAGGATGGGTGTGATTGGTAGCTGAAATAGGAAATGTTAAAGAAAAAATGGCAGATCTGTCACACTGAGCTCTGATCCAACATAGATTTATAACATCAACACATTCTTCCAACATGGGTTTTAGGGATTTCCAAGCACAATTCTGAAGATTGCTTTTGCAGCTTCACAATAGAGACCATAGTCTTAATTCCAGTGCTCATATATGCCATCACTTCCTTTACAACCTTTCAAAGACTTTTCAACACATAAAAAATATAACATGACTTTTAGCATTCATGGTTTATCAACGCATTGAACAACATGTTTATGTGACAAAACGAATTACATAGTTGTAGCTTGGAGATAGAAAGAGACTGCGGCTTGGAGCACCATTCAAATGTACCCGTCCGGGCGGCGCCAATAGTTCTCTGCCATTCAAAGACAAAGGTAGAAAATAGTTTTCAGGCCTTCGAATCGCTGTAACCTCCGATGGACTGAACCGCTTTCGGATCTGAGAACGTATTTAGGCCAGCATTCAACTATTTAAAAGGAATATACCATGTCAGCGTTTCTGAGCCAACGCATACGTCTTTCTGGAGCCAATCATTCAAATAGAGGTCCCTGATTCTACACTTCCAGGCGCAGTCAGCAAAACAAAATGCTCATATTTAATTATCAATAGGTATTTATAACCTATTGAGATGAATCAACGTTGGAGCTTTGGTAACAAATACGATATACAAATAATGTTGACTGCAACATATAATTGACTAACACGCATATTGTATTGAATCTCGAACCACAATAATTCAAATAGCTCTAACATAATACATAATCAGCCTCCTCGATACTTTCTGTCTTTACTATCCGCTGTCATTTTGCTTGTCAAGTTTTGTTGCCGCTATAGAGTCAGTTTACCACAATCACTGCTCACCAGACACATTTTCATGGAATTGAAATGAAATCTCTGCGTACCAAAGTAGCTAATGCAATGACATTGGCGGAATTCCCCTCAACGCACATATATAAATCGGCCACGGTCAGGCTTCCACATACAACAGATGCAATGTTAGGGCCGGTCCTCTAACTACGCACATCATAACCTTAGCATTCTCAGCACACCATTCACGACATTCAACACAGAGGGTTTAGCACTTCAACACAGAGGGTTCAACGCACTTAGATCAGTAGTCGACCAATGTACCATAATTTTCAGAGCGGCTCAAATCAATGCACCACAGGCTCTGGACTCTTCTCTAAACATCGTCCATCATAGGGAATATACAACCATTTTTACCCATTTAAGATCTATGCAGAGGGATAGAGCAAAGGAATAATGGCAAAGTTCTATAGCCAAGAGTTAAACACACATTCTAACCTTCAATTAACGATTTTCAGTGAATTTGACATACCAACAAATACCAAGACGTCCATCGAGACCTTTCGATATCCCATAAGGAGGTGGTTTACAAGAGAATGGGCATTACTACGCAATCAGCTTATTCAGACAGTGAGAATTTTATGTACGTTGTTTTGGTGAGAAAAAGAAACGCTTCTGCAAGAGTAGGTAACATCTGACATGTAGGGAACATTTTCTATGACTACGACAGAATTGATTGGCGAAGCAATAGTGAAATAGAAGAGTTATAAGCAGCCATGTATAAACTTAGCTCTGACAAGTTCAGGATGGCGGAAGGTTCAAGATGTCAGAATGAGAAATTCATTTCTGCAAGGGTAGATCATCAACGTATCAATAGAGCCTCCGGATTTCAATAGAGCATAGGACAAACCCAGGTAATGCAAGTGTACAACGTTCAGAAATAAAAGGCATATGACAGACAGGCGTACAACGTTCAGAAATAATGGTAAATCACAGATGGAGCAGCGCTTTTAAATGGGGTGTTTATGGACAGAGAGCGCAGGTAATGGCAGAGAATGAGAGCGCAGGTACAGAGAGCGCCGGTATGGTAGACAGAGGTCAGAGATGTTAGTCAGCAGTGGATTTCAGGCAGAAAATTCTCAGGAGAGAGCGCATGCAGTATCAGGAGCAGCTAATTATATGGAGGAGTAGTGCAGGCATTGTCAGGAGTATGGAGGCGCTTCTATATGGAGAGCAGACACCAGCAGCGGTATTAATAGGTTGCAGCTAAAATTTAGCTGAAGAAATATTCATGAAGTTCATGGCAGAAATAAACTGCACAGAAAGGCCATAAAACAAATGGCTCAAATTAATTATGCAGGGCAAGAATACGCCTGCTCTGATACCATGTTAAACACACATGGACAACAACATAAAATAGGAACGATAAAACAATACAATACATTTTTTATTAACAATTGACACACATTTATAGTACATATTGTGACCATTGGGTTTCACATCCCAAGGTCTCTTGGACTGCTTTGTCTATTGAGCTTCCACACTAATCCATTTAGGATTAGATGTCCAACAATTTTTTTTTCAAAAATAAAAAAGAATAATTGTTTCATAATAATGAAATATTAAAATTGAAGAGAAAATGAAATAATATAATCTACAATAACATCATACCAACGGAATTAAATGAAAATAAATTTAATATATTAAACAAAATGGTTTTCTATAAAATTACATTTTATATCAAAGAAAAGTCATAAGTCAAATTTATTAATATGCGATTAAATATAACATCTTTGTTAAGTTATAATGTATTTTGATTTGTATCTCAATGAAAATATTTTTTTTATTTTAATTATTTAATATATATATATATATAAATTAATTAATTAATTATTTAATATATATATATATATATATTAATTAATTAATTAAGTAAGTGTTATAGAAATTTTTGTGCCTTACAGCATTGAGCATGAAATGTCCATAATCTAAGGGATCCAAAGTCCCTAAACATGTTGTTCCTACCCCTAGAGGAACAAGGCTAACAAACCACAGCAATTCACAGAAGTTCTCCACCTGAAACTGCTCAAAAACAAGTCAATTCAGGATCATTTCAGTGGCTACACTAGCTGTTTGCGCTGAATGTCAAAGCCAACACTGGCTACCTGCGTTGAATGTCAAAGGGAACACTCGCTACCTGCGCTGAACGAGAATGGACATGTGGCAAGCTCATTTCTCAAGGTGTCAAAACCCAGGAAGCTTCCAAAATGACACTTGCCTCAGGGAATTCGACTGGTGATGAGTAAGAGGTTCCAAATCTCCAAGTGGAAGCAAGAACCTCCAAGTGGAATCAAGAACTGACAGAGGGAGAGGACACTAGTCAGATCTCAAGCTGACTCATCCTCTCTCCAAACATCTATATATGGATCTCTCCTCCATGAGATCTAGGGGCTGGAATTTTGTTATTGCAAAGAATTGCTGGTGGTTTGAGATTGGAACCATTGGGTGCTTAATGCTTTGAATGGGGTGAAGATAGGAATTCCATTTGCTGGGAAGGAGATGCTGGATTGGAGCCCTCTGGGTTATATCTCTTCCTGAACCTTGTTATTCATCAATAAAGCTATCTTGGTTTCTCCTATATGCTGATGTATTCTTGATGTATGATTGCATTAGTGTATTTGGTTTATTTCTAATCCTAAACTAGTTATGAATGTGAATATCTGTCTTTGTGTAGTGTTCTTCTCTTGTCGCAAGTAGCTGTTCTCTTGTGATCTTGCAGGAACCCGGTGGAGCTGGACAAGCAAGAAGGAAAGCAGCTGTTCTCTTGTGATCTTGCATGAACCTGTTGAAGCTAGGCGAGTGAGAAGGCAAGTAGCTGTGAACTCCCAAAGATAAGAGAGACCGGATCGAGGGACAAATGGAAGACACCGGTAAGTCCATTTATCTCTCTTCTTTCACATTTCATAAAGGAAGAAACCAGAATAGCTGTATCTGTTTGTTGCTAAGGCACTGTCACACCTTAGGTGGATAGGATCGTCCTGCATAGGCATTTTTCCCCACAACAAATTGGCGACTCCACTGGGGAAATCTGTTCAGTCATTTTATTTGTGTTTCTATCATTGTTTGTTTCATAGACTTGACAACAACAATTGAACTGCATCTGCTATTCCCGGATGCAAAGTAGACAGTTGCTGCTTTGATCCAATCACTGGACTTGTCTATGATCTGAACAATGGACTCACAAATGATTTGATGATCCTTTGTGATAGATCTTAGTACTCCCTCAAAGCATCCCTTTGATTACACCTTGCTTGTTGCTTTTATTTGGCCTAAAACAGTAGATTAAATAGCAATCTGTGACCCAGAACCAGTGAGAAACGAGAGTTTCTCCTTCAACGCAGACCCAGTGAAGGGATTCTGCATTTCAACATAGGTCCCGTGAAGGCTACCTGCGCTGAATGTCAAAACCCTTGTGTTGAGGTTGCGCTGAACCAGTTTGCCCTTGTGCAGCTGGGGTTCTCTGCTCTGTTTTGCCTTGTTTTGATCTCTGATTTTTGCAGCCTGTAACCAGCATAGGTACCAGTCTGATAACTCCTTTTCTCTGCTTAGATTCCACCTCCTTTTGTACAAAAAGACTGTGAGTGTTTTTATGTGTTTGTGGCGTCATTTGCAGTTTTCCTTTGCATGAGTGAAATAATCATTCTGTAGCCCTTGATTCAGATCTGTTGATTGTGATCTTAGGAGAGAGTTCATTGGATGTTTACAGTTGATTATACATTTGCTTTTGCTTATTGGTTTGAGTTTGTCTCTTTTAAGTGTCGAAACAAGTCTTCATTTCGAAAATCGTTAAGTGTTGTAATCTCTTCTACCCTCTCTGATTTCGAAAAAGTAAACTTGTTTGTATTTGTCATTTAAAAGAAAATTCAAAGTTGTACAAAAAGCTTTCTTTTATAGGCATCAATACTAGGAAAGCGGAAAACAAACAACTACATTGTGCATTTGCATCTTGATAGTTTGCATGTCTGATTTGGGAAAAGTGCATTAGAGTGTGCTGATTGCTCTCTGAGAAAAGATGGTGTCTTTCTTTTCCCTTAGTAGCTAGGATTTTCAAAGTTGAAAAGATATAAAGCTTGCTTATCATCTTTAGACTGCATTTAGGAATTGTATCATACATATCGTGGTGAACCTCAAAAGGCAAACTTCTAAAAAGATCAACCTAAAATAAATCGAATGAACTTAACAAGGCTTTGCAACATAACGCACAACATAGAGGTCTAGGCTAGAGACGTGTTCCGGCGTCGTAAAGCCTGGTGACTGTCGATCTCGTGGATGGTGGGTGATTCCTCCTGAGGGACGATAGCACCAGTACGGATTGTGCTCCCACGTACCGTCGCGTATATATTGAGAGACCCCTATAGGCATAAAACCTTTATCCTTAGGAAGCCGTGTCGGCCGCCCTACTGATCGCAATGCACTGAACACAACATTCAGGAAGATCGACCGCCCCTACCCTAAAAAGTATTCTGCGGTTTTGCGAAAAGTTTGGCACACTCTCTGCCTAGAACTCCAGAGCAGTTCCTTTTGTCCTTTTTCAGACTCTATAACGGAAAAAGTCCATTCGAGCATTTGTCACTTCGGGCTCATTAAAACATCGAAGGAGACTAGAGTCATCTTTAGCTTTTTCTCGACTCTTTAAAATTGAAAAAGAAAGTTGTGTCTAAAGCGTCGTTAAAATTTATTTTAAACGGAACAATCACCCCTATTCCTGCATTGATCTTTGGGTTGAAAAAATGGAGCACACCAACCAAGGAATTCCCCTTGGTGGAAATCCTAGTCCCTTCTCCTCTTGGGGAGATGTTGGTGTGCCCCACATGGCCACATTGTCGCTTCCAAGACTGACAATTGGCCTGCTGGTCTGGCTCTTTTCAACCAATGTCGTTCAAACCACCACTATTCCTGAACAGTCGAGTCAACAGTTAGACCAGACCAGAGTTGCCCACCAGCCTTCCACTTCATCTAATTCTTCCTCTCCTCCTTCCTCTTCGCTTGATGGAACTGGTAAAACAAAAAACCAAGTTCCTAAGGAGAAGAAGGAAAAGAAGAAGAAAGATAAGAAGAAGAAGGAGCCAAAAGCGACTGGGGGCAAACAAGTGTCGTCTGACAAGAATCCACACAGCACTGACCAGGCCTAAATCGCCATGTGTCATATGCAAGGGAGACCACTTCCACAGAGATTGTCCCTGTATCCCTCGGATACTAAGGGACTGGTCTCCCCGTTTGCACAATTTGGTAGCGTCGACCTTTGATAGCCATGTTGACAGCTCACCGTCGACTAGTGAAAGTGAAGTCCCAGGATACAGAGGGAAAGCTAGATTTCCCTGCAAACTGTGTGAAGGCGACCATGCCATCCACCGTTGTCCCTTCTTAGAAAAGGCTAAAAGAGTTCTGGAAGATCGCCCGATTTTACGAGCGCAAATTCCTCCTGGATATCAAAAACTCCTGCCAAGTCCTTCACTAGTTGAGAACCTGGCTGGCCCGCCCAGGTGGTCAGCCGAAGCACCTATCATTGAAGATGAACCGTCTGGATCCATGCCTGACGAAAGTCAAAAGGTTGAGGCGGCAGTTGACCCGGTTTTGCCTTCAGAGGCTCTATCTTCGAATGATATCATCACAGAGGAGAATAAAGACGACACCGTCCAAATTCTCTTCATCAACACAGACTCCGACGAACAAGGGGGCAATTTGCCCATTCCTTTATCGCAGGAAGGAACTTCGTCAGAGTCATACTCGGCCGTCTATTCGGTCCCACCACCAAGCAACCTAGTTGTCTCATTTGACTGGAACCAACTAGGCAGACCCCGGTTGCCAGCTAGCATACCGTTGAGAATTATCGTTCAAATATACAGAATGGTAATGGCTGGCACTATCATTGATGAGGGGGCATCTGTGAGTATCCTTTCCTCTATTGCTTGGAAAGCGCTTGGTTCGCCAACGCTTTTGCCTGAAATGAGAAATCTATCAGGCTTTGATAAAGGAACCAGTCGACCTTTAGGGATCCTCCCCAATGTACCCATAACATTGAAAGGGAAGACCGTTCAAATGAACGTGATGGTCGTTCAAGGACCCTTGGATTATAACCTACTCCTTGGACGAGACTATATATATTGCATGGGAGCTATTTTCTCCTCACTCTTTAGAGTAATGTGTTTTCCGCATGAAGGAAGAGTGGTCAAGCTCGTGGACCAACTTTCATTTCCCAGATCACGCATCGCAAATAGTCATGTACCATCCCTAAATGGTCGATTCACGCAAGAAGTGTCTCAACCCACGGTCCGTCCTCCTGATGAGCGCGAGTAATCCGGGAGGATATGACTGGAACCCAGGGGGCATGCGTCCTGGTCTGCTTCGGCAGGAAAACTTTGGGTATAAGGTAGGTTTCCGCGGGAGAATATGACTAGTCCGTACCCCGTCCGTGAGTGGAAGAGGGGTTGTTCTAGAATAAGATTCTTTTGTCAAAGTTATGTGGGTTGGCGGGCTTCGTCACTCACCTTTGTCTATTTCGGTAGACATCGCCGAGGAAGTGTTTTATTCGCGACCGTGAATGGAACAATCTTTGGGTAACCTGAAAGAGGTAGGCCTCTCTCGGTAAAACAATTGTTTTGGCAGAAGTGAAGTAGAGGTAACCTTGAAACTTTGTTTTATACCTGAAGGCATGCAAACCTTTTGGAGTGCAAGCAAGGGGCGGCTATTTATTTTTTAAATTTTTAGGACCTCTAACCCTTTAAACTCGTAGGATTAGTCGTTTCCGAACTTGCATAACGAAAGGATGCGGAGCAAAGCTTGGTGAGATGAAGCTCCATAAAAAATAGAATCTTGATGAGACACTCTTATCATATGACTGGGTTAATCGAGCAGTTTTAGCACAAAGTTCATGCTCGTTAAAAAATAAACGCAAGATTCGAGCAGTTTTAGCACACAGTTCATGCTCGTTAAAAAATAAACGCAAGATCCGAGCAGGTTTAGCACATAGTTCATGCTCGTTAAAAAATAAACATAAGACCGAGCAAATGTTTCCACCCGCGTTTAAGCTCATTAAAAAATGAACTACCCGGTAAATAACCACAGTGAATGTAATATCATCAGCCATCAAAGCCTTGGTCGTGTTTGCACAATCACCTCCACTTTTCATTTGGCCGATCGTTCACCTCCATATGATTGTTTACCCATTTTGAGGAGCAGCTGCGAAGAGTGATTTCACCTAGCCATCTTGTGACACTTCCGTGATTGGAAAATTCCAACCTGTACCTGGAATCAGCTGCTAACCTTGTTTATCACTCGTTCCTCAAAAGACGAGTCTTCTTTAAGCTCTTTTCATCTGACTCGTAAAATATGAAAAGATTGCCGAGTTTTGGCCTTCCAGCTCGTTAAAGCGACCGGGAGAGCTATCCCTCCTCTAGATTTTAATCTTTTTGGACCTGAGGGATTATTGCACAAAAATATCGAGCGCTTGTTTTGTTCGGCTCGTTAAAACTATCGAAAACTCATCCCTTCTGTATTGTTTTATACTTTTTCAGACTTAAGGGATTAGATGACGAAAAAGGACTTTTGGAGTTAACTTTATGTACCTTTTCAGACTCTCTAAAAATGAAAAGGACCAAGTAATCCTTGTCGTTAGACTCGTTAAAATCATTAAATAGCGACAAACTTGTCTTTAGACGAGAACGAGTTTCACTATCGCTAGGCTCGTTAAAACATAACGATGGGCTTGCCCGAAGGGCAGGTTTTAGAACAAGCATATGCTATCCTCCTCAAGCTTGACAAAAATAAAGAGGTACTGGTCAGCAATGACTGGGGAAAAATTGGGAGAAACTAAAGAAAACTTTGATGGTAGCAAGTCGCTCTTGAACATGACACTTTTCCTCCATACCACAATCGAGTTGGGTTGTTTCATTCACCGGTCACATCCATGGTCTCGCCATACCATCCATATTTGGGGTAATGCTACCGATCCATCGCATCAGTGTCGCCACATGTTCAAGAAAAGTCGTTCAGTAAAGTCAACCGTGTCCCATCCACTGCCATACATTATCCTTCATCCTTTCATGACCGCCACCCTGAATCATATGTCACAGATCGTTTTCACCTCCATTAAAATAATTAGCTCCGTTCCGTGTCACTGATGTGGGATTCATTAAGGCCCTCCTTTGACGGATCGCTTCTTGTCGACATCAGCTCATTATCCAAGAAGTTGATCTAGGAACAACCCCTTCAGTACTTTGAAGCTTGCATGCCTCAATGGCAAGTTTCTCACTTCCGGCGACAGGTATACATCAATGACCTTTGACCAAAAGATTTTGCGTGGTGTTTGACGCCAAGTCCTTTATTCACACCACGTGAATTGTACTGCAGTACCTTGAGGGTCATTATCATTATCGGTGATTCCTCTCGCGCTTGTTAACGGTTTACCTCATTGAATGGTAATCAAGCGATGTCTTTCCATGTTCAACTTCAGAACAATTCTCACATGGATCGACTTGTACTTAGAGTGAAGATCGAACGAGTTTGAAGACCCCGGATCTAGTTTCATCCATCCGGGCTGCGATATATATTCAGGAAAGATAAAGACATTGACATGTACATCATTGCAGCAGATAATCATCCTACTCAAAGGATGATAATTTCATCAAAATTATCAGTCTACCATCAGACGATTGTCTGTTCTATGTACAGAAAAATGAATTTATAAAGCTGAGCATGGGAATGCCCGCCTCAGCTAGATCATGAAAGCAGTATGAAAAATAATGTATTGTATTGTATCTTATTACAGGTCTCCTCCCAGCATTGGATGAACTTCGGATCCCCCTGATAAAGCATTTCGCCCGATAAACAACCTCATACTTTAGGGGGCAACTGTTATAGACATTTTTGTGCCTTACAACATTGAGCATGAAATGTCCATAATCTAAGGGATCCAAAGTCCCTAAACATGTTGTTCCTACCCCTAGAGGAACAAGGCTAACAAACCACAGCAATTCACAGAAGTTCTCCACCTGAAACTGCTCAAAAGCAAGTCAATTCAGGATCATTTCAGTGGCTACACTAGCTGTTTGCGCTGAATTTCAAAGCCAACACTGGCTACCTACGTTGAATGTCAAAGGGAACACTGGCTACCTGTGCTGAACGAGAATGGACATGTGGCAAGCTCATTTCTCAAGGTGTCAAAACCCAGGAAGCTTCCAAAATGACACTTGCCTCAGGGAATTCGACTGGTGATGAGTAAGAGGTTCCAAATCTCCAAGTGGAAGCAAGAACCTCCAAGTGGAATCAAGAACTGACAGAGGGAGAGGACACTAGTCAGATCTCAAGCTGACTCATCCTCTCTCCAAACATCTATATATGGATCTCTCCTCCATGAGACCTAGGGGCTGGAATTTTGTTATTGCAAAGAATTGCTGTTGGTTTGAGATTGGAACCATTGGGTGCTTAATGCTTTGAAGGGGGTGAAGATAGGAATTCCATTTGCTGGGAAGGAGATGCTGGATTGGAGCCCTCTGGGTTGTATCTCTTCCTGAACCTTGTTATTCATCAATAAAGCTATCTTGGTTTCTCCTATATGCTGATGTATTCTTGATGTATGATTGCATTAGTGTATTTGGTTTATTTCTAATCCTAAACTAGTTATGAATGTGAATATCTGTCTTTGTGTAGTGTTCTTTTCTTGTCGCAAGTAGCTATTCTCTTGTGATCTTGCAGGAACCCGGTGGAGCTGGACAAGCAAGAAGGCAAGTAGTTGTTCTCTTGTGATCTTGCATGAACCTGTTGAAGCTGGGCGAGTGAGAAGGCAAGTAGCTGTGAACTCCCAAAGAGAAGAGAGACCGGATCGAGGGACAAACAGAAGACACCGGTAAGTCCATTTATCTCTCTTCTTTCACATTTCATAAAGGAAGAAACCAGAATAGCTGTATCTGTTTGTTGCTAAGGCACTGCCACACCTTAGGTGGATAGGATCGTCCTGCATAGGCATTTTTCCCCACAACAGTAAGTAAGGATCAATGATTTGTTTTCGATTATTCTAAAATTAAATTAATGAAATAACAAAATTACAAGAGAATGAATAACCCATAATTGTTTCTGATCGAATTTGAAAAGAGCATGAAATAACATAATCAATTGTAACATCATCCCAGGGTACTTAAGTGAAACGAAATTTACCATATTAAAAAAATTTGCTTTTTATAGAATTATATTTTATATTTTATAAAATGGAAAATTTATTAACTTTTCATATTATTTTTTTTATAATAAATAGAAATAATTATTTAGATATAAAAGTTTAAATTTATAATAATATATTTTAATATATTATTATTATTATTATATTGAGAAGTGCTCTATAGTTTAATATGGGGGTATGTTGTTGTTATAGACAATTTTGTGCCTTACAACAACAGGCATGAATTGTCAATAATCCAAGGGATCCAAAGTTCCCTAAACATGATGTTCCTACCCCTAGAGGAACAAGGTCAGCAAACCAACAGCTCTCAGATCAGTTCTCCACCTAAAAACACTCAAAAACAAGTAATCCTGAAATCAAAGCAGGTGCTCCACTAGGCTTCTGCGCTGAAACACAACTCCTCCATGGTGTACCTGCGTTGCAAAGCAGGTAGAACAAACGCCACCTGCGTTGAGCGAGATTGGACAAGTGGCACACTGAGTCATTGCTCTGGAATCTTCCAAAAATGACACTTGGATCAGGGATTTCGCCTTGTGATGAGTCAGAGGCTCTGTTTCTCCAAGTGGAAGCAAGGTTCTCCAAGTGGACTCAAGAACTGAAGATCAACTAAAGATCAACTGAAGAGAGAGAGGACACAAGGCAGCTACACATCAGTTGCAAGCTGACTCATCCTTTCTCAATTCATCTATATATTGAGCTCTCTCCTATGAGCTCAAAGAGGCTGGAATTTTGTGCAAAGTAATGCTATGCTGTTGGTTTCACTATAGAGCTATTGGGTGATTGCTTGAGGGAGGTGAAGAGGAGAAATCCTTTCTGCTGGGAGGTGTTGCTGGATTGGGGCCTTCAATGGTTGTAACTCTCTCAGAACTTTACTTCTTCATTAATAAAAGCTATTGAGGTTCTTCTATATGCTCTTGTTTCAATGATATATTGTGATAATTGTATATTTGATTTACACTAATCCTTGAATCAGTTATGATTGCATGTTGCTTGTAGTTTCCTTCTTTGCTATTTTGCAGGATCTCATTGTAGTTGGGCCAGCAATAGAGCAAGGAGCTGGGAGAAAGTAGCCATAGAGAAGAGTTTGGATTCGACATTAAGCGCAAGGCAACGGTTAGTGCATTCTTTCATTCTCTTTTGCTTTCATAAAGAAGTAAACCTTCAGTAGTTTCCTTTACAGTTGTTGCTGAGGTACTATCACCCTTAGAGTGGGATAGGGTCATCCGAGTCGGATACTTTTCCCTACAACAAACTGGCGACTCCACTGGGGATCGTATCTGTTTGATTGTTTGTAGTATTTTGCTATTCATTTCCTGAACAAAAGAGTACCAAATCGAAAAGCTTTTGACTATATCAAAAGCGAAGTAGAGGGCAGCTACTCTAGCTCATTTCTGAGCATGTTCATGATTTGAAGAGCTGATCTACAAGGATCCTTGTAAGCTCTTAGTGATAGCTTTTCATCCTCCTAATCATCCCTTTGAGTGTGCTTGACTAATTGCTTCTGATTTGAGCAAAAACTGTGCATTTTTGAGAAAATTGTGACCCGGAAACTGTGAAAACGCAACTTTCGTTTTCCAAAGCAGGTAGTACACAGGCTACCTGCTTTGCAACACAGGTCCCGAAGGGGCTACCTGCGCTGAGAGCCAGACTGGCTGTGCAGCACCTGCGTTGGCCCAAATTTGCCTTGTGCATTTGGGGTTTCCTCCCTTTTTCTTGCCTGTTTTCACTATAGATTTTGCAGCCAGTTACCAGTCTTGTACCTGTTCTGAAACCAACCTTACTTGCCATCATTCCGCCTCTGTTATA
Source organism: Pinus tabuliformis (assembly GCA_031772625.1). Taxonomy (NCBI): domain Eukaryota; kingdom Viridiplantae; phylum Streptophyta; class Pinopsida; order Pinales; family Pinaceae; genus Pinus; species Pinus tabuliformis. Next base: position 97,929,255 of record CM062820.1, read on the forward strand.
TAACGAAATTGTACTTGTTCTTTTGTATTTCTTACATCATTTACAATTTCCCATAACGAAAGTAAACTAGTCTTGCTTTGGCCTCTTAGATCTGAACCTGTGTTAGGCATTTTGCTGGTCTAAAGAGTTAGCTTGTTTGCTGTCCATAGCTGATCAGTCATTTTACTTTCGTCATTATGGTTTGATTTCATGTATTTCCAGTGATTAAACAAGTAAATCTTAAGGTGTCTTTTGATTTTGGACAAACTTGTTTGTTTTCGCTTTAAATCGAAATCAAAGTTATATAACAACTTTCTTTCTGTAATACATCAACATTAAGAAAGGGAAAAGAAAATACATGCATTGTGCATTTTGCATTTGAAAAGTTTGCATGATGATTTAGGAGAAAGTGCATTAGTTTTTGCTGTATGAACTGTGTGAAAAGAATTTGCCTTTCTTCTCCCTCAGTAGTTAAGATTTTCATCAGTCAAAAAGATTTGAAAAAGCTTGCTTCTCATCTTAGGCTGCATTTAGGAATTTGTCATATACATCTCGTGGTGAACCTTGAAAGGCAAACTTTAAAAAGATCAACTTAAAATATACTGAATGAACCTAACAACGCATTTGAAACATAACGCAAACATATAGAGGTCTAGGTAGAGACGTGTTCCGGCGTCGTTAAACATAGTGACTGTCGATCTCTACGAAGGTGGGTGATTCCTCCTGAGAGTCGGTGGCACTAATACGGACTTGTGCTCCCACGTACCATCGCGTATATATTGGGAGACCCCTATAGGAACAAAGCCTTTATCCACAGGAAGCAGTGTCGGCCGCCCTACTGATCGCGATGCAGTGAACACAGCATTCACGAAGATTGACCACCCATACCGTAAAACGTATTCTGTGGTTTCGCGAAAGGTTTGGCACACCCTCTGCCTAGATCTCCAGAGCAGTTTCTTTTGGCCTTTTTCAAACTCTATAACTGAAAAAGTCCAACCGAGCATTTGTCACTTCGGGCTCGTTAATACATCGAAGGAGACTAGAGTCATCTTTAGCTTTTTCTCGACTCTTAAAACATGAAAAAGCAAAGTTATGTTTAAAAGCGTCTAATAAAATTCATTCAAATCGGAAACACAAATTTTCCCCTTTATATTTTGGTTGATCGAGTAATCCGCAATCGTGGAAGAAAGTCAATTGAATATCCGTCGTTCTCGGAGGCTTGCGAGTCAACCGTCTTTGTCTCAGGAATCGAAAATAGTCTGGACAAAGCGAGCTCGTCAAACCAGTTCAAAATCTCCTTTAAAAGTTAGAACAAGTGTTCCAACAACATCTGAGATTCTGGTTACTCCACACATTTCCGGAAACCCTGCCTCCATAGAAGAAGTTCAACCGCCACAGAAGGATGGTAATATTGATCCTAGTTTGGGGGCAAATACCTGTATAACTGAACCAGTTCCATCTGTAACTGGTCCAGAGAGTTTTGTTCCTCAAACATCTGTCGCTGTCGATACAACCCCTTCTTCGGCACCGGAAATCTATTACGGACCTGACGGTCTTCCTCTTCCACTTGGTCTGATTGCGATAGAGGAAATTATAGAGGAACCACAAGTATCCACTCCAACTCATTTTGGAGTAGGGGTCACTCTATTTCCTGCTGCAACAGAAGTTTGTCCATCACCAGTGGAAGTTCCTGTAGAATCACTAGGCAATCAATTGGATAGACTAGATATGTCTGAACAACCGTCGACATCTAGGACTATGTCGTCTAACACAGCAGCAGCAGAACCTCCTGCTACTACTCCAACGATGTTCGCTGGTATACCATCTGTCCTGGCAAATTGTCAACAACAAGCCGGGGTCCCATCAGGAACGACAATATGGTTAGTTCGTATTTCTTCATCCGGATTATCATCTGGTACTTCTTATGTTGAAACTCAACAAATGGATCCAATGTGTCTTCAAAGGCCAATTTACCCTTTAAGTACTGGATTTCCACCATGTGGAGGGCAGTATGCTCTTTCATTGTTCCCTCCCGGAGAACAACCATATGGGAGTTTGCAACAAAGTTCAGGTCAAACTGGAATCACATCTAGCGGTTGGGTACCAATACTGCCTCAACAACCAGGAGTTGTATCTTCAATGCAACCAGTACACCCTGTGTCGAATATTACCACTACTCCTGCTATGGTGAATGCGTTGCATCAATCACAATCTCAGGGTAGTGCCTCCTTATCTGGAGCGACTCAGGCTCAAACAAGTACTGTGACTCCTAATCTTGGTCAATCATCCAGTATTGGTCAACAGCAAATGGTCCAACAACCAGAGCTGGTTCAATCTCAACAACCGCCATTCCAGCAATCATATCAAGGACCTGAGCAACAAGTCTTTGTAAGTAATGGGCAACCATGCTATAATGGTTATGCCCATCAACTTTGTCAAAGTTGTCAGCATTATGCTGGTCTGCAAAGACCCATTGCTCAGGCGATACCATCTTATCCTGGATATGCTTCGCCTAACCTGAACCAACAGTTGCCCTTTGTAGCAACTCTAGAATTACCAGATCTAAACCGGCTGACGAATGATCCAATTGCTTATGCCCCTTGGTGGCCAGCGATTCCGCATAAACTTCCATCAGACATTCCTAAATTTAATGGAAATCCGGGTGAAGATCCGTCAAATCATGTGATGACATTCCATCTATGGTGTTCATCAAACACCCTAAATGATGATTCGATAAGACTTCGCCTCTTTCAGAGGACGTTAACGGGTCCAGCGGCAAAATGGTACATTGAATTGCCTAGAGCTTCGTTCGACAACTTCAGTACCTTAGCCACAACCTTTTTAACCCATTTTCAATTACCGATAAGGTATGAAACGGGAACAGAACTCCTTACCAATTTCAAACAGACGACTGCCACCCACATATCTGATCATATACATGAGTGGCGACGTCGTCGTAGGATGGTAAAAACGTACGTTCCTGATCAGCTATTAGCTGAATGGTTTATCAAGTCGTTACTTCCCGCTATAACGGAAGACGTGGCAAAGGGAGGAGTCGTAACGGAAGAGCAAGTTATCGCTCGTGCGCAATATCTAGACTTGGTCTATACTCAGTCTGGCACGCTCTACGACAAAATACCTGACGCCCCTAGACTGGAATTCTCTATTCCTCCTCCTCCTAAATCAAACAATGACACTCGCGCCGGTAATGGCGTGATTGGAAAGCACAAAATTTCTAGTCAAAATGCAAATGAAGAACTTCTTGCCTCGGAAGTAAATGCCATGTCGACCGACAAGGGCAAAAAACTGAAGCAACCAGGGGGCAAGAAGAAAAAGACAGGGAGAAAAAGGAAACCCCCGGCAGGGTGTCATATATGCGATGAGGATCATTGGACGAAATATTGTCCACATATAGCTGAAGTTAAGAAACTCTTCAAGAGTTCAGAAACCCCAGCAGTATTGACTGATCCGTTTCCTAATCCAAGTCAAAATCTGGTTGCTAATCAAAATGCTTCCGGATCCCAAGTGCTTATGTTGTCTACCTCAAAGCAACAGAATAATGCTTTGACAAGGAGTAAAGATTACGAGAATCCAAAGCTGTCGAACAACAAGGTTAATGAACGACCTAGTAGTTCAACAACAACTTTGACCGAAGTTGTGCCACCCATTGTTCCTGAGCCAATGATAAAGTCGCCAAAGGGAGTAGTACACAAATCGACATTTAATCCTCATGCCAAAGGAGCACAGAATTATAATATAGTAAAGGACCTGGCCCAATCACCGTCCACTATGTCAACACTTGAGGTACCACAAAATTGCCCCTCCCAAGAGCAAGCTTTATCATCAGCAATAGGTGGGATTGGCCCAATGGATCCCAATCTTGTGGCCTTTGATCATAAAGGATATGACCCTCAGTTACTAGCTCAACTAGCTTTCCTTATTCAAGTGAAAGCCCTCAACAAAACTGTTCATCGAACAATTATTGATGAGGGGGCATCTACATGTCTTATGTCAATGAGTTGCTGGAAAGATTTAGGCTCACCACCCTTGTCGAAATCGTCAACGACGTTAAAAGCATTTGATGGACGATCATATACTCCATACGGGATTTTAAGTAACTTGCAAGTTGAACTGGGGGGCAAAACAGTAGGAATTGATGTTGAAGTAATTGATGGAAACCTCGATTACAACATCCTACTTGGAAGACCATGGATCTATGCCATGGCCGCAGTTGTGTCGACCTACTTCAGGAAGATTGCATTTCCCTTTCAAGGAGGGATTACAGTCGTCGACCAACAAACTTTCCTCCCCGACAGTTCACAAGTTACGGGAAGCATTCCAATGATCCATGGAAGCGATCATTCGCTTCGAAATATTGGAGTAGGTCTCCTAAAAGACCCTGCCTTAATGGGTACTTTTGCCCTACCGCCGGCGGGTAATCTGGCGGAAGTAGCCACAGTGGAAACCTACAATTTGAAATCTTCTATATCTAACGAATTCGGAAGATTCCTAAACATTTTATCAGCATGGATCATCACCCTAATGGAAATACTGTAAACACAGTGAGCTCCGAGGACGGTTCTTATCTCATGTCAACCTCGTTAAAAAATGAAACAAGGAGTCACGAGGATAGTTCTTTTACTATGTCAACCTCATTAAAAAATGAAACAAATCCCCTTTTCAAAATTCAAAGGTAAACCTTCATTCCAACCACCAAGTTGAATGCAATGAAGCTTGGGGGGCACCCTCCTTTGACATGCGTTATTATGATGCTGGGGGCATGCAAAAGATCGAGCAGTTTTAGCAATGTTCATGCTCGTTAAAAAATAAACGCAAGAATCCGAGCAGTTTTAATACATAGTTCATGCTCGTTAAAAAATAAACATAAGTTGTGAGCAATCTTCCCCTACAGTTCAAGCTCACCCAGAAAAAATGAACCGGTAAATAACCTTGAGAGATGTAACCTTTGACAGCCATATTAAAAACCCTTGGTCGTGTTTATAAGCCATCACCTCCATCCGTTCATTTGGCCAATCGTTCATCTCCATATGTTTGTTTACCCATTTTGAGGAACAACTGCGAAGAGTGATTTCACTTAGCCATCCTTGTGACACTGCCGTGATTGGAAAATTCCAACCTGTACCTGGAATCTGCTGCTATCCCTGTTTATCACCCGTTCCTCAAAAGACGAGTCTTCTTTGAGCTCTTTTCACTGACTCGTAAAATATGAAAAGTTTGCCGAGTTTTGGCCTTCCAGCTCGTTAAAAGGACCGGAAGAGCTATCCCTCCTCTAGATTTTAATCTTTTTGGACCTGAGGGATTATTGCACAAAAAGATCGAGCACTTGTTTTGTTCGGCTCGTTAAAGCAATCGAAAACTCATCCCTTCTGTATTGTTTTATACTTTTTCGGACTTAAGGGATTAAATGACGAAAAAGGAATTTTGGAGTTGACTTTATGTACCTTTTCAGACTCTCTAAAAATGAAAAGGACCGAGTTTTCCTTGTCGTTAGACTCGTTAAAATGATTAAATAGCGACAAACTTGTCTTTAGACGAGAACGAGTTTCCCTATCGCTAGGCTCGTTAAAACATAGCGATGGGCTTGCCCGAAGGGCAGGTTATAGAACAAGCATATGTTATCCTCCTCAAGCTTGACAAAAATAAAGAGGTACTGGTCAGCAATGAATGGGGAAAAATTGGGAGAACCTCACAACTTTAATGGTAGCAAGTCGCTCTTGAACATGACACTTTGTCCTCCGTATCACATCGGGATGGGTTGTTTCATTCACCGGTCTCATAACCATGGTCCTCGCCACACCATCCACATTTTGGGGTAATGCTACCAATCCATCACATCAGTTTCGTTATATGTTCAAGAGATGTTGTTTTGCAAAGAGTCAACCGTGTCCCATCCACTTCCATACATTGTCCTTCATCCATTTCATGACCGCTGCCCTGAATCATACATCACAGTTTGTTTTCACCTCATCACAATCACTAGCTCCGTTCCGTGTCACTGATGTGGGATTCATTAAGGCCCTCCTTTGACGGATCGCTCCTTGTCGACATTAGCTCATTATCCAAGAAGTTGATCTAGGAACAACCCCTTCAGTACTTTGAAGCTTGCATGCCTCAATGGCAAGTTTCTCACTTCCGGCGACAGGTATACATCAATGACCTTCGACCAGAAGATTTTGCATGGTGGTCGACGCCAAGTCCTTTATTCCCACCATGTGAATTGTACTGCCGTACCTTGAGGGTCATCATCCTTATCGGTGATTCCTCTCGCGCTTGTTAACGGTTTACATCATTGACCGGTAATCAAGCGATGTCTTTCCATGTTCGACTTCAAGAAATTCTCACATGGATCGACTTGTACATCGAGTGAAGATCGGAAGAGATTGAAGACCCCGGATCTAGTTTCATCCATCCGGGCTGCGATATATATTCAGGACATAAAGACATTTGATATGTACATCATTACAGCAGATGATCATCCTTCTCAAAGGATGATAATTTCAGCAGAGAATTATCGGTCTACAATCAGACGATCGTCTGTTCTATGTACGAAAATGTATTTATAAAGCTGAGCATGGGAATGCCCGCCTCAGCTAGATCATGAAATGTATGAAAAATAATGTATTGTATTGTATCTTATTACAGGACACTTCTCAGCAGATTGAATGAACTTCGGATCCTCTCAATAAAGCATTTCACCCGATAAACGACCTCATACTTTAGGGGGCATCTGTTATAGACAATTTTGTGCCTTACAGCAACAGGCATGAATTGTCAATAATCCAAGGGATCCAAAGTTCCCTAAACATGATGTTCCTACCCCTAGAGGAACAAGGTCAGCAAACCAACAGCTCTCAGATCAGTTCTCCACCTGAAAACACTCAAAGACAAGCAATCCTGAAATCAAAGCAGGTGCTCCACTAGGCTTCTGCGCTGAAACACAACTCCTCCATGGTGTACCTGCATTGCAAAGCAGGTAGAACAAAGGCCACCTACGTTGAGCGAGATTGGACAAGTGGCACACTGAGTCATTGCTCTGGAATCTTCCAAAAATGACACTTGGATCAGGGATTTCACCTTGTGATGAGTCAGAGGCTCTGTTTCTCCAAGTGGAAGCAAGGTTCTCCAAGTGGACTCAAGAACTGAAGATCAACTAAAGATCAACTGAAGAGAGAGAGGACACAAGGCAGCTACACATCAGTTGCAAGATGACTCATCCTTTCTCAATTCATCTATATATTGAGCTCTCTCCTATGAGCTCAAAGAGGCTGGAATTTTGTGCAAAGTAATGCTATGCTGTTGGTTTCACTATAGAGCTATTGGGTGATTGCTTGAGGGAGGTGAAGAGGAGAAATCCTTTCTGCTGGGAGGTGTTGCTGGATTGGGGCCTTCAATGGTTGTAACTCTCTCAAAAATTTACTTCTTCATTAATAAAAGCTATTGAGGTTCTTCTATATGCTCTTGTTTCAATGATATATTGTGATAATTGCATATTTGATTTACACTAATCCTTGAATCAGTTATGATTGCATGTTGCTTGTAGTTTCCTTCTTTGCTATTTTGCAGGATCTCATTGTAGTTGGGCCAGCAATAGAGCAAGGAGCTGGGAGCAAGCAGCCATAGAGAAGAGTTTGGATTCGACATTAAGCGCAAGGCAACGGTTAGTGCATTCTTTCATTCTCTTTTGCTTTCATAAAGAAGTAAACCTTCAGTAGTTTCCTTTACAGTTGTTGCTGAGGTACTATCACCCTTAGAGTGGGATAGGGTCATCCGAGTCGGATACTTTTCCCTACAACAGTTGTATTAGTTCAATATGAGGAGATGTTGTAGTGTGAGAAAATGAGCATAAACAAATGTTGGTTAAATAAATATTTAGGATAGGGGAGATATTGTAGTGTTTATAAGATAAAATAAGAATTATTCATTATTTATTAATTTATATAATTAAAATACCATTGGTCCTTATATAAGTGTGTTTATTATCATATTATATTTATTTATTACATCGTAAGGCGTTCCCTCTGATAAGAACTTGAACTCCCCTCCCATGCCACCAGTGTTATCCCACAATATTACAGTGCAACACCTTGTCCCCTTCCCCTTCGTAGATTTTGTGACCCCTCGTACATGCAAAATTTCAACAGCCTTCGAGTTCCCTATATGCTAATGCACCTACTTTATTTTTATCATAAGTATGGTAGCTTTGTTATTTCATGCCTTTTATGCTATGTCGTGAATGAATTGAATTAAGTGTTTGGTCTCGTGATTACGACATCCTAAGTATGTTTTCTGGACATATACTTCAAAGCTTCACTGTGTAGTGAGTAAATGTCGATTGTAAACAATTTAGTGCATTATTGACATACAAATTTTACATTTATGTACGCATTTCTATACCCAAATTTAAGAATATGTAAACTTGAATCAAAATTAATACATCCCCATATAAATACAAGGTTTTACTCTCTAATGTTCCAAAAAAACATTATATTAGCTTCGTTATCACGAAAATGAACCAAGTGGCTAGGTACCTTTATCTTAGGGCCACCTTGCATTGCGTGTTGCCCCAAATGAAGAATTTTATAAAATACTATCAATTATAATCCATTAGAATCATTTTAGAGGTACTGAAGATTTACAAAAGTTCAATCACAAATCTACTATTTTTTTTTTTTTGTTTTGGGGTATGTTTAACAAAATTATTTCGCTCCAAGGAAAACCTCTTATCGCATTAGTAGATGGCATCCCTAATGAACCTTGAGTAATCTAGTGTACCCCTGGTACACTTGTACTTGAAGACCTATTGTACAAAGGAAAATTGATCTACATTGCACATGTTAAAATATTATCACACTTGTCATGCCATGTCCACTCTGTATTCAAGTCTAAACCCAGTCCACCCATGCACAACACTAGGAGCAACTCAGTCCTGTATATAAAGGTTGTAGATGATGTAGTCATTATGAGGCTAGAAGCTTTAGAATTTTTTGTGAATCCATTGGTTTAATGGCAAGAAGTAGAATGATACTACTATTACTTGTCAACTTTGTACCTACATGCTAATTAATGGTCAAGTGCCCTTGCATTTGATTTGTTTGAATGACCTTTTATAAAAAAGACATGAAAATTTCTTTTGAAATTTGAGCGGGATTTGATCACCTAATTACGATTTGTGCATTTGATAAAGGGTGTTTTCTAATGAAGTGAGGGGTCTTCCATTTGTGTGAATTAACATAGTTCTCTAAAAACACCCCTTCAAGACTTGTTGTCTACCTTTTTTTATTAATTCTCTAAACTACCTTTGATCAAGAAAAAACACCATCACAAAACTTATTTTTTCTATTTTTGTTTGTTACCCTATCTGATAGGTTTTGAAATTAATATTGTGTTGGCCCACACATTAAAATAGAATGATTTGTAATCTACATATTGTGGTGTGCATATATGTATCTCCTTTATGTACCATAGTAGATAAGCTCCAAGAATAGATTGCAAACACACTTTCACAACTCCATGTCAGCCATATACTCCATGCCTCGATAGAAGATGCAAATCTCCAATAGAAATATTATGTTCCTGTGGTAGATTAACATCACAGGTGCCATGTGATGCTAGAGGCAACAATATGAAAACTAATCCAGTTTTTGAAGCCTTTCTACACATTGTCTGCTCCTCTTCAACCATTACAGTCACATTTAAGCAGAGTGCCTATTGGGTAAAGACAACTTGTCTGTAATGATGAGTGTGCCAAGTTAAAGAAGTATGCCTTTGGCCTCTGCACAACAAAAGTTGATCTATCAAGGGTGAATTCACAAATTTCAGATTTGATAACTAGAGAGCCAGAATGGGTCTCAGATGTTGAGGAAAGGTTTAGATTCTTGGTTTTGTCTAAAAAAAGGGCATTCATTTGCATGTTTTATGTGAAATGCCCAAGGAGAAAAGGGATACATTGAAGCTTCTTGCAGAAAGATGTAACCTCTCTGTATATTTTGCAGGAAGGGATCCAACATGTGTTTTGATTATACAAGCTACACAAAACTCAAAATCCCCTCTGCATCGTAGCATAAATTCCAAGGGTTTAATTCTTGCAATAGTGAAGGTGTGTCCTTTAACTTTCAATTAATATCTACTATTGATCTAAGGATTGTCATTTTCCTATTTGATTTACCATGCAATGCAAACATGAATTCACTAATATTGAGGTTTAGAGGTGAGCGTGAGCTAGTGTGGTTGAATGAAAATAATGCATTAGTTATATTTAAAGATCACACAAGAGCTGCAACAACTCTTAAGGTTGTGAATCATGCATTTGCATACCAAGGGGCCAATGAAGCACCTGCAACAAACGTAATTCCCAAACACACTATATGGAATGCAACAAAATGATCAGAAAACTAAAAAAACTCATGCATGGACAATAAATGAGAAAAATTCAAGTGATGGTTGAAACAATTAGCAATTTTCTTGTATTGAAGATTTAAGGAAGCCCTCACATCATGTATATTTTAATTGTAATGCCATAAAAGCATGTTTCCATGGAAATTTTTATTATGAAATATGTTAAAATTTGTTATTAATCAATTCATAAAATTATTTGTTTTATTTTTTATCCAAGGAAACTCACAACAGGGAAACCTAGAGTACAATCACCCATTTCAATAAGAAATACGAAGGAATTGTACCAAAACAACCTATCATTTCAAAATAACAAATCATGATCTACTTTATTTACAAGGCATTCATGTTGGTATAATTAGACAAGGTCATTAACTTGAACACATGCCTCATGATTTGTAACGCTCAAGGAAGCAACAGTAAGATTTCATTGTACCATGGTCCTTTCTTTTTGTTGATATTTTCCTGTCTTTCAATAGTTGTCAAAGAATAATTAATTAGTGCTATATGCTCTCACCTTACATTTCATTGTTGCATGGTCCTTTCTTTTTGTTGATATTTTGCTGTCTTTCAACACTTATCAAAGAATAATTAATTAGTGCTATATGCTATCACCTTACAACATTTCCTTTACAATCTCTGGTGCAATTTCTAGTTATATTTATTAATAAAGATAAGAATAATGCTACCTTAAACAATTTTGCTTCGTCAAAAATAAAATAAAGAAATTAAAAATAACTCTACTTTAAAACATAAATAACTTTAAACTAAAGTAATAAGGCAAACTTGACTTAGTCAAGTTATTGGTGGTTTTTGAGCTCCAGGTTTATGAGAAACCATGGTATCGGTCCATGGTATTCATGTATAATATAGCCTGTTTAAAGGAGGAAATTAAACGACTATAAATCTTAACTTTGGATCTACCAAGTGCTAAGAGGGATCAAATCTCTTGAGATTTGAACCTCTTTTGGAGTGAAAAGATAATTGGTCCCTCTAGGCTCTTGGTAGATCTGGAGTTAAGATGGATCTATGCTGGTTTTATTTTGACGGAGAGAAAATGTTTACAAAACATTACATTACATTATAACATCTCTACCTTATTGGGTTGGAGAGTGCCTCTAGGCACAATTATCTTTAAATATTATTTAATAATGATGTAGTCTAAGTAATAGATCAAATGATTTTTTAAAGGAGATTTTTAATGCATGAATGGATTCAACCCTTTGAAAAATCTTAGTGATACTTCATTTTCGCAAATTAAACAACTTAAAATCATGATCTTTAAAACGTCTCTGTGGAACTATGAAAAAAATTAACCAAGGAAAAATGTTTTGTAAAAAACTATTTCATCTATTAATTAGATTATGTGTTTTCATACTGTTGTATTCACAAAAATATATGGACAGCATGCTTAAGCTAATGCAGGAAGCTCATCCACCATCATGGCAGACAAATGATTTTGATTGCAACTTCATTTTGGAAAAAGAAATGAGCGTTAGAGCTTCCAACTCATTTAGCAATCCTTGAGAAAAAAATTCCAAGAGTCTTAATTTTTGAGAAGAATTAATATTTTTCTATGTAGGTGTCGATTTTTTAGAAGAATTAACATTTTATTTTAGTAAATAGATTGTGTTTTCCAAGTTGGTATATTTTATGAGTTTTAGAACTATATGATTCATATTTAGAAAAGCTATGGATAGGTGATATTTTTTCCATGAAGTAAAAGAAAATTTACCTTGAAAATCATAAGAGATTCTACGGATAGATTGAGTGATTTTAGAATTCAGAAAAATATGATTTGTGGACTGATTTATGAACTAATTTTAGGATTTAGGAAAATCTATGGAGTGATTTGAGGATCTAGGAAAATATGTAATGCTTAAGGGAGTAACTGTGATGAAAGGGGAGAATGGCTAAATGAATGTAGAACAAGAGAGTTTTATGGGTATTTGTGTATGTACATGTTTAAATAATGAAATATTTTTTTCATACATTTATTGGGTTCATGAATTGTCCTTGTGTTTGTGTGAATGAAGAATTCTAATCTTTGTGAAATATATAATTAGAAGAGTTTCAACATCTGTGTGAAGCCTATAATTGATGATAGATTAATTTATAAATTTGTCATGTGAAGAAGTAATATTGTGCAAGGATTAACCACAATTTATGGTTAAGTAAACTAAGTGAAGAATTTTGTACATGTTGTAAAATTCACTGTGTGTGGATTAGAAGGATTTTTACATGTGTTAAAATTTTGGTTGTTTGCTACAAGAATTCTCAGTTTTGATTACTAATGGATTTGATTTCGTGTAGAGTGAAATTTCTGAGAAGTTGAGTTCATGGAAGGATTATATTGCATGCAATACTTGCTAAGAGTAAATTTACTTGAGCTTGTTGTAAAAGGGTATTCATATAATCCATTTCATGGATTCAAAGGCCAAACCAAATTGATGGTCAAACATAGGAAGCAACAATTGGGGACATGTGAAAAATATTCACATAAAATATGTATTATAAATGCATACAAGTTTTGAATAAATTTTTATGAGGAGCATGAGACTCAAGAAGTGGAACTTTGTAGGAAAAATGGATTTTCTTGCTATCAAAATCCAACGTGGAAATTGCGACCATAGTTTTGCTTCACCAATGATTTGTGAATAATTTTTATTGAGTATAGTTGTACTCTCAAATTTCTTTGTTCTCTGTTATGAGTCCTTAATATGCAGGGATTGTATACGAATTCGAGGTGTTTTGATTTCAAATCAATTTGTGTAATTTTGTATATTATTTTTAGTTATAATTACCATCTCAATTTTTATTCGTTTTTATAAGTTATTGTTTGGTTTCAAGGGAAAAATTGTACCTTCTATTTATAAGAAATGGACAAAGGTTACATTTTTATATGTTATTCAAATTCATTTGATCATTGATTTTTGATTGATATCTATATCGGTTTTGCAAAAGAGACAAAGTAAGAATTTAGAAAAAAAAGTCATCAAACTGCTAGAAGGGTTGTTATAACTTTACCCTTTCATCATACAAAAACCACTCTCAATGGAGCATTGTTTATCTTACGAAAAAGTTTTCATCATTCCTTTCATATGATTTACATTCTTGAAGACCCAAAGTGGAATGGTTCTAATAAAAAAAAAAAATCATCAAGTCATCATTTTCTAGCAGAAGGCATGTTATTGTGTTGGGCTTTCATCATATGAAAATTGCTCTATTTAAAGCCCAACATTCTCAAAATACATAGTAAAAAGGAAAAATATCAAGATTTGCAGAAAATGAGTCACTGATATATCACACAAAAGAAACATTATAGATGTGTAACAAAAGATTAAATAATCCCAAGGGTCAAAAGGAAGTTTTGTTTGTTGGCCATCCTTGATTTCTTGGACTTTACATGTGCTTTAATCCATATCCAGTATTCTTTTTGAGATACAGCCTACCACTTCATTCATGTGCTTGTAGATGTTTTCAATAGTCAAAATAGAGAAGAGTGATATTTTCTAAGAGAATTTTTGGAAAACGGCAAGAAGAGATTAATTTTTAATGCTTGATGAGCCATTTAACCAATTTCATTACAATAAGAGAGTCTCCATAAATATGCAGGGAAAAATGCCGTGTTTTAGAGCCAGCTGAAGTATAGAGAAGAAAGAAAAAGGTTTAATAGAGTTTTTGGGTGCCTATCCTATGTTTATTAAAAGAATAGTGGGTGTCAAAGAGGTGAAGCACCCCCCCAGCCCCACTGATAGTAAGGATTCCTTGTGCAACTCCATAAAAATATGCCCAAGGTAGATATTTTAGAATTTTTTTTGTCTAAGTATTCCTTTGGAGTGTTTGGAGAGGATGATTGGATGTAGGATACTGCAATGGTTGAGCTAGATATGGCCACCCCGATGGAGGCAAAGAAATTGTTTGTGAAGAGAACTGAATTCCTATCTAACCATATTCCCTAACATAAAATATGTGGAGGAGATTTTTTGTGAGCCAGTTCCTTTTGAAACCCAATGTCTTAAATAAAGATCAATAGTTTCCTCTTCCTAAGGAAACAACATGTTTTCTAGATTGTTGAGATCTACCCAAAATTTTATGGTAAAAGAGAAATTGATGAAAATGTGGGTTGTTGTCTCCACCTCATTCTAACATAAAGAATAGATACTTGGCACTTTGAAAGACCTTTTCTTGAGTTTTTCATAGGTCGGGACTTTATTCTGTAGCATGATCCACATAAAGAGTTTTATTTTTAGCGGGCATTTAAATTTCAACAATTCCCTCCCACTATGGAGACTCTCCAGGATCACGCTCTTGAGATAGAGTTAAGAAACCAAATTTTGGGGCATATGAGCCATATGGACTAGGATACTAGACATGTTGGTCCTCGTAATTTGATAGGGAGATATTAGAGAAGTTTTGGGATTTAACATAATGATCCCATACAACAACCTCCTCTACTTCTAATTGAAGGTCCCAAGTTGTCAACCATTCATGTCTTCCATCTACATGGATCACTAGAGCTACTCATTTTAAGGTGAAATGCCCCGCATCATTTAGAGAATTTATGAGGGGGTCCAAGAGACGATGCAAATGTTGTCAACCAATCTAGGGATCCCTACGTAGGAGGATTTTATGATCATTCCCAACTTTCCAGCTAAGGTAGTTGGCTATAATAGGGAAGGATTTTAGCATTCCTTTCAATATAATTGATCCATTGTGAGGAGAATTTTGGGGAGTTTAGATCTAATCTATCAGAGATAGGGGCATGGTATATATCTAGTGCATTATATGAGACCAGAGTCCCTCCCCTTGTATAATTTTTTATTCTCCTTTAGTTCCCAAGGATTTTGCAAACTAAGTGATATTTTTTTAACCTACTGACAAGTTAGTATAGTTATAAACCTCCAAGTTGTGAAATAAAAAGTTCCCCTTTTATTTTTTTTGGAACAAAAGAAGAAAAGCGTTAATTTCTTTAATCTATGTAATATACCTATCACTATCTATGCTAGAAAGGCCCAGTATATCAGGATGGACTCTACGATAGCTTTACAGAGAACCAATATACTTAGCTTTGTAGAGCCATTTGTTTATCCACGTGTATTTTTTTTGTATATTTTCCAATAGTTACAACCAATCTATTTTCCTATAGTTACTGAGTTTAAGAGAGAACCCTAGGTATTTAACGCCATTAGATACCACCTAAAGAGGAGAAGATAAAATGTCAGTTGCTTCCCTTCTTTCCCTATCCAACAACCCCCATCCAAAGATGGAGGATTTCCTCAAGTTTACTACCACTTCTATGGCTTGAGAGAAAATGTCTAGGATTTCCTTGAGAGATTGAAGGTGCATCCCAACACCATTTGAGAAAATTAATATTTCATCTACAAACAATAGATGGGTGAGAGAGAAATTTTTGGAGATGCTTATGCCTTTAAAATTTCCTCTTTGTATTTCCTCCAATATAAACTTTCTTAGTCCCTCTGCTACTAGAAGAAATATCAGGGAGGAGAGAGAAAATCCTTGTTGAAGACCCCTTTTACCACTGAAAATGGAAAATTAGCCCCATTTATAAATATTGCAAATGTGGGTGTGCTTATAAAACTCATTATGCATGTGAAAAATGAATGATTGAACTGAAGGTGCTTAAGAAACAAAATAATATATAACCAACTGACTCTATCAAATTCTTTGGAGACATCCACTTTGTAAATATTTTTGTATTTTAGTGTGAATAAAGTGTTATCACCTAAAAAGTGACCACCTAGCAATTTTCCAGTAGGATGATCGAAATACACCATGTAGTGTGGGTTTCTACACAAAGACCCACTTTCACCTTAGGAAATTATTTTAGAGACCATTTTCCTAAATTATTTCTCAAAATAGCCCAAAACCCCATAGGAATAATTAAATAAACCATTATTTATTTATTATTCCATTGAAATAATTATTAAATCACTATTTATTAATTATTTCTAACCACATTACCGAGGAATAATTAAATAAATAATTATTTATTTATTATTCTTTAATCATCACACGTTTCTCTCATGAAAAAATTATTAAACCATTATTTACTAATTATTTCTAGCTCACCTTGGCCATATTTCCTTCAAGTAATTAATAAATATTTTTTATTAATTAATTACTTTAATCATTTTTATTAATTAACTCAATTAATAGTTATTATTCAAGTTATTTCGTTAAATAAATATTATTGACCATTTCATTAATATTTTCCTCTCTTAAATATAATAAAATACTACTAATGGTTAGATCTTGATTTGGTCTAATAATATTTTATTATTTGACTAGATCTAGATCTATCCTAACATTTTATTATAAATAGAGAATTTTTTTCCTCACTCTCTACACATGACCATTTCATCGTTGTCTTTATCATCTCAAGCCTTTCGAATTCCCACTCGAGTTTTGATCGTCTTCTATTTTTTCCCACTTGCAAAGGAGGAGAGAGAAACCAATCACCAACAATGAAGGGAACATGAAAGGACCCTCCCATGGAGGAGGTCTTACAGGCCCTAAGTCTCAATAGCCTTGCTCCATCAGGTGTATTACTTTCATATTAATAAAATTTAGCCATTTCATTGGGTATATTTATGTGGTTTTTATCTTGCATTTTTAGTCTTTGTGATCATGTTTTCCAGGGTTTTATATGACCAATTTTTGTAGATTTGAAGCTGTTAACTAAAGACTACAAAGTTTATTTTTATTTTTTCATGTTAGGGCTATTTATCACTAGTAGCTGAAGTGGATTGTTTTGGTACACATTCCAAAAATATCCATACTAACATAGAGTGAAGGCCTTATTGTGCTAATCTGATAGCTTCATGGATTTTCCCACCTTCAAAGAATCCAAATTCTGAGGGGATATGTTCTTAGAAAGCACATATTTGAGGCTAAGAGCAATAATCTTGGAAATAATTTTGTATATGGTGTTGCACAAGGAGATGGTCGTGAAGAGGTCAAAAGAATCGGATTTGTCTACCTACTATAGGGATTAATTCACGGGTGATTATGGATGACATACCCTCTCAGTTATTCCTGGGATCCAAGGTAGGCTGTTTAAGATTAGCTACAAGTGTCACAAAGAAACATACAACTATTCATATTAATGCATGATTTACAAAGCGGAAGGAGAAGGATTACCCTAGTTCTTAGTGTAGCCATGCTAGGGAACTTAATGTTGCAAAGCGGAAGACCTCTCCGCTAGCTCCTAGATCATAACCTGCACATAGACAAGACAAAGCGTAATCCTACAACATATAAAACTTGATAATTAAAACATCAATATATGAGAATATAAGCTAACATGTATCTAAGCTACTTATTAATCATGGAATCAAATCAACATGTAAAGGAATACAATATCGAAACCATCAAGAGGACAACACATAAACATATCTATATTATTAGATAGAAGAAGAATGATTACAACCATATTGGCTAGATCAAGCCTACTTTAGTCCTTCAGCTCCCATATCTCTCTCTGTGTCAACTTCTTTGCAGCATACCAATACTAAATCTCTTGCAAAATTTCGACAACCATTCGACATTTATCAAAATGACCAATCCTCCAATATATAGATGATGAGAGGCTCATCCTTGCCAATTCTTTCATGAGTTCCATTGAGGCAAAAGATTGGATGTTGCCTCGCTTTATTTCTCCTTCCCTTCCCATGAGACTCCGTTAGGAATAGCAATGTCCTTAGTTAGGTCCAAGGTGAATGTTTCCTACTTTTTGAGCTGACATTTGATTAAAAAGTGGAGTGTCAATTAGTCAACTCATGCTTTGACCTCCAAAATCTCACAAATATCCAGTAACACTACCCCTTAGGTAAAACAGAGCATTAACCTAGGGACTAATGGCTTTCGCCAAGAGATGGAAAGTGTTATAACTCTCCTTTTCGGTTTCTGTCATGTGTTACCCTGTAAAATGGGCTTATTATTTAGGTCTAGTCTTCAACCAATGTGTATTTCTCTTCTTAGCTGATGAGGAGGTCATTTTCCTGTATAACAGATACCCCCTAAAGTGTGAGGTCATAGATGAATATGATGGCCATAATACTTTACAAATATTGTAGGGAAAGGGAGAGAGGATCGGAGCTTCAAGACCGCGGGAGACCTAAAACAAACCACATATGTCAAAAAATATTAGGTAATGTTCTAAGTAAGAAATTCCCATGCTCAGTAGCTGTGTTTGAGTGATTTCCCAAAAAACGATATGGCAATCATGTCCACCAATAAGAATAATGTGGAACTGTGTCATAATACGATCAACCTGACAAGCTATCTCTGAAAACAATATACGTAGCTTGGGATAGGAAACAAGGTTGAGTGATGTAAGCCTCTACCCAAGGTCTTGGTCATTGTTTATCTGAACAACATATTTTTGCACATGTGAATAAAGGAGTTGAAATTGAACATGTGAGAAATCGTTTGATTACTAGTCAATGATGAAAACTATTAGCAGACATGAGGATGGTCATCGATAAGGATGATGGTCTCTAAGATTCATAGTACAATTTAGCAAGTGTGAGAAGGATGTTGTCGTCAAACAATTGTAGAATCATTCAACTCGGAGCCAATGATGAAAATACCTAATCAAACACAAGGTAACCTACCACTGATGACTACAAGTTCCTGGGTACTAATATTTTTTTGGATCTACATCCTTGACAGAGTGTTCAAGTCGATAATAAGATATCTATCAAAAGGCAAGAAATGAGGTGTCCTAGATCAATTGACACGAAACGAGACAAGAATGATTGTTTTGGAGATAAATTTTGAGCAATGGATTAAACATAAAGAGGGAATTTTTGAAATATATGATGGATGGTTGATACCAAAGTAGAGGATAAATGGATCCCTTGAACAATAGAAGGCACGGCACAAAGGTTTACCAGGGAGCTTAGACTCATGAACACCAAAGAGCATTAGGATCAGAGTATTGTAGAAAATCATGTAGATTCACAAGCTCATGCAATGTACTAAATCACAGGACAAGAATCTACTACTTTCAACCAGCGGAAGCCAATAGATCGATGAAAACAATATGAGCATGAAGAAGACAAATCAATGGCACATAACACAAGATGTATATGTGGAAACCCACTACTCAAAACCCCACTAGCTGTATTACATATATCATAAATATGAGTGAAGATACAAAGCTTGTTCTCAGTAGAACAATTTCACACAATTATGCTCAACTCTCTCAGCTCACAAGCTAGCTCTTGGCCAACACTTACCCAATTATGTAGCTCTCCAAGCTCCTAATCTCTTGTGTAATTCATAGGATAAATAATCTGTATTTAAAGGGAAATCATGCTTCCAAAACTGTGCAATCCAAACATAGGATCAATATCTGATGCATGAATGATATTTGCACTCTAGTAAATAATACCATTGATAGTACACTATCCCCCACTCTATTGTCAACTGGGTCTTTCTCATAATCAACATGCATGAGTTTCTCATGAGGGAATCTTCAGTTAATTGGCATAGCACTAGTGGATGTATTAGTGCACCAACTGACTCTTATTCCTCTATTAGTTCCAAAAACAATTTAGAACTAATTTAACTGAACTTAACTTAGTAAACTGAGTGATCTAATTTCTAACTCAATTTAAACTCATGTTGGACCTCTAAAACTTAGGGAGAACATATACATGACTAGGAAAGACTTCCAACACGAAATTCCTAAGTTAATTAAGTTAATTAAACTTAATTAACTTTTTACAAGTTTCTATGAGAATATAATTCAATTTTAATTCAAGGATAAATTAAACATGAATTTCTTGTTGCCATTTATCAACACTCTCTCTCAACAAGAAAGGGGTTATCAACTACCCCAATCTTGTCTCTATGAAACTCGAATTTACATCTTGAAAATTCCTTTGTAAAAAATGTTAGTATCTTTCTCCTCAGTGGGAATGTACTTTAACAACATAATCCACCTCAATACACAATACCTAAGATGATGATATCAAATATCAAAATGCTTGGACCGATCATGAAAAACTGGATTTTCAAGGAGTTTTATATAGCTCTGATTATCACAGTGAATCACAGTTGGATCCATCTGCTGACCAAGCAAACCAACCAAGACCTTCCTCATCTAGATGACCTCACATGTTGCCTGACTCACAATCATGTACTTTTCCCCTGTCGAACTAAGTGCATCCGTTCTCTTTTTCCTGTTGTAGCAAGAAACTGTCACTGACCCAATACTGAAGATCCCTCCTAATGTTCTCTTTCTATCAGATGGAATCCTTGCCTAATCTACATTGGTGAAGCCTCGAAGCTTCACTCCCTCTGTCTTTCTGTACCATAATCCATACTAAGAGCTCCCCTAAGGTATCTCAACGCATGGTTCTTCCAATACAACTTGGTAGGCCTAACCATCACTTGACTAAGTTGGTTAACTGCATAGCACATATTCCGTCATGTGTTTACCAAGTACATGAGTGAACCCACAAGCTACCTGTAAATAGTAGCTTCCACTAATTCCCCTAAAGTAGCATCCTCCTTCCTCTAGTTAACTGCTAGAGGAGTCTCCATGGGTTTACTTCTCTCCATGCGGAATCTCCTAAGTATCTCATTAACATACTTTCTCCTAGACACAAAAAACTCCCCATCTTCCTGCCATACTTCCATGCCAAGAAAGTAATGCATGGTCCCCATGTCCTTCATCTCAAAATATCTTGCAAGGTCCTCCTTGCAATACTTGATCAGTTGATCATCACTTGTTAGTATGAGATCATCAACATAAAGTACAATGATCAACAACTTACCTTCCACCACTATGTGGTATGGGTTCGCATCTGCTTAACTCTTCGTGAAGCCCAACCCGGTGAAGTGGCTATCTATCCTAGTGTACCAAGCACGGGGTGCTTTATTCAGCCCATACAATGATCTCTTGAGCTAGCACACATGCGAATCATGGTCAAAGGTCTCAAAACCTATAGGTTTCTATATGTACAACTTTTCCTCAATCATGCCATTAAGGAAGGTTGTCTTCACATCCATCTAATGTATCTTCCAACCCATCTGTGCTGATAGTGCCAATATAGATCTGATTGATGCGTACCTTGCAACAGGATAAAAGGTCTCATCACAGCCAATCCCCTCTACTTGTGAAAAGCCACAAGCCACAAATATATCTTTATGCTTCTCCACACTACCATCTACAGATTTTTTTACCTTATAAAGAAAATGGGAGCTCACCATTGACTTTTCCTCCGGTCTCGGAACTACATCTCAAACATTGTTTGAACTATGGACTCATACTCCACCACTATGGCAACAACCCAAACCGACTAATGCACTGCTTCCTTAAAGTAAGATGGCTCTGTCACAACACATTTTCCCATAACAACCATGTATCTAGTGTACCTCTCAAGCGACCTCCTTTGCCTGCACTGGGAAGTGGGTGCTCCCACATTCTCTCATGCATCATCCAACAATCTATGAGCCTCTCTAGTGCATTTTCTTCCCTCTCTGGAAGACTTTGCCTGAGTGTATGTATCCACTCTCAGATCCTCTACATGTGGCTGCTCCACCTCAATCTTGAGGCTCCTCAACCTTAGGAGCAAAAATCTCCTCATCGACATGTAGCTCAGGCTCCCTCTCAAGAGAAACTCACATGGCCTTCT
Organism: Pinus tabuliformis; assembly: GCA_031772625.1. Lineage (NCBI taxonomy): Eukaryota > Viridiplantae > Streptophyta > Pinopsida > Pinales > Pinaceae > Pinus > Pinus tabuliformis. Next base: position 97,951,319 of record CM062820.1, read on the forward strand.
CCTCATCGAATTTGACATCCTTGCGAACCACTGTCAACTTTCTGGTTGGAAAGTACACTCAATAGTTGTGAGGTGTATTAGTGTACCCCACAAATATCACCAACTCTACAGTAGGCTTAATATTCTTTGTGCATCTTTGGTCATATGGGAATATACCGATGACCAAAAAATCTTGAAGTGACCAACATCTGGCCTCTTACCGGATTAAGCCTCCTATGATGTCTTCATCTCAAGTATCCGATGTGGTCTGTTGTCCTTTGATATAACCTAAGGTCAAGTAGTTATGCCAAAGCATCTATAGTGTTTTTTTGTTTTAAATGATTGGATGACCAGTGAACTAATTTATAAACAGGTGCTTTAAAGTTAGACAAATTTTTGATAAAATGAAAGGTTGTTCTTTAACTGCACATGGTTAGTTTGATTTTAATGGGATGGAGAAGTAGAGTTTGAAGAGGTATAATTGATTTAATATTAAAATTGAGTATTTAACCATTTACAAGAAGAAATTAAGAAAACAATTCTTTCTTAATCAAAAAAATATAATCAAACTATTACATAGATCTAGTGTAATTTATATTCAAAAAGGAATTTACAATAACAGATAGTTCTGTAAATTATTATCTTATTTAAATTACAATTTCACAAAGGATTCAAAATGAAACTGAAATTCAATTATATTTTAAATCGATAATTGCAAAAGGTTTAATTTATATGAAGAAAACATAATGAATAGACAATATGAAATACAACTCACTGAGAGACAGACCATATGAGACAAATCAATAATCTTCTATTATTTCAAAAATGCTCTAGCTTAGTACAATTCTGCTTGATAACTTGTTCAAGGGTTCAATCGATAATAACTCAAAGGAGGAGTTATTTATACAAAAATTTACAAAAGAACTACAATATATTTGGAATAGAATACCATAATAGTACAAAATTACAAAAATAGAACAATATAATATGAACCGAAAAACTGCTGAAGAGGTGGCTCTATCCTTTGGGAATCTGTTGATGATATGGCCTGAAAACGTTGATGAGCTATCCTGAAAACATTAATGAGTTGTTCTCTTATCCAAATGAGGAATTACTCATTTGTTTCACACAATTGATCCCATCTCTGTTCACTTGGGATTTTTACATTTACCATCTTCCTGAATGTTTCATCCACTTCTGTATATCTTTAAAAATTAGGCTTGTTGAGAAACAAGTGCTTAATTTCATGTAAGATGATTAAATCAAATTCCAAGGCTTCTAGAAAATCCCTCCCCGTTATATGTCCTTTAACTCCTGCAAATTTGGCTCTGTCTACTGCAATAGCATATAAATCCTTGCAATAATCATCTAATCTAATTAACTTATCATTTAAACCTACTAACCATGGCAATCCTTTCTGATTTAAAACATTAAATTTTGAATGAAATCTCTTAACAGATGATCTAGGTGGCCCTAGAGCCACACCCAGGACAAAGAGGGCTTATGAAAGCTCGAAAATCAAAGTGTTTGTATTATGATCAAACCAGGTTCATGTTAAATATCTCATCATCGTGATCATGGTGGTGTGAACGGTTCATCAATCTAAGTCTGGATGAGGAAGATATAGGCAGTCAAAGTTTGGTTGACTTTCGCTGACTCGACAGGATTAAAAGAGACATAATTTGGACTTTTTCCAGTGGACAGAATCCGGCCAACTCTAGCCAGATTCTGGGTGAAATTGTTGCCTAGCTAAAATGTCCCCTTCGGCCTAAAATCAAGATTTTCAAAAATGGCCATAGTGTTTGTATAACAAAAAAAAATATTAAAAAAAAGGGTGGCAGTCCACCAACCCCGCCACCCCAACCCTTATCAACTATGCATAATGTATGGAGTGGTAGACCACTAACCCCGGCCCCTCTCCCCACACCACGAAGCTTCCATTACTCCGTGTAGAAGTTTGGGTGGTGGGCCAGCCCTTGGGGCATGAACCCAACCCCCATTAAAACAAACAATGCCACGTGAAGGGATGTGGAACCCATTGGGGCTGGCGGCAAGTAAGGTGGGCGGGCCACCCAAGGCGGGCCCACCCCGACCCTTTTTGAATTTAGAAAGTTGGTTATGTGAAAAAAGGAAGGGGTGGGTTTTGACGCCCGACCTCCTCCATAATAAATGGATTTGTAACCACTCCACCCAACGGAGTCCTTGTGAAGTCCGCCAACCTTTTTTATATAAACCTGTCATTTTTCAGTGCACCTAGGCATGGAGGAACCAAGATCAGGTATGGTAATCAAGACAAATTTTTAATTAATTTATTTGCGGGTGGAACCATGATTGAGCGAAATTTCGAGGAGGGTGAAATTTTTGCAGTGTCCAAATTGGACAAATTTTATGTTGATCTTACACCTTTCAACGACACGAACCCGATGGTGAAGTTAGTTTCCTGATCTGAGCAGCAGATTTTCCGAGGCTGGAGGAGAGAATCGTTAAGGAATCTAAGGGGAATCTAAAATATTCCTTGAGCCCCAGATTTCCACTTTCTCAGAATTCAGAAATTTGATACTCGATTTTGCACTCTTCGACGCCACAAATTTGATGGTGTGTTCAAATTTTTCATTTGCTCATTTAATTTTTCTGTCACTTTTATAAGTGGAGTGCAGGTGTTAGCATTCACCATGCGAGCAGTCATTCCATGAGATTCGATGCAGTAAGGTTGATGGTAAGACCAGCTTCAGCAGTTTGACATCCTCTTCTTCAGATGGCCCGAGGATGTTAGGTATATGTAGTGTGTTCATGTACTTCTTTTTTTGATGCATTGTGTTGCATAGATCCTTGTTTGATGTTTTAAGTGGGATCTTGTTTCTTACTTGTTTTCATGATTCCTGCTTAATGTGATGTGGAATCATATGTGTGATGTACTTGTTGTCATGATTCGTCATGTTTCGTTTTAGATCCCTTTGTCGTCATGTTGATGGGATACTCATGTTGTCGCCATTTTCTCCATGTATGTTTGTATTGAGATCCCTTTTATGCCATGTTGGTTGGATGATCATCATGAATGATTTTAGGTCATACTGAGAGGAGTCCTTTTTGACTGAGAGTTCCTGTAATGAAACATCTCTTGGAGCCACTCCTGCGTGAGGGAATTTTCCTTCTATGGTAGTGACGTCACCTCTATGTACATCATCACCATTGACAACACTAATGCAGTGGCCTACACCATCTTGACATCGAGGCCCGGAGACGTAGTCCCTCCTGGATGAACTCCGTTATCAACAGCTTATGTTTTCATGTGTTGATGATTGTCATGTTCCTCTTCTTTACAACATTTAGATGTTTTCATTTATGTTCTTTCAAAAATTCAATTTAACACATCATGAAAGTAAAAGGTCTTGGAAGGGTCCTTTGTCACACCCAAACCTGGATCAAGTGGTATCAGAGCGGTCTTTGTGTGAATGTGAATTGCAGCATGAAAAATGGAATGTGCAGTGACAGAGGATGAAAAAGCGATGTACGAGACCATGCTCAAAATTTCCCAAAGGGCAGAAATAATGTATGAAGCTCTACAAAAAGAGATAAAGGAAAAGGAGCGATTGAAGATTCAGTTGCGAAGCATTGGAAGAGACCCTGGAAGAACTGAAGTGCAACAAAAATCTTCAAACAAAGAACGTTGAATTGAAGATGCATCTACAAGAAGAGAAAGAGGAAAAAAAGTTTGCTACAATAGCTACAAGCTAAGGACGATGCCTTGGAAAAGCTGCAGCATGACCCATGTGAGGTAAAAATAGTTCTCTGAATTCATGTATGTGTCTTGATGATGATTTCATTGTTTCTAAAAATCATACCATAGGAATTGGCTTCAAACTATTGAAGAGAATGGGGTATGAAGGAAAATGCTTGGGTGTTAATGGCCGCGGCATTATCAATCCCATCAAAGTGGAGGAATTACCCCATCAAATAGGACTTGGGTATATCAGAAAGGAAGATGGGGAATGCGTCGAGATAGCTAACAAACCGCCAACAATAGAAGTTGAGCAGCCCTCATCAGTTCTTTCCAAATCGAAAGAGGAGGTAAAACATGTTGATTTCCTTTCGGTTTCGTCTTCACATAGTATGATTTCTGTTGGAGATGTGGAGATCCCAATTACAGGGACAAACATTAGGCTCCTTACTAGGGTGAGGCACGAGGAGGAAAAATAACTTGGTGTTAATAACCAAGACATAACTGTTATATACCTAGGGGGATAATATGGGGTACCAAGGGAGGTACCTAAGGTAATAATGTAATAATGGGATGGGCCATAGTAATAAATAAGGTGGTTAACCCATGTCATGTAAAGGACCACAAGTAGTTAATAATAATGTAATGGGCCCATGGTATTGGTTTGATGGTATGAGGGAACCATGGTAATGATCCATGGTATTGTATGTATGAGGCCTATATAGAGGCTAGAGACTCCGCATGGGAGATAGTCAAGAATTATTGTATGAACAGGCATATGGCTTTTGGAGTGTTCTCCTTCCTTAAGGAGTGAATGTATGGTGTTACTCTACCTTAAGGGTTTGATCAATAAAGAAGCATTTCGATCTATTTTGATCTTGTTATTCTTGGATTATTTCTATTATCATAATATCTTTGGGTTAGATCTATAACAAGTGGTATCAGAGCTATAACAATTGGTATCAGAGCTATATTTTCTTATTAGATCTATAAAAAGTGGTATCAGAGCACTTTCTTGGGCAAACCGTGGAGATTTTTTTTTTTTTAATTTTTTGCAGGATTTCGGGGGCGACGAGTTTGCAGATCAGATATGTAAGTTTTGGTGAAAGATCTGAAAAATATAATTGTATATCTATATTATTTGTGAAAAAATAGCCGATTTCAAAAAAAAAATCGGTTGAATCGGAGCCCGGATGAAGGAGATATCGCTTATCTAAAAATCAGTGGGGTTGTAGACAATTTTTCAGGGCAGCGAGTTTGCGGCGCATATCTGGACATCTTGGTGCAAGATCTACAAGATCTAATTGTAGATCTGGAATCTTTGTGAAAAAACACCTAATTTCAAAAAAAAAATCAGTCTAATCGGAGTCCGGATGAGGGAGATATCGTTGATTTAAAATCAGTTCTTTTTTCAGAAATTTTGGGTGACGGCGGGAGAGTAGCAGCGGAGATCTGTAATTCTAGTGCCTGGATAAGGATTTCTATCACATGGGTAGATGCAGAATGATTGTTCCATTTTTGAAAACAGGTCATATTAAGGATTCTGAGCAATATTGACGAAACTGTGACAATTTCAAATTTTCGCCAAGTCAACAATTTTTTTCTCAAAACCCTCTTCATGACGACTCTATATTTTATAGGAAAAGATGATAGTCCTACTATTGAAGAATCCATACAAAGATACAAGTCCACATATGGACATATTGGAAGCTTCCAATGCTATTTAATATGAGAGATGAGGCTCAAAAATGGAATTCATCACTTGACTATCAGCAGTTGATCACACATTCAGATGCAGAATTTCAAAAAATCTTTTTGGACAAATGGTATCGGGCTAGAAAAAAGGAGAATGAGACACATAAGGTGTTAATTGCTACGGGTGTCTCCTTACTGCAGGTTCATGGATTGATTCAGAAAGAGAAGATCATTGTTTCTATCAATCCTAGTGGTAAACATAATTTTATCAATGTTAATTTGTCAAAAAAATTGCAAGTCCCAGCAAAACATATTGAAAATACACAGGTTGATGATAAGGATGTTCAAATTTATAAGGATTTGAAACTTTCTATGGATAAGTATGTATTTCATGGTGATTTTTATGCTTCAGATATGGATAACATGGATGTTGTTTTGGGATACCCTTGGATGGAATTAGTGGGTACTATAAATATTAATGTGCAGAAGAAATTCCTGAAGCTCTGGTATAAAAAGAAGAAAATTACATTACAGGATATTTCCATTAATAAGCAGGTAGAGTCCAAGGAGGTTGAAGCAGAAGATGTTACAGGGACTGACATATCAGATGATGAGTAGTTGATGGTCGACAATCAAACACAAACTGAGGCTAAAGCCGAAAAGGTAACAGGTGCTGACACATTGATGAGGGTTCAGTGGTTGAAGTCATATTGGAAAAGAAGACACCACAACAGGCACCACAGCAGGGTGAATTAAAGAAAAAGACATCGTGGGTTAAAACTTCAACATATCATCACCCACATCAGCCCGCAAGATAACCATCAAGATGGAAACCAAGTAGTCACATGACGGATAGCGAGGAGAGAAGATCCACCCAGTACACATCAACACAGAAGAGCTGCCACGGTCAACTTCCATCTCAAGCGAGTGAGGCACCAGCGAGATCAAAGGTTCACCTTTCTCTTGGATGGCTAGATGCACGTGCATGGTATCAGTGGACTACTCTTTTGAGTAGATCTTATTATTTGTGTTCTTCCCATGTTTCAGGGACGAAACATGCTTAGGGGGGTGGAATGTTATATACCTAGGGGGCATAATATGGGGTACCAAGGGAGGTACCCAAGGTAATAATGTAATAATGGGATGGGCCATAGTAATAAATAAGGTGGTTAACCGATGTCATGTAAGGGACCAAAAGTAGTTAATAATAATGTAATGGGCCCATGGTATTAATTTGATGGTATGAGGGAACCATGATAATGATCCATGGTATTGTATGTATGAGGCCTATATAGAGGCTAGAGACTCCACATGGGAGATAGTGAAGGATTATTGTATGAACAGGCATATGGCTTGTGGAGTGTTCTCCTTCCTTATGGAGTGAATGTATGGTGTTACCCTACCTTAAGGGTTTGATCAATAAAGAAGCATTTCTATCTATTTTGATCTTGTTATTCTTGGGTTATTTCTATTATCATAATATCTTTGGGTTAGATCTATAACAAGTGGTAACAGAGCTATAACAATTGGTATCAGAGCTATATTTTCTTATTAGATCTATAACGATAACTCAACCATTGGAGGTTGTGCAGAGACCTCAATTTGTAGGTTTGAGATACACCAAGGGAGAATGCTCGAAGGTGTCTGATTCTTCCGAGACATCGTCAAAATCATTGTGGAAAGAGAATGATGGGAACACATCCCCATCATCCCATGGCAGTGCCCATGGCAAGGAAAGAGCTGAGGCAAGCTTTCATTGCCATAATGACATTAGAGTCAGTAAGGAAAGTTATAACCAGTTTTTATTTTCGAATGTTCATTTCAATTATAATCATGTTTTTAATTATGAGCGTAAAACATGTACCTTTTGTGGATTACATAACGATACATTTTCTAAGTGTTGGAAAAGAATGGTAGCACACAAAAGGATGAGGCATGAAAGACCGTCTCAACAGCAAGTAAAGAAACATGTTAAGAAGATCTAGAGGAAGAAGACCTATTGCAGTCATTGCGACATAAGTGGCCATCAAAGAGCCACTTGTTGGAGGCTCCATCCAGAGCAACGCCCTAAAGACAAAGTGTCGGTGCATGAACTAGGTGAAGCAGTTGTTCGACAAGCAAAACTGCCATAAGGAGGTGACACATTCACAACAATAAGTGAAAAATGGTTTCTAGATATGTTAGCTTTTCATGGTCATTATTTTGTAAATCATTTGCTGCATTTTAAAATGTAAAAGGGATGATGTGTTTTCCATCACTTGGTTAGCAACAATGATGTCTAGTCATATTTTGAGTTGAATTTAAAATGTGAAAGTGATGTCGTGTTTCCATCACTTGTCAAAGATACAATAGTGTTTGGCCTTATTTTGTAAAACATGTGTTACAGTGATGATGTGTCTTCCATCACTTGTTGAAGCAACAATCATATGTTGGCCTTGTTGTCATAGCTGGGGTATTGTGTCCATTTCGATGTAAACTTGACCACCGAGTATGTGTTAGAAACTCGTGGCAAGTGTGGGATGCTTGGGTCATTAGTTGGTCGTGTAAATTCAACATGTAATTTGCAAAAAAATGTAATACAAGTTGCAGAGGTTGCAAGTGTCAGCTCATCGCTTAAGGCTTCAAAGAACAAAGGTGAAGGAGATGGAAGAGAGACCTCTCAGGATGCTTGTGATGTAGACAAGGTACAAAGAAGTTGCATATTACTTTTCATGCTTTTGGAGGACAAAAAGCTCCTCAGTGGGGAGGATTGATCCAGGTGGCTCCAGAGAAACACCCAGGACAAAGAGGTCTTATGAAAGATCTAAAATGAAAGTGTTTCGATTATGCTCAAACTAGGTTCATGTTAAAGATCTCGTTGTCGTGATCGTGGTGGTGTGAACGGTTTATCAATCCAAGTCCAGATGAGGAAGATAGAGGCATTCAAAGTTTGGTTGACTTTTGCTGACTAGGCAGATTAAAAGAGTCAAAATTTGGAAATTTTCTGGCAGATGGAATCCGGCCAACTCCGGCCAGATCCCGGGTGAAATTTTTGCCTATTTAAAATATCCCCTTCAGCCTAAAATTAGGATTTTCAAAAATGGCCATAGTGTTTGTTATATAAAAAAAAATATTAAAAAAAAGGGTGGCGGGCCACCAACCCTGCCACACCAACCCTTATCAACTATGCATAATGTATGGAGGGGCGGCCCACTACCCCTGGCCCCTCCCCCCACACCACAGAACCGCCATTACTCCATGCAGAAGTTTGGGTGGTGGGCTGGCCCTTGGGGAACAAACCCAACCCCCATTAAAACAAACGATGCCGCATGAAGGGATATGGACACCATTGGAGCCAGCGATAGGCAAGGTGGGAGGGCCCAACTGGACCTTTTTTAAATTTAGAAATTTGGTTATGTAAAAAAAGGAGGGGGTGGGTTCTGACCGCTTGACCTCCTCCATAATAAATGGATATGTAACCACTCTGCCCAACAGAGTCCTTGTGAAGTCCGCCAACTTATTTTAATATAAACCCATCATGTGTTTAGTGTGCCCAGGCATGGAGGAACTAGGAGCGGGCAGGAAAATCGAGGTGAATTTAGAATTAATTTATTTCCAGGTGAAACCATGATTGAGCGAAATTTCCAGGAGGGTGAAATTTTTGCAGTGTCGAAATTGGACAAATTTTATGTCAATCTTACACCTCTCAGCGACACAAACTCGATGGCACAGTAAGTTTCCTAATCTGAGTAGCAGTTTTGTAGAGGACCTGAAGGAGGGAATCTTTAAGGAATCTAGGGGGTCTAAAAGATTCTTTGAGCCCCAGATTTCCACTTTCTCAGAATTTAGAAATTTGATAGTCGATTTTGCACTATTCGATACCACAAATATGATGGTGTGTTAAGATTTTTCGTTTTTTCATTTTCATTTTTTGGCCACTTTTCTAAGTGGAGTGCAGGTGCTAGCATTCACTATGTGAGCAATCATTCCATGAGATTCGATGTAGAAAGGTTGATGGTACAACAAGCTTCAGTATTTCGACATCCTCTTCTTCAGATGGCCCCAGGATGTGAGGTATATGCAGTGTGTTCATGTACTTCTTTTTGCGATGCATTGTGCTGCACAGATCCCTGTTTGATGTTTGATGTGGGATCTTGTTTCTTACTTGTTTTCATGATTCCTGCTTGATGTGATGCAGAATCATATGTGTGATGTACTTGTTGCCATGATTCATCATGTTTCATTTGATATCCGTTTGTCGTCATGTTGATGGGATACTCATGTTGTCGCCATGTATGTTTGCGTTGAGATCCCTCTTATGTCATGTTGGCAGGATGGTCATCATGCATGAGTTTAGGTCATACTAATAGGAGTCCTTTTTGACTGAGAGTTCCTATAGCGGAACACCTCTTAGAGCCACTCCTGCGTGATGGAATTTTCCTTGTATGATAGCAACATCACCTCTATGTACATCATCACTATTGACAACACTTAATGCAGCAGCCTACACCATCTTGACACTGAGGCAAGGGAGACGTAGTCCCTCTTGGACAAAATCCGTTATCAATGGCTTATGTTTTCATGTGTTGATGATTATCATGTTCCTCTTCTTTACAACATGCAAATGTATTCATTTATGTTCTTTTAAAAATGCAATTTAACACATACGAAATTAAAAGGTCTTGGAAGGGTCCTTTGTCACACCTGGACCTAGATCAATAGAAATGTCGAGGGTTTGACACTTAGTTTCTAATTGATTGATCAAATTCCTTTTCTATAATACCTTTTTGATCTCCAAGATGGTAGTTGTTCAATCAGAGATGTTTATCTATTCTATTTCCTCATTGTTCTTTGAATTTAAAACCTTTATCATATCTATGGCTTCTGATGGCTTGGTCTTCAAGACTTCTTTTTGTTCTTCAATCATTGCTCTGCACCTATTAATGAGTTCTTGCTACTAAAAAATAATCTGTACGGATGGCCATACATCTGTCATGGATTGAATGATTTTTTCCAAATATTTTCCTTTGCATGAGCCAAAGTGTCTACCATCAAAGACTCACTCTCTAACGTCTAGATTTTAAGTTCCAATTTGTGAGTCTTCTGCATTTCTTCTAGATACTTAGAATTATTTTGCACTTTCTCCAATTCTAGACTTTGGAATTTCTGAAGTAGTTTCCATTTTGATGCTTCCGAAATGATAGTTCCTTTGTTAATCTGGCCGGGTCAGTTGCTGTTGATGTAGAATCGATGGTTGTAGATGACAAACTAGGCTTTGTACCTACAATTACTATTGGGACTATTGTAATGGGCACCATGGAAAGTTGTGTTGTTTCCTTCTCCTTCAATAACTCTTTAATTTTCTTCAATTTTATATTTTGCTCAATGATAAGCTTGAGCATATCCGCCTTTTGCTGTTGAGTTTCTACCATATCCTTGGTTAGAGGATCTTTTGTTGAAGGAAGCTTCAATTGTTTCTTCAATGCAACAATGTCTACATCTTTCTTCTTAAGAAGTAGTTTTGCAGCTTTTACATCCTTGGGATCATATCCCACTTTAATCACAAAATCCTCTAGTGATTTTATTCTGTTGTCTTTAGCTAGAGAGGAGATATTTTCTAACTTAATTTGGGACTGAACATTTGATAGAGCAGTCCTAAGTTTAGAAAGAGACATGGTTGTGGTTGTCATAGTAGAAAACAACATCTCACCAGTCTGTCTGTGCATGTCCATTTGGTCAATTGGATGGATTTGAGTAGTGTCAAATGAAAACACAGTCTTCTTGTAATCGGATGGTGATTTAGGGAATGGAATCTAGGCTTGTAACAAAGCCATTCGCATTCTGCCCTTCTCATTGTAAAAATCAGAAAGGAGCCTATGTTGGGAGGTGGAAGTTTGCTTCCAAAACTGACTTTACACATTGGAATTTAAAGCCTCATTTTTCTACTTAATTTCCAGGAACCTTGAAAATATGTTTTTGTCATCCAAAGTGGTGGTTCTTGTTAACTGAATAATTTCTAGAGGCTCTCTACAAGGTGAAGTTGCAGGAGGAGTAGTTGAAGCACTAACTATGGGAGGAGTGGTTGAAGTACTAACTCGTGTTGATGTAGACACTTCTAGATCTCCAAGATCAATGATCACTGGTGGAGTCTCTTCTGCTGATGTGACCAAGCTAACTTTAGGCTTCTTTTGCTAAAAAATGAACCCTTTCAAAACATCTTCAGTGGATGAAGTTTCCTCTCTCACCCTTTTCTGTTGCTTGCTCTGAGCAACTAGAGTTTGTTCTATGGGAGTAGACACAACGTACTCATTTGCTTCTTGAAGAGTCCCATCAATCCATGTTTGTTGATTCATAAATTTTTGAATTTCTGGCCTCGGAGTATGGTTATAAGGAGTCATTTTGAAACAGACCCTTAAAGCATAAATGATGCCAAAAGGATCATAGGACTAGGTGAAACTGGGCTGGAAATTCATCTTTTTCAATAATGCATCTGCTTCAATACCAACCAATTTTATGTTGCAAATAAATAACCCAATCTATGCTTTTAGCTTGAACTGAGACTTTCTCTTACCTGACACAAAATGTAGCTCATCCATGTGAATCATTGGCCTAATATATTCTAGAGAAAATATTCACAAAGGAACATATTTGGGCAGCTTGTATGGTGCAAGCTCACATCCATGTATTTTGATCTCAGTGTAGTTCTGATATAAATACCAGTCACCATTTTTGGTTTGTTCACTTAGGTGTAGGATCCTCTTAATTTCATTCCCAATTCCTGGCTTTGTTTGATTGTTAAGGAGTTGTACCACTGGATGTATAAATGCATCTACAAATTATGCAAATTATTAGGTGGTAGAAGTTTCCCTGACCATTTCTGTACAGTGAATCACTGATTGATTCACTCCTTGTTCATCCTACTTGCTGAGTTTCATTGGTAACAGATCACCTTGTTGAAATAGAAGAATGTGGACAATTATAGAGCTATAATTGAACACTCCCTACATAGTGATGTTCATGTATATTATCAGCCAAGAATTGGCTGTAATTATACATGAATGCTAGTTGTTGGTCTTTATTAAAGATAGATAAGCAACCAAGGATAACTTCGTCAATAGACTGATCATCAGGGTATCCTAACAAATAGGAAAGTATGGAAATGCAATGTCTGGAGGCCTCAGGAAACATGGCAGATGAATAAGGTGGATTTATTTTGGGAAATTCTGCATCCTCAGGAAAAGAAATTTCGAATGTTTAGTCTCTCTGTGGGAAAGTTAACTTATGGTACAAATTCACAAGTGCTGCTAGTGAAAATTGAGTCAAGGAGTCAATTTGAGGAATTAAGAGCATTTCATTTATGGTTTGAACAGAAATGGTTATCAGAATGTCTCCATTCTGAGCCATCACTGCCCTTTTCATAGGATCATACATGGCTTGACACCAAAAAATAAGGTCAGGGAATTCATGTGTCTTTGGGAAACTATAAAAGGGTAATGGGGATTCCCAAAACCTAATCGGATCTTGCTGGTCGAGATAGTTCTATTTAAGCCACAAGTGTAGTTCATAAAAATCAAACTCACACTTGGCCTCTACAACTTTGAATAGTGAATCGACAATCAGAATATGGTCAAGGTCAAGTTGGGTTAGGGTGACAGTACTTTCGTCTGTAGTTTGCTTCTTGGATTTTGCTTTTGGGGCCTTGGTGGCAAATAGAAAGAAAAATGGTTATAAGTGATAGACTAAGTAGTAGACTAGAAATTTTGCAACACTGTAAACCTGCAAATAATTGAAAACAATGAGAAGAAAGTGACAAAGAGGTCGGTTTCATTTTATTTATAAGATGCGGGAAGGGGTAACAATTTTGTTAATAACCGTAGCAGCTTTAAATGCAAGGGAGTGAGACTGCAAAAAATGGATAAAACAGGTATGCCAAATTGGGGGGGGGGGGGGGGGGTGATAAGCATGTAAGGAGGTAATGGATGGGAGGAATAAGTAATGGATAGGTGAGGTATCAGCTCGGGATTAGTGGAGAGATAACAGATTTGGTGGGGTGAAAGAGCTGTTGGTGGAGAAAACCACGAGCGGTTTGCGGGGGGGGGGGGGGTGCAGAGTGATGTGGGGGTGACACGTAAAGTCAGGGAGTCTGCCATGGAAACCACTTTGTGGACTCCCCAGTCGCGTTAACGTGAAACAGTGGAAGGGGGTGTGAAATCTCTCCCTGCCATTGATCTGGGCGAGGAGTAGATCAACCGTCAGATCATGCATCCTTTTTACAAAAGACGACAAGAACTTTTGTTGTTTATTGATTTGGGTCAAATCAAACTTGCATGTTATAATATAATTGAAATGCCAAAGTTTATAATCAAAGAATTAATCCTGATTAAGGAATTAATCATACATTAACACAATTTGACATTTTTCTGATGTGGCACATTTGGACTAGCAGCCTTTGCATTTATAATAATATGAAATTGAAGCCTTTCTTTTCTTTTTGCTTCCCTAACATTTTATTTTTCTTTTGCCTTCTTTATTTAGGGTAGCTAACTCCTATCATTTTATTGATATGGATGCCTATAAAATATCAAATAGTCCTAACATTTTATTTTTTCTTTCTTTTGCATCCATATCCTTGCCTATCATTTTAAAATTACTTTTTGACTAATATACTAACTTATCAAAACCAAATTATGTTACAACGTTTGCTCCAGTTGGGGACTACTTCTCCCTGTGGGATGCAGAGAACAAGCAGGTCCAAGTGCCTTCTCCTCGGGCTATGGAGTCTTTGCTAAAATAGATACTCACTCGCAAATTTTCAATAATAAAATGAATTCTTCGAATAATTACAAATGATGAATAAATGGATGAAAGATTAATATTGAATGTAATGTTTCAAGTATTTCCCATTGACTGGAAATGAGGAATACTCTCCTTCCAAATTATGTACGATGAATGTATTGTTCCCTTTGACTTCTGTAATGCTAAATGGACCAAACCAAAGGTTGTCAAATTTTGCATTCTTGCCTTTATCTTCTCTCCTTATATCCCATCTAAGCACTAGGTCACCTCTCTCGAAATTCCTTTCTCTATCCTTTCTGTCAAATAGTTCCTTCATATTATTCTGGTATTTCCTTAACTTGTACTGAATTTCATCCATGTCTTCATTCAACTCAATGATTTGATTATTCCTTCTTGATAAATCATCATTTTTTTCAAAGGATTCCTGAGGGAATCTCATAACAAGTAAAGCTAAATGAGTGGGAAAAATTTCTTCCTTGTCATAAACTAATTGGAAAAGGAGACTTTCCTGTTGACCTCTTAGGAGAAACTTTGTTTTCCCAAATTATGTGGTTTAGGTGGTTCTCCCAACTCTTTTTATGGTCTTCAAGAGTCTTCATAACGACCTTAACTAAGCTCTTGTTGGAGGACTCTGCTAACCCATTACCCTATGGATAGTATGGTGTAGAATGATGTAATAGGATTGAATACTTTTGCAAAAACTCAATCATTTTAACACTGCTGAAAGCTATTGCATTATCTGTAACAATCTGTTGAGTACATCAAAATATTGATAAAATATTTTGTTCTAGGAATTTAATCACAACAATGTCAGTTGCATTTTTAACAGGTATGACCTCTATCCATTTGGTGAAATAGTATGTAGTAGTTAAAATCCATTTGTGTTGATTACTTGATTGCGGATTAATTTCCCCTATAAAATCCAACCCACATTGTAGAAAAGGAGCATGAACCAATACTGGAACCAAAGGAAGTGATGACAGTTTTTGTTTCCCTGCAAATAATTGGCATGGTATGCAACTTCTTTAAAAAGTGTGGGGGCAGTAGAAACCTTCTTTTAAAATTTTATAGGGTGTTTCTCTCCATGAATAATTTCCACCACAAAACCCTACATGGAACTGATCTATAATTCCCTCTGTTTCATTTTCAGTTAAACAAAGAAGAAGGATATTAAGAGGGTCTTTCCAGTATAGATTAGCATTGATAATGCAATATTTTACTGCTTTAAGCTTCAGGGCTTTGCAGTGCTTCAAGTCAAGATCAACTCGACATTGAAAATCCCTAAGAAAGTGCATAAGATCAGAGTACCAATTAGAGAGTAGATATTTCTTATCTATATTGACAAGAATGGCTTGATCTGAAGAAAGAGATTCTTGTTGTTTCTCCCCTTCTGTAAGAGGAGGAGGTTCTTGTGGATTCTCTCAGATGAAATTGAGGAAGATTCTTGTGGATTCACACTAGATGAAATTGCAGAAACTAGATTTATCCCCAATACTTTGCAATTGGTTTCAGCTAACAATTTGGCCAGGCCTTGGCCCTTTACTAGCTTTGTGATCTTAATTTCAAGGTCGAATTCAAGGATTTTAGCAATCCATCTCCCTCTTATTCCATCAGTATCAGGCTGGTTCAAAACGATTTTAACAACATGATTATGGACATAAGCTATAATGTGTGAATGCAAGACATAGGTTCTAAAGATTTGAGGGCTTGGATTAAAGCATAAGCTTGTTTTTCAATAATATCATACCTAAGTTCAGCATCCCTCATGACTTTGGAAAAGAAGGCTATAGGATGGTCATCACCATTTGTGTTCTTCTGTAAAAATACTTTAGCTAAGGTTATCTCGGATGCAAAATAAAATATGCTAAAAGGTGAAGAATAATTGGGACTGGCTAATGTAGGGGCCTGAAATATAGCCTTTTTGATCTGATCAAAAGCATACCTAGCAGAAACTATCCATTTCACTTCATTGTTTTTCTTTAACATATTAACTATATCCTTCACTATATCTGTGTAATTAGGGATGAATCTTCTGAGAAAAATTATTTTCCTAGGGAATGTTTGTATCTCTTTCTTATTCCTTGGTAGAGATATGGTTTGAATATTTGAAACTCTCTTTGGGTCAATTAGAACTCCCTCCTTGGAAATTATATGTCTTAATAATTTCCCTTCCTTTACAGCAAATAAAGATTTCTTCAGATTGATGGATATGCCAAATTTCCTGCATCTGTCAAAACACTTACTGAAGTGTTTTAAATGATTTTCATCAAAATCAAAGAAAACTGTTAAATCATCTAAATAAATGACAGTAAATTCAAATGTTTTACCTACAAATGTTAGATCCATGGCTCTTTGGAAAGTGGCTCCAACATTTGTCAACCCAAATGGCATCCTAGCATACATAAATGTACCCCAAGGGGTGGTGAAAGTAGTTTGTCTTGGTCAGCTTGACTTACCATGATCTGATTGTAACCAGAAAGTCCATCTAGCATAGAAATCCTATTTGCACCTGAAACTTTCTAAATTAGATGATCCATTTTGGGCAATGGATAGTTATCCTTCAAAGATGATTTGTTAAGATTACAAAAGTCTACACATAGCCTAATCTCACCATCTTTCTTTCGGACAAGAACTAGGTTGGCTACCCAGTCAGAATACCTTAAAGGTACTATGATATGAGCATCGAGCCGATTTTTAAGCTCTTTCTCAATAGTTGGAAGTAACAATGTAAACTTTGAAACGGGAACTGATACTGTTACCCGTTTTGTAGAGATAGCAAAAAAGTGACCCGATTTTGAAAAGGGGTGATGCAGAACACACATGTTTTTTTTAAAGCATAGTTTTTGGCACTATAAATTTTTTTATGTACATTGCTTTTTAGAATGGTAGTGATTTTGATGTTGATTTAAAAAAGTGGTAATTCTACACCATGCCCTTTTGTTAAAAGGTTTTTTTTTTTTACTTTTAATTTTATAATGTATGAAATGTAAATAATTATTTTGTAAATTTAATAACTTTTGGAAGTGGTCTTCTTCTTCATATTTTCTTGTTTTTATTTTTTTTGTAGTGAGGTTTTTATTGTTTTGCATATTTAAAGAAGAAAGTTGATATTTTGCATTTTCGATATTCTACATATTTATACACCGTTAATTAAATTTTCAATCCACATGACATAATTGTCTCTAAAAAACATATATAAAAATATATATAAAAAAGACAAAAATAAAAAATAAAAAATGTTAAGAAAAATTATCTCATAAACCATAAAAGAATTTCGGAAAAAAAAAAAAAAAAAAAAATATATATATATATATATATATATATATATATATATGTAAAAATAGAGAAATTAAAAAAAAAAGCATTAACAAAAACTAGGGAAAAAAAAAATTAAAAACAAACTAGTTTAAAAAAAAAAAATTAGCCAAAAAAAATTTAAAAACTAATAAAATTAATATTAAAAAAAAAATAAACACAAATTATAAAAAAAAACCCAAAAATTTGAAAATTATTAAAAAAAAACCAAAAGAATATGAAAATATTAAAAAAACCAAAAAAATTTTAAAATTTCATTTGCTTTTTTAACCAGAATTATTATTACTATCTTTTTTAAAACTATATATATATATATATATATATATATATATATATATATATATATATATATTTATTTATTTATTTATTTTTATTAAAAAAAATCATTAAAATAAATTATTTTTTAAAAAAAGAATTTCATATTTTAATTCAAAATTTTAAAATTTTAAAAAATCATTAAAAAAAAAATTTAAAATTTAAAAATGTTTTTTTATTTGTAACTTAATATATATATATATATATATATATATATATATATATATATATATATATATATATATATATATATATTAATTTTAAATGTTTTTTATTGGTTTTTTTTAATTAAAAAAAATAAAAAAAATGAATGGCCGCTGCTCCCTCGCCATCCGTGGTGGTGCGGCCATGGGCGGAGGGCCTACATGTAGGCCCCTCCGCCTAAGGCAGTGCCACCACGGGCGTCCAGAGGGCGGTGGGTCGATTCTTGGAATTGGCCCACCGCCCCCCGGCCGCCCGTGGTGGCACTGCTGTGGGCGGAGGGGCCCACAGCGGCGCCACCACAGGCGGCGGGGAAGCAATGACCATTCAATATTTTAATTTTGTTTAATAAAAAAAAAACCAATTAAAAACATTTGAAATTAAAAAAAAATTAAAATAATTTTTTAAAATTTGAAAATTACAATTAAAAAACATTGTTCACTTTTTAATTTTTTTTAAATGATTTCTTAAAATTTTAAATTAAAATATGAAATTCTTTAATAAAAAAATAAATTTTTTAATGATTTTTTTTTTTAAATAAAAAAGAAAATTGTTTTAAAAAAATAGTAATAATAATTTTTGTTTAATAAAAAAAAATTGTTTAAAAAACAAATTTAAATTTTAAAATTTGTTTGGTTTTTTTAATATTTTCATATATATATATATATATATATATATTAATTTGAGTTTATTTGTGTTCTTTTTAATATTTATTTATTAGTTTTTATTTTTATTTTTTTCATTAATTTTCTTTTTCTTTTTTAAACTAACTTGTTTTTAATTTTTAGTTTTTTTTACCTAGTTTTTCCTATGTTTTTTTTTTTTTAATTTCTCTATTTTTACTTATTTAATTTTTATATACATATTTTTTTTTTAATTTTGTTTTTTTTTCTAAATTCTTTTATACTTTATGAGATAATTTTATTTTAACATTTTTTTTTATTATTTATTTTTTTCTTTTATATATATATTTTTATATTTGTATTTTTAAGTAATCAACATTTTAATCTTAATTTTAGTAGTTTTTTTTTTGTTAATTTTCTATTTTATTTTAAAACTAGTTTGTTTTTAATTTTAGTTTTGGGTTTTTAAGTTTTTCTTAATTTTTTTAATTTTTCTATTTTTACCTACTTAATTTCTAGTTTTTTTAAATGTTTTTTTCTTTTCCATATTTTTTTTTTCTTTTGCCAATTTATTTTTATGGTCTACAAGATAATTTTTTATTTATTTTTACTATTTATTTGTTTACAATGTTTATTTTTTTTTAGTTTTTAATTCTTATCATTAATTTTGTTTTTTTTTTTTACATTTTTATGATTGATTTTTTTTAGTATATATTCTAATTTATGTTTTGTTATTTTGTTAACTTTTTTTGTTTTGTGTTTTTTCATTGTTTTAATTTTAATTTTGTTTTATGTTCTCATTATTTTTTTAAAATTTTAATGTTTTTCGGGGTCATGAAAAAATATTTTACGCTATTATTTCAAAATGTTGAAATTTTACTTTTGAAAAAAAAAGTGTTTTCCCAGCGTTTCGTTTTGAGGGTGTTTTCTGGACAATTTTTGCACAAAAAATTGGTTTTCAACGCCATTTTTAAAACATGTTGAAAATTTACCCAAGAAAAAAACAGGTGTTATTCCAGCATCAACGCTTTTCGTTTTTAGCACTGCTTTTGATGTTTTTTCAAGGTTTTTTTGCTAGAGTTCCCATTTTGAGTTTATAGTTCTCGTTTCAAAGTTTACATTGTTAAGTAGTATGGGATAGTTTACATTGTTAAGTAGTATGGGATTGATTCTTCTTAGTTTTTGTTAAAAGGGATTTGCTTCTAGTTTCAAAGCAATCTTATGCTCAATTAAAGATGTATCATAGGTTTTTAACTCATTATAAGACCAGGCAAAAACATCTTTATAATTTTTAAGAAGATTCAAGTATTTGAATTTTACATCCAAAGGCAAGGTTGATGATAATTTAACATTTCTCACATCATTCAAAGTCAGAAAATGTCATTCTTCGATTTCTTCTTCAAGTGAGTTAGACAAGGGATTCTTAGAAACATCATTATTATGAAATAATATTTCCAATGGAACTAATCCTTTAGGAATAAGATTATTAGATAATTGGATGATATCATGATCAAGAATTCTTGGACCGAATGAAGTTTCTAGACTTTGGTAATTTGAATCTTGATCATATTTTTGATCTTCTTCAATTTGCATATTTGAAAATTCATTAATGACTTGAAGGAAATATTTTAATTGTTCATCATCCTAAAAAATCTGCCAGTGTTTTTATGTTATCAGGAATTGATGGTCTATACTTGACTTGAATTTGGTATTCTAACAATACTGGCTCAGGGATTTTGAAAGAGCTTGCTGAGACAACTAGTGAGTCAGCATGCATATTTTCATCTCTGGGTATAACAGTTATGTTAAATCCTTGGAAGAAATTTTCAATTGTATCCCAAGCCTCATTTCTATAGGATCTAAGTCTTGGATGTTTTTTTTGACACATATTTCTAACCTTCTTCACTATTAGCTCAGAATCGGAAAAGACACTCAAGTTTTGAACCTTTAGACTCTTAGCTAGCTCAAGACCAAGAAGAAAAGACTCATACTCAACCACATTATTGGTGACCTCAAATTCAAGTTTACATGACTGAGTTATGTTTTCTTTATTTGGTGAAATTAGAATGATTCCTGCTCCCGCTCCTTCCTTTGAGTAAGAGCCATCAAAATAATGTTTCTAGATATCTGATTATACAATTTTAGGTTTGGAAACTGTATTTTCAATGGCAAGTTGAGTGTTTGATGAATTTCCTAAAGATAACTGAAAGCAACCAAAATCCTGATCAACTACATAAATAGGGTGATTTTTTGTTTGATCAGACCTACAAATAGTATGAGGGAATTTGACTTCCCTATATAACCTCAAATGTTCACCTCCATAGACTGGAATAGTAGCAAAAGACATGTCCATCTCAAGTGATCCTCCAAGTTTAGCACATCATGATCTAGACAGGAGCATGCCAAAATTGGCAGGAATATATGTGACAACTATGTCTAAAACTATATTCTTGACAAGTATTTGGGCTAAGGTCACAACTAGGTCTTTGATCAATCCTAGACATGATACTTTATTTGAATCAAGGGTGTAAAGATCATGATAGCAATGAGAAACTTGTAACTGAAGTTGGTCCATAATTACCTTTGGCATAAGGTTACGAGAATCTCCAAAGTCCAGCATGCAGTTATACCAAAAAAATTCATGGACTTTTAGAGTTACATAAAATGGTGGAACAATTTCATCAATCATATCAAAACTAGGGCCAAACACTACCGAAGGATTTTCATCATGCAAGCTAATAACATCTCCCTCAACATCTACACTAAAGGATTGTATCCATTTAGACACTTTATTTTTATAACCAGGGATTTTGAAAAGTTCAACTAAAGGGAAAGGAATCTTGACCCTTTCCAATTCCTTTTCAATATTGAAAGTTGTCAAAATGGTCTTGTCACATGAAAAGGTTTCAGTGGATGAATCTGTAGTCTAAGGTGTTGGAGTTTGTGTTTGAATAGATTTTATTGTAAGTTCAATTATAGTGGTAGATTTTGAAGGTTTACCTGAACCTGATCTAGGTCTTAGATCATACCTCTTATTTAATTATGCAATTAGAAATTCAGAGAATGCTTGGCATTTTGAAAGTTGAGCATATCCTTGTTCTTCTTCAAAAGAGTGAGGGGAATATGAAGGAGCCATTGCCATTTGTATTGTTGAAGAATTAATATTATTGATATCTTCAGTGATTAAAGGGCCTATATCCTGTGGCTGTCAACAAGGGTGGTTTAACATTATGATCAGAACTTGGTCTTTGAAGAATCTGCATTTGAGGATTTCTTCAGAATTGAGTTTGTAGTTTGCTGAGTAGTTCTAGGTTGTGTTTCAATTTTAGAAATCCTGTTAGAATGGTTTCTAAGTAAAGATGTAATTTCATCAATTTTCTGATCTTCAAGTTTAGATTTGGAAGAAGATGAGTCATCAATCCTAGATTCTAATTTTCTTTATTGTTTCTCTGCTTTAGCTTTAAGATTGCTAGAAGCAGACCTATTAGCTTCTATCTCTATGGCATTTGTCTGCATGTCTTTCAATGTGTTAGATTCCCTTTCTCTTAGCATGACTGCAAAGTCCTCTTCAAATGCTTTGGAAAATCTGAATTTTGTAGCTGTTATTGGTGGTTTACAATTAGCAGGCATTTTATGATAGAGTTTATTAAATCTCTTGATGAATTCAGCAACTAGTTCACCAGGGTTTCTCTTCAATTCTTCAAATTCAGTGAGAAAGTAAACATGATCCTTCTTTACCCCCCATTTATTTTTAAAGATAGTTATGAGCTCATCCCACCTCACACTCATGCATTAATTCCCCCCAACGTTAAAGGCATCAAGATGTGTGCATATTATAATCCAGGGTTATGAATATGTTTCGGACCCTAGCCCCTCCCACATTTAATGCAAGGGGGGTCTGAAAAGTGGTTTTCACTTTTACTGGCCTTTATAGTTCTCAACCTCACGTGATTTTGGAGCCCCCTAAATCTCTTAGTGCCCACCCCCATCCGAAGTCCATTAACTATATTGGTTTGACTATTATAAATATAGCTGGAATAGAGATTCATGCCATTATGAAATAAATCTTGTGTGGATGAGAGAAATTTTGCAATCATATGTTTATCAAAGTAATGCAGAGGTGAGAAAAAAATAGGGCGCTTCATGTGAAGTAGTTTTAGACATAAAAGGACAAGTAAAAATGAGTTTTAGCAAGATATTTTTGTTTTTACAGGGATAAAAGTCAAAATAGAAATGTTTTACCAATCATGGATTTACAAAAAACAACACATGGTTTTGCAAATCCATCCAAAGATTTATAGGAGTAAAAGAAAATTTACAAGGGAAGGTAAAAGGAGAAACATGACATGGTTTTTGAAAACAACACATGGGTTTCAAAATCCATGGGAAGAGAAACAATACATGGATTTAGAAAACAACCCATGGATTTTTGAAATAGTATATGGATTCGAAACCATTCCAATAAATACTTTGAATTATGCATTATGAATGTCATTTAAATATTTGGAAATATTAATTTAAATATATTATGTCAATCCAAATATTTTGTGACAAAACAAAGTATTTAAAAGATGATGGATAAGACAATGCACATTACAACAACAAGATAAATAGAGACAACACTGCATATTCAGGGAATAACAAGTTGTATATTAATCTATTTTCATACATCTTTGTAATAAAACCTTGAATTATGTTTCCAGATATTTCTTTAGATATTCGTACTAAATCTTAATACTTTATAGTCAAGATATTTTTTGTAAACACGTTATAAATAATTCAATTTTTGAAGTAATAGAGGTTTGTTTTTTAACATAAAATACTATTGTATATTTGTAAAGCATCAATTGATTTACCAGTTATACATAATCTCTTTCATAGGATTCTTATGTAAGTTGTTGGTGAAGTGCATCTATTGTTGCATGTGTTTATATTTCTTTGTTTATAGCACGTATTTGTTTCCAAATATGAATTATTCAATAGATAAGTAAAGGGAAAATTTTGTTTAAATCTACACTCTGCACATGGCTACAAATAATTTCAATGTTTTCTTCTGATATTTAAATATAGAATTCAGGTAACAATTCTCTATATTTAAACTGAACCTTAAATATGTTCATTCCTTCTCCATCTCATAAACTAAAAGAATCCATTTAGTTTTGCCTGCCCTATGAGATATATCTGTAGACACAACAATCAATTTGTATTTTATGTAACAGATTCCATAGCCCAATGGTAATCTAGTTATCAACCAACCATTCAAATACAAATCAAACGTTAAACTTCATACCTAGCCTAATTTCCCATACAACAAACTTAAATATTACAGAGAGAGACTTCTCTGAAGTTGGCAGAGCTAGATCCCAGCTTTGAAATTTGGTTTGTGGTTACCTTTGTGATTTTCTTCTGCAACCTCAAAAAATTACATAGTGCTAACAAGCATGATGCAAAGGATAGGGAGCAATGTCTGGTCCTCCAATTGGTAGTAGTAGTCGCTATTGCTCGACAAATTTTGGATCCAACAACAGGTGAGGTAGGAGGGTCTCATGTTGGTGGTACAGTGGGCATTGGGCCCCAACCCTAAATGTTGGACGTGAATGTACCTGGGGAAGCACCTATTATGAGGATGCTCTACTTTTTGGATGAATTCTTTTTCTGGCTATGACCAACATATGTGCATAATTTTTGGATGATATATATATATATATATATATATGAGTTCATTTTTTGCAGCTGTCATGATGTGTCTATTTGGTATGTTTTTTATACACGTGATATACTTTGCATTTATGGATTGATATGTTCATTACGTTTTATGTGTCTCGATGATAATGTATATGTGATGTGTGATAGTCTATGATTTGATTAAATATGCGATCAACCAAATAATTTTGACTTCTTAGTATATGTGAAAATTTAATATTATCAAAACCATGAGCTAACCTTTCTTCATTCATATATTTTTGAAAAAGGCAAGGGTCACGTACCCTGAAGGTTTTATTTAATTGAGATACAACAAAGTAGGACTCAAGGAAGGCATGCAAGTGACTGATACCTAGGTTAGATACATTAGCCAAGAGGCCTATGACAACATCATTTTCAACTTGATTATTGGTGGTTGAACCAATGAAAATCCCATTTTAGTGGAGGGGCAATAGGTCAGGGGAATATATTTCCCATGCTACTGCAGTGAGATTTTACAACCATCAAGAAGCACCATCAGCAAACCCATGATGGTAAGATGGTGAATGATCCATTTACAACACATGATGATAGTATGGTTTTCAAAGTGCATTCGTCATGAGGTGATCATCGTTGAAAATAATTTAAGGTGCATGCATTTACATCATAGGGCTAAACTGAAGGTTATGGATATGATTTTTTAAGGTAGAGCCCATTGAAGGGATCCTTGAGGCAAGTCCCATCTAGCTATTCTAACATGTATGGTCCTTTCAGAAGGAAACGTTTAACTATGTATGGACCTTTCCATAATGGTTCAAACTTCCCTGGTCCTAAGGATTCTTTGACAACATTGTAGCAAAGGACTAGGCCCCCCATCTGTAAATGAACGAGGGGAGACTTTGTGATCAAAGGAGGCTTTGGTCCTATTTTAGTGGGCTTCATTATGTTAGAGGTATTCTTACCGAATTTCTTCGATGTGTTCCAACTGTTCTAGCCTTTGTTTTAAGGGTGAGGTCTTATAATGCTAATCCACTTGATGGTGATCTTGCTTCCTTGCTCCAGTTTCCATTTTTCCCTTTCATTCAAATTCTTGAAACAAATATCCAAGAAACAACAACAAACATGATAGCATAAAATCGAATTCAATCTACTTAAAAGGTTAAGGGTTTCTAAGCTATCAAATGTAATATTACACCCGATATAGGAAATAAACCATTAGTTGTAGTAAAATAAACTTCAAAGAGAAATACAATTGAATCCTTGACGTTATAGATCTCCTTTGTGGTATCCAAGTCCTGCTACATGCTTTTTCAGCACTATTTTCCTCCTCTAGCTTCACATCAAATGGCTTCCAAGCTCTAACTCTCTCTCCTCATGCTTTAGCTAACAAAGACTAGTCTTCTATCATCTAAGACTAATATTCTTCTATCAAAAGCTAAAGATTTCAGAATTTTGCAGCTGGTTCTATCTCTCCACCACTTTCACTATGTGCTATATTGTATAACCAAAAAGGGTAAGAGGAAGTGGTTTATATAGGGAGAGGATGATAAGAATGAGATCCACTCAAGGGGGAAGAAGGTCTTATCTCCTTGGGAAGGTCCCCTTTTAAGGGGGAAAGAAACTTATATGGAGTTCTCGACCCTTATCCATCCAAACGAACATCCAACACATCACTACTAGAAGTTTCTATATGTTGAGAATGCAACAAGATGATGGAGCTTAGTGGAAAGGAGTCTCCTTCACTAAGTGGGCCCGCAGGCTATTTTTGGCGCAAAGTCTATTTTCAGACATTTGGATCATGGTCTATGAGTTGCAGGATGCTATTTGTGGATGATTGGTCATGTTGGTAAAAATAGATGGACTTCTATTTTTAGACATATGGGCGGAATCTATTTTTAGACTGCCAGGCTAAAAATAGAATAGACGAATATTATTAGCTCATAATAATATTTGGACTATAAACATTATCTTATCCTCTTGCAGCACTTTAGTTCGAGCTACAGATGTGGCACATGCAACTATCAGAATGAAATACGCCTTTCTTATGTGTTAGTTGAGCTATTGCATGATGGACTTCAGTTAGAACTCAAGTGATTGAGTTTGGTGGAGTTGATTGAGGAGTTGATGGAGTTATGCTCAGTTTGACTTGGTTGAATTAGTGGTATTTAGTTTAACTGAAAATAGACTAGTGATAAGTGATTTGAATTAATTGTTAATTAATTCACTAATTATTAACTCATAAAGCAACTAAAGAATACATCAGTTAACTCAGTGCATGGACAGTTCAGTGGAGACAAGTGTTAGAGGTTGAGACTGCTATCAATTGTGACTATAGTTTTGCATGATATTTTCACATGAATTGATGGATATTGCCAATGAGGATTGCGCAGTACAAGCCAAGGAAAACAAGCTTGGATCATTCCTATTCTTGTTTTGGATTGTGTAGTAGAGGCAGGCAGACAGCGGAGGAGATTTGAACTTGTGACTTGATTTAGATCTGAGCTAGTTTTGTGTGTAGCAGGTGGAGATAGTACTGAGTACTTGTGAAAAGTATTGTACTATGTATTGTTACATGTTCTCTATCATTATAATATAGCGATAGTTTGGGGTTTTCAGCTGTATGCTTTCCCTCGATTACATACTGTGTTAAAGTGTGCATGTGATTGATGTTTCATTTTTTTAATTTTGCAAAATTGATGATCAACGTAGAGGAGGGTATGTATTATGCATGCATTCTCCAATAGTGTATAATCAGGATAATCTCTGTGAATAAGTGTCATATTATTCAAAATTTCTACATGGTATCAGAGGAGAGTTGATCATCAGATCTATTATTCAGAAAGTGTTTACATTTTATTTCTTCAGGCAGAGTCTGTAATCGGGCCAGGTAGCCTCTGGATTCATCCTTCCTTTGGAAGGTGAGATATCCGGTAAAAGCCCATATAGTCAATATCTGTACGAGAAATACTTTGTTCTCACGAATTTTAGATCAGAAGCAGTTGAGTTTTGAGCTGGTGGAATTCGAATTTGCAGCAGTGTTTTCTTGGTGTCAAAGTTGAAATGTCTTTCAACGGATTGCGATTGGAGTATGCTCTTGAGGGTAGCTCGAATTATATTGCATGGGAAGATAGGATGGAGGTGGTGTTAGATGAAAATGGGCTGAAGGAGTTCATAGAGGCTGAGGTCCCAAATCCTACTGATGCTGCTCACGTTGAAGTTTGGCAAAAGAAGGCAGCAAAGTGTCGAAGGATTCTATTAGAGGGTGTGAAGGATCACATTGTGTCCAGCCTGCAAGGAAAGGCTTCTCCATACTTGATGTGGAAAGCATTGACAGATATATTCCAAAGCAAGAGTGACTAGAGGAAGTTGGCACTCAAGGATAAACTTAGAAACATTAAGTTTGAGAAAGGAGACAGTATGTCCAAGTATCTCACGAAGTTCACTCAATGCCAGGATGAGCTGGGAAGTGTGGGGGTGACTGTCGATGATGAGGACTTGGTGAGCTTGGCTCATCTTTGTCTTCTGAAGAGTTGGCATTCCTATTAGGACTCTATCAATGGTCGGGAGAAATTGCCATGATGGGAGAGACTTTGGTCAGATCTTGTGCAGGAGGAGATCAGGCGGAATACCAGGGATGGATCTTCATCAAAGGCACCTGATGAAGAAAATTGCACTTTGGCTGCTAAAGAAAAGAAGGGGAAGAATAAGAAAGCTTCTAATTCCGGTGCAAAAGGCAAGAAGCAGGACATGTCCAAGGTGAAGTGCTTTCACTGTCACTAGCACGGACACTATGCCACAAATTGTCAGCAGAAGAAGAAAAGTAAGCAAGCTGCTGGATTGCAGCGGCAGAGGCCTTAGCCTCACAGTTTGAGCTTGATTTTTCATTGATCGTATGCTTGGAATCAAGTGAGATGGGATCGGTATGGTTCTTGGATAGTGGTGTATCTTTTCACATGACAAGAGATCGAGATTTGTTTTTTGATCTGGAGGAGAAAGATCTTGGAGTGCACATCGAGATGGGCGATGATGGTAGATACAATGTGACCGGTATCAGTACCATTTCCTTTGAGAGGGAGTCTACTAAACCCTTTATATTGAAGGAAGTGATGCATGTTCCAGGATTGAAGAAGAATCTTATCTCTGTGGCGATGTTAGAAGACAGGAGATATGATGTTGTTTTCAGCGAGGGAAAGGCTTTCCTGCGCAGTAAGACAATTGAAGAAACTCGTAAGATAGGGGTTCGAGTCAGGAACCTTTATCAGTTGCATGTAGATGGTTGCGCAGAAATGGCATGCAAGGTAGAAGGATTGGTGAGTCGGGATGATGACGAGTTGTGGCACAGGAGATTGGGCCACCTTCACCATGGAGCCTTGAAGATAATGCAGCAGATTACTACTGGGCTTCCTATAGGAACTCTTGCGTAGTCAGATCAGTGCAAGGGGTGTACTTTGGGAAAATTTTTGAAAGCCACCTTTCACGAGAAGGATAGTCGCGCCATGAAGATCCTTGAGAGAATTCACATAGATGTCTGTGGACCTTTCTAAGTAGCTTCGACAGCAAAGCACAAGTACTATGTGATCTTTGTTGATGATTTCTCTCGGAAGTGATGGATCTTCTTCATGCAGAAGAAGAGCGAGATATACTTAAAGTTCTGTGAGTTCAAAGCACTGGTCGAGAAGGAATTGGAGAAGAAGGTGAAGGCTCTTAGGAGCGACAATGGTGGTGAATTCATCTCTTGCGAGTTCAAGGACTTCTGCAGCGCAGAAGGGATTCGAAGAGAGCTCATAGCTCCCCATAACCCACAACAGAACGGGGTTGTTGAGCGGAAGAACAGAATGATCGTGGGTGCTGCATGGGCGATGTTGCATGATCAGGGCCTACCCCTTCACTTGTGGGCGGAAGCATGCAATACTGTAGTCTATGTGTAGAACCATTATCCTCACAAGATACTTGGCATGAGTACATATGAGGAGGCTTATTCTGGTAAGAGGCCTGATATTTCTCATTTGAGGATTTTTGGTTCTAATGTTTACATGCATTTGAAAAAGGATGCCAGGAAGAAGCTGGAGCCGACTGCAGAGGTTGGGATATTTGTGGGGTACACTGATACACCCCACAACTATCATGTGTATTTTCCAGACAGTCACAAGACTGTTGTGCGATGGGATATCAAATTTCAAGAGGAGAAAACCATGAAGTGTTCACTTGAGAGGGAGCCACACTTGCATGCAAATGAGGAGCTATTAGTTCCTAAGGATGAGCTTCAGGATGTGGATCAGCCACAAGATGAAGTTCTTGGATCAGAAGAGACCACTCATGTAGCGCCGACCATCAGAGGGTGAAAGCGCACTACAGAAGCTGAGCAACTGGCTCAAGAGGCAGAGAAGGTTGTAGGACCACCTACATGACATCACAGATAGATAGTCACCTGATCAGTACACTGGATACATGGATCTTGTGAGAAAATGTGTTGTCACTCAGCCATCCTCTTTCGAGGAAGCTGTGGAGGATCCCGCATGGGTAGATGCCATGGTGGAAGAGTATGATTCGATTGTCAGAAACAGTGCATGGGAGATTGTCCCAAGACCAGAAGGGAAATCAGTGGTGGGTTCGAGATGGATCTACAAAGTGAAGCAGGCAGCTGATGGGAGTGTGGAGAAGTACAAGGAAAGATATTTTGCCTGAGGCTTCTCACAGATAGAGGGGAACGATTATGAGAAGACCTTTGCACCAGTTGCAAGGTATTCTTCCATACGGATGTTTCTTGCTCTCTCAATGCAGATGGGGTGGCACATTCATCAGATGGATGTGAAGATTGTGTTCCTCAACGGATTTATTGAGGAGGAGGTGTACATAGAGCAGCCCGAAGGTTTCAAGATCTTCAACAGCGAGTCGCATGTGTGCAGGCTCAAGAGAGCGTTGTATGGGTTGAAACAAGCACCACGTGCTTGGTACACACGGATAGACAATTATTTCACCGAACTTGGATTCTCCAAGAGTGGTGCGGATCCTAACCTATACTAGATTGTGGTGGAGGGTAAGTTGCTTATCATTATACTTTATGTAGATGATTTGATTCTGACATGTGATGAGCTATTGATACTTTGTTTCTCAGGGTAAGTATGCTTGGGAGATACTGGAGAAGTTCAACATGCATGGCTGCAACCCTGTTGATACTCCTCTTCCTGGAGGTTGGAGGAAGGAGGATGCTACTTTAGCGGAAGTAGTGGATGCCTCTATTTATTGACAGTTGGTGGGGTCGCTTATGTATCTAGTCAATACACGACCCGATATATGCTATGCTGTTAACTAGCTTTCAGAACCCATGGTTAAGCCAACCAAGCTCTTCTGGAAGGCAGGCAATCATGTATTCCGTTATCTCAGAGGCACATCGAGATATGGATTGTGGTACAGACAGGAGGATGAGGTGAACCTATGTGGCTTCACGGATGCAGATTGGGCAAGGAGCCCAACGGATAGAAAGAGCACATTTGGAGGGATTTTCAGTATCGGGTCGACAGTAGTTTCTTGGTATAGCAGGAAGCAGAGATCCATGGCACTCAGTTCAGCATAGGCCGATTATATGGCAGCAAGTTTGGCTGCATGCGAAGCTATATGGATGAGCAAGATCCTAGTCGGGTTGTTTGTTTCATGCTTGGAGCCTACTATGATTTATTGTGATAACCAGAGTTGCATTAAACTCTCGGCTAATCCAGTATTTCATGATAGATCTAAGCACATTGACATTAGGTACCATCATATCAGAGATTGTGTGCAGGGGAGAATCATGTTACTTTCATACATTCCAACGGAGGATCGGGATGACGGTATCTTGACGGAGGCGCTCACCAGGAGAAAATTTGAATACCACCGAGGCAAGATAGGGGTTGTAGATAATCCATATCTTGTTGAGAGGGAGTGTTGAGAATGCAACAAGATGATGGAGCTTAGTGGAAAGCAGTCGCCTTCACTAAGTGGGCCCGCAGGCTATTTTTGGCGCAAAGTCTATTTTTAGACATATGGATCATGGTCTATGAGTTGCAGGATGCTATTTGTGGATGATTGGTCATGTTGGTAAAAATAGATGTACTTCTATTTTTAGACATATGGGTGGAATCTATTTTTAGACTGCTAGGCTAAAAATAGAACATTCAAATTTTATTAGCTCATAATGATATTTGGACTATAAACATTATCTTATCCTCTTGGAGCACTTCAGTTCGAGCTACAGATGTGGCACATGCAACTGTCAAAAGGAAATACGCTTTTCTTATGTGTCAGTTTAGCTATTGCATGATGGACTTCAATTAGAACTCAAGTGATTGAGTTTGGTGGAGTTGATTGAGGAGTTGATGGAGTTGTGTTCAGTTTGACTTGGTTGAACTAGTGGTATTTAGTTTAACTGCAAATACACTAGTGATGAGTGATGTGAATTAATTGTTAATTAATTCACTAATTATTAAGTCATAAATCAACTAAAGAATACATCAGTTAACTCAGTGCATGGACAGTTCAGTGGAGACAGGTGTTAGAGGTTGAGACTGCTATCAGTTGTGACTATAGTTGTGCATGAGATTTGCACATGCATTGATGGAGATTACCAATGAGGATTGCACAGTACAAGCCAAGGAAAACGAGCTTGGATCATTCCTATTCTTGTTTTGGATTGTGTAGTAGAGGCAGGCAGACAACAGAGGAGATTTGAACCTGTGACTTGATTCAGATCTGAGCTAGTTTTGTGTGTAGCTAGTGGAGATAGTACTGAGTACCTATGAAGAGTATTGTACTATTTATTGTTACATGTTCTCTATCAATATAATATACATATAGTGTGGGGTTTTCAGCTGTATGCTTTCCCTGGATTACATACTGTGTTAATGTGCGCATGCAATTGATGTTTCATTGTTTTTAATTCTGCAAAATTGATGATCAACGTAGAGGAGGTTATGTATTACTCATGCATTCTGCAATAGTGTATAATCAGGATAATATCTATGAATAAGTGTCATATTATTCAAAATTTCTACACTATACGTGAAACTCCATTTCCTTTTATAAAAACTTTCTAGAAGTACACCAACGCAGGTATTGGGCTAATAGTAGTGCCGATTGGCACGAGTCACATTGTAAAACTCACATTATTGGTGTGGGTGAGACACTGGGAAAGAGTGATGATCTTAAAAACTAGGTTTTAAGAACGATTCTCTAGAAATTTTCTAAAGGGAGTGGGGAATACTTTCTTCAAACTTCAAGGGATGCAAGAGCACAGGTTTCATGGTGAAAGTATAACACATTAGTCATTACTAGGGTTCTTTGGGAACGGGAACTAGGAATGACAGGAGAGTGACAAATTACTGTGTAACATATGCCCCCTAAAACATGAAGTCAGAGCTTCAGAGCGATGGGTGAAATGCTTTAAGACGGAGCGAGGACTTCGAATGCCAGCATCATAAGACATGCAAGTGAAATATACATGTACATATCTGAAATCTGATAGCCATGCCTGATAAACATGAGAGGCATATAACAATACATGAATCCATGGTACAGGCGCAACTATCCGTCAAGAAAAGGATCATGTGCATGGATCCTTGGCATGGATGCAGCCATCTGACTGAAGGGATAATATAAAATAGATCCACGGCATGGGCGCAACCATCTGCATAAAGAGGATCAAAATGAAAAGACCCATGACATGGTCACAACCATTCGACTCAGGAGGATCAAAATGATGCCCACGGCATGGTCGCAGCCATCCGTCTAAAGAATCATGTATATAATCATAAATAAGTCATCACTCCTCGTAACTTGGACTTTTTTATCTAAGCCTAGGGTCTTGCAATCCAACATGACCCGATCAAAGTACAAATTATAACATGCGAATAGACATGCTGAAGTCGAACATGCTAGAAAATCACTTGATTACTAGCCAATGATGTGAACAATTAACAGGCATGAGAGAAACCACCCATAATGTCAATGGCTCTCAATGTACTATCATTACAATTCATGAAGTGTGAATAAGGAACTAAAGTCGAACACTCATGAAATCATTCGATTGAAGGCCAACGATGAGAACTTGTCATCGAGTGTGAATAACTTTCCATTGAGGCGTGCAAGCTCTAAGGTACTGGAAGGGAGTTTCTAGATCAACTTCCTAGATAATGAGCTAAAGTCGATAGGAAGAGATCTGGCGAAGGAAGGTCATAATGAATGCTTCAACATTGACATGAAATGGGAAAAAAATGAATGAGAGTAATCTGAGATGGTGGCATATGATTAGACAATGTATAGGTAGGAAGACTTCTCTTGAACATGTAGATGACATGACTCTGAATTTTGGCAACATTTGACATCATAGGATCAAAGGTCATGGTGATGTGGCAGAGATTATATGAGAGGGTTAAATGGATAACCCAAAACCCAGGGAGGCAAGTGACAAAGTTAGGATGTCCAAAAACTTGGCCCGAATAGTAGATGAGTGTCAATGTTCAAGAGTGACATGTTGCCTCAAGTGAAGAGCACAAATGATGAAACACTTCCAATTTACCCCCATCATTTCTAGCAAGTGCCCCAATTATTTTTGCACAAGATTGACGGAGATAGCATATGCTTGTAATATAAGTCCATCCTTCAGATGGATCCATCCTAGTAAGTTTTACGAGCCCTAGGAAGGAGTAGCTCGATCTCATCATAATGACAAGTCATATGTCGTTTAATCTTTTAACGAGTCCGACGAAGGTGAAACTCGAAACCTTTTCATTTTTAGAGAGTTTGAAAAAGAAGTAGAATATAAAAATCCAAAAGGTCCCTTTTCGTAAAGTTGTCTCTAGAGCCCGAAAAGGTCGAAAACAATACTTGAGAGAACCTCTTAGCCATATCAACCAAGGAGTACCTTTTTCATAAATAGTTTATCCCAACCTGAAAAAGGGGTAAATGTATACTAGGTAAATGATGTTTCGAATCCATTTATGAGGTCAAAATGACAAGAACTCGATAATCTTTTCATTTTTTGAGAGTCATAAAAGAGCTTCAAGCGGACTCTCGGTTTTTATTTTCTTTAACGAGTTAAAAAGGGAAAATTACTCAACAATCTTTTAATTTTTTATGAGTCACAAAATAGCTTAAAGGTGACTCGTCCTAGAGGAACGAGTGTTATAAAGGGTAGCAACTAGTTCCAGTTATGGTGGAACTGCTAAAAACCTAAGAGTTCAAGAGGCTGGCTAGTAAAACCACTCATCACTGTGGTTCCTCAAGAAAGGAAGAACAACGAAGTGAAAGCATATGAACAGCCAAAGAGATGGTGGCGATGGAATAAAACAACCAAGGCTCATCTAGCAAAAATTAGATGATAAAAATAGAAATCACGAGATGTAAATTTGGTTATGGGTTCATTTTTACACAAGCTTGAACCATGGGGAACTCTGCTTGAATTTGGTTTCATGTTTACACAAGCTTGAAACTAAAATCTATGCTTGAGTTTGGTTTCACTTTTACACAAGCTTGAAACAAAGACAAACTATGCTTGAGTTAAGTTTGCATGTCTCTGACATAATGACTCAATTTTAGGTACATGCCCCCCAAGCTTCATTTCATTCTGCAAGGTGGATGGAATGAATGTTCACTTTTGAGATCCAAGAAATACTTGACTGGGATTTTAAGAGATCTTAATCAAAGACTCGAATTGGAAAAGGGAGTTGTTTCTTTTTTTAATGAGGTTGACACAGTAAAAGAACTATCCTCAGACCCTTGTTTAATTTTTTAATGAGATTGGCACACGAAAAGGAACTATGCTCTGGCCCCTTGTTTCATTTTTTAACGAGCTTAACACAAGACAAGGAACCATGCTCTGGCTCCTTGTTTCATTTTTTAACGAGCTTGACACAAGACAAGGAACTATGCTTCGACGCCCCTGTTCATGGATCATATGAGAACATGGCTCCCAAGAGGTCCTCACTAGATGGGAGAACCATGCTCTTGGAGAAATACATGTCAACTGGTACTAATGACAGATCGGGTTCCAATGCCCCCAGTACATAATGTACTGTATCATCTCTGTGATCATCAGGAGATGTGGAGATGAAATGGGTAGCCACATAATTGACCTGTGGCGGCAAAGGTACTTCTTGCAAACAAGAACCAATAAGGGATGATGGTTACAAAGGAGGCACCTAATAACCAATGAATGAAAATTGATCAATAACCACTATTCTCCCTTTGTGTGGAAAACAAACCACATGGAAAAGTGAAGAAACAAGAGCTCCCATGACATAAACATAGTCACATCCAAGGAGAATATTGAAATCTAAGGGACCTTGGACTACCATCACATCTATATAGACGATATTCCCTCCCAAAGTGATAGGGAACTTCATAAGGATTCCTAAGGGTTGATTGTTTACTCCATTGGCCAAGAGATTCTGGGTGACAAGCATAAGCTGTGGGGAACCAAAATCTTGCCAAGTAGTAGAAGACATAATGCTAACAGATGCACCTTAATCTAATATAGTTCCATGTACTACCATATTATAGGCTTGTACTATGATCTAGAAAGGCACATAAGATGGAAGGCGGAAAGCAATCAATTGAATCCAATCAAAAGAAACGACATAACTACTTGGTGGGGGTATCATATGATTCCCACCATGCTCAACAAGAATAGGAGATGGACTCTCCTAAACAACCAGGACGGGAGGGCCACTCTTTGATTCATGAGAATCTGAGGAGACGAGAAGAACATGAGAAGTATGATCACTACTCTCTTTGGAAACAAAGTGAAGAACTTAAGGCGAAGCCAAGTCAAAAGTATTTTTGACCAATGGATGGTTGGGAACATACATAACAGAGTCATGCTCAGGGAGAGCAGGATGGGTAAGAGATGAATCCAAGTCAATCTCTTTACCAACTAGGAGAGGGTTAGAAGAAAGCCTATGATAACTAACAAGAAGATGGGGTTGAGGATCTGTAAGGTTTTACAAAACTTTGGAAGCTTTATCCATAAGAGGACAAAGGTGAAGAAGATGCTCTCCTTAACATAACCTATAGTGGAATTTAATTTTCCCCTTCTTCTTACCATCGCTATCCAAGGGTGTAGCATCGACATGATCTTTAGAGGTCGATGGGGATGGTCAATCCAGATTTTGAGACCATACCTCTAAGACTCTAGGAATACCAGGATAATCGCGAAGGAGATGGTCACCCTTACATAAGCTACAAGGGAGTTTTACATTGCACAAAGGATCGAAAGGTTTTTTGAAGGGAAGTGCATTTGGAGCAATAGTTTTGTTGGGTGAAATTAATTACTTAATAAATAAATAAAACAACTAATCACCTAGACATTAATTATCAACCTGAGGAGCATCTTTTTATTTCAAGGAAATCGGAAAAATACATGCATAACAATACCAACAGCTAGCACTGTTTCTATATGATTGTGTTCTATACTATCAAGCTCATTCAACAAGAAACAAAATGTAAGACTTGAATAATAAAACTAAAATTAAAAATAGGAAAGTAAATGACACAGAAAATAATTATGTTAATCACACAACTTGAATCATTGCTAAATAAAATCACACATTGATGAATTGGAAATTTAATCTATTGCACCCAACATAATTCAAATGGTAATCTAGAGTAGTGAATCAAATGAAATATAGAAGTTTCAAGAAATAACAAATCTAGAAAATGTAGTAACTAACAAATTACTTGATTAAAATGGAAATTTACTTTAAAGAAAAAAGATTGAAATTCAAAGAAACAAGCACACAACTAAACTACTGGAGATGTTCAAGGCAACACCTCATCCAAGGTAGTGGGCCCAACTACCCAAGACTTAGTTCCATCTTAAGAAATAACTCAGATTAGATTACAAATAATAGATGTAGAACTCAATGGATAATTTCCTTCATTAAAATATATGAGAGAAATAATTAAAGCATAATGAAGTTCTTAGCTTTCCTCAAATTCAACAATTGTTCATCTCCCATATCTCATATCTCATCTCTTCTTCTACATCATATCTCCTCATTATCTCCCAATTATCCCCCCCAAATATCCTCTTCCCTTTGATCTCTTTTTTCATTTAAATACATAGAGAGCAAAGGGAAGTTACAACAAAGCTGATTACAAAATTATTCCATTACAAATATGGATTGTACAAAACAAATTAATTAGAAAGATTATATCTTTCCGTCAACATTCAGAAGGAACAAGTTGAATTTGGTATTGCAATTGGAAGGATTTGGAAAAGGGCCGCAACAACAAATATGAAAAAATCGTCTTCGAAGAACCTTCCATTTATCCTAATAAAGACGGAATTTTGGAAAAATTCTCAAGTTATAACTAATTTGGTCCATTCTACACAAAATCCATGTCTCGGATTTTCAATATTCTCCTTAAGTTGTCCGAACCATCCAATGAAAAACAGTCACTTCTTATTCCAACAAATTTCTCAGTTGGAATATTTGATTATGAGCTGGAGAAAAGATCTTGGAGGCTAAAATCACAAGTGATGTTACAAAAAACTCATTAGTAAACCATCATTGGAAAAATAATGCATAATAATCTTAAATATATTAAAAAAAGGAGAAAAATAATATTTATCCATAAGAGCATAAATATTTATAAAATGGAATTATATGATAAATTATGATAAATGAAGTGATAAAGAATGGTAGAAATGGATGAAATAGACATTAAAAAGTGATAATAATAATGATAAATTAGTGGCCCAACATACCCCCAAACTGAATATGTTGCATGTCCTCATGCAACCCAAAGCTTCTGTATTAACCATGCTATAATACAAAATCGTTTATCCCAACTCCTGAAATTGATGGAACAAATGACTTCTTCCTCAAATAATGAATATTCAATTTTAGCAATGTTGACGAAGGCATAACAATTTTCACATTGACTTTCAACCACATGTATATGAAGTTGCAGAAAAATATGATATAAGTAAGGGCAAACTTTAGTAACCATTTTATCAAAAACTACAAGCTAGATTTTGCTAAAAGTTTGCAAGAAAATTTCTACTATATTAATGCTTCTCTAATCCAAAAATCAAATTGTTTTAATGCACAGATCATGAGATATAAAATGGCTATCGGTGACAATGTATGACTTCTGAAATTTTACAAACTAATTTAACTTGAAATTTTGTGGGTTTGTGTATTTTAATGATACCTCTATACTATCCAAAAATCACAAGAATTCAGTTCAGAGTTTTAAGTATATACGCAAATCAATTTATGCACTATATAAAAATGAAATTGTATGCCTTGAATGAGAAAGAAAGTACAAAATATCCATCATGTGTAGCAATTCATCCCCCAAACTAGAGAATTAGCATGCCCTCACGCAATGCTGGAAAACAAATTGAGGTAGTTGCTATATTCATTGGTCAAATCTATGTTTGGTGTAAAACAACATGGAAAAGGGAGGTTTTGAGAATGAATAAGGAGATTGATAGATGATGACATGGTCATAATAAATAAATGAATGAAAGTAACACTCCCCCAAACTGAAAGCTTCTATGTCTCTGAAAAATAGGAAGTGGTAAAGATGTGGAATGAATGATGATAAATAATGCTCAATGGATTTTCATGAAATTCTCCTAAACTTTTAATAAATCAAAAACTTATGTTATTTTACCTTAAGTTTTACCTCTAAAAAAAATGTGGAATGACATGATTGGAATTTGTTGAAGCTAATGTAGGCTGAGATGATGCTGAAAGTGATGCAAAAGGTGGAAGCCATGCAAGCACATCATGTCTGAACAATTATTCGCATTCACGAGTTGCTCGAGCCTCTTCTATTAGTTGTAATAGTGTGGACTTGCTGCAAATATAGTTGCCCCCCCATACTTGTTGTTCTCCTGTAAACTATTCACTACTCTGCATGCAATTTTCTTGAATCTATAGTTTTATTTTGAACAATAACTGTTACAGGGAAAAGTGTCTATGCAGAACTGCTAATCCCACTAAGGTGGGTAGCTACCTTAGAAAAAAACAAATTAAAGGTACTTTCATTTTCCTTTATGAAATATAGATGAGAGAAGAATAAAGGAGACCAACCTCTGTCTTGCGCTTGGTTCCTAGTCCGATTTCTCTCTCTTCTGATAGTCCTTTGCTACTTGCTTCCTTGTACACCCAGCTTCACATAGTACCTGTAGAATCAAAGTAGCATAACACTATACAAGAACATGGATCTATTATCATAAACAATCTAGGATAAGATGTAAATTAACCATACAAATGCATGAAACATAAATGACACAAGAGTATGGAGGAAAACTTGAATAGATTTATTGATAATCAAGAAAGAGTCAAGAGAGTTACAACTAGTTGTTCTGACCCAGCATCATCCTCTCAGCAAGTAAGCCCTTCTTCACCTCATGCAAAGCTTAGATCACCCAACACTATGATGTTGCCTCAAGAAACCAAAAACAATTCCTTACAAGATGCAAAATTCCAGCCCCCCCCAGGATCTCTGGGATGAGGAATCCATATATAGATATCTGTAAGGGAGATGAGTTAGCTTATGATTTGATTAGCGTCTTCCCTCTGATAGTTCTTGCTTCCACGTGGAGATTGATGATCTCTTACTCATCCTTGGTCGAATTTAGAATGGCAAGTGTCACAGGAGAAGTTTCTGGAAGATTCCATGCTTCTCCACCTCACGGATTGACACTGCCATTTGTCTCTTCTCGCCCATCGCACCCCATAAAAGGGATTTTTGAAATGCAACGCATCCATAGAGTGTACTTAGGTGAGATGCAACACACTTTTCCTATGGAGCAGGTGAAATGATCCTGTTTTGACCAGTTCTGAGTTGTTTTTCATGGGGAACTTCTGGGAGAAGCTGTAATCAGTTGACCTTGTTCCTTTAGGGGTTGGAACAACACTTTTAGGGACCTAGGAGCCCTTGGTTTATGGAAATTTTATGCTTGGGGTTGCAATGGCCAAAAATGTCTATAATAGTTGCCCCCTACAACATGAGGTCGTTAATCTTTTTGATGTCGGGTGAAATGCTTTATCATGAGGATCCTAAGTTCTTTCAAGATGGGAGGAGACCTGTAATAAGATACAATACAATACATTATCTTCATAATATTTTCATGACCTAGCTGAGGTGGGCATTCGCATGCTCAGCTTTATAAATTCATTTTCATGTACATAGGACAAACAATCGTTTGAGTGTAGACTGATAATTCTGGTAGAGCCATCATCCCTTTGATTGGATGATTATTTGTGCAGCAATGATGTACATTTGATGTCTTTATTTTCCTGAATATATATCGCAGACCGGATGGATGAAACTCGATCTGGGGTCTTCAATCTCGTTCGATATTCACTAAAAGTACAAGTCGATCCATGTGAGAGATGTTCTGGAGTCGAACATGGAAAGACATTGCCTGATTACCAGCCAATGATGTAAGCTATTAATAGGTACGAGAGGAATCATCGATAATGATAATGACCCTCAAGGTACTGCAGTACAATTCACGTGGTGTGAATAAAGGACTTGGCGTCGAACACCACGCAAAATCTTTCGATCGAAGGCCATTGATGTAAACCTGTCGCCGGAAGTGAGAAACTTGCCATTAAGGTATGCAAGCTTCAAAGTACTGAAAGGGGTGTTCCTAGATCAACTTCTTGGATAATGAGCTGATGTCGACAAGAAGCCATCCATCATAGGAGGGCCTTAATGAATCCCACATCAATGACATGGAACGGAGCAAATGATTTTAATGGAGGTGAAAACGATTTGCTGATATAAGGTTCAGGGTGGCGGTCATGACAGAATGGAGCGTAAATGTATTGCAGCGGGTGAGACACAGGTGAATTCTCTGAGTGACTTCTCTTGAACATATCGGCGACATTGACGTGATGGATTGGTAGCACTAACCCAAATGTGGATGGTGTGATGGGACCATGGTGATGTGACCGGTGAATGAAACAACCCAACCCGACTTGGATGCGGAGTGAAAGTGTCATGTTCAAGAGCGACTTGCTACCAACAAAGTTTCTTCAAGTTTTCTTCCCAATTTTTCCGCAGTCATTGCTGACCAATACCTCTTTATTTTTGTCAAGCTTGAGGAGGATAACATATGCTTGTTCTATAATTTTCCCTTCGGGCAAACCCATCACTATGTTTTAACGAGCCTAGCAATAGTGAAACTCGTTCTTGTCTGTTATGGACAAGTTTGTCGCTATTAGGTTTTAACGAGTTTAATGACAAAGATAACTCGGTCCTTTTCAATTTTATAAAGTTTGAAAAGGGACGTAAAGGAAACTCCAAAAATCCTTTTTCATCATCTAATCCCATAAGTCCGAAAAAGTATAAAACAATACAAAAGGGATGAATTTTCGATACTTTTAACGAGTCGAACAAAACAAGCGCTCGATCTTTTTGTGTAATAATCCCTCAGGTCCAAAAAGATTAAAATCTAAAGGAGGGATAGCACTTCCGGTCCCTTTAACGAGCTGGAGAGGCTAATGGCTCGGCAATCTTTTCACATTTTATGAGTCAGTTGAAAAGAGCTTAAAGGAGACTCGTCTTTGAGGAACGAGTGATAAAATTGGGTAGCAGCTGATTCCAGGTAAGGTTTGGAATTTTCCAATCACGGGAGTGTTACAAGGATGGCTAATAGGATCACTCTTCGCAGCTGTTCCTCAAAAGGGGTGAACAATCAAATGGAGATGAATGATCGGCCAATACAGAGTGGAGGTGATGTTGGGAACACGACCAAGGCTTTAAAGGCTGAAGTACTACATTCACGATGATTATTTACCGGGAATTGGTTCATTTTTTATTGAGCTTAAACGCTGGGGGAAACATTTGCTCATTGCTTATGTTTATTTTTTAACGAGCATGAAGTCCGCGTTAAAACTGCTCGAGGCAGGTTTATTTTTTAACGAGCTTGAATCATGTGGTAACATTGCTCGTGGCTAGGTTTATTTTTTAATGAGCTTGAACTTTGCGGAAACATTGCTCATGGAGGGTTTATTTTTTAATGAGCTTGAACCCTGTGGTAACATTGCTTGTGATAAGTTTGCATGCCCCCAGCATAATAATGCAAATCGAGGTGCATGCCCCCCAAGCTTCATTGCATTCATCTTGGTGGTTGGAATGAAGGTTTACCTTCGAGATCTTCGAAAGACTCGACTTTGATTTTACGAGATCGTAATCAAAGACTCGATTTGGAAAGGGAGTCGTTTCATTTTTTAATGAGGATGACACAGTAAAAGAACTATCCTCATAATCCACCGTCTTTATAGTATTTGACAGAAAATCAAAAACTGAAGGATGATTAAGGTCATTGGAATAATCTTCATTGTAATCCGAGAGATGGGAACGATGGTGGTGATCTTCCCATGGTGCCTCTCCTGACATCATTGATTGATTGATTTCTTTGTCTGTAGAATGTACCTGCGACCAAGGATCTGAAGAGGTACCATATTCCTTAGACCTATCTATCTAAACACTCGATGAGCATTGATTTGGGTTTGCCCCCCAGGCCAAGAAAATTGATTGCTACAATATTTCTAAAATGGCGATGATCCATGCTTACAAAATGTTTAGGAATCTTCTGAATCCATTAGATATAGAAGATTTCATATTGCGGGTTTCCACTGTGGCCACTTCTGCCAGATTCGTCAGAGGCAGTAGGGCAAAAGTACCCATTAAGGCAGGGTCTTTTAGGAGACCTACTCCGATATTTTGAAGCGAATGATTGCTTCCATGAATCATTGGAATGCTTCCCATAACTTGTGAACTGTTGGAGAGAAATGTTTGTTGGTCGACAATTGTAATTCCTCCTTGAAAGGGAAATGCAATCTTCCTGAAGTAGGTCGACACAACTACAGCCATGGCATATATCCAGGGCCTTCCCAGTAGGATGTTGTAATCGAGGTTTCCGTCAATTACTTCAACATCAATTTCTATTGTTTTTCCCCCTAGTTCAACTTGCAAGTTACATAAAATCCCGTATGGAGTGTATGATCGTCCATCGCATGCTTTTAACATTGTTGATGATCGTGACAAGGGTGGTGAGCCTAATTTTTTCTAGCAACTCATCGACATAATACATGTAGATGCCCCCTCATTAATAATTGTTCGATGAACAGTTTTGTTGAGGGCTTTCACTTGAATAAGGAAAGCTAGTTGAGATGGTAACTGAGGTTCATATCCTTTGTGATTAAAGGATACAATATTGGAATCCGTTGGGTCAATCCCACCTATTACTGATAATAGATCCTACTTTTGGGAGAGGCAATTTTGCGGTACCTCAAGTGTCATCATAGTGGATGGCGATTGGGCCAGGTCCTTTACTATATTATAATTCTGTGCTACTTTTGCATGAGGATTAAGTGTCGATTTGTGTACTACTCCCTTTGGTGACTTTATCATTGGTTCAGGAATGATGGGTGGCACAACTTCGGTCAACGTTGTTGTTGAACTACTAGGTTGTTCATTAGCCTTGTTATTCGACAGCTGTGGATTCTCGTAATCTGTATTCCTTGTCAAAGCATCATTTTGCTGCTTTGAGATAGACAACATAAGCACTTGGGATCGGGAAGCATTTTGATTAGCAACCAGTTTAGTTCACAGGTTTGGAAACTGATCAGTCAATACTGCTGAGGTTTTTGAACTCTTAAAGAGTTTCTTAACTTCAGCTTTATGTGGAAAATCTCTCGTCCGATGATCCTCATCGCATATCTGACACCTCGCAGGGTGTTTCCTTTGCCCAGAAGGGTTTGTAGAAGGTTTTTTAGGAGATGACTTATCCTACTTCTTTTTTCTCCCTTTCTTTTTCTTCTTGCCCTCTGGTTGCTTCAGTTGTTTGCCCTCGTCGGTCGACATGGCATTTACCTCCGAGGCGAGAAGTTATTCATTTGTATTTTGAGCAGAAATATTACGGGCTTTCTTAGATGTAGCCTTTGTCGATTTCGTGCTTGTCGTACCTATCACACCATCACCAGCATGAGAGTCTTTGTTTGATTTAGGAGGGGGAGGAACAGAAAATTCTGGTCTAGGAGCATCAGATATTTTATCGTAAAGCGTGCCAGACTAAGTATAGATCAAGTCCAGATAGTGTGCATGAGCAATAACTTGCTCTTCAGTGACGACTCCTCCCTTTGCCACATCTTCTGTGATAGAAGGTAATAATGACTTAATAAACCATTCAACAAGAAGCCGACCAGGAACATATGTTTCTACCATTCTGCGATGACGTCGCCACTCATGAATATGATCAGATATGTGAGTGGCCGTTGTTTGCTTGAAATTGGTAAGAAGTTCTGTTCCTGTTTCGTACCTTATGGGTAACTGAAAATGGGTTAAAAAGGTTGTGGCTAGGGTACTAAAGTTATCAAACGAAGCTCTAGGTAATTTGATATACCATTTTGCTGCTGGACCAGTTAACATTCTCTAAAAAAGGTGAAGCCTAATCGAATCATCATTTAGGGTGTTTGATGAACACCACAGATGAAAGGTCATCACATGATTCGACGGGTCTTCACCCGGATTTCCATTAAATTTAGGAATATCTGATGGACGTTTATGCGGAATCGCTGGCCATCAAGGGGCATAAGAAATTGGATCATTCGTCTGCCGGTTTAGATCTGGTAATTCTAGAGTTGCTACAAAGGGAAATTGTTGATTCAGACTAGG
The DNA here is from genome assembly GCA_031772625.1 of Pinus tabuliformis. Classification (NCBI taxonomy): domain Eukaryota; kingdom Viridiplantae; phylum Streptophyta; class Pinopsida; order Pinales; family Pinaceae; genus Pinus; species Pinus tabuliformis. Next base: position 97,996,304 of record CM062820.1, read on the forward strand.
CGAAGCATATCCAGGATAAGATGGAATCGCCTGAGTAGTGGGTCTTTGCATACCAGCATAATTTATTTGATGCTGGTAACTTTGATAATGTTGATGGGCATAACCATTATAATATGGTTGTTGATAACCGTTTTGGAAATGCGGTTGCCCATTCCTTACAAAGACTTGTTGTTGAGGTCCTTGATATGATTGCTGGAATGTCGGTTGTTGAGATTGAACCAGCCATGGTTGTTGGACCATTTGCTGTTGCCCAATACTGGGTGATTGACCAAGATGAGGAGTCATAGTACTTTTTGAGCTTGAGTCGCTCCAGATAAGGAGGCACTAACCAGAGGTTGTGATTGAGTCATTGAGATAAGAGGCTGTTGTATTGCAACCTGAGAAACTTGGGGTTGACATACAACAGGTAGCGCTTGTACTTGCGACGTAGTCACCATAGCAGGTATAGTGGGAATATTCGACACAGGGTGGACTGGTTGCATTGAATATACAACCCTTGGTTGTTGAGGTAGTATTGGTACCCAACCGCTGGATGTAATTCCAGTTTGACCTGAACTTTGTTGTAAACTCCCATATGGTTGTTTTCTGGGAGGGAACAATGAAAAGGCATACTGCCCTCCATATGGTGGCAATCCAGTACTTAAAGGGTAGATTGGCCTTTGAAGACACATTGGATCAATTTGTTGAGTTTCAACATAAGAAATACCAGATGATAATCCGGATAAAGAAATAGGAACTGACCATGTCGTCGAAACAGTCCCTGATTGGACTCTAGCTTGTTGTTGATAACTTGATGGGATAGATGGTACACTAGCAAACATCGTTGGAGTATCAGCAGGAGGCTCTGTTGCTACTACGTTGGATGACACAGTCCTAGATGTCGACGGTTGTTCAGACATATCTAGTCCATCCAAAATATTTTCTAGCGATTTCGATTGACTTTCTTCCATGATTGCGGGTTACTCGATCAACTAAAAATCAATGGGAAATATGTTTCCGAATTAGATGAATTTTAGACGCTTTGACACAACTTGTTTTTTCAATTTTTAAGAGTCGAGAAAAAATAAAAGATGACTCTAGTCGCCTTCGATTTTTAATGAGCCTGAAGTGACAAGTACTCAGATGGACCTTTTCCGTTAAGGAGTCTGAAAAGGAATGAAAGGGATTGCTCTGGAAATCTAGGCAAAGGGATTACCAAACCAATCGCAAAACTGCAGAATACTTTTTACGGTATGACAATCAGTCTTCCCGAATGTTGTGTTCAGTGCATTGCGATCGATAGGGCGGTAGACACAGCTTCCTATGGATAAAGGATTAAGCCTATTGTGGTCTCCAAAAATATACTCGATGGTACGTGGGAGCACAAGTCCGTACTGGCACTTATCGTCTCAAAGTGGAGGAATCACCCAACCAACAGTGAGAACAACAGTTACCAGGCTTTACGACGCTGGAATATGTCTCTAGCCTAGAATTCTAGATGTTGTGCGTTAGGTTCCAAAGCGTTGTTAGATTCATTAAATTTATTTTATAGTTGATCTTGATTAAGAAATTTTCCTTTCAAGTTCACCGCATGATGTAGATGTACAATTCATAAAATGCAATCTAAGATGATAAACAGTCTTTTATCTTCTTTGTGCAATGAAAATCCTAGCTACTAAGGAAAGAAAGACAGAATTCTTTCAACAAAGAGCAAAGAGAACACACTATATGCACTGTCCTAAATCAAACCAATCAAAAAATCTAAATGCAAATGCACATGCATGTATTTTTTTTCAGCCTTCTTAATATGTGAATGATAAAAAGAAAGCTAATGCGCAAATCTGGATTACTTTTCTAGTGACAATTACTAACAAGTTTTTTTTTAAAAATCAAAATGAAGACAATGACAACACTTTGCAATTTGGAAATGAAGACTTGCTTTTGACACTAGAAAAACTACTAATTCAGATCAAATACAATAGTAACAAGGTAATCGACTATCAAGAGAAATCAGACTCTCTTCTATGACTGAAAACGACACTTGGGACACTTTCAAATCAAGAAACGACGGTACAATTACGTTACTTTTTTGCAAAGGAGAACTGAAAATGACTCAAAAAATACACAAAAACATTTACAGTTCTTTGCACAATGGAGGCGGAATGTCAGCAAGGAAAGGGGTTTCAAACAGAGGTGTACTGACTATAGGCACCAAAATTCTTGAATAGATCTGAAAAGAGTGAACAGAAATCAACATTCAGGAACAATGCCTAGTCTGATCAGCGCACCTATAACACAGTTAATTTGAAATGCATCGCACCTACTACACTCAGGAAGTGCGCTGAATTTCAGATTCACAGAACAGAGAGTGCGCTGGGCTAGAGACGAGACTTTGCTTGGGTTCCGGGTCATAGTTTGCAGTTCAGTTTAGGGATTTTTGCCGAGCAAGTGGTAATCAGTAAATCAACAATAGGGGTAGATCTAAGGAGGTTACTAGAGCCACCAGAAGGGCAATTAGAGAGTTTGTAAATCAGTTGTTTAATTCATAAACAAAACCTAGAGATTGACTGAAGTGGCATTTATCTACTTTGCATTTGCATAGAAAATGCAGTTCAAAAGCTACCTGGCTCAACTTCAGGCTCCTTCTGTAAGTTTATAAAATAAAAAAATGTAGATAAACAAACAACCTAGTCGCTCCCCAGCGGAGTCGCCATTTTGTTACAGGGAAAAGTGTCTATGCAGAACTGCTAATCCCACTAAGGTGTGGTAGCTACCTTAGAAACAAACAAAGTGAAGCTACTTTCGTTTTCCTTTATGAAATATAGATGAGAGAAGAATAAAGGAGACCAACCTCTGTCTTGCACTTGGTTCCGAGTCTGATTCCTCTCTCTTCTGATAGTCCTTTGATACTTGCTTCCTTGTACACCTAGCTTCACAGAGTACCTATAGAATCAAAGTAGCATAACACTATACAAGAACATGGATCTATTATCATAAACAATCTAGGATCATATGTAAATTGACCATACAAATGCATGAAACATAAATGACACGAAAGTATGGAGGAAAACTTGAATAACTTTATTGATAATCAAGAAAGAGCCAAGAGAGTTACAACCAGTTGTTCTGACCCAGCATCATCCTCTCAGCAAGTAAGCCCTTCTTCACCTCATGCAAAGCTTAGATCACCCAACACTATGATGTTGCCTCAAGAAACCAACAACAATTCCTTACAAGATGCAAAATTCCAAGCCCCCCAGGATCTCTGGGATGAGGGATCCATATATAGATATCTGTAAGGGAGATGAGTAAGCTTGTGATTTGATTATTGTTTTCCCTCTAATAGTAACTAGATAATCATAGTGCCATTCACGAGGATATAACAAAGTGATCAGGCTAGCTCATGATGAGACCACCTGTCCTTCTGACAGTTTTGACGATCTAAAAGGTCATTACCTTGGTGTGGTGGCCATAATGGAATGTCACTAGTTACATCCTTATGATCATGGTAGGCTGGCTCATAATGAGACCACCTATCCTCTTTAAGAAGATTTGTATTGTATTTTCCTATTTTCATGTTTCCATATTTTTATTTTAAAGGGAGGGAGGCTCATTTACTCCTTAAGAGTCAAGGATGACATAAGAAGTAAACAAAATGTCAATGAAAGTTATGCTTTTATCCCTATATCATCATATCAAAGGGATTTATCATATTTGAAAGTGTGAAAGATAAACCAGCATGGTATTAAGATAGTAAATCATTTATGATGTGTCCAAAAAGAAGATGTTCAACTAGTCTTTATATAGATGAACCTGGTCAGTTTCGGAATAAAGGTAACCATCAAAGGATTTACAAGTCATAATGGTATTAATATTACTCTTTTTCCTTTATCTTGGGTACGAATTCCAAATCCAAACAGATGGTTTTTATTCGAAACATAAAAGAGAAAGAAAAATGGAAAAAAGAATGATCGGAAATGAAACAAAAAAGAGAAATTACAGTTATTCATTCTACCGATTTAAACAACAAACACAAAAAAAGTCAAGGTTGTTCAATTGATTGAACAACAATCGTTCGATCAATTGAACATCAATTGTTAAATTGATTGAACAACATACACTCAAAAAATGTTGTTCAGTTGATTGAACAACAAACATGTAAAACGTGTGTTCAATTGATTGAACAACAAAACAACAAATGCATTGTTCAATTGATTGAATAGAAAATCAACAAAAATGTTGTTCAATTGATTGAACAACAATCGTTCAATTGATTTGAACAACAAAACACCAAAAATGTTGTTTAATTGATTGAACAACAATCGTTCAAACGATTGAACAACAAACACACAAAAGGTGTTGTTTAATTGATTGAACATAAATCGTTTAAATGACTGAAAAAAACAACAAAAGTGTTGTTCAATTGATTGAACAACAATCGTTCAATTGATTGAACAACAAACACACAAAGAGTGATGTCCAATTGTCTAAACAACAACCGTTCAAACGATTGAACAAAAAAAAACATGGAAACAAATAAGTGTTGTTCAATTGTTTGAAAAACAATCGTTCAATCAATTGAACAACAAAACACACAAAGTGTTGTTCAATTGGTTGAACAACAATCGTTCAATTGATTGAACAACAATCGTTCAATTCATTGAACAACAACACACACACAAAAATTCAGTGTTGTTCAATTGATTGAACAACAATCGTTCAATCGATTGAACGACAACATGCACACAAAAATAAGTTGGCGTCGTTCAATCAATTGGACAACAATCATTCAATCGATTGAACATCAAAACACGCAAAAATAAACTGGTGTTGTTCAATTGATTGAACAACAATAGATTGAACAAAAAAATAAGAAAAATGAAATCATTGATGTTCATGGATTGAACAAAAATCATTCAATCGATTGAACAACAAAATAAGAAAAAAAGAAAAAAAAAGTGTTGTTTGATGGATTGAACAACAAAATACAAAAAAAAAGAAATTGGAATTGTTCAATTGATTGAAAAACAATTATTAAAGACACCCAAAAACAAATTAGAGTTGTTCGTTCTACCGAACAACAACTATTCAATTGACTGAACAACAATTGTTCATTCGCCAACAAAACGAAAACTACAACTTTGAAGGAAGCAACACCTGAAACTCAAAAACATAAGAGAAATCAGAAAAAAAAAGCAACACTTTATTTAAAAAGAGTAAATAAATAATTAAATTAAGTTACAATGGTTATGATGTTATTTCTTAAGGGAATATGAATCTCTCAATGGAAAAAAATGATCTCTTGGAAAAATGTTTTGGCAGCAGTGACATGAATCTTCAAATGGAAATTAATTCTCCATTTCTTCCGTTATGAATCCGTTAGGTAATGAATTGGATGAAATGCCCTTGTTTCATTAACATTTCTTTCAAGAATCGCTCGTTCATAAATTAACATTTTTTATTCTACTAGGACCTGCAAAAAACGAGTGTCTACCTACAATAAAACATTAAATCATGGAGAAAGAGAGGTGATCGTGCTTCTGTAATCCAAGAATTATGCAAAAAAAAAAAAGTAGCTACTCTGTAAAACAAATCCATCGAAAAAATAACAAAGTAAAATTAACTTATTACTTGTGGGAGAGTAGTGGCTAATCATGCTAACCTGCACTGTTTTAATCCTAAATTCTTCATTTTTCATCCGATTTGAGTGATTACAAAGCCAAATGAAATTGAATTCATAGGGATATATCTAATACACACAAGTTTTAAAAATTTCATGAGATAATATGTCAAATTTATTTAGAACGACCTGCATAACAGAGTCATTTTCGATTTCCCAACTTAGACCAACAGTGGATATTTTAAGCATACATTTTTTGTTTGATGACGGATTCAAATGATTCAAATTGGAGATTAAATTAGATTCATTTATTTATCGCCAATAGAAATAGGTTTTAAAGACAAGCAGAATTGATGGGTCAAATACGCAAGTGAACAGCTGGAAAAACAAAATTTTAAAAGTGAAGATTTACAATAGACAATCAGTATTGTGGTCTTAACTTTCTCATATGATATCAAAATTGAGTGATTCAAATTGACTTGTAAACTGTATTCATAGCGAAATATACCATAGAAATAGGTTTTAAAAATATAGTCATTTAGGCCTTCAGAAACGGACTACCACAACTTTGTTCCTGAGCTACCTACTAGACACTCTGTCAATGTTTTGGTTATAACGTTTTCGTTTCAAATCCAAATGGAGTGATTTGAATTGGGTTGGGAATTAGACATCAAGGGATACTTATGATAGAAATAGGTTTTAAAAATATTCGCTTTTGGCTCCTCAAAACATGACTGTCTCGATTGTGTTTTCAAAACTTTCATCATGCCCGCAAGCCAAAAAATATGGTATTCAATCAATTTTTCCAAATTGGTGATAAAAATGAATATGGGTGTTTTTAGAACTGTTATTTTCAATATAATATATCTACATGCATAAATAAATTCAAAAATTTATCACTAATATTAGTTTTCACAACTTGTTGCAACAAAAAAAATTATTTTTACATATAAAGAAATTTATTTATTTATGTACTTGTTTATTTTATTTGCTACACTAACCTACTCTACTTGAAAAATGAGTATTCTTACATATAAGAGTATTTCCAGTGCAGCCATTTTCTAAATAAGGCCTCAAGTATGTACATACCCAAATTTGAAAAATGCATGTTAGTAAATAGTAGGGTAGGAGAAACAAAGTTCCCTTGAAAAGTTGGTACCAAAAATTGCTGAAGTATGGAATGATGCTACAAACAAATGATGGAGTGAAACCAAGATTCAATATAGCCTTTTATTTCTTGGTTTTTCATAGTTTTCATTTCTTGAAGTTCATGAGTTTCTAATGTCTTATTGATCTCGGCGGCTTGTTGATGTAAACTAGAAGAAACATCATTTTCTTCCATAACTTCTACATTTCTTTTATTTGGAACCTTCCCAATCTCAATATAAGTTTTCCACAATGGTGCACGTGAGATAGGATGGGTGTTAAGGATAGGTTAATTTTGTAGTTCAACATTGTAAGCATGTTGTATTGGTTTATTATGGTGAGGGTGTGGAATGAGTTGAGAAGGAAATTATGTAGGGAATGGAGGATTTTGGTGATTTAGTTGATTGGGTTGTGTGGATGATTTTAATAGGAAATCAAGATGTTGTGGAAGAGATGGTGATGAATATGGATGATGTGTTTTCGCTACAAGATGTGGGAGGGCATCCATGTAATCATAAGATGAACCATACCAAACTTGTAGACAAGATTGTTGAGGGTTATATTGAGATTGACATGGTTGCCCTAAGAGAAATATTCCATAATGGATTATGCAAGTAAGAAAATGGAGAGGAAGTGTTTTGAACCATACATGTAAGCCATGATTTCCATGGTTTTGACCTTGTTACAGCTTCCCCATCTCTTTGATATGCTACTTCCATCCTAGATAAGGAAGAGTGACTATCTATGGGATGCTCCTTTTGGAAATGACGGAAAAACACTTCTTCAATTTCTTTATTTTTTTGAACCTGCAAAACATCCAATTGTGAATTTAGAGAGCTAATAAAATCAACTTTAAAATGTTCAAATAAATCGTCGATTTCAACTCCTATATCTCTTGTTCTTGTAGTAGATTTGGAAAAGAAAGAAGAAACTTCTCTACAATTCTTAACAGCCTTGGAGATTCCTCTTGAATACCTTATGCATAATTTACAAACATCATCAAATAATAACTAAAAAAAATCACCTTTTCTATCAAATTTAAGATTTCTAAAAATTCATCTTTGATTCCTTTAAGAAGGAGAGTTTTTAAGATCTTTTTTTCAAATGCTTATGCTTTGATTTTTCAAAGTTGTATTTAAATCGGTCTACATATTCCTCCAAGATTTCATCTTTCCCTTGTATAATACTAAAAATATCTTCACTAGCCTTGCAATAGTCTTGGTACTTCTTCAAGAATACATTCTTCATGTCCTCCCATGTTTGGACGCAGTTCCCACCAAGGCTCATGAACCATCGGAGAGCTACTCATTTTATAGTAAGAGGAAAAACTTTCAATCTTTGATCATTAATGCAATAATCATATCCTCTACAAAGTACTTCAAACTCAAATAAGAATGTATCTGGGTCTTCATTTTCCAAACCATGAAATTTTGGTAGAGAAGATGGGGGAATTATGTGCATTTGTGTCACTCCTCCTAGATCTTTGATAGGGAATTCAAAAGTGGAAATTTGAGTCATTTATTACCATAATAGAAGATGTTTTTCATGTGTTTATTTGAGGATCCTCCTTCAAATTTTTCTGTCAATTGATTAGTGGAATGGGTGGAGCTTACATCACCACTTGAGTGGAATGATGAGATTTTTTTATTTCAAAATTTTACCTCTAAAATTCCTACTTCTATCAGTGCATGCTATATGACCTAAGCCTGACTACTGAGGGTAGACCCATCATTGGTTCCCCAGGATGCACACGTAGGTTCCTATCTTCCATCATCAATATCTAGCTCTCACAAAGTCAGGTATGCATCTACAACTAGATATTAGTGTGGTAGTGAAATTTGATTGTCTTCCCGGCAATGGCGCCAAAATGTTGGGTAAAATTAATTGCTTAATAAATAAATAATACAACTAATCACCTAGACATTAATTATCAACCCGAGGAGCATCTTTTTATTTCAAGGCAATCAACAAAATATATGCATAATAATACCAATAGCTAACACTGGTTCTATATGATTGTGTTCTATACTATCAAGCTCATTCAACAAGAAACAAAATGTAAGACTTGAATAATAAAACTAAAATTAAAAAGAGGAAAGTAAATGACAGGAAAAAGGATTATTCTAATCACACAACTTGAATAATTGCTAAATTAAATCACACATTACTGAATTGGAAATTTAATCTATTGCACCCAACATAATTCATATTCTAATCTAGAGTAGTAAATCAAATGAAATCTAGAAGTTGCAGGAAATAACAAATCTGGAAAACGTAGCAACTAACAAATTACTTGATTAAAATGGAAATTTACCTTAAATAACAACAATTGAAATTAAAAAAAAAACACACAAATAAACTACTGTATATGTTCAAGGCAACACTTCTTCCAAGGTAGTGGGCCTAACTACAGAAGACTCAGTTCTGCCTTGAGAAATAACTCAGATCAGATTACAAATAACAGATGCACAACTCAATGGATAACTTCACTCATTAAAACATATGATAGGTTTAATTACATAATAATGAAGTTCTTATCTTTCCTCAAATTCAAGAATTTTTCATCTCCCATCTCTCATCTCTTATCTCTTCTTCTGCATCCTATCTCCTCATTATCTCCCAATTATCGCCCCCAATTATCCTCTTCTCTTTGATCTCTGTTTTCATTTAATTACATAGAGAGCAAAGGGAAGTTACAACAAAGCTGATTACAAAATGATTCCATTACAAATTTGGATTGTACAAAACAAGTTGATCAGCAAGATCATATTTGAAACATATTTCCATCCACATTCAGTAGGAACAAGTCAAATTTGGTATTGTAATTGGAAGGATTTGGAAAATGATCGCAACAACAAATATAAGAAACTCATCTTCGAAGAACCTTATATTTCTATTAATACATACCAAATTTTGGAAAACTGCTTAGCACAAAACTAATTTGGTCCGTTCTGCACAAAACCCATGTTTTGGATTTTCAATATTCTCCTTAATTTGTCCGAACCGTCCAGTGAAAAACTTTCACTTCTTATTCCAACGAATTTCAGAGTTGGAATATTTGATTATGAGCCGGAGATCAAATTTGCAATCTGGAAAAGATCTTGGAGGCTAAAATCATGAGTGATATTACAACAAATTCATTAGTAAACCATTATTGGAAAAATAATTCATAATAATCTTCAATAAATTAAAAATAAAGGAGAAAAATAATATTTACCATAAGAGCATAAATATTTATAAAATGGAATTATATGATAAATTATGATAAATGACGTGATAAACAATGGCAGAAATGGATGAAATAGACATTAAAAAATGATAAGAATATTGAAAAATTAGTGTCCGAACAAGCTTCATGGTTGGCCTCTCGCTTATCTGACTTCTTCTTCTTCATCATCATCTTCTTCTTCTTCTTAGCCTCCTGGTTACTGGATTTCAAACTTTCACTAGGCGAAGTAGAAGAGGAATGTGAAGAAACAGGAAAAGAAGGTGAGAGGTCAACCATAGAATCAACGAGATTTGATTCAAATGAAGGAGATGGTGTGGCAAGAGTTGGGACACTCGGGACCACCGAGGTTGAAAATAACCAAATAGGTAAACCAATGGTTAAACTAGGGAGGGACGACGTTGCCATATAAGGAGCACTAACATTTCCAAAAGAAGGAAAAGGACTAAGATTACCATCCAAGTGGAATCCTTGACTGGTAGATTCTAGAAATGTTCTGAAGGGAGTGGGGACTACTTTCTTCAAAATTCAAGGGATGTAAGAGCATAGGTTTCATGGTGAAAGTATAACACATTAGTCACTACTAGGGTTCTCCGGGATCAGGAACATGGAGTGACAGGAGAGTGAAAAATTACTGTGTAACATGAGGTGCTTGGGAGAAGCTCAATCGTTGTGTGTAAGGTAGGGATCTCGCACTCAATAGGGAGTATGATATTGGCTTCATATACTAACTGGAAAGGTGTGAACACTATGGATTCCTTGACCGATGTGAAGTATGCTCATAGGGGTGAGAAAAATATTTGATTCCAATTGGTTTTATGGTTGTTCACCATTTGCTACAACACTGCCTTGAGGACTTGGTTGACAAATTCTACTTGGCCGTTAGACTGGGTTTAGTATGGAAAAGATAACTCATGTGAAAAACCAAGGAGTTTGGATAGTTCCTAAAATATCTCAATTTTGAAGTGTTTACCATGATCTGAGACTAACTCCTTGGGGACACTGAACCATGTGATGTTGTGGCTAAATAAAAACTACATAGTGGTATTAGTGGTGTTATTATAAGTGGGCATGGCTTCTACCCATTTTTTAAAGTAGTCGACAACAACCACAATGTACTTATGCCCACCTTGAGACTATGGGTTACAGGTCATGAAGTTTATGCGCCATTTGCATAAAGGGCCTATGACAATGACTAGATGAAGGGGAGCTAGTGAAGCTCATACTTTGTGAGTGTATCACTGGAAATGTTTACATATTTAGACCACTTGAACATAATCATGAAACATAGTGGGCCAAAAGTAACTAGCGCGGAGGATTTTCTAGGTAGTGGCCATTGCTGATAGGTGGACGACACAAGCTCCATTGTGAAAGTCATTAAGGACTTATTCAATTTCTTCAATGGTAAGGCATTAGCGAAAAATGGTGTCGATGTCTCAATGGTAGAGGACTTCCCCCATAAGGAGGTGACAAGGGGCTTGGTAGTGGATACATCTACAATCATCACAAGTGAGGTGAGGGTTGAACTTGTGAGTTTGAAGTAATAAGAGGATATCATTGTACCAGGGGTTGTCTATGGATATGAAGAATAAGTGTTCATCCAGGAAAAAATCATTAACAAGAGACCCTTAGGATTTCGTGGGGAGGTCCACAATGAACTATGCAAGAATACAAGATTTCTTTCTTTTAGGGGAAGAAAACTATAAAATTAACTTTTTCAAAATAACTACCCATTAGGCATACTTATGGTTCATCATACGAAGAGTGAGAAAGTATCTGATGGGGTCAATTCTTACGATTATGATGGTAGTCCACAAGATGATGTGGTGTCGAAGCTTCTGTATTGAGTGTACAATGGCCAAGAATATTTTTTCTACTGGATCATAACTTAAAGCAAGACCAAAGACGTTCCCTATTATCATTTCATTCTTCGACTAATAACCCCGCAATGACCACTTCCAATGATGATAGGTAGAGGGTATGGTCTTTGGTATGGTGAGGGGGGGATAACTAGCGGTGCTTATGATAATGTATTTTTAGGGCCTCAAATTTTTTTTGAGCTTCTTCATCCGAGTGGAGGGGATTTTCCTGACGAATAAGGTGCAAGAAACCATGTGCACAAGTTTCGTAATCGGGGGAAAATAGACATAAGAAGTTTCCCTTACTTTGCAAGCTTTGTAATTGCTTCAAAGTTCTCAAATTTCTTGGATGGCGTGGACCTTTAGAGGGTTTATTGTAATGCCATGTCGAGAAAAATGAATCCTAGAAGTCATCCTACATTGAGGCAGAAGACACACTTGAGGAGTTTCAAGTGTAGGTTATATTTCTGACACTTTTTAAAAACCAAGCGGAGATCTTCTAGATGGTCAAAGAATTTTTTAGATTGTACTATGAGTTCATCCAAATAGGCTAGTATTAGATGAGCCAAGTCATGGAAGATATCGTTCATGGCCCACTGGAAAGTGGTGCCAAGGTTTTTAAGGCCAAAGGGCATGACACGATAGGAAAATATGCCCCATGGTGTGGTAAATGTTTTTTTTTACTAATCAATGTGTCATATCTAATTCAATTATACCCTAAGAAGCCATCCATAAAGCATAAAGATTTTTGTTTATCACATGCATCTATTACTTGATCAATGAGGGTGTAGGATAATTTTCTTTCCGACATGGTTTCTTCAAATCTTAGAAGTCAGTACAAACTCTAATAGTACCATGTTTTGTCATTATGGGTATAGGGTTAGAAACGCAAGATGTGTAAGTGATCTGGTAGATGAAACCAACCTTGTGAATTTTGTTGATTTCTTGTTTAACCACTTTTGCTTTGTAAGGGTGGAGCTGACGTTGATTTTGCCTTAATGGGTAAGCATCAAGCCATATGTCAATGTGGTGCTCCACAATATTAGGAATAATTATTGGAATTTAAGAATACTACCATGCAAATATTTCCCTATATTTTTAAATAGGGATTTGTACAAAGCCACTTCTGCTCGAGAGAAATCTGCCCCTAGCGAGATTTCTTCATTTATTCGCGCTTGGTGGAAATATCTACCTTGAATGTAGGTGAGATATTGGAAATGTTACCTTATTCAAATGCATATGGTGCAAGGATGGGAGTTATGAACCAATCTACCTATCGTGGAGGTAGGAAGTCCTTTGTTTCTACTATGCAAATATTATGGCTTGGTGCATCAGTAATGAGAATGCTTCCTCAGGTAAAATGAAAGGGAGATGATGAATGGAATCCCATAAAAATTTTGGTTCCATCATGGCCTCAGAAATATCATCACCTGAATGAAAAATATTTTCTAATCATGCTAGAGGTTGCAGGAGGTCATGAGGATGGGATTGGGACCTAGCAGTGCTAGTTGGCAAGCAAGGAAATGATTCGGTGGTTGCTTCTGTAGAACTCAGTGATACTGACAATGTGTAGATTGCATAGTTTTGTATAGTCAGGGGTGGTGCAACCTTCGTAGTGGGTGAAGTGGTCTTGAAACCAAGAAACAATGAGAAAATGATGTGAATCAGGGTTCCTCCTGATGAATAAATGGATCATGTGCGTTATTGGGTGTTTCAGCACTAGGTTGGTGTGAGAATTTCCTTGATGGTAGCTTGATGGTGAGTAGGAGAAGGATCCATAGATAATGTTGGCATCTTAGGAGCCAAGAAATATTCCTCTATAGGGGGTATGTTTAGGGGTCACCCAAATCAGGTAGCATTAGATGCTAATATGTCCAAATTTTCACAACATAGGACATGTCTCCAAATCATGAAAGGTGCTAGTACAAATGTTAGAAGGGTGTACTATGTCAAGTTCATATTCTATGATAATGTAATAAATGATCTGTGTAATCGAACCTCTCTTGTTTTGTGATGATGGCGGGAGGTTGGGGTCATGATTTGGGGAATTTGACGGTGTGTGCCATCTACTGATCTTATCATCGATGGTGCTGGGAGGATTTGTGGTCCCGTTATTAGTTTTTCACAAGGCTATTATTTCTGCTTGAAATTGAGGGAGATATTGGCAGTTCCATGTATGATGTACTTGGGATCAAATGTGACAACAGTTTCGTTTTCATCTAGACTGGTTTGAGTGAGAAAGTCGAGGAAGGTGGACCAATGAGAGAAAAACACCTCTAATTTTTCTCAACTCATGACCTTGATTAATCAAATGGTCGGGCTTGTCACATAGGGAGCAAGAGTGGGAAGGTTTTGGCAATGACATCATGCAAAGATGTGTCACGCTATTACAGACTAAAAGTAGGTGAGAGGTAGAAGGAAAATGGGGCTAAGGATGAACTAAGTACACATCTTCTTCCTTGAATACACAATAAATGGTTTTGGATTTATTTTCCACCACTAATGTGGTGGGAAGTGATGGTGTCACAACATTGGTTTTAGTGAGGGATCCCAATGTGTCTCGATAATGAGGGATTTCAGGGTATTAGTGAGTATAATGTATGTACTCTACACATATAGCACATGGATGGTTGGTGCATAATGCCTTATTACGTGTTGGTGTGGACTTTTATCCTGAAGGTGGAGGTGGAACCACTGGCGCTTTTGGGGGATGAAGAAGAGATTTTAACTCCTCTAATTTTGGGCATAGGTTAATAGGGTGCCCTGATACTTCACATAATACATAGGGTGGTGGTACCTTGGATGACGAAGTGGCTAAGGCTTCCACCTTCTTACCTTTATGTTTGTACCTTTTGGTAGCACATGTTGTTTCCGACACAGGTATAACTCATTTTGGGGTGACTTCTTGAGGGGTGGGTACATGAATGATGCCTGTTAAGGTAATCCCTATGTTTGTTGATATGGAATGTGGGGACAAATACTAGACATTTATCACAAAACTAGGTGGGGGTTACAAGAAAGGTGTCTAAGTGATTGCGTATGGCAAGAACGTTGAGTTAGTAGTTGCAACATTTGGGGTGTCTGGAACTAGTTCTTGAGGCTGAGGTGTGTTTGACATTAGGGTTGCAGGGGTAGGCTCAATTAAAGCTGGGTCACCAAGGCATATGTCAAGGAGTGATTATGCCTTGAACATCCATGGATATGCTTCAGTGAAAAATGTGACCAACTCTAGGTGGGATCCTATGAACGGTAATACACCATCAGGGCTGGTGGATGCCCTTTTCTCATAGTATGTGAGTTGATCTATCGTAATGATATTCCCATCACGGGGGAACATCCTGATACGAAACAATGAAGATTCTACTCCAATCATTCCATACATGTAGTTACGACCTAAAAGGATATTTTAATCTATTTTGGCTTCGAGGACCTCGATATATATGAGAACTGTTTTTCCAGCAAGCTCTACCAGAATGTCCTGAAAAATTCCTACAAGGGTCGAAGGTTCCTGTCATATGATCTCAGTGTAATGGGTGATGCAGTGAGCTTGAGGTATCCTAGTTTTTACCAAACTAATTTGGACATGACACATTTAGACGCTCCCTAACCAATGATGGAATGATGGATATTGATATTCCTAATGGTAACTAGAATATGGAGGTCGACTATCAATGGAAGGCGTGGGCTAGCGTTACCCAAATTGAAAGCCATCAAATGAAAATCAACATTGCACCTAATGTTGAAACAAGGGCTTTTCGTTGGGCTATATAGGTTTGCAAAACCCCTAGTGTTGAAATAGCTGATGAGGATTGAGCTAAATCATCAACGGTGTTATAACTTTGGGTAGTCTTTAAATTATGTCCTACTCTATGTAATGGTCCTTTGACCATTCGTGGGAAGGTTTTTTCTGGGGCTTGAGGTAACATTAAAGGTGTCGTGGTTGTAGCACTGGTTTATGTGAAAGGGTTGGTTTATGGAAGGGTTCTATAATCCCAGTTTTGTGTTTGCAGGAGAATATCTCCGTGAACAATGAAAATTTCATGATTGGTGGGATCCTTTGAACTACCTACAAGAGGATTCCGATACCTCTCAGGGTAGAGTTCATGTTGGATATATATTACTCCCTAGTGTGGGAAGGGATTTTGCATGACTTCGAGTTGTTGGTTTGGCCCTCCCTTTCCCCTCGCTTATTTCATCCTCTTCAACTTAGGGAGTTGAGGCCATAAATGGGTGTAATGCCCATATTCCCCACAAATAGTACACATGTGATTAGTCTTTAGACTAGGATTATTGTTCTGCTTTTGTGGGTTGATATTGTTTTGACCCTGGTTTTGGCTTCGGTTAGGGGGATTTCCCCCAGCGGATGTCCGTGAAGGTTGTTGTTGTTTGTTTTCCCCCTTCCCTAGTTCCCCTTTTTGCTTTCTCTTTCCTTTCTTCTTGATGGCATTCAGAAGGTTTTCCATGTTCAACTATTCAAAATAATGTTATTGTTGCATCAAATAAGGTTGCACAAAATTAGCCTCGATGTTACACTGAGCCATGAGATTGGTCTATTGGGGTGTTATCAAAGGTTAGTAAGGATACCCTTGTCCTAGGTTAGTGTAAGTGGTTTTCGAGGTGGACATCACCTCTGCGGTATATGGAGAGTATGGATCACCCTACATGCTAGGGTATTAGTTACTCTGAATGGTAGAGTATTGGTTACTCTGCATGGCAGGGTATTTCATGGACATTGACTGATTAGGATGATATCCCATGTTGGATGGAATTTTAACTACAGGTGGAGCACTATATTAATGGTGATAGTTGTGGCCATTGTGAAAATTTCCATACTATTGTAAAGTGCTTCTAGGTTGATTTTGGGTGATGGTGTCAATCAAGTCATTTGCAACACTTGATGCCCCTAGTTTATCTCGTATAAATCACTGTAACCGAGGGGCATCAGTAGAATGTAATAAAGGTATCTTCATTGAGTGTAAGTAAGCTCAAATTATTGAGCTTTAGTTATAGCCTCCTCTTCTATTTGTGGCATCATTGTGGCCATGCATTTTTTGATTACTGGCACAAAACATTTTAGAAAGAAGTCGAGGCGAAGGTCCTCAGTTACATTCACTTTGCATAGGCTATGTCATTTCCACCATTCATGGAAATTGTTTGAGATATGTGTTGAAGTCATTTGCTAAAAATGGGTGAGTATCTTTAACCCAATATGATGGCATACTGGTAGCTGGAAGAAGGTGAGTAATGACCTAGATAAGGAGTCAAAGATCCCATGGGAATCTGAGGCCTCGCTTACATAGAATTGTGTTATGGTCCCAGTGAGGTTGTATTGAAAGAGTTGTAGGTGATCTGAGTCATCTATGGTGTTACTGGATGAGTTCCATAAATGAAAGGTTATTATATGGTTTACAAGATCTTCCCCCTGTCTCCTTTCAGAATTTGGTATATCCAAACATAACTTCGTTGGAATAGGGGGCCAATTTTTATTATGTGCAATGGGATCATTCATAATATTTCTTAAATATGGGAGAATCGAGGAAGAAATAAACTAGAATTTTGTGTTATTTGCCATCATAAAACAATTTTGAAATGTGTTGTGCAAAGGGGTCCCCTATGGGGAAGTATGAAAAGGACTATCTTGGGGAGTAGTGTGTGGACTCCCCTGAGGGTGGTGTGTGCAATGCCCTAAGGGGGTTTGTGTGGACACCCTTGAGGGGTGGTTAAAGATGTACCTTGAGGGGAGGAAGTCCCAATCAAGGTTTCTCCTATAAAATATGAACCAATAACAACGATTGTATGATGTTTTCTATGCCGAAATAGTGAGAGACCTGGAACACCTCCCAGTAATAGGGGTAGGTTCTAAAAATGCCTAGAGTGATGGGATACTGTGGGGTCCCTTATGATTTCTGATGGAGTATGAGCTACTTATGTGCTCAGGGGGATATTTTTTGTCAAAGAAATTAAATCACATACATAAAACAAAGTGAAAAATAAAATGGTTACTTTCCCTTTAATGTTATGCTATGTGACCAACCAAATAATAAAAAAAATGGTCTTGTTTGTTTGTGCATGATAAGAATCCTAAAAAGACCTATATGTCTTTTTTCACTCTCAAAGTAACTAGGCCTTGTGTGGATATCATTTTTATGGGTACTAGGGCCACGTCTTGAATGTATTGATGACGCTTCCAACAACCAAAGAATCAACCAAGGTAATCAAGAGGATTTAGTGCTTCCCACACATCCACTTATAGCGAAAATGCCCTAGGAATTTGGCCACTAAGATACCTTTGTCCCATGGGGGCAGTCAAGTTTGGAGATTCTTGGTAGTTAGTCAATTAACGCCAAGCACTATACAAGTCGGGTAGCCTCGTATAGGACCGCACACACAAAGCCCTAAGCCTAACCCTGTTATGAAACTAGCTCAAGAAAAGGATAGAAAAGATAGATCAAAACCTTAGAATTTAGCCTCTTCGAGGGGGCAACCTCCTTTACATTACATAAATGAGCAATTCTTGGATGATTCAAATGACAAAACCTCCTTTCTATATATAGGAGTGTAAGGAATCACAATATAACCTAGTCGACCTAACAGTAATAATATAAAGCCACAAAAATAACAATAGAGGGATTCTATGGGGCACAGTAATAAAAATATGGGGACAATAGGGGCACAACAATATTAATAATGGATACAACTACAATAGTAATGGGTAATCACTAGTATTATAGGGACCTATCATGCCCCTCTCCTCCAAAAAAAGTGTGTCCTCAACGTTTGAGTAGTTCTGGATGCTTCTGTATAAAATTCTCATCCTCCCATGTGGAATCTTCAGCGGATAAGTTCTTCCAATTGATGAGATACTCCGAGATTGATCGATTTCGTAGCTGTCAAGTTCTTGTTTCTATGACTGCTTTCAGTTCCAATATAATTTTTCCTTCCTTGTCATGTTCTGGCAATATTGTTTGAACTGGGAGCTTGTCGCCTATAACCTTCTTTAAACATGAAACATGGAAAATTGGGTGCACTCGAGACGCTGCAGGAAGCTCCAATTTGTATGCCACAGTACCAATCTTTTGCAACACCTTGTATGGACCATAATACTTTGGTGATAATTTATTATCCTTCTTAGCTTGCTTGAGGGACATTTGTTTATATGGTTGTAGCCGTAGGAATACCTAATAGCCTATATCAAAACTTCTTTCACTGCGATGTTGATCTGATTGTTGTTTCATTCTATTCTGTGCCAACATGAGGTTATCCTTTAAGAGTTGGAGGACTTGTTGTTGATGTTCAATGTGATGTTCCACTGCTTGAACCTTATAATTTTCTCTTAAATATGATGTGATGGATGGTGGCTAATATCCATAAAGTGCCATAAATGGGGTCATTTTTGTTGCTATATGGAAGGAAGTGTTATACCACCATTCAGCCAGAGGCAACCATTTGACCCATTGTGTCTGTTTATCAGATACAAAGCAACAAAGATATCCTTCCAGACATTTGTTTACTATCTCAGTTTGCCCATGAGATTCAGGATGATAAGATGAGCTATGAGCTAACTGAGTACCAAGACAAGAAAATAATTCTGTCCAAAAATTTCTAGTGAAAATGGGATCTCTGTCACTTACAATAATCTTTGGGTTTCCATGTAGCTTTTGAATTGTTTCCATAAATTAGTAGAAACTGTACTGGCTTTCAATGGATGTGATAATGCACAAAAGTGTGCATACTTGGTAATTCTGTCAATTACCACCATATGACACTCTTTCCCTCAGACTTGGGTAAACCTGTGATAAAATCCATTGAAACCTCCTCCCAACGTTGGCTTGGAATGGATAAAGGTTGTAATAGACCCGGGGTCTTAATTATTTCAACTTTATTTTGTTGGCAAACCAAACATTCCGCCACAAACTTTTGAATATCTGATTTAAGGCCATCCCAAAAAATTCCTTCTTAACCCTACGGTAAGTTTTTAAAAATCCTGAGTGCCCTCCTAAGGGAGAAGTGTGCAATTCCATAAGAATATTTTGTTTGAGTTGCAAATTCTTACAGAGGTATAAGCGATCTTTGTACCATAACGAATCATTTTGCCAGCTAAATGTATCAGATGTACTGGAATCTTGTTGTAACTTTCAAATAAGTGCCCACACTTCTTCATCATTCTTCCACTCCTCCCTTGCTTCATTTATCCAATCTGGCTGGATAATAGATATGGCCCACAACAATGCTTCCACATCCTCATCCTTTCTTGAGAGTGCATCTTCCACCACATTTTGCTTCCCTTTTTTGTAGATTATTTCAAAGTCATAACCCAACATCTTTGTGACCCACTTTTGTTGCTCTTCAGAGGATAATCTTTGTTCTAAAAAGTATTTAAGGCTATCATGATTCGTTTTTACCTTGAAGTGTCTTCCCATTAGGTAGGGTCGCCATTTCTTAAGTGCATGTAGTATTGCAAACATTTCCTTCTCATAAATAGCTTTGTGTAAAAACTTTCCCTTGATTGGACGACTTTCAAAAGCAATGGGTCTTTCATCTTGCATTAAAACAACACCTATTCCATTTCCTGAAGCATCACATTCCACAATAAAAGTTTTTGTGAAGTCCGGTGTAGCTAAGACCGGTGCTTGGCACATTTCCTCTTTAAGATGTTCAAAGGCATTTGTTGCTTCTAGAGTCCATGAAAACGCATCTTTCTTCAATAATGTTGTTAGAGGTGCTGCTATTCTCCCATAATTCTTAACAAACTTGCGATAATATCCTGTCAACCTGAGAAATCCTTGCAGATGCTTTATGGATGTGGGGATTTTCCATTTATTAATGGCTTTAATTTTGCTAGGGTCTACCTTAACTCCTTCAAGAGATACAATATGACCTAGATATTCCACCTCTTGTACTCCAAAGAAACATTTGGATCTTTTTGCATATAATCGTTTCTCCTCCAATAGTTGTAGCACCCTGTCAGCATGTTCAACATGATCCTTCCAGACTTGCTGTAGATTAGTATATCATCAAATAATACTAACACAAATTTTCTAAGGAAGGGTTTGAAAATGGAATTCATCAAACCTTGAAATGTAGAAGGTGCATTGGTAAGGCCAAAAGGCATGACCAAAAATTCATAATGACCCTCATGAGTTCTAAATGCTGTTTTTGGAATGTCTTCAGTCTTCATTATGATTTGATGATATCCTGAACAAAGATCCAACTTGGTGAAGTAAATTGATCCATGCAATTCATCCAATAATTCATCAATGACAGGAATGGGAAACTTATCTTCAATAGTGAGCTTCTTGAGCTCCCTATAATCCAGACACATGTGCCATGATCCATCCTTCTTGTGCACCAATACTACTGGAGTAGACAAAGAACTTTGACTAGGTTGAATTATACTAGCCTCTAGCATTTCTGCAACCATACGTTCAATTTCACTCTTTTGGGCATAGGGATATCTGTACGGCCT
Source organism: Pinus tabuliformis (assembly GCA_031772625.1). NCBI lineage: Eukaryota > Viridiplantae > Streptophyta > Pinopsida > Pinales > Pinaceae > Pinus > Pinus tabuliformis. The sequence continues at coordinate 98,017,600 of CM062820.1, forward strand.
GATATTTGGAGGAACACTTCCTGGAATCAGATGAATAGCATGATCATGATCACGAATAGGTGGGAGACCTTTGGGAGTCTCAAATACCTTGGAATGATTGTCCAAGACTTTTTGGAGATCTGGAAAAATAGATGATTCCGATGTGGAACCATCTAGTGAACATAATTGTGCAATTACACCTATTTGTTCCTTTTTTAGAAGCTTTGTCATACCCTTAGAGCTGATTATCATTCCCGATTTCCCTATAATACCCCTTAATTCAACTTCCTTTCCTTCCGCAGAAAATTTCATGAAAAGTTCTTGAAAATTAAAAGCTATTGTACCCAAGGATTGTAGCCATTGGACTCCTAGTACAACATCAGCACCTCCCATTGGAATGGAAAGCATTGGGCTGGTCAATACATATTCTTGCATGGATAGCTTGATATTATGGCACTTTCCAGAGAAATTTATCATTCCTCCAGTTGCAATCATCACTTGACACTCTGGTGCTGGATATAGGAAGTAACTCAATTCCTTTGCTACCTTACAGTGAATAAAATTGTGGGTACTTCCTAAATCAATCAACACTATTACCTTTTTCTTCTTGATTTGTCCTTCTATCTTGATGGTTTGAGGAGTGGTAATTCCAGCCAATGCACTACAAGATATGGTTGGATTCATTTCGTCTTTATCTAGTCTTTGTTCCTAGATTAAATCCTCTTCCTTTGACCTTTCTTGCTCCTTTTCTTCTTCCTCTTCACAATCTATGTAGAATAATTATTTGTTAGCACACTTATGACCTTTAGTGTATTTGCTATCACAACTGTAACAAAACCCTTTTGCTCTTTTTTCTTCCAATTGTTGTGGTGTCAACCTTATAGGTTGTGGAAGGCTAGGGGTAACAACACTTCCATCTTTATAGTTGTGACTGGTATGCTTCCTGGTTGCCATAATTTTGCTTTCCATTTTTCTTGCTAACCTGAATGCCTTCTCTAATGAATCAGGTTCCCAAAGGTGAACATCATGTTGGATATTATCCTTTAAAGTCCCTATGAACACATCAATCCCATGCTCCTCTGGAATATTTTTCACCCTTATGTTCAATTTTTCGAACTCCTCAATGTGTTCCATTATTGAACCCTTTTGTTTGAGACTTATCAATTGGCTAAAAAAAGTGTTGCTTTTTGTATCCTCATAATGTGCTGTCAATTCTTCCGTAAAAATTGCCCAAGTGATAATTTGTTTATGAGAGCAAAGCCATTGATACCATACAAATTGATTTGGTTCCAAATATAAAGTTGCAACGTGTACCTTTTGTGTGTTTTTCACATTATTGAGATCGAAAAATTGCTCCATCTGTAATAACCATGTTGCGATATCCTTGCCATCAAAATTCCTCATATCGATTTTTGGAATATGGTGGGTCTTCGATCCAACATTAGAGTCTATGGAATCATGATTAACATTTCTTTTGTTCTCATCATGAGTTTCCTTTACTACCCTTTCACCGTTAGTGACCATTTCTTGTAGCAACTTATTCATATTTATCTCCAATTCTTCCATGTTTGTCTTCAAATCTCTCTTCAAATCATCCATCTTAGCTTCCACATCATTCATCTTAGCTTCTATGCCTTTATTTAAACAATCCATCTTAGCTTCTACGCCTTTATTTAAACAATCCATCTTAGCTTCTACGCCTTTCTTTAAACCATCCATCTTAGCTTATACATCTTTCTTTAAACCATCCATCTTAGATTCTCTTCCTTTTTGTGCAAGTGAAACTTGTTGCACTTGGTCTCGTAATTTTGATATATCATGTTGCATTTCTTCCTCTTCTTCATGAGTCATGCTAGAGCTTTCAGGTTGCCTACTAGGTGTTTGCATTTTCTTTCCTCGGGGCATCAATTATCGATAATAATGCTTTACTATTCCCTTTGAATTCCTTCAAACTAATTTTTCAAACCAAGCTTATGAAAATTTTTAAAAAGAACTACACACCTTTTTTCACTTTGTAGGATCCTGATATTGAATCTGATGTATCTCTGTAATTTCGGATCATCCAGTTCTGAAATTGCAACCTGTAGTAGCCCTCTACGTCCTTTTTCCAATGCCACCAGTCTGATCCAAATTGGATTCTCCAAGAATGAGTTATGCACAATCTTCCATAGTGACCTGTTTGGAATGTAATTCAGGAGTCTGCAAAAAGACCAACTTCCTCAGATCATATCTCCACAATTATAGTGCGAAAAGCTCTGAAATTTGGACCCGAGATTTAGCATGATTTCTTCTCAAATGAGTTTTTTTTTTTAGCTTCTGAAACGTCACAGAAAAAGGTTATAGCGAAAATGCCACGATGGCCTGTTTGGAGCAGCGAAACACTAGAATCCTAAGGTCTGATACCAAATGTTATGAAACCAACTCAAGAAAAAGATAGAAAAGATAGATCAACGCCTTAGAATTCTGTCTCTTTGAGGGGGCAACCTCCTTTACATTACATAAATGATAAATTCTTGGATGATTCAAATGACAAAACCTCCTTTCTATATATAGGAGTCTAAGGAGTCAGAATATAACCAAGCCAACCTAACAATAATAATATAAAGCCACAAAAATAAAAATAGAGGGATTCTATGAGGCACAGTAATAAAAATATGGGGACAATAGGGACACAACAATATTAATAAGGGATACAACTACAATAGTAATGGGGTAATCACTAGTATTATAGGGACCTATCAAACCCCTTCTGAATCGAGTTTTTGGCATGCCCATGTATTCTTTTCCAATCGATGATGAAGGATTTTAAGTACCCTAAAAGACAACTGTTATGTTTCAAAGATGTAAAATGACTAAGGGGATTTATTGAATGCCTACCAAAATTATGGTCCTAACCTAAACTATAAATTATTTTGTGGCCCCTGTGGGGAATTTAATGTGTTCAAGTTATGGTTGCTTTTAGGCAATCTTACTTCACTTATGGTGTGAAAATGTAAGATAGAATAAACTAAGTACAAAAACTCCTGAATGTGGATTCCCTTTGCACCAACTTTAAAATAGCTTAATGTGTGTAGGGAAAAGTCTGTGCAAGTGAAATAACATGCATGGAAAGTGCGAAGTGATATCAATATGCAGTGATCCTTTACAAAATTCGCTAATTGCATTGTGCTATGTTTTTTCCTTGCAACAAAATAAATAATATTTGGACAATGGGCCACTTACTTCCTATTAACACTATGTGAGCTTAAAGGGAGACAGAAAACTGAGTGCTTTAAGAAAGCTTTAAGATGAAAGCCCAGGATCATGACAAGGATGTAAGGGAAGCAAGGGCTACTCCCTTTCATTCATTAAACTCAATTCTAGTCTCAATACTAATGAAGTAAAACCTTTGGTTAGAAAAACAATATATGTGGATTTAAGGTCACTTAGTTTCCTTCTAATTAGGCTATGTTTGAGATGAGGAAAATAAGTCGAAAATATATGTGGATTATGCCCACTTACTCTCCTCCTAATTAAGCTATGTTGGAATGAAAATTTTCAAAGTAAAGATTAAGAAATTTCCCTACTAACAATGGTTAGCTAAGTAATTAAACAACATATCTAAATTGTAAAAAAATTGGAGAAGTGTAGGAAGTTCACTAAAGGCTGCCAAACACTCAGAAAAGAGAAGTTACAATAAAATTTTGAGTTTTATGTGTATCGCTAGGGTTATGTGTTGCACAGACATGTGACCCAAATGTTTTTTTGTGATAAAAGGCACGTGACTAGCACCAAAAATTGAACATAGGCTCTTTCTGATCCCAAAACAGGTCCTAGAGGTCCAGCAAAATTCCAGATAAATAAAAAAGGTGTAATGAAGTGAAAATGTAGAGAAAACGGTCTTTCAAAACAACCAATTATATCAAAGAAAGGCAACAAGTGGAGTCATCGTTTTGTATTGGTGTGTTTGTTGTCTATGAGTACCAAAAACATCTTCCTTGGAGTTGGTTGTTACCTATAAGAAATATACAAAAAATTGGATGTTGTTAGTGGACACACATGGATAAACAAAGCATTGAATGTAATGGAAGCAATGCATGAGAAAAGATAAATTAAAACTACACTAAAGAAAAGATAAACAAGCTTAATGAAGCAAAAAAATTCAACAAAGGTATAGGAAAAGGATTGTCTTTATTGATCGCTGGTGGTGGAATAGTTATAATAAAAGTATCAAAGACACTTGAAGAGAATTGTTTGAGAAATGGTGCTCAAACACTTTTAACAAGGATTTCCTTTTCTCAATCTCTCTCTATCAAAGAAGCATAGAAGACTCTCTTAATGGTGGAATTCCCTTCACAATTGAATGCCTAATTGCTTGGGAGCAATTTTGGATGCATAAAAATGCACTAATTCGTCTTTTTTTTGGCTCTCCATGAACTTGTATTTATAGAATTATTGAAAACTCCTTCCCTCCTTTGGCTCATCATGTGGTTTTTTGCCTCATAAATGAAATGAGAGCTACCATCTCCTTACCTTTAAGGCTTCTTGGGGTTGAAGGCTCAAATTTGTTAGCCCATCATGTCAAGAGTTGGAGTCTTTTTCAATAAAGTCTGTGGCCCGACGTGTTGACATGGATTTTTCATGACTATGTGGCTATCGAAGAAAAAACTATTTTTCATGACTACATGGCTATTGAAGAAAAAACTATGTGGTTGTTAGTTTCTAGTAGTGGTGCACTCGCACGGTTCAAATTTTTAACTGGAACCTTGGGAAAGCTTCTGATTTTTGGTCTTCATGGTGATTTTAGCTGAAAATGTAACCTCTATATGTGTTAATCACTGACTCTAAGTGTCTTCTAGTGCATAAAAATGAGTGTATTATTTTATCATGATAACACACACTATCTGATGAGTCTGGAAGAGAACAAAACAAACCGATGCACTTATCTTCATCTAAAACTTTGATAGAAATAGATAAAAACTAAATTACCACAATATTGAAGGCGTTTAAATTCTTTGTCACCAAGTCTCCATCCTTCATCCTCAAGTTATACAAATTTTTCTACAAAAAATAGTTTTTTCACCAGGGACTTAGATTGATACGAAGTCCCTAATTTGTCTCACAAATCCTTGGTCGTAGCTTTACGTTCAACAAAAATAAATCTGAGAGACACAATTGTATTTTGTTATTTCCCTTCTGATCTAACTTCACCCAGTCTTTTATCAACATTCTGTAGGTGTCGTATGTATATCTAGAACAATCCAATGATCTTTGTCCACTGATAGATCCTGCATCTTGAGCTTCCACAACTCAAAACTATGTCCATTGAATTTATTGATGTATATCATTCCAATGTTCCCATATCCTTCCACGACAAGAATCAATATCGTAGATCTCCCAATGTAATAGGTTCTACCACAAGAATGAGCAAAAAACCCATAATTTGCAAAGGTCTCCCCTTGAGGATAAAACAAATCTAGTACTAGATGTAGGTTTTAAACCTATACAGAAATTCCCTCGAAATGAAACAAAAAAAATATATAATGGCGACAACATAAAAATTATAGACAAAGATTTTTTCCTAGAAACTAAAATTGAGAAAACCAACTTGATTTTTCATTATATTCCTTTCATGGTTACAATACATTATATAAATGCTAAAGCATTCGTCAAACCAAATCCATTAACCCTGTATTAGAACATAAATGTAGTTCCCTTGATCATCTCTACAAAATTCCGTGGGAAAAACCATCATGCCAAAAAAACCATGTATAAAAAAATGCACAAATCCATGGGTAGGTCCACCCACCATCCTTGGGTCTGCCCACCATCCTTGGGTCTGCCCCCATCCTTGGGTATAACCAACCATTATTGGAAAATGGCACTAGTCATGGAAAGAAGATAACACATACCCAACAACAGTCTCAAGAAAGGACGAGGATGTGGAGGCATTTCTTTGTGTCATTTCTATTATCCAATGTGATTGGATAAATGAAGTAAGGAATGAATGGAAGAATGACGAAGAGGTGTGGACACTCATTCAAAATTTATAGCAAGATCATAGTTCATCTGATACTTTTATCTGGAAAAACTATTTACTATGGTACAAAGATCGCTTGTATCTATGTAAGAACTCCAAACTCAAACAAAAATTCCTTTTGGAATTTCACACCTCTCCTGAAGGAGGGCATTCGGAATTTTTTAAGACTTACCACATGGTCAAGAAGGATTTTTTTGGGGGGGCCTTAAATCTAATGTTCAAAATTTTGTGGCTGAATATTTGATTTTTCAACAAAATAAAGTCAATAAAATTAAAACTATAGGTCTTTTACAACCATTAGCCATTCCAAGTCAGCGTTGGGAGGAGTTCCCAATGGATTTTATCACAAGTCTACCCAAGTCCGAAGGAAAGAGTGCCATCGTGGTGATAGTTGATAGACTTACCAAGTATTCCCACTTTTGTGCACTATATCATCCTTTCAAAGCTAGTACAGTCGCTACTCCATTTGTGGAAAAAATTCAAAAGTTACATGGAAACCCAAATATTATTATAAGTGAAAAAGATCCCATTTTCTTCTCTTAGTACTCAATTATCTCATAGCTCATCTTATCGTCCTCAATCTAATGGGAAAAATGAGATAGTTAACATATGTTTGGAAGGATATCTTCATTGCATTGTATCTGATACACAAACACAATGGGTCAAGCAGTTACCTTTGGCAGAATGGTGGTATAAAACTTCCTTCCATACCATAAAAAAATGACCCCATTTATGGTGCTTTACATATATCATCCACCATCCATCGCATCATCTCTAAGAGGTAGTTCTAACATTCAAGCAATGGAAGATCACATTGAGAATAAATAAAAATCTCTCCAACTATTAAAGGATAATCTGAATCTAACATAACATCAAATGAAGAAACAAATATATCAACATTGTAGCAAGATAAGTTTTGAAATGGGTGATTGGGTATTTTTACAGTTACAACCATACAAAAAAATTTCACTCAAGAAAGCTAAGAAGGATAATAAATTATCACCCAAATTCTATGATGTATAATACATTGTTGGATAAGTACTTCAACGATGGGATGACTTCATATGTTGTGAGGTTGCTTGATCAACAAGTTTTGAAGATTTGGGTGTGTTTCTGAAGGAAAATGTTTCCATTATTATCTTAATAAGGATTATAAGGCTTGAAAGGATGCAGTTCCTAACCAAACATGTGGTTCATACTCTTAGAGCTCAATTCAAGTCACACTAGAATAATATTTGGTGAATTCAAAGAGATAGAGACATTCTCAAAATAGTTTTTATTAGTGGGTGCTATTATGAGATTTGCTATAAGACAATGATGAAGAAGGCGGAATGGGAATAACAATAACCTAGTAGTGAATGAGTGTGGAACTGAACTAGCCATGGACTTTATCTATAATTGTTGTTTTCACTGAATTGAGAGAATTTGAGTGACCATTGTAGATACCTTTCTCTCTGACTAATGATATTTACAATAAAATTTTAAGCCTCATTTTGGTTTTTTGACAATATGTATGCTATTGGATTTGGAGGAAGAGGTCTAATAGGATCTTCAAAGAATTCTTAGTTGGTCACCCATGATATATTTCAAGTTGTTAAAAATTTATCTTTTTGCTACCATTTATGTCATCGAGATCATGATGGTGGTATACAGCGAATTATTGAGTACAACATATTTTCCATAGTGGGGACACATGACATTTATGGATTTCTCATACTCTAGGTAGGGACTTGGAATCTCGTAAAGAAATTGTTTGTAATTCCTTCAGAATTGCGAAATATGGTCCAATGGTTGATTCGAATTGGATCCTAAAGAACTCTCTAAGTTTTCATAACTCTGTAAAATTCATGCCACGGTTTCAAAGACTTAAAAAGGTCGAGCTTATAAAAAGTAACCTCGAATAGTTGTAATTTGTGAGTAGCGCCGAGCACAAGGACCCTCGGTCAAGCAGGACGACCGTTGGCCCATGGTAATGTGCGCTGCCACGAAGCAAAAAAAAGGAAGCCTTTTTGAGAAACGGGGGAGGTTTCTGATATGCAATTAGCAACAAGTTTCTAATCACATATCACCAGGAAAACCCCTCAGAAAAGAAAAAGTCCCAAGTGACCGGACCTGGAAATTCAAAACCCGTACGGAATTCATAGATTATGTCAGAGGCGGCTCCGACACGAAAATTGGTAGGATATCATAAGGGCTTCGAGTGGTAAGTGATTTCAACTGAGTCCTGCCCGATTCCACACACTGGGTGCCATGCATCCGGTGGAAGAGAGAGAAAACCGCTCACATCGGACAGGTAAATTTCATGAAACTTACCCGCCTGATATGGATGGAGACCGTAGGATCTGGAGGCTCCAGATCGACGATAGACATGCAATCTGATGGATGACCAGATTCAACGGGGTAAATAGGCCGAATTGTATAAAGGTTTGAAGTTTGGCATGAACAATGAGTTGGCAGAGGAATCATGTTCATGGTCAATCTGGGAGTTAAACGGAAATAACTACCATTCAAACATTTTCAAGAATACTGATATTCAATTCATTATGAAATAGGTGGCCACCTCCATGTAAGTTGTTACATAGTGATGATGATGCCGAACAAAGGAATTAAAATGGATAGAGGCAGGAGAACCAGAGCATTGGGAAGCGGAATTGAACAGTCAGAAATCAAATTGACTTTAAAGCCACAAATTGTCAGAAACAAAGCAAGCAAGGAGAGTTAGTTAAGGCAGAAAGCTAAGAGCAGAGAATAGAGAGAAGAAGTCGAGCTGACCTGAGGGCAGCATCGAGACAGAGAGAGTTAGAGAGTCTGTGTACTCTAGAGAAGGCTTGAGAGGTTCAAGCAAACTCCTTTGTATATAGCCTGCCATGTATGAGTCTCAGATTGGGCTCATACTGCTGTGACCAATAGAGGTCGAGTTTCAGTAAGGAGAGTCTGTGTACTCCAGAGACTTGGGGGATCCAAGTCCAGTCCTACTGATTTATATCTGTTGAGTGAGACTCAAATTGAGCCCACTATTGTAAAAACATTGCTTTGAAAACATAATAGAGAGGCCACCACTAAATTCTGGACCAAGAGACGTAGCCCATGAGTATTGGGTGAACTCCTTATTAAACTTGTCATGTTTACATGTTTTCCTATTATGTTTTCTCTAACTGCTTCAGTGTCTATGTATTTTGCAATCTTATCGATCCGTTGCATAAAGTAACATAGGCACATCCATGCACATGAGTATGTAATACCTTTAATTCTTTGTCCTGGATAAATTCCAGATCAAGTGGTATCAGAGCTCTAGGTTACTAAGGTTAGACAAGCTTGTGCTGGATTTTGTTGTTGAATGCTAACTAGATCAAAGCTTAAATTAGGAGAAGGAGAGTTGGTTGAAACTAACCTTGAAATTGGAAGAGTCTATCCTGAGAGGAAAATGTCAGAAGAAAGTCCCTTGGAATTAGACCCTCAGTTCATGGATAGTTTCATGACCATGAGAGCCATGGTAGAGGAAATGTATAGAGAATTTAAGAAAGGTAGAGAGGAAGATGCATCAAACTCCAAATGAGATAAAGGAGCAGAAGAATCTCTCTCCATGACCACTCTAAAGGAAAAGAGAAAAAAGAAAAGCTTCCCACACCTCCTAGTAGCCCCGAAAATAAAAAGAAGACATATATGATTAAATTAGATGTTAAATGTGATTTACCAATATATGATGGAGAGTTGAATGCAGAGAAGCTGGATAATTGGATTAGATAGATTGATATTTATTGTAGAGTGCAGAGCATTGATTCAGATAGTAGTAAGATTCAGCTGACCATATTACGCCTTGGAGGCACTGCTTTGGTATGGTGGGAACCGGACACAAGCTGACATGAAGAAACATGGTAAAATTCTTTCTATCTAGAGTGAATTTGTTTCTGCAATTAAAAAAAATAGTTCTATCCACTAGCTTATATGCAGCAAGCCATGATGAGTTGGAAAACTCTTCGACAATTAAAAGGGAAAAGTGTACAAAGTTACACTCAAGAATTTAGGAAAAGATCTTTGATTCTAGAAATTTTTTTAGACTCACCTGAAACTCTGGTGAAGTATATAGGTGGTCTACATAGCTACTTAAGGCACAAAATTCTCATGTTTAATCCCACTAGCATAGATGATGTATCTGTTCAAGCTACAGATCTAGAGGCTAGAGGCAAGAACGTGAACCCAGAAGTTGGGGGATCATCAAAACCCACTGCAAGCAAGAATAAGGAGAAAAGAAAATAGAAAAGGAAAGAGAGGAAGACAAATATTGTACAAAAGACCAAATCTTCATGCACTCACCGTAAGAAGGATGGGCATGATGATGAACACTGTTGGCTTCTGCATCTAGAGTTGAAACCCAAGAAGTATGATGGCAAGAAGAAGAAGACTGATGCAGCTATTCAAAAGGATTTGGGGTCAGACTCAAGAGATGAAACAACAACAATTGCAGCCATAGGTATAAAAGGTAAAATTTTTGAAGCATCTACTAGTAATTATGTATAATCTACTGACAATGAAGAAAATGAGAGGAAAAGGCATGAGCTTTTTCATATTTGAGTTGTTTCCAAGCGTCAAAAGATTGATACTTTGTTTGAAAGTGGCTCAAAAGTAAATTTAATTTTTGAATAAATTGTAAAGAAGTTGGGATTACTAACCACACCTCACAAAAAGCCATATCCATTAGGTTGGTTATGTGATAAAGCATAGCTACAAGTGACTAGAAAATGTAAACTTAGGTTTTCTTTTGGGTCAGCATTTGTAGATGAGGTTGAGTTAGATATTTTTCCCTTGGATATATGTGGAATTGTTTTAGGAAGTCCTTACTTGTATGATAGAAAACCTATTTTCTATAGAGCTGAAAACAAGTATCGACTCGTTAAAGATGGAATCGAATATATTGTAAGAGCTCATAAACTCAAGAATAATTATACTCTCATAAACTCAGGGCAGATGAAAAGAATTGTAAATTCATGCAAATAATTTTTACTGATGGCTGTAAAGGAAAAGAAACCTGATAAAACCACTGTATTTGAGGGTTGTAATGCTAAACAAAAAGCTGATTTACAAAAAGTTGTTTCAGAATATGATATACTATTTCAAGAACCTAAAGGTCTTCCATCCAAAAAGGAAATAGTACATGATATTAATTTGTAGCAAGATGCTCCATTGCCTAACATCGGAATGTACAGGTTGTCCACTTTAGAGAATGAAGAAATCAAGAAGCAGGTATAGGAGCTACTTGAGAAAGGGTTCATAAAACCTAACACATTGCCTTGTGGGTCTCCAATTGTCTTGGTGTGAAAGAAAGATGGCTCATGGGGAATGGTCATTGATTACCGAGCATTGAATAAGATAATGATAAAAAATCGTTATCCCCTTCCTCCCATAGATGATCTATTAGATTAGTTGAAAGAAGCTGTTTATTTTTCCAAGTTGGACTTGCATAGTGGCTATCATCAGGTCAGAGTTGCAGAGCAAGATGCATAGAAGACCAATTTCAAAACAAAGAAGGGATTGTATGAGTGGTTGCTTATGCCTTTTTGGCTTAACTAATGCTCCTGCTACTTTCATGAGAATAATGAATGATGTACTCAGACCTTTTATTGATGATTTTGTCATTATATATTTGGATGACATTCTTATATTTAGTAAAACATGGGAAGAACATTTAAAGCATGTCAAGTAGACTCTATATGTTTTGAAAAAAGAGAATCTTTATGTTAAGCTCTCAAAATGTGAATTTGGCAAAACATATTTGAATTATTTGGGTCATATTGTAGGGGGTGGTGAATTGAAGATAGATCCCTATAAGGTTGCAGTCATTGTAAACTGGCCTAAATGCAAATCTGCTACAGAATTTAGAAGCTTCTTAGGAGCAGCACAGTATTGGAAAAAGTTTATTTCTAACTTTTCCTTGATTACAGCTCCGTTACATGCTTTAACACGATTGATCAAGATGTTTCAATGGGGAGGCAAACAACAGAAAACCTTCGACACCTTAAAAGAAAAGATTAGTACAACACCAATACTAGCACTACCCGATCTTCAAATACCATTTGAGATTGAAATGGATGCTAGTGACTATGCCATGGGAGCAGTGTTGATGCAGCACGGTAAACCCACATGTTATCATTCTCATACATTTAATTTTGTAGTTGTTAACTATACCACATATGATAAAGAATTGTATGCATTAGTACAGAGTGTGAAAAAGTGGAAACATTATTTAACGAGAAAATAGATAGTTATACATATTGATCATCAACCACTTCAATATTTGCACTCAGAAACTAAGTTGTAGCAATCAAGACACTATAGGTGGATGGGTTTTCTACAATAGTTTCATCTTGTCATCATATATAAAGAGGGCATACATAACAAAGATGCAGATATGTTGTCCAGACCAATCATAAATGCATCCACTATACTTAAGCATAATTCAGTATTGCATGAAAGCTACATTGAATAGTATGCTCAAGATATAGATTTTAAAGATGTATATGCAACTTTAAGTCATGGAAAACAAGTAGAATAATTGGATTATCATGTTAAGGAACAACTCTTGTATCAGTTGGGAAATTTATGCATTCCTCAAACAAAAGAGTAAAGATAATTCGAGAAGCACACACTTCTCTAATATCAGGTCACTTTGGTATAAGTAAAACAGTTGCACATCTGCAAAGATTTTGTTATTGGCCAAAAATGAATGAGATAGTTTCTAGATATGTAAGAGGGTGTACATGTGTGCTAAAAGCAAGCCCAGCAATATAAAACTAGGCTTGTACACTCCACTACCAGTTCCTTCTCATCCTTGGGAAAGAGTTTCTATGGACTTTGTTGGGGGACTGCCTAAATATAGAAAAGGTCATGACTATTTATATGTTGTTGTGGATAGGTTCAGCAAAATGTGTATTTTAATACCTTGTAACAAACATATTACAGCTGAACAAACTGAAAAATTATTCTTTCAGTGTGTATGGGTTCATTCTGGATTACCCACTTCCATTATATCTTATCGAGATACCCGATTTGTTGGGAAATTTTGGTCAAGTTTGTGGGAATTGATGGACACTAGACTGAAGAAGAGGACAACTTTTCATCTGTAAACAGATGGCCAAACAGAAGTGGTGAGCAGTCAGTGACCCAGTTGCTCAGAGGCTATTACAGCAAGCATCCCAAGCTTTGGGATGAACATTTATGTTATGTGTAGCATGCTTACAATCAAGCTAAACATTCGTCTACACAGAGATCTCCTTTTGAGACCTGTTTTGGTTTCACACCAAGGTCTCCCTTGGATTTTGTCTTTGGTAAAGACATAGCAGTTGATGGACACAGTGATGTGGAAAAGGAAACCAAGTTCATCGAACAAATCCAAGAGATTCACTAGGCAGTATAGGAACAACTCGAAAAGAGCTAAGCTAAGTACAAGGCAAGGCATGGTAAGCATCGGATTGAGCATAGTTTCCAAGTTGGTGATCAAGTTTGGCTATATATCAGCAAAGATAGAATGCAAGGTGAAGGTAAGAAGCTGAAGCCAATAAGGTATGGACCTTTCAAGATACTTGAGAAAATTGGTGAAAAGGATTTTCTCCTTGATTTACCAGCTTACATGCACATCTACTTAGTTGTTAATGCAGATAGCTTGAGACTATTTGAACCTTCATTGATTGAAGATCCCAAAGAGCAGAGTCAATTAACTTCTATTGATGATCTGTTACCTAAATATCTCAATGAGTTGCAGGAAGATACAATTTTGGACAAGAAGGTGAGAACTACACACAGGGGGGGATGTTGACCTGAGGATTGGACTCAAAGGTTCAAAACCAAGTAGTGTGAAATGGATAGAGATTGGGCAAGCGATGAATTTGTACCCTCGATTGATGCTTAAAAATCAAATTTTGGTGGTCCAAAAGATTTTCAATGGGAAGGCTGTGATCCAAATTGGATCCTAAAGAACTCTCTAAGTTTCCATAACTCTGTAAAATTCATGCCATAGTTTCAAAGACTTACAAAGGTCGAGCTTATCAGAAATATCCTTGAACAGTTGTAATTTGTGAGTAGCACGGAGCAACGAGGACCCTCGGTCAACCGTGCCGATTGTTGGCCCATCATAACACGCGCTGCCACGGAACAACAAAATGGGAAGCCTTTTTGAGAAACAGGGGAAAAACCCCTCAGAGAAGAAAAAGCCCCGAGTGACAAGACCTGAAAAGTCAAAAATCGTACGGAATTCATCGATTCTGTCAGAGGCGGGTCCCACATGAAAACTGACAGGATATCAGAAGGGCTTCGAGTGGTAAGCGGTTCCAACCGAGTCCCACCTGATGCCACACACTAGGTGCCACGTGTTTGGTGGAAGAGAGAGAAAGCCGCTCACATCAGATGAGTAAACGTCATGCAACTTACCCGCCCGATATGGATGGAGACCGTAGGATCTGGAGGCTCTAGATCGACGGTGGAAATGCAATCCGACGGATGACCAGATTCAATAGGGTAAATAGGCCGAATTTTATAAAGGTTTGAAGTCTGACATGAATGATGAGTTGACAGAGGAATCATGTTCGCGGGTAATCTTGGAGTTAAACAGAAATAACGACCGTTCAAACATTTTCAGGAGAACTGACACTCAGTTCGTTATGAAACAGGTGGCCACCTCCCTGTAAGGCTTTACATAGTGACGATGATGCCGAATAAAGGAATTCAAATGGATAGAGGCAGGAGAACCAGAGCACCAAGAAGTGGAAATGAATAGTTAGAAAGTAGATTGGCTTTAAAGCCACCAACTGACAGAAACAAAGCAAGCAAGGAGATTTAGTCAAGGCAGAAATCCAAGAGCATAGAATAGAGAGAAGAAGCCGAGCTGACCTGAGGGTAGTATCGAGCCAGACAGAGCCAGAGAGAGTTAGATAGTCTGTGTACTCCAGAGAAGGCTTGAGAGGTTCAAGAAAAATCCTCTATATATAGCCTGTCATGTAGGAGTCTCAGATTGGGCTCATACTGCTGTGACCAATAGAGGTCAAGTTTCAATAAGGAGAGTCTGTGTACTCTAGAGACTTGGGGGATCCAAGTCCAGTCCTACTGATTTATATCTGTTGAGTGAGACTCAAATTGAGCTCACTATTGTAAAAACTCTGCTTTGAAAACATAATAGAGAGGCCACCACTGAAGGCTGGACCAGGAGATGTAGCCCATGAGTATTGGGTGAACTCCTTATTAAACTTGTTGTGTTTACATGTTTTCCTATTATTTTTTCTCTAACTACGTTAGTGTCTATGCATTTCACAATCTTATTGATCCGTTGCATAAAGTAACATAGGCACATCCATGCACATGAGTCTGTAATACTTTTAATTCTTTGTCTTGGATAAATTCCAGATCAATGGCATTAAAATAAAAGGAAAATGTACTTTTAAAATTATTTTTATTGATTGCAAGTAAAGAAACAACAAAGTGTTAATTGCATATGTAGGTGCACAAAATATGAATTGTCAATTGAATATAATCATAGAAGAGACCATGTAGATACCTTGATAGGTGATGGAAAACCTATTGGTAGCTATGATAATATGTGGGTAAGATGGTGAAAACGCCTTTAGTAATGGGATAATTTATTATTTGTATTTTTGGAATCTTGAATGAATGAATTGAACTTTATCGAGGTTAGCTAATCCAATGCAGGTATAGTTATTTTGTTAGAATTAGCTACTCTCAAATATGAAAAGGGAATCATGAATATCCAATACGAATACTGAGTAGAGATATTCAGGATGCCTATTTCAATGATATAAGAAATGATTCCAAGTAGGTGTATGACTCCAAAGGAGGAAATATATAGTCGAAGAGGTAAAGAAAAAGTATTGTTTGGTGATATAAATCACCTTACAATTTTTGGTAATTTAGTAAATCATTTGGAATGACTATTGTACCTAATTTGAAATGATATGTTTTAAAGGGTGTATGATTGGTTGTATTCAACACCCAAAAAGTATTGTTCCAATTTGTAAATTTTTTTATTTCCATAGGTGTTTTATAAGCCCTATTAAGTCAATCCCACATAGATCAGTGTGATAGTGCATGTAATCATGTAGAGTGTATTGTTATTATAGGAAGGATGTGGCATTAATTTTTGGAAACAACCACTTGGATAGGTATGAGGGCAACAAGTAGACTTGTATCCAAGATTGATGTGTTATTGGAGAATTGTGTGTTCCATTAGGAGGGGAATGTGAGATGGAAAAATATTAGAATGTGAGGGGCTATGTTAGAGAGATTTTAATATTGATGTACTATGTAGATGCTGACAATTCCTTACATAGAACTAGAGTGCAACAAATGGTACCCATGTGTCTTGGTATATGTATTTCGTTTTATACAGACATCAATGATTATTTTTTTACAAGAAGCATACAAATTATGTCATAAGTATAAAAGAAAAAAGTAGAAGTCCATAGTGAAGAAAGATCAAGTGAAGATGTGATTATTTATGCAATAGAAAAGAACAATTGGTGACAATGACAATACATGTTGAAGTCTTATGCAACAATAGATGTGGAAATAGAGAATAATGCTTGGAGTAGCAACAAATAAAGGTGGACAATGAAGGTAAAAGTTCTGTGAGTAGAATTTTGTGTGTGTTTGTGGAATAAAATCAAGAATATATTATACTATGAGTCACACACTATGTTTGTAAGTGAGTCTATAGCGTTATTTTTGACTTGATGTAGTGGTCCTTGAAACATTTATACATGGTATCTCCATGAGTGGAGTTTGTAATAGTATGTAACTAAGTTAGTTGTGATGTAAGCTTGATGTGGCAGGTGTACACCCATGTAGTTCATGGTAATATTAAAACTACTTTGTTGTGTAGGTTAGTGGTAAACCAGAACCACTTATATGTGTAGTTTGTGGTTAGTTAGAAATCACTTGGTGTGATTGTTTGTGGTCATCCAAAAACCACTTGATCTGTTGTTTATGGTAAGCGTAAACCACCTGAGGATGTGATGAATTTTGTGAGAGAGGGAACATATGGATGATCATTATTTTGTAGAGTGTTTGTTCCTTGGGAGTTTGATGCAAGAGCATTGACATCATGGTTGAGGATAAGTCGACAAAACCCAGAGCATGGTTTAGGGTAAGTCAATGAAACCTAGAGCATGCTTATGGGTAAGGTGAAAAAACCCTAGATGACATTGATCTTGATACATGTGGAATTGAAGGTACAAATACATGCATGAATATATGATGGTTTAATGAGCCATGTACATGAGTGACATCCTAGTAGATCGATGGTTGCAATGGATAGTTACCCATGCATTATCGTTTTTGGTTGTTCTTTTATATGGATGCAAATATTTTGTTAAGTTTGGTTAATGCCATGTTGGACTGGATATATACTTTTTTAATTAGGAGGTTATTCAATTTATAGTAAATCATGTGTTGTAGATCGATGAATACCTTAGTTGATCAAGATTAAGACAAGTAGTTTTTAAGGGTTACTGTTATAGAATATACCTCCTACTTGTCATGTGTGTCTTCTTTAGCTCAAGAAGAAGTGTGTTCCTAGTTTGTAGGAGGTTATTTGATTTAAGTATGATAATAAATATTCTCTAATAACTAGCTTCCTATATTGATATGTAGTTGAGAGATTTTCTCAACTAAGTTGATTGTGTAATCAAGATATTTTCTCTATCTTAAGAAATCATTTATATATTTATATTACGACACTATTTGATTAATACAAGCATATCTTACAATTTCCAATTATTCATAAATTGAATTAAATTTATATTTTAAATAAAAATGATTATAGAATTTATATAACCACCATCATTTATAATCCATCTAACATATTTTTTTCAAGTTAGAAATTCCTTAATGGCGAACTGATATGAAAGTCGCCACTAAAATTAAATTCTTCTTGAATGGATATTTGAGGTGAAAAAGACCTTAGATTCTACACTTATTAATCAAAAACTTATATGAAACTTTCCATTAAAGTTAAATTCTTTTTCAATGGATATTTGGGTGAAAGATACTTTAACTTCTACACTTATTTAAACATAAACATTATTATAAGAATAAAAAATATACTCTAAACATAAAAATTATTATAAGAATACTGTTTTGAATATATATATATATATATATATATATATATATATATATAGATATAATTTTTTAAATATTATGTAGAAATAATTTATATTTCAACCATAGGTAGTGATGAATATAAATCACGAGGAGCATTGGTGGCAACCCCATTGTCACCCTTCTCAATAGAAGAGTGAGGCATAGAAGCCACCATCCCCCATTTAACATAATGTGATCATGATTGTTGTCTACCATCATTATACAACATGTAATCAATTAACTGTGAAGGGTGGTAGAGTTACAAAGGTTCTCAATGGTGGTAGGGTTATCATGGCTATGGGGAAATGGCAGTGATTGAAAACAAGCCACTTTGAATTCACTCAGTCCAGTCTTTCCTTGTTGGTTTTAGCTATTATCGTGGGTTTTTTCACTCCACTCTAGGTAGTTTCTAATTTTCACTTGGGGGAGGTTCATGTCTTCGTGGTTTGGCTTCCCCTATTGTCACAATTTCTAAGTATGTCTTGGAATTATGCATAGTTAGTGGTATGGCCAATTTCTTGAGGAAAACACACAAGCTCCATAATTTGGCCCACCCAACACTTATGGTTCTTGGAAAATTTTATTGGTTCAATTGGTTTATGACAATATCAATTCTAGATTTTTTTGGTTTGGTCAGTTACCTTTTAATACATGATACATCTCTCATAGTTTGATCTCCTCATATTTAATATCTTTTTCATTTGGGGAAGCAACATTATTGTTTATTTTGGAGTTAGTTTGGTTACTACTTATCCCTACACTCCCTAATTGTCCTGGCCTCCCCAAGTCCTCTATCCTCCTCATTCTCAGTTTGACCCTCTGCTCCTTGATGCTACTCTCTATGCTTAGTTGCTTTCTCCTTCATGTGGTTTCATCTATTGCTTTCTTGCCATGCCCTATCAACTAGCTCATAGCTATAAAGTCTCGTTGAACTACATGGAGGGTAGTTATCGAGCTCATTCCTAAGTCTATTTTGTAGTTAGACTCTTTCATTTGCACACCCCCTAGATAGCGAAGATGAGATTCAATAGGCTGTTCATTAAGTGTTGGTAGATAGAGGAGAATACACCGACGCAAAGATATTGGCTTTTGTTGATGATTGGGGGCTAGACACTAGTCGCACTAGAGGTTGATAGTACTAGTATCTCAAAACCATAGAATCGTATTGACACATCAAAGCCCTATTAGACAAGGCCTCCTAGAGGGGAATGAAGCTAAGATAAAAATACTTATGAACTTCAAGCTAAATGCAGAGGCATGAAATGCCAATTGGCTCAGATAAAACCTATCATGATTTGTGGTAAAGGCCTTGAATTTCGACACACCTTCTTGAGGTCTCTACCTCTTACTTTGTTTCAGATTTTGAATTGCTAACAAAATTTTTAGAGCACTATTAGTATACTTCTCTTAGTATAGATTTCATAAATAATGTTATTACTTTTTCTAGACATGTAGAGTATTCTAAATCATACTCCAAGCTATTTATTAGGCTAGAAATGCTAAATATAATTAGTATAACAAGATGACAATCTATTTAAATTATGTATCATTATAAACCAAAATCCTTCACTTCAGTCACTTGTGCCATTTCCCTAATGGGTGGTGATAGAAAGCTAGCTATATTTATATATGTGCTTAGGTATATAATAGAAACCCACGTAACTTGAAAGAAACAAAGAAAAACATTATATTTACATAAAGTTTATAATGTGAATATATTCCATATTTCTGACATAAACTAGATTTCACCTTGTAAATTTAAAAAATTCAGCTCGAAAACATTTATAGGTAAGTGGTGAAATAAATTCAACAAGCCAATGGAGATTTTTCCAAAATAATATAATGCTGGGAAAACATGGTATATGGGTGCTCTACAAATTGATAGGACATTAAGAGCACAAACAAGAGGAACCATTTCCAAGATTGAAAGGTGGAGAACAAAATTTTGAGTATAGTATATTGGTTTTCCCAAATTGATGTGACACAGACAAATAAATAAGAGGAATATCTCCAAGATGGAGAGGTGGCGGAACGATTTTATTTGTCTTCCTATTACTTTTACCAGTAGGCAAATTCTTATTCTTACTGAATTTTGTCCTTTTATTGTTTTACCTCCGGTCAAATTTTGATTCTTAATGAATTATTGCTTTCACACACATTAAAGTTTTATCTTACAGAATTATTTTATATGTAGTTAAAATTGTCATCTTACTAAATACTTATTTAAGTTCGATTAAAAGAACCAAATTTTATAAATTTAATAAAAAATAAACTAAAAATGAAAGGGAAAGTAATTAAAATTTAAAAAAATAAAAGAACAGATACAGATTCATAACATATTTCATCTCATTTACTCAAAGGATAAGAAAGAAAAAAAAGTCCGTTAGAAAAATTAACAATGCTAGATATGTGGACGGAGGATTGATTTACAACCGGAAGACTTTATCAAGATTTAAACAAGAACGCGCGATTTTAATACCTGCTATTTGGTGATAATGGTATAATACAAATGTGCATATATTTGTTTAAAAAATAAGAGGGTAATCCTATTTTTAATAAATTAGTTAATTATGTAGACTGGGGAGGAATCAAAATTTTTAACATGCAAAACTTTTTTAAAATCTGGTAAAAAAGTTTGTATTAGATAAATTTGATTTCTCTCAAAAATCAGTAGTTAAAATAAATCAATAGTTAAAATTAATATACGAAGAATTAATATTATTTATAATAAATTAATCAAAATAAATTTAATTTATGTAGTGTTGAGAGATATAAAAAATTTTAAGGTGTATATTTTTTTTTAAATATACAATTTGAAAAAAGAAAAAGTTTACCATAGAAATATTTGATTCCTCTCCAAATAAATTAGTAATTATATATATATATATATATATATATATATATATAATTTTATTTTTAAATACATAAATGGATTCAAAATTTTGAAAATATTTTAAATATTTGGATTATGGATACAACACAATTTAAATTTACAATTCCAAATAAAAGTCAAATTTACAAATTTTCATAGAAGTCAAATAAAATTCACTAAAAAAATATAATTGAAAAAAAGTCAAAACTTAAAATAACAAGACTATTTAAAATGTTTTAACCATAATACTTTTTAATGGATATATTTTGTCTTAACCCCTAATATATATATATTGAAATATTTTATTTATAAACCATATTCTTCACATTAAAATGGTTTTGCTTTTTATTTATTAAAATATTTTATTGATGATTCATATTGAAAATTTTAATATAAATTAGTTCATGTGTATATTCAAATAATTGATTTAAATAAAAGGTGAAAATTAAGTGTTTTCACTTTTAATTACTTTACTTTGAAAAATTAAGATAAAATTATGTTATTTTATTGTGCCTATAATATTTATTTTGGAATAGAATTTTTAGAATGTTAATTTAATTATAATATTTATTAAGTGGTTCTTTATGAATATTCTAGAATATTCTTAGTAGCATTCAAAAATCAAAGTTTGAGATTTATCTCCAATACACTTATGCAATTTCTGTCATTTTAATTAAATTGATTAATTAAAAAATATATCATATAAACAAGTATCTTATTAAATGAGTTTTTGGACAGGTAGCAATAATATTGTAAAAAAACTATTTATAAAATAAGAATTTCCATGATAAAGTAAGAATAAATCTCAATAATTAATAATCTTGTTAATTTATGTATATATGTATGTTTAATTTATATATTAATTGCTTTTATCAATAATAATAATAATTTAGTTAATTTTTTTATTTTATTTATTTAATTAATTTTTTTATTTTTTAATTTAATAGTGTGAGATGTATTATAAAATAAGTATATCAAGATTCCTTTTTATGTTTGGTAGATATAAAATTAAGATAAATCTAATTAAGTCTGACTTTACATATTCATATTAAACTGTAAAATCAATTCTTCCCTTTTCGCTGATTTCAGAGAGAGATTAATATTATTTATCAGAGAGGTTAATATTATTTATTAAAAAATAAGTTAATGATAATAATACTGCTCAATATTAATTAAAGATTAGGGTAATGATAATAATACAGCTCGGTTGTTTAGTGATTTCAAGATGCATTGATTTTCAACGTTGAATGAATGAATAGATTACTGATATAATTTTTGGTCTCTTTACAACTTCGTTAATCTATGGTTCAATTTAATTGAAAAAAGTATCATGATGCTTACAATGCCCACATAACTACTTTAGGTTCTGTTCTGTTCAGTGAAGCGACGCACTTTTGGAATTATTGTGGATCCAAATACCTAATTTTTTTTGCCCATAGAGTGAAGCGACGCAATTTTACGATCACAGATTAACACCCTTTTCGTAGGTTGATAAGAGCGCTGAAAAGCTTATAGCATAAGTTAATTAATCAAAATCGAATTCACATTACAGTGCAGAGATCATACAGTAAATAATTTTATTACAATGGAGTCCAACGGTTCTGTAATGGAGGGCACCCTGATGGACAAATATTACTTGAAAAAACTCTTGGGACATGGTGGATCCTCAAAGGTATACAGTGCGAGAAACCTAAAAACGGGGGAGAGCGTGGCCGTCAAGGTCATGAAGAAGGAAGAAATTCTGGCTAAAACGAGTAGGGTACACCGCATCAAGACAGAAATATCTGTGATGAAAACACTGAGGCATCCCAATATCGTGCAGCTGTACGAAGTCATGGCGGACAAAAACAAAATATATTTTGTGATGGAATATGTCACCGGAGGAGAACTGTTACAGACGCTTCTAAAACTCCATAAGGAAGGAAAAAAGTTGGACGAAGTCACAGCAAGAAAATATTTCCAGCAGTTGATCAGCGCCGTGCACTTCTGTCACAGCAGAGGTGTTTACCACAGAGATCTGAAGCCTGACAATTTGCTTTTAGACGATAAGGGGAACATTAAGATAGTGGATTTTGGGCTCAGCGCCATGAAAGAAAATGTGGGGAACGACGTGTTACTGCACACTCGTTGTGGAACGCCCGGGTACTTCGCACCAGAGATTGTAAACGGTGCAGGTTACAATGGTGTGAAGGCAGACGTATGGTCGTGCGGAGTGATTCTCTACATTCTCTTATCGGGGTATCATCCGTTTACTGAATTTGATCTGATTCCCTTGTATAAGCAAATGTGCAGTAGAAACTTCAGGTTTCCGCTCGAATCGTTTGGGGAGGAAGTGAGTTCGTTGTTATTTCAAATGTTGGACCCTAACCCTAATACGCGGATTACCATATCGCAAGTCATGGATGTTCCATGGTTCAGGGTTGGATTTGACGATAATATGTCGGCACAGTTCGATTCATTTGATGTCTATTGCCAAAATGTCATCTGCCCTGACGACCTGGATTTGGTCTTCAGAGACAACAGGGGCTGAGAGCAGAGGCTTCGTTTACTGTTTTCCTGGTCTAACCGATTAGATATAAATCCTAAAGCCTTCGAAAACGAGAGGAAAAGGGCAGGGAATGATTGTGATTCATGAATGCTTCCGTAGGAGATTTGTCTTACCACCACTTTCATCATTTTCTTTAATACAAACATACCATATCCCCAACTTTCTATCATTTTTTATATTTTCCTTTTCTTGATTTATACAAACATACCATACCTATAACTATCTATCATTTTTAATCTCTACCTATAACTATTTATCATTTTTAATCTTTATCTATAACTATCTATCCCTTATTTATAGAACTTTGAAACTTGAAACTTGAATATTATGATTTTTACTATACTTTATAACAACTTCACACCAATATTTCTTAAATATTGTGATTGTGATTTCCATGATACTTCATGAAAATAAGATAACTAATTTAAAACTTTCAACATTATCTTTAATTTTATCATGGTTTATGATGTTTTTTTTTTTTTTTTTTAACACTGTAGTATTCTATTTTGCTTATATTTTGCTTGGCATTTTCTTTTTTCAAACCACAACCTTGAAATGTACAAGCTGAACTTAACTCAACTCTCCATTCCAAAAATATTCAGGAATCAGATGCATAGGGGGTGAGGTTATGAGAGACCGGGGTGAAGTCAAATTTACCTGATTCTTGTATGTCAGATTCCTAAATTCGCAATTTAGAAAAAGATGACTGACATGTATGAAAATATGGTTCGCTTGAAGATATCTACGTATCAAATTCTGTCTAATTGGACGTCTTGTAAGTTATTCTCTAAAGGCGTGCCAATGCCACAGAAAATTTGAAACATTACCTCTGTCCTCATTTACAAATCATGGTGCTCAAGAGCAGTGCAAAATAGCAGTGTGTTTATGTTCGTATTGAATATGTAATCTCAACGTACTCCGGAATCATTTGTGGTCAATGAATGTACTTATCAACGAGGTAGCCGGATATACTCAAGCCAAGATGATGATTATCTCATATTGTGTAGTGCTTTTAGTATGTTTGTAGTAGTAGCCATAGGGATTTTAATTGGCTGCTAAAAGCTCACAGATGTAAACGAATATTAAGCTCATGGATGGAAAAGAATACCGGACGAATAAGTAGCTTTTTCTATAGAGATGACAAGCTTCTCCTGCCTTTCAATTGGCCAGGGTGCTTTCTCTCGGATGCTTTTTCATTTCGAAGTTATTACAAAGTTTTGTACAATTATTGAAGCGATTGGTTTTTCTTGATCACTGTATTTCTCTTTTGCTCCTTTGAAGTTGAGATCCCTAAAAGTATAATATAACAATGAACGAGGACAATAATGTCTCCTTATTAAAACCGTGGGAAAGCAGCTCAGGACCTTCAGTTGTGAAGTGATCGATTTTGTTGTAATTTAAAATTTTAAAGCAGATTCTTAGCCCAAACTTCTTAGCACAAACAATTATGTACTTTGAAGTTATATTAAAAGAAAATACTAGTCCAGGTTGCTATCTTGTGAGTAGTTGGATATGACTTGTCTTTTTTTTATCAATTTAATATTACATTAGCACAATTATATAATTGAAAGTGATTGACTGATTCGAGAGGCTTATTCTACATCTTAGTATGAGAGCCCATTAAAATAAAAACAAAAATAAAAAATTATGTTCTAAATAGAAAAATAATCTCACCTATGATAAAAAAAAAAAATGTCCTAAAGTAATTAGAAGCAAAAAAAAATGTGTGAATGAGATGTTTAAATCTTATACTTTTCTAAAATATTTCAACAAGAAATTCAAATAAACAATTTGAAGATATGTGTTAACTAATTTATGTCCATATTAACTTCATATATATCTATATATAGAGAATAAAATTAAGTCCTATATATACTGTATTTAGCATTCAAAAATACAATTTAAACAATGAAAACTAACATATTGTATCTTGCACTCTAATAAAGTTTTCACGTGAAGAAATCTGACTCCTCTTGGCTCAAGTGTAATTAGAAGTAAAAAAAAAGAGTGAATGAGATGTTTAAATTTTATACTTTTCTAAAATATTTCAACAAGAAATTTAAATAAATAGTTTGAAGATCCATGTTAACTAATTTATGTCCATATTAACTTCATATATATCTATATATAGAGAATAAAATTAGGTCCTATATATACTCGATTTAGCATTCAAAATACAATTTAAACAATGAAAACTAACATATTGTACCTTGGCCTCTAATAAAGTTCAAATAAATTTGATCTCTCTCAACTCATGTTAGATCCGTACTTGAGATGGATCTATGTTGGTATCCATTAATCTATGTCATTAATTTAAAAATAGTGTTATTTACATTCGTCGATCCCCTTTAACTCTCTAATTGTTCTAGTTGATGATACATCTGTACCATTTGTTTTATGATGTTATTAAATTAAACTTCATCTAGTCAAGTAACTATTTTGATACAATAATTAATGTGATTAGGGAAAGTTATTTGATGTCATATGCCTTATTTAATGGCTTAATGAGTCCATAGTAAGGTGATTTTTCCTCGAGATTAATATATATGTAACTAATTAATTTTTTTGGTTTAGGGTTTTTAAGATACTCATGGAGTTTTGTTGTTATGTGTTTTGCTATTGTTGCTTATTGATTTTTATTTTTTTTATATTTTATCTTTCACATTTGGCATTATAGAAAAGTTAACTTAGAATCTCTAAGGATTTAGAGTGGTTTAATTGTAGTGTTGTAGGAGATGATTAAAAAAATGCAATGCCCTATGACAGCAATGCCAACATATATACCTAGGGATCCAATGGAAGAAGGTTGATCAGGCAATGGAACTAGAATTTACCATGGACATGAAGGTATACAAGCCTAATTATGTAAGAGGATCCATGGGAACCGAAAACTAGAGAATGAGGACAAATTGGATTTGTATATGATAGAGGATTTTGGTGACACACCTAAAGCATTGCACCTGTTAAGGTGGTAGGATGATGACATAAATGTTGAGAGTGGAAATTTTTGCATGTAAATGGGTTTACAACTATAAGATAAAGTAAGCCATGTCTATCCTCGATAAAATATCGATAAAATTTGGAGGTAAAGTTAGGTGATAAAGGGGGCATGTTAGATTCCCACATAACTTGGTAGTAGACTTTGAGGGGGATAGGGCTTGTAGGTGAGCGATGAAGAATCACTTACTTGGTTGTAATAGGTTTGCTCAAGGGAAATCTCAAGTCATGTTTAAATGAGGTAATGTTAGGTTAAACTTGACTAGCTCATAGAGACATTTTGACACAATAATTAATGGGTTTACCATTGGTTCTTTAGGGGCCCAATGTTTAGGTAACCTATGTTATTTGATGTAATATAACCTATTTAATGACTTGATGACTCCATTGTAGGATGTCTTTTGGCTAAGACTAATAGATCTACTAGGAGCTAGTTTTCTAGGTTTAGGGATTCTAGGATAATCATAGTTTTTTTAGTGTTATGCGGTTTGTTGTTGCTAGCTATTATTTATTTAATCCAGTGTTTTATTTCTAATACATGTTTTATTATTATAAAATATTGGTGTCCATGGTTGAATTTGGTTGATTGTGGTGACCATAATATATGATGATTAACCATAATTGATTGTTGTTGAACATGTTTGAGTGTGTTTTACCATGGTTAACTATGATGTTTGAATATGAGTTTTTTTTTGTTTGATTATTTTCTGACATATTTAACTATGATTGATTATTGTTGAGTCTATTTGACAATGTTTATCATGTTTAAATAAGGTTGAATTTGGTTTACTATGTTTAGCTATTCTTAAAATTGGTTGACATGGCTAGCTATGGTTGAAAATGTGTTCCATGGTTAGCCATATTTTACTATGGTTTGATAATAACTAACCATGTCTAACTATGCATGACCATGTCTAACCATGGTTTACCATAGTGAGACATTCAGAAGTTGAATTCAATATTTTGTCACATTGTCATATTAATAGGTTGGATTTAATTAAATGTCACATAATTTTGATGTAATAGTACTTTCCACATGGGTAATGTCACCTTATGACAATTTAAAATCATTGTGCCACATTGCAACTTTCATCTTTATCGATTAAAGATGAATTGGTAGATTTCTTAATCATTATATTGCATAAAGATGTTCATGAAGTGTTATGGTATATTGCAACAACCCTCAAAATTTGTTAGATTACAACATTGGTTAAGGGCTTGTGTCACATTATGGTATTCATATTGGTAGATGATTGCATAAATTATGTCACATTATGATATTAAGTGGTTGAATTGATAATTATGTCACATTTATGACATTAAGAGGCTAGATTAAATAAAATGTCACATTGCAACATTGTATTGTATTGTGAAAGGATCGTGTTTTGATGTTCGACTATGGTTGGTCATGGTTTACTATTGTTGACAATAGTTGACTTTAATTTTTTAATGTATGTTGAATTGTTATATTCCTCAATCGTTATGTAATTTTGCAATGATTGAGAAGGATGATGTTAGTTTCAATTTTCCTAAATGGTTATCACTAATGAGAATATTGAACTTGGATGTCCTTTATAGATTTGACTATGGATAATTTAGATGAAGAGTATTCATCTTGGACTAGTAATATTTACCAAGGATTCTAAAACTTAAGATAAACCTCCATCCTTAAAATTTTTGTTGATGTCACATTGCAATGTTAGGAGGTTGTCTTCAACAAAATGATTCAATTGTGACAATATGTTGCAATGTGACATATTTTGACATAACAATTTAAGAAGATGACATTTTAAGGTTGCACTATGGTTGTCCATATTTAAATATGGTTGATATGGTTGACATTGGTTAGATTATGTATGTTTAATTGCTACGATCCTTAATGTTTATTTCACATTTAGATATTCATTATGGCTAATGTTGCATTATGATGTTCCTCAATGATTATGTCACATTGAAATGTTCTTAAACACTTATGCCAAATTGTAATATTCACTATGCCAAATTGTAATATTCATATTAATTAAATTATCAGATTGCTATGCTCCATAAATATGTTGCATCATAATGTTCATAAAGAATTATAAGATTATAAATGTCCTTTATAATTATATTACATTATTACATTTTAATAATTCTCTCTAATCATACGTTCTAAGACCACCTCATTCATACCTTAGGATATATTCATTGTCCCAAAATAATTATGATTTATTATCTAAACTATTAAAAGCGGTTATAGAGTTTTGTGCGATATATTCTACTATAATATAAATAATAAAAAGAATAATAATTTTGATATCATGCCCTTTTCCTGATTCTTGTTCGTCTTGATCATTTGTTATTTATTAGGAAATATATGGAAATTATTTATGTCGGTTGAAAAATTAAATTGAAACTTCCATCCTATAAACCATGACAAATTGTAAATTAGCCTAGTTACTAGCATAAGTAGAATGAAGGTATTGTGTTTGTCTATTTTATTAGATGTTGATTATTTGTAGAAGCATAAAGTCCAACCATCTACATAAAATAAGGGAATTTGTTTTCTAAATAGTTTTATGTGGTTTGATTTCCAATGTTAATTAGATATATAAAATATAAGATGAATAAGATTGTATCATTTTATCTTAACATAGTTATATAGTTAACGAGAATAATGACTCCAAAATAAAACCCTACTTTAAAATTATCATTTTTTCTCACTATGAAACACAACAATCAACACAAATAAAAGCGTGGTCTTACTAGTAGCACCATCTTTTACGGGAGGGGAGAGAGTGTCGGTTAAAACTATGACTCACTAGTTAGCACCATCTTTTACGGGAGGGGAGAGTGTTGGCTAAAACTATGACTTATTTGAAATCAAAGTCTTGATAACTAATAGGGGGGACAGTGTTGGCTAAAACTATGACTTATTTGAAATCAAAGTTTTGATAATTAATACTATTTGGAATAAAAATTTGATAATTAATACTATTTGGAATAAAACTTTAAAATTCATCTTCAAATTGAAAAGTGATACTACCAATGTCGTTAATAAGTTAAAACTGTAACATAATTGAAATTGTAATTTGAAAATAAGAACCATATTGAAAAAAAAGTTAAATCAACTTTTGAATGTTTTATTACACTAACTTTCTTTATAGATAAAGTAATTTTATTTATTTCTAAAATTTTTAATAAAAATACATAAATTTATAAAAAATTAAATTAATTTTTAGTATGAAAAGTAGTATTATCTTTTGATCTATAAGGTATAGAATAAAATATGATGGAGTGTATTGTTAAGGCATTTGGTGATGCAAAGGTCAAGGGTTCAAAACTCCATGGGAAAAATATAGGCATGTTAAAGACCGGTAGCCAAAAATTAAGTGTCCAATGATCTTAGGATTCACACAACTTAACTAACCAAAAAAAATATTATTATTATTTTTTTTTAAATATACATTCAATAGTTAATTTTACTTATTTTAAAATTTATAACAATTTTAAAAATAAATAAATTGGAAAAATCTTATAAAAACATTTTTATTTATCTTTATTATCATTTTAATATTAAGATTTTTATTTTTTTTTGTAAGCTTGGTAGTACTTTCGCCCGAAGGAAACTGGGTGGCCACCTGTCAGCATTAAAGTTGTCCAAAATTTAAAGAAGTCTTTCTCTATCAACCTAACAACATTATCTGTACTATCTATACTGTAATTGAACTTTAACAAGAAAAAGCTATTTGCCATGGAATTTCAACAAAATGTAGCTGAAAGCCTGTTTTACTCCTCATCCGAGGATATCACTGGGGCTGGAGCTTTGGCACTGGAACCTAGCATTTCACTCCTCTTCATATCCTGCAGAGTTTGTTCAATTCTCCCCAGTGTTAAGTTATTTCGATAAGTTTGGATCTGGACTGGCACTGTCTCCTTGAGTAACTATGCTCTGATGGGATCTTTCTCCTTGGTGTCCTCCTATGTCTTTGATCCTCTACTTGCTGCATGTTCTCTATTGAGAGTCATAGCCCAGGCCACCACATTCTTCATGACCTAGTATTCCTAGATCATTTATTTGAAGAGTGTGTGTCGTCCGCAGGAGTTGCCTGGGTCATGAACCATGTCCTCCCATTCTTCCATGGGAATGTCTTGGTTTCTTATGTTGTCATTTAATTCTCTCTCCCAACCAGCTATTTGGGCTCTGACCTCTAGTGGGTTCCCTACCATGTATGCATCAATGAGGGTCTTCATGTGCTCTCGTCCTGTCTTTCTCCCTCTCTTGCTTTTCTCTCTGTTAGAGCTTCTCACCCCCTATGCATCTTTTTTCTTGTGTCTCTCTTGCCCTTCTTGGTCACTTCTTTTCCATCTCTTCCCATGTTGTCTTTGTCACTGTTACTATTTGATTCTTTCCTTTTGCTAGCCTCCACTCTGTACTAGATACAATTTATGGTGAAACCTATCACATAACCATAAAAAATATCAGTATTCTGTTGGTGTAACACCCAATCAATTTTCCAATTAGCTGAGCCATGTTTGGTTTCCCACTGAAGACTAGAAGATCTAAGATTTTTTGAGGTTCCTTTGAGCTTTCCCCCACCTTCTCATGGTTTTGGTTTTTGCTGACTCTCTCTTCTTCTTTCCTCCAATTAGCCTCACTTCGTTTTTTGTCGCCCATACTTTTCGATAGAGGCATCCTTACGGGACCGCCACTAGGGTAGTCTGTATTGCTATTTTGTACTTCGCAAGGAATCTTGACCATGGAGAGCCTATCCTAGGGGCTAGATAGTAGGACCATGGCCCTGTTCTGCGTAGCACTAGGTAAAGTCCTTCTTTTCTCTCTTTTCTCTATCTTCTTTATTCTAAATAACTCTCTGTTTTTTCTTTCAGTTTTTCCCGAGGAATTCCTAGCAAGATTCACAAGGGCTGTGATTTCTCAAATTTGATCTATTGAGGTCACCTTGGTGGATTCCTCTCTACTCCTGATGCTTGGAACATCCCCTTCGAGCCTCAGGTGCCACCTGGCTGGAGTGGGCTTCCTCAGACTAGCATCCTTATCAGGTTCACTCAGCTTTCCTCTACTTGCTCCTTTCTCTCTAAGCGCCTTCTTCGGTGCCAGAGTTGTAATTCTATCTTCACTCCTTAAGAGATCTATATTCTTCACCCAGCCAGGGTTCCAGGAGTTCCTAGAATCGGCTCTAAGAGAGTCCCTACCTAACCTGGGCACCTTCCCTAGTCCTATATTGATTGTCATCCCAATCCTTCTGAGGTTTAAGGGTAGTAGAACAACATACCGACTATCAGAGATGGCGCCACTACTATCCCCAGGCTTACGTTTTCGTTCCTTTACCACCTTTCTTCACTCCTTCTCTTGTTCTCACCTTCTGCATGCAACTACCAACTAACTCTCTTCCCTTATGTTTTATCCCCCTTCTCATTCTGTCCTTGCAATTCTCTACCACCTATCTTTTGCAATTACTTGCCGCTCTGTTCCCTAAGTCGTCACCTTGGGATGATGACCCTCCATCCTTTCTCGCTCTAGCTCTCATTAAATCTCACTTGCTTCTGGCTGCTCTTGCCACATGTCCTCTTTCATTGTCCTACCACTTTCTGGCATCCTCCTGCCCGCTTCCTGCTGGCCCCCCTGCCATCCTCGCTGTCTTCCTTTCCCGGCTCCACCGACCTGCTCTCGGGGTCTGCTCCTTCCTTGCCCTATCTGTCCACCTGGCCTTCCCACTGTCCTCTCCCTCCACTTCCCAAATTTATTCCTATCCTTGTACTCATGTGGATGATGCCCGCCATTTCCTAATCCCATCTCCACTAGCCCGCCTCCTCCCCAATGCTACACCTTGATCAAGGATTCTCCTCTTCTTCCTTGTCTTTATCTAGTACCTTCACTAAGTTCTCTATTTCCTCCATCTGTGATAGCTTTTCCACTTTTATATCTAAATTTCTCCCTACCTGGCCGCATCCCCAATTTTCCAGATTGTCTGTTGCCACGTTGCCCATCATTCGGACATGTGTAGGGATGATATAGTCTATTTGTCTAATGAGCTTACTGATCTCTTGGACCAGCCATGCAGTTCTCAAACTTTGTCTGAGCCTTTGCCACTATGTTCCTTGTTGTAGCTTCTTCACCATTTCGATCGCCATTTTTGAATCTCCTTGTACCTATAGTTTTTGAAATCGCTCTCTTATCGCAATTTCCAGTCCCCTTTTTAGTGCATGAAGCTTTGCTTCATTGTTGGTCATGTTGCCACAGTCCATAACGTAGAATCTAAGTGTCTTACCCCTATCACCTCTGAATAATCCTCCTGTCCCCGCCTCTCTAAGGTTCCCTTTTGCAGCCCCATCAAAATTTAGTTCGATGAATCTTCTAAGGCCTCTTATAGTGATTTGTCTCCTCTCCTTTGGTGGTATGGTGCTTCCATGTAGATGTGTTAAGCATACTGGGTTTCAAGTTCAGGCTTTTCATAACCCTTTCTTCTGATGGATTAGTTTTCCAATCTTCCTCGTACCATTTCTTTGCAAGTATTATCTCTCATATGTTCTAGGTTATCTGGTTCCATTTTTGTACTTCTGTTATTCTTTCGTCTTTGAATATAAGGTTGTTTTGTTCCTTCCATATTTCCCACAAGAGAAATCCTAGTGAAATTCTCCAAGCTCGGTTCAAGATTTTATTTTGGTATGGCTTTTTCTGCCAATTATCTATTGTTGTCTTTATGTTATTTGGATTCCTATCACTGACTCCAAAGAGTTGATTATGTTGTTTCCACATGTTATCACTCTATTTACATGCATTGGTCGTGTGCTCCATTGTCCCTACCCGTTCTCTACATAAGACACATATCGAGGGACCTTGCATCCCTTTTTTTGCAATTCACCCCATGTTAGTGCACGGCCATGATGCAGGATCCAAATGAAGAAAGCAACCTTCGACCATGTCTTTTCTTGCCATATGCTTTCCCAAGTATTTGTTTCTTGATGCCTGAGGTGTTTTGATTGTAGTTGATAACCCTCTTTAATTGTAAACATTCCTTTGATCCTATATTCCCATCTTAGTATGTCTGACCCTTCTTTTTTTTCCATTTTCCTAGTTGCAATTTCATTTTCGTATAGCTTCCATTGGGGTGTTTCTGGTGCTTCTGACCAGTCCTATTTTTGTTTCCACTTTCTCTAGTATTCTCCTGGGTCTACACACTAGAAGTTTTGCACTGTTTTTCCCTTGGAGGTTAGTACATTGGCATACTTCTTCTAGCTCGGGCTTGCTGTCTAATTTTTCTCTCTGTTGCCATGCTTTTTCCCAGAAATTAGCTTTGTCACCTCCTCTGATTTCCTAGAAGTTGTGATTGTTGATTAGATTTCTGTTGTCTATAGCTAGGTTCCATATTTTTGAACCTTTCTTATCGTTATGGAGTCTCAAATTTCCTTCAAGAGACCGGGGCATGTCATACTTCCTTTCCCATAACTGTTTCCAAAGGTCTACCCCTCCCTGTATCCATCTCCACCATAACTTT
Organism: Pinus tabuliformis; assembly: GCA_031772625.1. Lineage (NCBI taxonomy): Eukaryota > Viridiplantae > Streptophyta > Pinopsida > Pinales > Pinaceae > Pinus > Pinus tabuliformis. The sequence continues at coordinate 98,051,655 of CM062820.1, forward strand.
GCTCCCATTACCTAGTTCAGTATGTAGGGATCTCGGAGCCCTAGGCCTCCTTCTTTTAGGGGTTTGCTAAGCCATCTCCATGATAGCAATGCCCATTTATTTTTTCCATTCTAGGCCCTTGCCATAAAAGCATTTTGAAAGAATTTTTTGGCATACTGATTTGGGAGTCGCTTGACTAGTTAGTTGGTATATTGGGATAGATTGTAATATTGACCTTAGTAGTATTATGCGGCTTGGCATGTTCAAAGTTCTGAATGTCTAGTTCTGCATCTTTCTTTGGATTTTCCCCAACAGGGGTTTCCAGTTAGCCACTCTGCTCTACTGATCATTTAGCTGAATGCCTAAGTATTTCGTAGGGAAATTTCCTATTCTAAATCCCATAATTCTTGCTAGGAAGGCTTGTGAGGGTGCTGATGTGTTGAAAAAAAGATATCAGACTTATCTTTGTTTATCTCCATCCTTGAGGCACTAGTGAAGTTTGTGAGGATTTCTATAATTTTCCTGGCTTCCTTGAGCGATGCCTGTCCATACATCATTACGTCGTCTACAAATTGTTGGTGGGTTAATGGTAGGTCATTCCCCCATAGTCTAAGGCCAGTATATTTTTCACTTCTGACTTTCGCATTTATATACCTTCCAAGGCCTTCCGCTGCGAGGATAAACAACAGAAGAGAAAGCGGGTCACCTTACGTGAGCCCTTTGGTTGCATTAAATGCCCCTGTAGGAGAACCATTAAGCATAATTGATAAAACTGGGGTGGTTACCATTGACACTATCCAGCTTATCAATCTTGCATCAAATCCAAATGCCTTCAGTATTTGTTGTAGATACTCCCAATTCAGTCGATCATTGGCTTTAACCAAGTCTATTTTAAACAACATTTCTTTGGTTTTTGATTTTTTTAATGAGTGAATTTCCTCCTGTGCCACCACTATGCCATCTGTTATTTGTCTAGCGTTGACAAACATTGTTTGTTCCTGAGTTATCAACCTAGGTAGTATAGGTTTTAAATGGTTGAACATAATTGTAGCCATGATTTTGTATATGACATTACAGAGTGCTATGGGTTTGAACCCTTGCGGTTCTTCCAAATGCTCTGTCTTCGGTATCAGGGCTAGAAATGTGGAATTCAGGGCCGGGTGAATTTTTTGGTACGCCTGGACTCCTCCACTAATTTCATTATGTCTTTGCCTAGGAAATGCCATGTCGCTTGGAAGAATTCGGTGGTGAATCCATCTAGCCCTGATCCGGATTTAAACAGGAACGCAACAAATTACAGAGATAACCGTATACACATAGATGCAGCGGAAATAATACTTCATTTCATTAATGGAAAATACTGAAATATGCTTACAACCATAAATGGAAATAAACCAGCTAGGGCGATGGTAGATTATCTCTGAGAAGAGATGTGATGGCTACATGCCTCTGAACTGTGTTACAATGAGGCTTGAAGGCCTATTTATTGTTGAGAAACAATGAAAAAACCCTTAACATTCCAAAACCTAACCCTAGGAGATGAAACGCCAAACTGTGGGCCCCGTTTGGGGTAAATTGGTACATCAACTTCCCGGGGTCGTAACTTTGGCATATGATCTCCGTTTGACGCGTACAATAGCTCATTAGAAAGATCTATCCGAGCACTATCATTGTTGGAACAGGCAACATCGGTCCATGACATGGACCCATGTTGCCCCTGGATTCCCCAAAAAACGTCGTTTAGGGCCTCAAAACGGCTCCGGAAGTTCAGGACCCGAAAAACTGCTAAAAATAGTAAGTTGTGCTACAATTAAGGAAACTGAAAATGCTGAGAAAGACAATGGTGGGGGTCCAGGTGGACTTGGCAGGTGGCCACCAATATCCACCTGGATCATTCCTCCCCCCTTAGGAAGCAATGGTCCCCATTGCATTGAGCTCCTCCATGAGATGAGGAAACTTCTGCTGAACTTGTTCCCTGGTGAGCCACTTGCGCTGCTGAAGGAGTTGGCCTGCTTTGACAACTCGATACAGTTGGATATTGTGTTGGCAAGTGTTCTTGATCTGTGTGTCCATGATTCGATCAGCTGCAGCTTGTTCCATGCAATCTGGATTTAATTCTGTGTGTTTGAGCTGTTCTGCAATGTCGGATGTGTCTAGCAATGGTGGAAATTATGGCCGAAGGCGGTCCACATTGAACACTGGGTGCAGGCGAAGGAATGGGGGAATGCTGAGCTCAAATGCATTGTCTCCCATAGCCTTAGTAATGGTGTAAGGACCATATCGGAGTGGTCTCAATTTCCGATAGTCTCCAGTAAGGCGTTCCTTTTGCAAATGCAACCAGACTTTGTCGCCCACCTGAAACTTGTGTGGCACCCGATGTTGATCATGTCGCTGCTTGTACTTGGCATTTGATTTCTCAAGAATGTCATGGACCTGCTGGCGAATATGTTGGATGCGCTCAATGAAGCTGGTGGCCTTATCTTTTTCGGACTGGACATGAGCTGAATTCATGTGAGTAGCTGCAAGTGGCATGGCCACATCAATGGGGCACAATGGCTGGAATCCCAAACCCACCTGAAAAGGGCTATGGCCAGTGGAGCTGTGAAGAGCTCAGTTGTAGCTGTGCTGAACATAGGGGAGGCTCTCGTCCCATGTGCGTGGATGCTTTGAGTTATACATGCGCAGAATGTGCACAATCATCCTATTGACAACCTCTGTCTGGCCATCAGTTTGAGGATGGAAGGCTGTGGACTTTGTGAGTTTGGTGTCCAGCATTGACCAGAGACTGGACCAAAATGTGCTGAGAAACCGACTGTCCCGATCTGAGATGATAGACTGTGGGATCCTAAAGTGCACCCACACTCGTTCAAAGAAGAGTTTAGCAGTGGCTTCTGCTGTGATATTCTTCTTACAGGCCGCCATAATGGCCATCTTCGAGAACCTGTCGACGACCACAAAAACACAGTCATTTCCATGCTTAGTGGAAGGAAGGCCTGACATGTAATCCATGGAGATGGATTCCCAAGGTCAACTAGGGGTAGGCAGCGGGGTATAGAGGCCGTGCTTCTTAATGGTCGGTTTGGCAATGGCACAGGCAGTACATGATCGGATGTACTTCCCAACATCCTGTCGAAGATTCGGCCAATAGAAATAATTTTGCACTACTGCCACTGTTTTCTCGACCCTGAAATGCCCAGCAGCCCGACTATAGTGTGCTTCCCAAATCATCTTGGCACGCTCGCTTGAAGGAACACAAAGGTGACCGAGGTGGCATAATAGGGCATCCTGGAGGTGAAAATCTGCAACATGCCGACCCTCCAAGAGTGTCTGGTATGTGTGGCCGAATTTTGGGTCGCTTTTGTAGAGAAGTGGCCAATCAGAAGTATCGTGCCCACAAGAGTTGAGCACGGTGGTCAGCGCCATGATCGGTGGTCGACTGAGGCAATCTGCAACATTATTGGTGCTACCCTTTTTATACTTGATATTCAAGTGAAACTGTTGCAGGTATGTAGACCACTTCTAATGGCGATCATTCTGTAATTTCCCTTGGGTCTGTATGAATTGCAGGGGTCGGTGGTCTGTGTGGATGACCGTTTCCTTCCTCAAAATGTAATGCTTCCATTGTCGGCAGGCCTGTACAATGGAATACATCTCTTTATCATAAGTGGGGTACTTCCGGACTGTGTCTGAAAGCGTTTCACTGTGATATGCCACTGGATGTCCATGTTGAGTAAGGACTGCCCCAATAGCATAGTCCGAGGCATCTGTCTCGACCTCAAATGGTTGTTGTAAATCTGGTAACGCGAGCACTGGTGCCGTGCAGAGGCGATCCTTCAACTCCCTGAATGCCTTCTGTTGAGATTCAGACCAAAAGAATTTTGCTTTCGCCCCTCCCTTGGTGACTTGACTCAAGGGCCAAGAAATATGAGAAAACCCCAGCATAAACCTGCGGTAGAAGTTGGCAAGACCTAGAAAGCTGCGGAGCTCTGTTAGAGTGGTTGGAGAGGGCCAATCCCGAATGACTTGGACCTTGGCTGGATCGACATGCACCCCCTGTTCATCAATGATGTATCCCAGATACTGAACCTGGGTCATGCCAAAAGTGCATTTCTGCAAATTGGCACATAGCTTGTGTTGCTGCAGTGTTTGGAGAACCTGTCGGATGTGGTGGAGGTGCTCTTCCCAACTCTGGCTGAAGATCAGAATGTCATCCAAGTATACTACTACAAAGGAGTTGGTGAATGGTCGCAAGATGTCATCCATTAGCCTCATAAAGGTTGCAGTAGCATTCGTCAATCCGAAAGGCATGACCAACCATTTGAAGAGGCCCTCCTTGGATTTGAAGGCAGTCTTCCACACATCTGAGGGTTCGATTGGTACCTGGTGATATCCTGACTTCAGATCGATCTTGCTGAAATATTTCGCCCCCTTTAGTTGGTCTAGGAGGTCATCAATCCGGGGATCGGGTACCTATTACGGACAGTGATCTTGTTCAGCGCCCGATAGTCAATACAGTGTCTCCACGTCCCATCCTTCTTCTGTACCAACACGATCGGGCTCCCACAGGGCGATGAACTCGGACGGATGTGACCTTTCTGCAAGAGCTCCTGAATCTGCCTCTTGATTTCATTGTTCTCCAGAACGGAGCGCCGATAAATTGGTCCATTGGGTAGCGGCGCACCTGGGGTCAGATCGATGGAGTGCTTGACTTGACAGTGTAGAGGAACCCCTGCCGGGGAGGTGAAGATGTCTTCGTACTCCTCCACAATCTTGTCCATCTGTAGTTGTCGTGCGGAGGGACCCCGTTTGGAGGCCGTGGCCACTGTCTTCTTCTTCCCTTGAGGGTGTATCATCAGGAAAACAAATTTCCTGGTTTTGGAAATGATCTTACTGCATTGTTTTGCAGTAATCAAAGACATGGCGGCAGGTGGTGCTACCTCTGGTATCTTGAACAAGTTATTTCCCAATGTAATAATAACAGCACGGGGCCTTGATTCATACACAGCATGTCACTTCCACAAGTATGGTTGTCCTAGTAATACATCACAAACTTCAAGGGGAGCAATGTCACACAATACCTCATCCGTGAAGGGCTTGATGTTGTATGGAAGGCGACACTGCTGACTGACACGAAGATCTCGCCCTTGGTGAAGCCACCCAATGGTGTATGGTTGTGGATGTGCTGTGGTCGGTAAGCCCAACCGCTTTACGACCTCTGCTGAAATGAGGTTCTTTTGACTCCTGCTATCAATAATGAACTGTATCGGGGAGCCCTTTACCCACATCTGGGAGTGGAAGAGACGCTCCTCCTCCTCTGGATCTTCGGGTTCATTTTTCTGGATCTTTGCGGTAGCAACAGTGGCGCTGGGATCCGCATCAATGATCTGCTTCCCTTTTTCATACCCCTTATCGGGTTCTGACTCAGAGTCGGAACATGCATCTGATTCTAAAACCTTTAGCTCAGCCACCAATGACTGCTTGGCCCGACACTCACTTGTGTTGTGAGTGGAGCTCTTATGGAACTCGCACCATTTCCCAGTGTCCTTTCTCGGCTTCGCGGCGTTGTTCTTTGCTTGCAGCTTCGGCTGGTTGTCTTGGGCTGTCCCGCCTTGGCTCTGTCCTTTTTTCTGTGGTTTAGGGGCACCTTTCCCCTGCTTTGGATTCGCAGATCCAAAGTCTCGCTTCTTTTGTTTAAACTTTTGCTCGACCTTGACGGCATATCGGTATGCTGCGCCGAGCGAGGGGATGTTTAGGAATTGTATTTCTTCCTAGATGTACTTGTGCAGGCAGCCACGGTATTTGAGTATCAAATGTTGCTCCGAATCCTTGATACCGAACTTTGTGCGAAGGGTATGGAAAATATTGGTGAACTCCGGCACGTCTTGGTCCCTTCCCTGCCGCAGCGTGGTCCACTTTATGTATTCATCCTCATAGCTTCCGACAGGGTAGTACTGCTCCTTGATGGCATCCCGGAACGAATCCCAGGTGGGTGCGACTGAAAATAGTGAGCCAGTACTTTCATCCTTCTACTCGCAGTAGGTTTCCCACCAGTCCTTGACGTGGGGGGCTGCTTTGAGAAGAGCAAAAACAATCTTTTCCCGACTCAAAAATTCATGAACAGAAAAATAACCCTCTAGAAGATTTAACCATTTATCTACGGCATCGGCGTCTATCTGACCCTTGAATATGGGGATTTCAAAATTAACTTGTACCTTAAAGGGTGTGGCGTTTCCAGAGGAGCTGCTGGAAGCTGATGCGCTGCTTCTGGGTAGCCGCTGAAGGATCTGGGCAAAGCTGTCCATCATCGCGTTCCGTTGTCGCTCAAGGGCTTCTTCGAGCAAGATTTTGATGGGATCTCCTGCCCCCTCGTCTTTCTTCTCGTCCGCCATGGGAGGCCGTCGGGATTTGCGAGGCTGGTCTTGCAAAGGTCCAACCAGTTCAAGCCCTAACTCCTTATATCCCGACCTTGTTGGGGACATGCAAAGAAAAACAGAGAAAAAGCAGACCGCTCTGATACCACTGATCCAGATTTAAACAGGAACGCAACAAATTACAGAGATAACCATATACACATAGATGCAGCGGAAATAATACTTCATTTCATTAATGGAAAATACTGAAATATGCTTACAACCAGAAATGGAAATAAACCAGCTAGGGCGATGGTAGCTTATCTCTGAGAAGAGATGTGATGGCTACATGCCTCTGAACTGTGTTACAATGAGGCTCGAAGACCTATTTATTGTTGAGAAACAATGGAAAAACCCTTAACATTCCAAAACCTAACCCTAGGAGATGAAACGCCAAACTGTGGGCCCCGTTTGGGGTAAATTGGTACATCAACTTCCCGGGGTCGTAACTTTGGCATATGATCTCCGTTTGATGCGTACAATAGCTCATTAGAAAGATCTATCCGAGCACTATCAATGTTGGAACGAGCAACATCGGTCCATTCCATGGACCCATGTTGCCCCCGGATTCCCCAAAAAACGTTGTTTAGGGCCTCAAAACGGCTCCGGAAGTTCAGGACCCAAAAAACTGCTAAAAATAGTAAGTTGTGCTACAATTAAGGAAACTGAAAATGCTGAGAAAGACAATGGTGGGGGTCCAGGTGGACTTGGCAGGTGGCCACCAATATCCACCTGGATCAAGCCCTGGTGCTTTGTTTCTCACCATATTCCAAACTACTTCTTCTACCTCTGCTTTAGGTACTTCTCTTAATAGAGCCATGTTATGGTTTCTGCTCACTAGGTTGGGGATGTGCTGTGTGATTTTATTTATATTAACCTCCCTTCTAATGTTTGGTTTTGTCAGGAGCCCTTTGAAGTGTTGTACTAACAGATTCTCCATTTCTAACTTATGGGTGAGACAATTGCCTTGTTGATCCGTTAAGGAGAAGATTCTGTTTTACTACCTATGATGGATCATTTCTTTTTGGAAAAACCTTGTGTTTCTTTCTCCTTCTGTTAACCATTGGATTCTTGATTTTTTTTTCCATAGGATTTCTTCTTGTTGCATTCTTTCTTCCAATTTATTAATCAGCTATCCTTCCTCTTCTACTAGCCCTTCACTTCTACCTTCATTGATTATTTGTTGTTGTACTTTCTTCATCTTTGTTTGGATTATCTCTTGTTCCTTCTGTATGTTACTGAATTCTTCCTTATGTATATGGTTTCTCCCTACTATCTCATTCTCTTTCCACCATTCCTTCATTTTTTCTATTAGGATCAGTTCTCTTAGCCAAAATGCCTAAAGGGTCTATTTGGTTTCCTTGATTCATTTCTACTTCGAGTTTAATAGGCCAGTGGTCCGACCCTAGACAGGGATGAATTGATGCTTCGTAGAATATGTCTTTGCCAATGAAGTGTTTTGTTGCCAAGAATCTGTCCAACCAGAGGCTATCTGTCTACTCCCTCCCCTTCTGTTGTTCCACATATATTTTCCATTTATAGTTGGGATGTCTATAAATTTTAGTTCTTCATGTAGATCTCTGAATTTCTCCATTTCTGGCTCTTCTCTTCGCAATCCTCTTCTTTTCTTCTCTATTGATGTTATCAAATTGAAGTCCCTACTATCAGCCAACGTTTTTCATTGTGGAGTGTAGCAAGCTTCTTTATTTGTTGGAGGAAGTTTTCTTTTTCCACTGGAATGTGAGGGCCATAATCTGTAGAGACTAAGAACCATTCTTTGTTTCCAATTAGACGAAACCACCCCGTGAGGATTCTTTTCATACTCACCCTATATTCCACTGTGATCTCTGCTGGGTTCCACAATATTGCTATAACTCCCGCACTACCTTTCACATCTATGGTCATGCATTCATACGTTGGTTTTATTTTACTTAGTATGTCTTCCATTCTCCCTCCTGTAATTCTTATTTCTTGTAGTAGCATGAGTTGAGGTTTTTCTCTTCTTAGTCTCTTAGCTAAATGTATCTGCTTGCCTCTGCTTTTGAGGCCTCTTATATTCTAGGATGTAATTATCATAGGGTTACTTTGTTTATTTGTTGGAATACTGCTGATAGTGGTACCACCCTCCCCGTATTCACTAGCATTTCTCCCATAATCTGTATAGATTCTTGTAGGTTTCTCCAGCCTCTTTTCTTCCCTCGTTTCATTTTATTTGAGAATTCTTGAGAGTTGTCATGATGCATCCCCAGTGGTTCTGCCATCTCCACCTGCCCCTATCCCTGCTTAGCCTAATACTGCTGGAATGTCTCCTTGTATAGTATTTTTTGGTCTTCTGGAATGAATATCTAATCTAGATGTCTCCATTCATTCAACAATTTCCTCAACACCTCTTCTTCCATGATTAATTCTTCTTAATTTTACTTATTTTAAAATTTATAACAATTTTAAAAATAAATAAATTGGAAAAATCTTATAAACATTTTTTTTTCCAATTTATAATAAAAATACATAAATTTATAAAAAAATAAATTGATTTTTAATATGAAAATTAATATTACTTTTTGATCTATAAGACGTAGAAAAAAAGATGATGGAGTGTATTGTTAAGGCATTATGTGATGCGAAGGTCAACGGTTCAAAACTCCATGGGAAAAATATAGCCATGTTAAGAACTAGTAGCCAAAAATTAAGTGTCTAGTAATCTCAAGATTCACACAACTTAACAAACCAAAAAAAATTGTATTACTTTCTTATAAACAAATTTTTATTTACCTTTCTTATTATTTTAAATAACTCCTATTAAGAAAATTATATAAAATAATTTAGAATATGAAAAATATAAATATATCTTTTACATCTTAAAAATAATTATTTTAATTACAACTTAAAGCCAATAATATTAACGACAATAAGTTATTTAAAAAACTAAAAATGAAAAGAGAAAAAATAAAAAATACATATAAAAAGTATTGTTTATAGAGATTATAATTTTGCTTGGAAAGTCATTTTTGTCAAAATTCGCTCATTTTCTTTCAAAAAATCCAATCACAAGAGCGTTTAAATTATTATTATTATTATGATATAGATTCAACACCATCAAAAATCCTCGAAGCACTCAAAATCCTAAAATTTGATAATTGTAATCCAAATCAAAATCTTATCAAAATTTCTACTATTTTTAACAAAATTGTTATCCATTAAACTACTCTATATAAAAAATAAATAGATAAAAACCCAATCAAACACATCAACAAAGTTATTGAATTTCAAAGTGGAGGGGTGATTGATTCCTTCTCCCCTCCCTTTCGTTATTCACTTGTATTCGTTCTCTCTTTCTTTTATTTGTCATTTTAGTTATTTCTCCGTGCTTCTAAACTGTGTTAGAAGTAGTAGTAGTGGAAGTGAACGAGGACTGATTTGTCATTTTAGTTATTTCTCCGTGCTTCTAAACTGTGTTAGAAGTAGTAGTGGAAGTGAACGAGGACTGAGTATAAAAATGGAGGATGGGGGTAGAGGACAGAGCGATTCTTACAATCAACCATATTCCGTTACGTTTCATATTTCATCTTTTCTACGTTTGTTCGCTTTTTATTTTCTTTATTTATTTTATTTTTAGTTCCTTGTAATATTTCGTTAATATTAAATTATTTATTTATTTATTAGTTATTTATTTTAAATTTAATTATATATATTTATCTATATATATATATATATATTATATTGTACTATATTAACTTTATAAAATAAAAGTTATATTTATTTTAAAAAATAGATAATATTAATTTTTTTTTAAATAGAAGTGTAAATTTATTATTTTTTTATTTACAATAGTATTTGTTGTTAAGTTTATGATTTTAATTTAGTTGTATTTTTAATTGGAAAATAGATCTTTTTTTTAAAAATGTATTTTTAAGTTTTGTTCACAATGATATCCATTGTTAAGGTTGTAATTTCAAACAAGCCACAATTTTGACCTCTTAAAAAATGGTGTTACTAGTAACATCATTTTTTAATTTAGGATAAAAAATAACACTAAATATGATCTCTAAAAAATGAAAACCATGAATAGTTCTCATCAAATTGGTAGCTTTGTTTGCTACCAAATATTCCAATTCAATTGATACAAATTACTTATAATTAAATACACATAATTATCATGTTTACTTTTATTCGTATCGTTTCTATTTTCCACACTTTTCTTTAAGCTCTATATCATTACAATGCTTACTGTGTTAGGTTCCTACTTTTAACTATGCATTAAACCAGCATTTATGTGTAAAGATATAAAAAAAATGGAAATTAATAGTGATTTTGTTAACTGAATCTCTAAGACGATGGTGTTATGTTATTATATGTGGAATAAATATATGAATAAAGTTTGAATGGGAATCTCAATAAATAAATCAAAGGAAGTTGATAGATTTTAAATGTAAATACAAACATCAACCATCACCATGATGTAAGGATGAAGTCAAGAGTAAAGAGTAGAGATTGCATAGAAGGGAAACAAATTAATTTTTTGTATCATATAGAGGAGAGTAGATCATATGAAGAAAATAGATCATATAAGAACTCAAATTCAAATATTGAAGAATAAATACAAATATATTCCATGTGTATGATATTAATGGAGTTCCCACCTATTGAAGGCATGTTTAAATTTTGAACCTTCAAATAATGTTAGAATTATTGTGAATTCTAATTTATTCTTGTTTTCATTAAATAATATTTAATTATAAATTTACATCGACTAAAAAATTGAGAAAAAATCCAACCAAATTTCTCTCCATAGTTTTTCCAAAAGTTCTTCAAAAAACTTTCCTATTGAACTTATAGTCTAGTCTAAAGAAGAGAATATCCCATTATCCATGGTCACTACACCCTGATTATATGAAAATATTTCTTGAACAACTTAGATCTTAATTGAGGCTGCGTAAAAAATTTAGCAATATTAAATTCAACAAGGTTTTTGAAATATGTGTCCAATTGATGAAGTGAGCATGTTACAAGATGACTTAGAGACCAACTTTGTTTGCGTCTAGAGGAGTAGTAGCACTATTTACCGGCCCTAAAGAATCAAGTTTACCTTCATAGGCATAATTAAAGAAAAAAGAAAAGATTTGTGCTCTTGTATTTTTGATATTAAGGAGATCGCTCATATTAGAACAAAAAAGATAAACTCTAATGTTAACATGCTAATTAGGAAGTAATCTTCTTGAATGAGTAAAAATTCCAAGTTTGATAATCTTTATTCACCGAGAATAATCCCAATAGATCTTTTTTTTTTTCCCGTAACCACGAATGCGATTTATTCAACTTAAAAAAATCGTTCTTATTAAATCAGATTACCATTCATGGTGATACCTCTGAAGGAAAGTGTGAGTCTTGCATAAAGCTTAGATGGACGTTCATTGGTTCTCTTGATAAACATATATCAAGAAGTATATGGTTTGGAAATTTATAACTAAAGGTCAAAGTCCGTATTTGGAAATTTGTAACTAAAAGTCAAATTCTCTTGAAGAGTTTCAACAAGAACCTTTTGCATTGCATATTGTTTGAAAATTTGTAACCAAAGGTCAAGATTGCATGAATTTTAGGTTGAAAGAAGTTAAAAGGTTTTATACTCTATAGAACATTGAGTACATTTTCTATGAAGTTGCAATGGGGCTCTTTTCTATTGTAAAGGGAGGCCAAGGGAGTGTAATTGGCCTAAAACATTTTGGTTTATAATTGACCAGGTAGAATCACTTTGTAAAGAGTTATGATGAGTTATGATGTGTTTCAGCGTTATAGGAGGAGTAAAATTGTAATAAGTTATAACGATTTTATTTTATACTTACAAGGTTTATGTGTAAAAGTAATTCATTTGATAATTAGAAGGGCTTAAGGAGGACAATGTGCTTTAATAAATTTGAATTTGAGTCCCAAATAAATTTGAAATAGAATATTGAGGTTTTAGGATCTTTCTGTTTTGTCTAATGATTATTGATATTTGGTAAATTTTAATTTTTCTATTTTACAAATAAACATATATAGATAGAAAAATTATATAAAAAAAACCAGCAATACAAGAATACAATTTTAATAAAAATATAAGAAAAGAGTACAATTTTAATAAAAATATAAGAAAAGAGGACAACCTTACTTGCACTTAAGACCATTTTTCTCACAACGTTAAATATAAATATTATAAGGTCATTTTAATATTTTTTCAGTATAATTTTAATAAAAATATAAGCAAAAAGGACAACCTTGCACTTAAGACCAGTTTTCAGTTTTCTCACAACGTTAAATATAAATATTATAAGGTCATTTTAATATTTTTCATTAAAATTGTTGGAAGTTGTTTGTCTCAATTTTTTATTGCAATTTAAAATTCGAATATGTCTATGAGATAGATCCCTTTTTAAGTTGAATTTTCAATAATCCCTTTTTATTGCAGTTTAAAATTTGAATATGTCTATGAGATATATCCTTACTTTAGGATGAAGTTTCAATAATCCCTTATGAAGTATTGATCATCCAAAATTTTTAAGATGTTTGTCGCACTCTGTAATTTATATTTACAAGGATTTGAGTTGGTTTGATATAATTCATGTGATGATGAAGTTCTTTGTATGACGCTCGTAGTTGGTCATTTTTGGCATTGTGAAAAGTTGATTTTGTTTTTCACATTTAATGGATTTTGTAACACATTTTTTTTGGTAATTAAGAATTTATTGGTATGAAATAGTTGTTTTGTTTTTACAAATTTTAATTAGTAGTAGAATAGTATCAATTATTTAAATCAACTAAAATTCAAACTTATAATAGGTTTTTAAATCATTAATTGCAATTTTTTTAATCAAACTCATACATTTTTAACAAATCTATGATGTTTGTTGAAAGTGTCTACAATGTCATTATAAATCATTTAGCTATTTATTCAATGGTGTAATTTGATGATGACACTACAAAGCAATATAAAGACTTAGATAAGTGAAATAATAAGGATAAAAAGATTTAGATAAGTGAAATAATAAGGATAAGGGTAAGTTGGAGAATCAAAATAAATTTGTAAGGCTTTGTGAAAGGTTATAGTTCAAAAGGAATAAATTTGGGACACGATATGGAAAGAATGAGTCTCACTCCTTTCATATTCATGGTTATTGAAAAATAATTACATTTGTGATCGCAAGATTTCTTTATAATGATTTGTAGCAATATATAATAGATGATAGTAAGAAGGAATTTGATGTCGATAACGTGGAATAATATTATGATGATTTACTTAATGACTATGATAATTTGGATGAAGTGCATGATCTTGAGGATCCTGATAACAATCATGAGGATAAGGACTATGTTAAGGTAGCTAATGATGATGAGGATGATGCACTTGATATTGCTGGGTTGGATGAGGTACTTGAACTATTCCAACACTATCATAAAGTTCGCCATATTGCACTAAATTATTATTTTTTTAGCCCATGTAGTTTATATGGGAAGACGAATCAACTTTCACAAGGTTTTGAATTATGAGTATGTAAATTTTGGATGTTTAGGTACTTGGTGTTGGATTTTGGATCTATCCTGTGATACTCATAAATTATCTAACATCTGTAAAATCCCTAGGAATTTTCTAGTTAAGAATGGCTTTTACATTTTTAGGATCTACATCTATCTCATCCTTAAAAATCATATGTCCTATATACTATATTTTATCTTGGTAAAATTTGCACTTATTGAAATTAGCATACAACTAATTCTCTCAAAGTGTTTTCAACACTATTTCTAAGTGTTCCTTATCTTCTTCTAGTGTCTTAGAGTAGATCAAAATATCATTGATAAATATTAACAAAAAATTATCTAGATATTGACTAAAAACACTATTCATCAAACACATAAAGATAGTTGGTGCATTTGTAAGTCCAAATGGAAGTAATGTAAATTCATAATATCCATAACTAGTTCTATTTGTTTTTTAGGAATATATTCATATTTAATCCTTAATTGATGGTATTCATACCTTAAGCCTAGTTTATAAAAGATAGTGGCTCTTCTGACTTGGTCAAATAAATCACCAATTATAGGAAGTGGATGTTTATTCTTAATTGTTAATTTATTCAACTATTTGTAATCAATGCGTAGTATAAATGTACCATCCTTATTTTAACAAATAAAACTGGTGCTACCCATGGTGAAACACTCGGTCTCAAAATAAACTTTTTTAATAATTCTTTCAACTACATTTTTAACTCCATTAATTCTGGTACACTCATCCTATAAGGTGCTTTAGACACTAGTGCAACCCTTGGTACCTGTTTTATACAAAAGTAAATATATCCCTCAGGTGGTAATCTAGGAATCTCATTAGGAAACACATATTTCTATTCCCAAATAATTTCTAGATCATCTAAGAGTCTAGATTTTGTTTCTTGTGATTCATCCTCTAATGAATAGCAAACAACTCACACCCCTTTCTAGCACACATTTTTTATTGTAAGGAAGATATATACCAAAAATAAATGGTTATGGCTATACATTTTATAATTTGTATCTCTCCATTATCTACGGTACACGTAACAATTTTATCTAAACAATTAACAATCACTCTATGTCCCTCCAACCAATCTATCACCATGAGTATATCATAAGAACCCAAAGGTAGTATGCTTAGGTCCACAATGATTTTACCTCCATTTAAATAAATAGGAGAGGCCTTAAACTAATTGGTAACTTTCTCCTTGTGTCAGTAGCCAACTGGACCAACTAAAGGCCTTTATGTTTTTTTGAATTTAATTTACATTTTTCTACTATTTGAGAGCTAATATAACTCAAACAGACACCTGGATCTACCAAAATAGAAAAAAATTGGTTTAAAAGTTTACCTTCTATATCCACCATTGTGGATTGTGTTCATCATGGCGCTCTTCCATTGTTGTGTTAATTTGGGGAATGCCCCTCGCCACTTCATTTACTATGGAAACATATCAAATATTTTACATATTTTGAGCAAATTTTGTATTATAAAGGCAGTTTTGTAAAAGGCGACACTCCTCACAACCCCAACACTTTAGCAGTTCCCTTTCTTTCCCATTAAAACCTTTATTGTTCAAGTCTATCTTTTTAGATCTAGTTTGAGTTTGAGTCTTTTGTGTTTGATTAGTGTTTTTATTGCAAATTTGTCTTTCCTTTTCCTCCCTATGAAAATCAAGCTTTATTTTTAATGGACCAACATTTTTGGTTTTCATTTCTTTGTTTAGCCTACTGATATCAAATTCTTTCTCTTTTAGTTGCTTCATCCATTTTTTTTTTATTATCACTGTCAATCTTTCCTTTAAAGGAGAGAGTATGGCAACCAATGGACTATTGTACCTTAGATTTTTCTTCACAAATATAAGTTATGTATCTTAAAAGGTGAGAAAATTTCATCACCAACTCATCCATGGTCAATTGGTCGAGTTTGAATTCATGGAATTATTTTTCCTTATTTTCATAATATCTTTTCATTAAGTATTTTTCATTGAAAAACTTTTGAAATTATTCCTAGTTAATACTAAAATCTTCCAAATTATGTACACTTCTAACTTCTTCCCACCACAAGGAATCTTTTCCCTATATTTAATATGTAGCTAATTTAGCCTTCAAATTACTGGGGTAATCATAAACATGAAAATATCAGTTAATATTTAATAACCATGCTTCAACTGCTTCCCCTAACTCTCCATCATAAGTTGGAGGTCTAATCTTCTTGAATTCCTGCTACAGTTCTATTTTTGTTTTATTTCACTCATTTAGAGGCATTTTCACTACTATATTCCTCCACATTTTCAAATTTGTCATCTTTGCTCTCATCTACACTATTATGATTCTTTCATTTGGAGGTTTCTCCACTCTCCTCCTCTTCAACTACTGGTTCCATAGTTTTTGGATTTGACCTATCTCTTATATTCTTAACAAGTCTTTCCTGTTAAATGTTGAGATTTAGTAACTTCCCATTGTTTGTATGAAGACTTATTAACTATGCCTTCATATCTCTAACCATATTTAGTAATTGCATTGTAGGAAGTGGTGCTTGATCTCCTAAATTTACGCATATCCATTCTTTTCCTATGTGTATCCCTTCCTATGGATCTTCTCTCTCTCTCTCTCTCTCTCTCTCTCTCTCTCTCAATGTATATGCAAGTATATTTTCTCATTGATTCCCACTATATTTTTATGTTTAAATGAATGTTTTTAATTCTTCTTTCTATTGTGTGAGGCCCATCTCTATTTAGGAATTTGGTGTTGGAGCCTTAAAGGGTTGGAAATAAAAATATTTTTATTAGCCCCAATGTGTTTATACAACATTCAAACCCTACATGCTATAATGTTTAACACATAAGTCTTATCGTCAGTCTAATATTGGGTTTATATGAGTACAAATTAAGTTTTTAATTATAATCCCCATGACAATGACACGTTACTCCTAATCTTGTGGCATCATAATATAAGTGTTACCTTCCTTGGTTTGACATGCACATGAGTTAGGGCTTCATGGATGAATACATATGTGACACCTGACCCCGGTCATGAGGTTGGTAAGGGAATGATCGGACATGATCTAAGGATTGAATTTGGCATTGATTGAAATTTTATTTGGGAGGTTAGGGTAACCACCCCACCCCATCCTACATTCTAGTGTCATTTTGCACTCAAGTTCCCATTGTCGAAGCTCTGCATGTTTGATGGCAACAAGGGTTTCTTGACCCATGTTGTTCTTGCTTCTATCCATAAAAAACTATGAGAAAAATTTGGTAGGACTCATCCACTTCTCATTTATTTATTATCACTTTGTTTTGTAGGCTTTAACATAACTGGCATGTCATCGTTGTGACAAGTACGATAGAAAAAAGGGTTTCATTTTATTATTTTAAATTATGTGTTTGTTACCTAAAATTACCTTATCTAAAATTCACTAACAACCTTTAAATTTTTTTGGGTTTTCATTTCCATACCTAGGGTTTTACACAAAGTCTCAAATTCCTTTCATAGAGGCACAACATACTTTGCTTCTCTTTTGACAAGAAGGGTAACCCCATCCTTACAAACTATTTTCTCAATTATGCAACCATGATGTTTAATGGAGTTCTTTTGGTCATCATATCATATTCTACGATAGCTAATATTTTCATCTAGGGTTTTCCTTTTCTGGTGTTCTATAACTTTAAGTGAATGAGGTTTTCTTTCATTAAATGTTTGGCCTATCACAACTAATGGTTTGAATCAAGACTTTTCTCTCTTCCTCGAAGCTTAGACATTGATTATTTATCTTCTTTTTGAGAAATAAGGAAAAATGTTCCCTCAAATTATCCTTTGACACTTCTACATCCATGGTTTTTAGGTTGAAGGTCATTGCTTCAGAATTTCGATGAAAGTTTTTAGTGAAAACCCAACGTACCACATGCTTCCTAAATTCCTTTCATTTCTATAACAAATTCTTGATAATCATATTATCTTAGTTAGTATATAATAATACCCTTGCTATTTTTTTTCCAAATTTAGAGTTTCTATATTTCTACTTTTAAGTTTTCCCTTATTGAAGCGCCATGTAGAACTACCATTTTATATTTATGTTCTTAATTTTCTCTTAGGATATTTCTACTCTATTTAATTAATGATTCACAATTTTCTTGCTTTTCCTATTGTTGTAGTGGCTACAACCACCCTCCAAAATTTTTCCTTAGCTTCGTTTTGGAGCCTCCCTACCAACCTTCACAATAGCATGTCTTACTTTGTCAAGTACACAAGCTCCAGTGATTTTCTCACAGAAAGACAGCCTGTCGATCAAACCTTGATGCATTCCCCTCACAAGCTGTTCATCCGGACTCGGTCTAGTAGTAGGCTGAGCAGCGCCTTCAAGAATTTGTGCAAATCTGGAAGGAAACTAGCCTTCCCTCCAGAAATTGCGCAATCCTGACTGCATCCTGCTGGACCCTAGAAATGCACAATTCTATTGAGCATGCTTCACCCAAAAAATTGCACAATCCTTCCTAGCTGGGCTACTCAGCCCAGAATTTACTCAAATCTGGGCAACAGTCAGCTGCTCTACCCAGAAATTGCATAAATATTATGAGTAGCCAACCCATCTCCTAATAGTTGAGAAGCCTCTTGCATGTGCAGTTGAGTTGACTGGTTCCCTCTAGGACAGAGGCAAACTAACTTGCATGCATGGGTTTCTTCTCCCAAGGTAGCATGCAAAGTCATCCCTTGTTTTAGGGATCTATTTTTAGCAGTTGGAGGTTACATGCAAGGATCATTTCAGAAACTTCCCACTAAGTGTCACTTTCTCTAGATTTGTGGCATGCACATCACAACCTCGATGTTATCAAAAATCATCAATCGGATGCTACGAAGCTCATTCCTCACATCAACCTTTCCTCTTTGACATCCCACACCACATCTAGGAGCTGTCGGCACATTCATGTCAGTTGTTTTGGGGTAAGACCACATTCCATGACTTGTGTTGCATTTCTAGCGCTTTTTGTGTTTTGCTTTGTATGAACGTTGACTTCTTGATTTAAGTGAGCGCTTGCTATCATTTTGATACATACTAGCACCCTTTTAGCTTTCATCAACATATCACTCTTGTCGCATGCATGAAACTTCCTTTCATGAACAGTCGCGGATTCGACGACTCGCCTCACTCACATGCATCTTGTTCTGTTTTCTGAATCAGTCATTCACCGTTTGCGTGCACGATCATTCACTTATGGTTACACTTAGTATCGCCATCCATTTGTATTCACATTCACTTTCAATCACCCATCGGTGAGTTTGGCCAACCTTGGTCCAGACTCTGCCTTCACTGGGACATCATTGCTTAATATGGGGAAGGAAGGCTCTGTCTTCCTCTTTAGAAATGTACATTTTTTCCTAGGCACTGTCTTCTAGGACTATTTTGTGAATTTATGAGGGACAGTGACTACTGGCCCAGAAAATTGCAGAATGCAGTCCCCTAAGCATGCAGTTACTCCGAGCTGGAATTGTGCATTCCACAATTCGAGTAGTCAGCCATTGGACTGGACTATGCATTGCATAGTTCTAGTAGTTAGTCAGCCTCACAGCAGCCCAAACTATGACTTGGATAGTTTTAGCACTCAGTCTCCCAACCTCCCAATTGAAATTGCGCGACCTTCATGATCACTCACACAGGTTTGTTGCAAGTCAGTTCTCAAGTTCATTTTGGTTTTCGACTGTGATATTGCTTGGCATGAGTGTTTCCATGTCTCTAGGTATCGTAGGCGTTCACATGCCTCTCAACAGCATAAGCACAGTGGTTTCTACGAGAGTAGAGTCGAAGACACTGTTCACAGAACACTTGGGGATGCAGTCAATTAAGTGTCTATGGACTTGCCTGCCTATGAAACATCAAGTTTTTTGTAGATAAGGATATCAATATATGAAAACAACAACATCATAGCAAGGATAATCATGAACAACAGCTGAAGGTAGCATAACAAATGCAATGAATGCAAGAGGAAGGTTGTTGACAACATGGAGGTGGAACAAAGTTGCAAGCTCAAGTAGATCCATTGATGATGAAAGCAACTTTGGAGACTGAGGCTATGAGGTGATGACACAACATGAAGATCACGCGAAGATAGAAAATGGATCAAATAAAGAGTTGCATGCGCTAAAGCAACAACTCAGGAAAGAACATGAAAATTCACAGACAAGCGAATCAATTGCAACACGATTATGGACTGTAGGGGGTGCAACATCCATTCACAGATGAAATTGCACCCATAAAAGTTATAGATCCATCCCAGTAGATGGCATGGAGTAGACATGGTGAGTAGTGTTCTTGATCGCATGCAAGGGATTCAGCAACATGCATGTCATTGTGTGCGCGCATGTGATCCAACCCATTCAGCACACTCACTAAGGCGAAGACAAGAAGCAAGTCTAGCTAGGGATGAACATGTACTTCAGCAAGTTGATGCACAGGAACACCAGCACACACCTGAAGATTAGTGAAAACACTATGTATCAGTTTGTTACCGGTTTAGCTGCACCCATAAGACCATGTACATGTTAGCAGATGAGTTGGATGGAGGAGTCATACCAATGCACTGGATGCAATAGAGGCAAGAGTTCGCTTCAACAATATGTCACCATGGAGTGCATGCACACCATCACAGATGACCAAGCTTGGCATCAGCTCACCACCTTCACCATCACAAGCATGTCAAAGAGTTGGTCTCATCACAATGGATCGAGTGTCAATGATGTCTTACTTGGCTTTCTCAAGCCATGTTGTCTCACATGAGTACATGTGAATTTTAATGTAATGTCTAGTCAAGTGTAAGTCAAGTGTCAAGAGTTGGATATAATAGTCATAGAGTAGATGAAGAGTCATGAGGGTAGTTGAACTATCAGAAACAGGAATGT
The DNA here is from genome assembly GCA_031772625.1 of Pinus tabuliformis. Classification (NCBI taxonomy): domain Eukaryota; kingdom Viridiplantae; phylum Streptophyta; class Pinopsida; order Pinales; family Pinaceae; genus Pinus; species Pinus tabuliformis. The sequence continues at coordinate 98,072,459 of CM062820.1, forward strand.
CAAAGGTCACCCCACCCTTTGCTATAAATAGTCCCTCATAAATCATTGTATAGGCTTTTGGTTAGCCAAGATTCCAATAATACTATCTTGGAGAGAGCTTGGACACCATTTTAACGAGCCTTGGCTTCTCCACTATGAAAAGCTAGCACATCTCTTTTGAGGAGCAGGCGGTTGTGCCTGCAACGTTCCACTATTGGGACTAGTGGTTGGACATGGATGTTTTCTATGACTGGAACTTACACTTCTTAATATAATAAGAGCCTACACATTTCATGCATATGTTGCATTGTATTCTATGCTATCTAGTTTACCCTAAATGATACATGTATTGGTTTTCTTATGCATGCATGTATGGACTATTTTGTATAAGTATGTATGAGTCTTTCTGAGATGTGTTGTTTATTTAACTTCACTTTGGATTGCTCACCAACTTACTTTCCAACTTGTGATGCATCTTCACCTGTGTGTTCCCTTCCAAGATAAGTACTATTACAGGTTGCAAAGGGGCGCACTCATCTCAACCCCTATGTGTTAGAACCTCTTATTCACCTTCCTTGACCCACTGGAGCTATCACACCCTTACTACAAATAGAGTTATCTTACTTGCCACTTTGCAAAATCGTGGTCAAGGCATTATCATACGTCCCACTACTAGGACTCCTCCACCAAGCAGTCTGAGGTCTAATTGGGACTTCTTACCAGGGAGATCCCCTGACATGTTGGCGGGTCCAACACCATCAACAGTTTGGTGCTAGAAGAAGGGACAGATGAAAAGCTAAGTCCTCACATCTGTTTTGAATCTCTACACATCTATCATGACTAACTACCAAGTTGCTCCTCTAGAATGCATCTCTTATGGAAATGATTTCACTATATCAGAAAAGCTCTTAGATAAATTGCCTCATAAAACATATGATGGTGGAGGCTATGTAGCCTTGGTTAGACACACGATTGACATTGTAGGCTCATGCAAAAGACATGGATTCTTTGAAGAGTACATGAGTTGCACGTTGTTCATCTACACGTTTCGAGGGCACCCAATGCACTGGTGTGCAACGCTGCCTAAAAAATCTATTCATTCTATGGCTCATCTGGTCATAAAGATAGACCATGATTTAAATCACTTTAACTATAAAGCACTCAACAAAGAAATTCTGTAATTATGGAAAGCACCTGATGAATCCGTTCATCAGTTTTACACACACTTTTGTAGTCTTTCATACCAATTCCCCAAAGATGATATTGATTGGGAATTTCTGGATGGGAGATGTGAGTATCTTCTTTACATATCTGAAAATCTGAAATTCTTGAAGTCACTTGAATCCTGCTCATACTCCAGTGATGGAACTACACAATCACGAGAAGGCACAGTCGCTGTATTGTTTTCTTTTGAGTTGTTTTCTTGCATGCTTGTTTGCTTACTTGCTTGTTTTGTTTGTTTGTTTGCTTACTTGCTTTGTTTTTGCTTTTGCTTCTATTCTTGCTTTGCTTTGTTGTTTGTTAGTTTGTTTGTTTCATTCATAGGATAATTTCACATGAAACCATATATGACTCTTGATGCAAGTTGGGTAAATTACAAGAGGCCTTGTGTTCCTATCATTACTTGGTTAGCTATCATCCTGCCTCTGTATGAAGAACTTGTTACTTTTAGTCCATGATACGTCAAAGGAAAATACGTACTATTAGAGGTGAACATTGGTGAAAACACAATGCTTATGCGCTAACTAGTATCACCTACTCTAGTCTGTTGTTTTTGGAACAATGTAAACTTCGAAACAGGAACTAATATTCTTACCTGTTGTGCAGAGATAGCAAAAAGGTGACCCGGTTTTGAAAAGGGGCGATGTAGAACACACATATTTTTTTTAGAGCATAGTTTTTGGCACTTTAAATTTTTTTTATGTACATTAAGTTTAAGAATGTTAGTGATTTGCATGCTGATTTAAAAAAGTGGTGATTCTGCATTAGACCCTTCTTTTAAAAGACCTATTTTTTGACTTTAAATTTTCTAATGTATGAAATGTAAATAATTATTTTTTAAATTTAACAATTTTTGAAGTGGTCTTCTTCTTCATATTTTCTTATTTTCTTTATTTTTTTTTAATTTTTTTTTTTGTAGTGAGGTTTTTATTGTTTTGCATATTTAAAGAAGAAGGTCGATATTTTGAAGTGTTGATATTCTACTTATTTATACATCGTTAATTAATTTTTCAATGCACATGAAATAATTGTCTCTAAAAAATCATAATTTTTAACAATTGACATAAAAATAACCATTTTCAACATAAATATAACTAAAAAACTACATATTTTGATAATTTTTTGCAATTTTTTGTTATAAATGACATGTTAAAATCACAATTTTTATAGGAAAATTTAAACTAAAAATGGTTGAATAATAGTTTTTTTTTATGAATTTCATGTCAAAAAGATAATAATAATCATTGATTTTTTGAAATAATAATGATTAACATAAAATTTAATTCGAAAATCACATAATAAAAATATTGAACATAAAAAACATTAATTGAATGCTTATTCTTCTCATAAAATGTCAAATTCAAAACATTACAAGTATAACTAATTAATAGTTACAAAAAATGAGCTTGATTTCCAAGAATAGCTTAAATTTAATCAACAATATCACGTAATCCAAACTCTTCATCCTCTAGAGTTTCATAATTGCCTTCTTCCACAATATTTGTTGCTTCATTTTGCTCATTTTCCTCTTTTAATGGATCTTTGATGTCTGTGAATCTCCCAATGTGTGCCTTTCCAATCATTCCATGTTATGGTGGTTGGGGTTCCTTTACATTTTTCGCCATGCATGATTCACTAAAGTCCCCTTTCTTCAATCCAATTTCTTGCATTGCATTTGGAAAAAATTGAAGATAATTAATTCTTTGCTAAATAAAATTGCATTGTATTGTATCTTTTCCAATGGCAATGCAATTTCTTCATTTCTGAAGGAAAAATGCTAGTGTTGTATCTAATTATCAAGCACACAATAAATAATGAAGTAAATTAGTCCAGTGACATATAAATTAAGAAATAAGATATTGAAATTCAATTCCATAAAATAAAACGTACCCAAGCGAAGAAGTAAATCCAAAACCAAATCTCCTTCATTTGAACATATGTCTATAAGATAGTTAGTCAATAACTGTGGTTTTTGATAAATGTTAACTATCTCTCCTTTTGTTTGTTTGTCTTCATATGTTAGTTTTATCACAACAACATCATAAGCCAGTACTTTTCTATGACTCTTTCCATCTACCCGATTAAAAATCATAGACATATAGCTATTATCTTTTACCCAACTATCAATATGGATGAACTCACAATCATTTATAAATGGTCGATCTTCACGGTTAAGAAGATTTGAATTTTCCCTATAACATGAAATAGTAAAAGTTCAATTAACTTGTACATAAATGGTATTCTTATCATTAATCAAATATACATTTTCAATATCTTACCATGCAAGCTGCATCCTTGAGTTTGTTTTCCCCTTGAAGCTTAACAATAACATTGCCAATTTTGTGTCTGAATGAAATGTCACAAATCTCCATAATGGTGATGTGGTGACTTCTAGAAATCCTGCAACCACTTTACTAAGAGCTTGATAAGTATAAGGGTCACTATCATAGTCAATGTTTGGAATATTGAAACCATGGGGAATATCTGCAATAACTATGGCATAATCCCTTTTAGGTATGAGTTTAACAATGTATTTAGAGTCGCCTTGTATTACTTTATATTGAATAGTTTCAAGCCCATTCCAAATGAAATGAGTAAGAGTTGGATCAAGTTCCACATTCTTAAGACGTTGTTTCTTCATGTATTCGATCTTAATTTTTCAATAAAGGTTCTGAAACTATCTGCTGCTCTATTTGCATCCTTCCTCATCTTTAATAAAATAAACAAATATATGTGTAAGTTATAAGATAAAAATTGTATACAAATGAATAAAAGTGAATGTATAAATCAACATATTTTTTTAAATAAAAGATAATTTTTTTTATTGTTAATGTAGAACTTGAATCTGGATAGTTGCGTACAACATCATCCCAACTATCTTCATTCAACAATTTAACCATTTGTTATTATATTTTCATGTAAACTTTGTGACTGTATAGATAAAGCAAAAAAGTTAATATAATGATATGTATATATTAACCACATTAGAGTGCCCTGCGTATAACCACATTAGATCTCAGTTTCACAATCTTTGTTACAATACTGACCTTCCTAGCCTTTTACAATGTCAAAATTATAGTGAGCTCGGGAGGCTTCTCTCCAAGCTTTTTGAGAATAGGAATAAAATCTTAAATCAAAATAGATAATTTTTTTCTTTAGGTCCGATAGACCATTATTTGGTCTCAACGGACGTTAACCATCATCATCATCATCATCAAAAAAAAAATACTACCAAGAACAATATGCTATATTTAAAAGAAAATTATAATCTAGAAATAAGTAAAAATAATTCAACAAACTTACTTTTGAAATTCCTCAGACATTTTCTCCAATGATAATTCCCCTAACCTCACATGAGATAATATTTCTTTGACAAGTTTTTCATCCTTCACTCCTTGCAATTCTCTCCAAGGTGTGATAGTCATATCTTATGGAAGATTCTTCATTTCAGGGCCTTATTTACTATTGCTACATATCAACGGTTTAGACCTTTTGACCTTCTAGTTTTTAATGCCAATGTTCTCCCACATGCTAAAAATCTCATTAATCAATTCCCATATCTCTCCAGTTCTAAATGTCAACAGGAAAATGTTATCAATACCTCCGAATAATTCGATATTTACTCTGCCACCTTTTGAATTGATTTTCTCCTCAATTTGATAGCCTATTTCCATACAAGATTCCTTTCAGAAATTTATAGTAACATTTATCTTATCCCCACCACATTTTTCTTCAAATTCACTATGAATAAATCTAACCCTTATAATGAAAGTCATAGACATCCTATATTCATTATCTGAATTATGATTCCATGCCACTAACTTTGCTTCTGTATCTGATAAACCAACATAAATGATACATTTCATTGTTTCAAAATGTGGGCTATTGGGATATTCCTCCACCAATTGTATTTGAGCTTCTACAGAGTGGTTCCTCCCAAGAACATAATAATTGTATTCCAAACATTTTGACTTATCAAATGCTTCTTTGTTGGGAACTTGAACTAGATCAACAAGAAGCACATAATTAACCACATGAGCATATGGATTGTACCTCATCAATGCCTTCAAGTTGTGAACATGCAGGTGGTGTGGCTTTCTGATTTGATATTTACATTGTGCTTCACTTGCCTTATATATTTGTCTCACATTAAGTTGAAATGTATGACCACCCTCAATTAAGTTTCTCTTTGTCAAGTTCTATCGAATGGAATTTTGTTTGTCCTAATAATGCCATCCTCTAAATCAGCTCCTGGTGTAATGATTTCTCTACTTTCTTTTGAAGTTTCACTAAGATCTTGATTGTTGGCAATGACTAATTTAGAATGTTCAACTTTACTTTTCTTCCTCATAACATTCTCATCATTAACTAGAACATATTTATTCTTGGGCATTTTTACTTTCGGTCCTTTACGACTCTTCTCCTTTCTAACATCAATTCCAATGTCATCCTCAATAATGACAACATATTGTTCAGTGTCAATTTCAACTTCATCATCTTCAAATGTAACCTATCCACATTTGCTAGATTTATCCACTAGAGGCATTTTTTTTAGATCCCTTAGATGTTGTTTTGTAGCATAATGAATTAATACTTTTTGCTTGTTTGCCATATCTTCTTCTAACATTGAGTATAAACTCCTGACAACTTTCATAATATCATGCTCTATGAAATGGATGACTCCCAACATAATTGAAATTTCAACAAAATTCTGGCAAACAAAATATCATATGTCAATGAAAAGAAAGTTATAAAAATATAATAAGACAGTTACAAGAATGAAAAACACAAATATAAATAACAATACTTACGATATTTTGTGTCATCTCATTTATGATTTGTTTACACAACTTTGTAGATACCTCTCTCATGTCATACAATGAATACGATAACTGGTATTTAATCCTTTCATATGACTTGGGCGGTTTTGTAAGTATGTAAAAACTTCATTGTCCCGTACCAAACACATGTCAATGACCTTTCCCAACACCTCATAAATTCCATTATCATTAGGTATATCAACATATAGATATATCTGCACATCTTGGCTTTCTCCTTCTTTCACATACCGAACATTTGCTGGAAGTTTCACTTCGTTTGATTTCTTCCAGTATGAAATCATCTTCTTATCGTTTGAGGCACTTGAAATATTTGTAGCCATCAGATGATATTTGGTTTGTTCAATATTTTTTTTTGAAGATCCACCTTTAACAATCTTTGGTCTAGAAAAGATTCACATAAATCTTCTTTGATGCCATTTTCTTGAAAAAAGACACATACAAATCAATAAATTACAAAAAAAAAATAGCTTAAATTAACAAAAGAAATATAAATGATAACTAATTTTGTAAAACATAACAATTTCAAAAAAAAAAAAAAATAGGAAATTTAAAAAATACAGTACCGTGCCACCCCACCCCGGAAATCGGTCAGCCACTTGGGTCAGCAGCTGGGCCCAACCCACCAACCCCACCCTGGCTACCCAACAACCTCCCCCCAGCCCCACCCCTAGCCCCACCAGCCCCCCCAGCCCACCCCAGCAACCAGGGCGGTAGGCCGTTGGGCCGCTAAGTTGGCAGGCCGATTCTAGGAATGGGGTGGAGGGCTGGTCGCCAATCTCCACCCCACCCCGGCGACCCAATGGCCCATTGGGGTGGGGTGGAGGCTCGAGGGCCGCCCTCTGCCCCACCTTGGTGTGGTTGTTGGGCCAATGAGGTGGGGTGGAGGCTGGACAGAATCAGCCTGCCACCCTAGTGGGATGTTGGGCCACCGGGGAGGGGTGGAGGGCTAGCCGCTAACCTCCATGGTCAGCCGGGGTAGCGTGCTATTGCGCCTCCAGGGTGGGTCAGGGGGGATGGCTCCCAGCCCCCACTACCACCTCGATAGCCCAATGGTCGGCCTGGGGCCCAACCATTGGGCCGGCGAGCTGAGGCGTGGTGTCGGACGCCAACCACCCTACCCCGCCCTAGTGGCCCAATGGCCCGCCACCTTGGCCGACCTTTGGGCCATTGGGGTGGGGCGGGATGTTGGGCAGCCAGCCCCCCTGGCCCTCACCCATGGGCCCGTTGGGCCGCTGGGAGCATGATCAAGCCCACCACGCCCACTATGGACGTAGTGGGTAAATGTGTCCCAATTCTTTTTTAAATTTCTAAAAAAAATAAAAATTCATTAAACTTATTTAATTTTAAAATTTGCAAAGCAAAAAAATTAACTAACCTTTCAAATGCAATAATCCTTTGTTGAACATGTTGTTGATAGCAATGTAGCTACTCCACAAATTCACTCCAAGTCTTTTAATGAACCTCAGAAAACCTTGATGTGATGTGAGGAATAGTCATAATGAAATTTATTATATAGGGGAAATTACATAATTGTTTTGCCGTATGGTTAATGTGGGATTAATTTGTTTTTTTTAATTTTAACATGTTAATTTTGTTCTGGCAATATAGGAAACTATGATAAAGCGAACATTACATAATTATTTTACAACACGATGAATGTGGGATTAATTTGTTTTAGAAGGTATAATAAAAATTAAAAAAACATTCAATTGTCTAGTATATATACTTTAAGTAATAAATTAGTTTAAATAAATTATTTAGTTTACAATTTTAATTTTAAAGATTTATTTCATAAAAAAATTAGTTAAATTTTTTCAATAAATTGTAGAATAAAATAATGGAAGGAAATACATGAAACGACATTTTTGGAGGGAAAGATTTTGGCAAAAATTTTTGGAGGGAAATTTTCATTCTTTAATCTATATATTATCATTAGGAGAGTCTACATTTGTATCATTCCACCTCTTCTATTTGAAAGGCATGGATTCTTCTGATAGTGAAGTTTCTCTTTGTGAAGCATCAACATCTTCGTCCCATAATAACTCTATTCATATTGATGAATATAATGGAAATTCTTCCACTATGAATACAGAGTCAATTCTTTGACTTAGTCCTAATCCTAAGGACTATGAGACCAGCACTGATGAGAGACGGGATGAAGAATTTCAAATAAATAAAGAGTCATAGTTTCCACTTAGTCCTAATCCTATGGATTAAGAGAGCAATAGTGATGAAGAGCATAATGAAGAATTGCAAAAGAATGGAGTGTCACAGTGTCCACCTAGTCCTGATCCTACGGAGTATGAGAGCAGTAATGATGAAGAGCATGATGATGAATTTCAAAAGAATGGAGTGTCACGGTGTCCACTTAGTCCTAATCCTATGGACTATGAGAGTAGCGGTGATGAAGAGCATGATTACAAATTTCATAAGAATGGAGTGTCAAAGTGTCCACTTAGTCCTAATCCTATGGAGTATGAGAGCAATAGTGATGAAGAGCATGATGATGAATTTCAAAATAATGGAGTGTCATAGTGTCCACTTAGTCCTAATCGTATGGAATATGAGAGTAGTAGTGATGAAGAGCATGGTGACGAATTTCAAAAGAATGGAGTGTCATGGTGTCCACTTAGTCCTAATCCTATGGACTATGAGAGCAATAATGATGAAGAGCATGATGAAGAATTTCAACTGAATAGAGTGTCACAGTGTCCACTTAGTCCTAATCCTACGGACGATGAAAGTAGTAGTGATGAAGAACATGATGTAGAATTTCAAAAGAATGAAGTGTCACGGTGTCCACTTAGTCCTAATCCTCTAGACTATGAGAGCAACAATGATGAAGAGCATGATGAAGAATCTCAAATGAATAGAGTGTCACAATGTCCACTCAGTCCTAATCCTATGGAATATGAAAGCAATAGTGATGAAGAACATGATGAAGAATTTCAAATGAATAGAGTGTCACGGTGTCCACTTAGTCCTAATCCTATGGACTATGAGAACAGTGGTGATGAAGAACATGATGAAGATTTTCAAATAAATAAAGAATCACAGTTTCCACTTAGTGCTAATCCTGAGGACTATAAGAGTAGTAGTGACGAAGGATAGGATGGAGCACTTAGTCCTAATCCTAAAGACTATGATAGTAGCAGTGACAAAGGACAGGATATAGAATTTTCAGTAAGTAAACAGTCACATTTTTGACGTAGTCCTAATTCTATGGACTATGAGAGCAACACTGACAATGCACATGAGGAAGAATATCCAATAAACATCGAGTCAAATTTCCCATTTAGTCCTAATTCTAAGGACTATCATAGTAGCAGTAAAGAAGGGGAAGATGAAGAATATCCTCCAAGTTAGTATTTCAAAAGCACAACTAATCATAGTGAGGATAACATTCCTCAAAATGATGATGAAAATGCTAATACAAATGATGATCCAATGATGGAGATGTTGCCAGGATATATTGTATCGAGGAGTAGGAGCAGAGATTTTCGTATCAATAAAAGATGTTCTAGTTATGCAAGTGGTAAAGCATAATATCTGATGAGAAGAATTTCTATCAACACTCTCATTTCAAATGAATGTTGTCAAAAATTTTGCTTGAAACATATGAATTTCAAATTTGCATTAGATAAAAGGAAGAGATATTTTTCAATGAATAAAAGCATGCAAAGTTCATATTTAGTTGGGTGCATGCAATCTACATTGTCAGGTTATGATTATCGTATTGGGTCTTTATTTATATGTAGAAAGGCTTTCAAAATGTTTCATTCTATGGGTAATTTTCATCTCTTAAGAATCTAAGAAAATTTGGAAAAGAATCCCACATTTTATTTAGAAGTATGTCATAAATGATAGTTTGGGCCATTATCAAATATTGAAATGTCATGGATGAAACACATATTTTGAAAGCATGGAGGGTGTATGCCAAATATAGAGAATACATATTCCATATAAATTTTCAAGACGCAAAATCTACAACTTATACAAATAATATGCAGAAGGTTCTGAGGGACATGGTCGGTTTATTACATATCAATATTTTGTGAAGGTATGGAAGAAATAATTCAATAATGTTGGTATTCCTAAGAACAGAAGGATGGGGTTTTGTAGTACATGTGCTTCTCTTAAATAAGAAAGGGATAAATGTGAAGGGTCAGAAAGAGGTAAGCATTCATAACTTTAACTTCTAAAATTGTATCGTCATCAACTATGAAAACGTATTTCTTAACGACTTTCTTTTATGTTGTGTAGATTCCATTGTCAAAAAACTTCAGGAGCATTGCAAACAACAAACAAGTGAAAGGAAAAAGTTGTACAAGCATCACATATATTATCATGTGATTTACGCCGAAAAACTTTTTCTCTTAAATTAAAATAAGTGTTATGATAATCCGAATAAATATTTGGGTTTGAAAATTGATGGTATGGACTAGAAGAAAACACTTTTACCACATTTTGTTTGCACACCAAAAAATTTACAGGAGGAAAATTTTATTCAGTATCACTTGTTCGGTTGTATGGTCTTCAATGGGAAAATGTTTCCAAGGGTGCACTTCACAGCTCCAAATATTCATAATGATGCAAATCTGGAAATAACCATAATTCGTGATGTGCTTTCTCATTGGTCTGGTAATCTTCCTGAATTTTTGTATCTACAATTGGAAAACACTTGCCATGAAAACAAAAATGAGGTTGCTTTTGGATATCTAAATATGCTTGTTGAATTGAGAATTTTTCAGAAGGTAAAGGTTGTTTTCCTTCTTATTGGGTACAATCATGACCATATTGATCAGATGTTCAGTCATTTTTTAGTCACATTGAGGAGGAAGGAAGTTGGGAGCTTGCCATCATTAATTGAATGTATTAAGAAATCATACATGCCAAAGCCTAATTTTGATTTGTTGGAAGAAATTGTTGACATACAAAGGTTTATTTTGGGATCGCATGGCGAGGAGAAATGCATTGAAAAACTTAATGACATTAGATTCCAACATCAATTTCATATTAAAAAATTGATGGGAAAACACTAATATGGGGCAAGAAGTATTCAACTACTGCAGAATGGGCACCGTCGTCAGGTTTGGAATTTTTGAATTTCACTCTAGATCATCCAATATTTGCATCAAAAATATTGTTATTACAATCAATTGGTGAAGTTCATAATGCATGTAGATAGAATAGAGATATATAAATTTTTTTTATTTCCTAGAAGAAATTAAAAAATGTATTAGATATACATATGAGTACTTTGACATTGCTAATTCAGTTTGGTGTGAGTTGTTTTTCAATAATCAAAGTGATTTCAATCCAAGAACAACAAATCAAGATATACCTTTGAAAAATCCATTTATTTGGCCACAAAATGTGTCAAATAAACATGAGGAAAGAAACATTGTTGAATAGAAACAATCTCAAGGTATTATTAATTCTTCACAGGCAGAGGAAAGAGAGATGTATATTGGATCCGGAAGATCTCATGCACAATGTGAAGCTATGGAAGACCTTTATAGGGGTTCAATATAGGATGTTAAGGAGGGTGGCATAATTGCAGTGCTAATAGATGGAGATCCCAATGGCTATCCATTCTGGGCTGCTAAGGTTATAAAGGTCTTTACAGAAAATGAACATGTTATAGGTGTTGAAGCACATTGGTATGCCACAAATACACACCCATTCAATGGTGTGTATATGCCAGAGACGGTAGTTGATAAAAAAATTGGTGGAAAGAGAAAAAAAATGGTACAAATATAAATCGTTGCCACATAGACCTCTTAAAATTGGAGGACGTTGACATACTTGTTTATGACCTCAATTTAATAAAGAGAGGAACTCTTCGCTTTAAGACAATAGAGATTCTGAAAAGTTTGTTACTAGAAGGAACAATGTTGAGATGGGAGTTTGTTAAAACCAATAGTAGATCCAAAAGAATTGTGAAACTTGAAATGGTGGGCATGCATGTGGACTTAGATGGGGCACTAGTTGATGAAAGAGAAGAATATGCAACATCTTCATCTGCATCCAGTCATTCACGAAGATGTGAATTTTGATGGTGTGTAAGAAAATATTAGTGATTTTGAACAATTGTCTAAGACAATTTATATAACTGATATTCGCATCGTATTTTGAAATAAAAATTTGGATTTCCATATGGTGTTAACTCAGAAGTTATGAGTCACTTTTATGTTGTTGGATTATATGTTTTAATTATGATGATTTTTATTGTTTAAAAATCTACAATGCAACAATAAATTAGAGATATAATGTATGTTTCATTTGATGTACAAATAATGACATTTTGATTAATTTAGTCATATAATTTGTTCATAATGTCATGGTTTCTTAATTTTATGGTTGAAAAATTTCCAATTGTTTTTGTATCTTTAATGTTATGGTTGAAAACATTAGAATTTTAGCAATCTTTAGTGTGATGTTATTATATGTTTAACAACATGGATGAAAACTAATAGAATTTTAATGTGTTTCAGACGCCATTATTTTATCTTTATCATCATTACTAAAACATGTTGAATTTATACTTAGGAAAGAAAAATGTTACTCTACCAAAAACATTAGTGTGTTCTTTTCCTTAAAAAAAAAAATTTTGCACATAAAAATTCAGTTTTACTTGCATTTTTTAAAAATGTTGAAAATTGACCCTAAAAAAAAACCATCATTCCGATATCAACAATTTTCATTTTCAGGGTGTTTTTTGCACAATTTTTGCATGAAAAATTCATTTTCACTGCCATTTTTAAAACATGTTCAAAATTGACCCTAAAAAAAAAACCATCATTCTAGAATACACACTTTTAATTTTAGCATTGTTTTTGATGTCTTTTCGAGGCTTTTTTGCCAGAGTTCCCATTTTGAATTTATAGTTCTCGTTTCAAAGTTTACATTGTTTTGGGTTAACCCTTGTCAGCTTAGTCAAGTAGAGTAAGGTGAAGGGGAAAACCTTAACAAGAGCGTCAGAGGTATAATAAACTACTTCTCTACTGGAACAACCTCTTCTGCTCTCAATAAGATAGGATCCCTCTTTCACCTCTGAAATGAATTAGTGCTATGCAGAGTTACAAAAATGGAAAATGAAAAATGTGAAAAAAAGTTTGAAAAAAATGAAAAATGAATAAGGTGAAAGAAGAGAAAGGCTTCTTGCACAGAAAGGGGATGCAAGTAATTCCGCCGGGGTACTAACCAAGCTTGTTGATAGCAGATCCATGCTTGTGTTCCTATGTCTCCTTTGGGGTACTATCTAGCCTGTTGGCAGTAGAGCAACACCAGAGATGAGATTGAGACTCTAATGACTATACTTCTTGTGCACCAATATACCCGTCAACCACAATCAAAAAAAAATTGTTGACTTTGCTTGGAATGTGTGTCAATTGACCAAGAACTTGGTAGATGGTACATCTTACAATCAAGCTAGTGTGGAAAATAAGAGGAGTTGGGAACTGAACAATACTTCTGGAGGTTTTAGACTTTATTTTCATGAACAAGGTCTATTAAGAGAGCTAGAGCTCTACCAGTGTGTCGCCAAGTGTTGTAATAGCTACAAACACCATCCAAAATTTTGCCTTAGCTTTGTTTTGGAGCCTTCCTACCAACCTTCATAGTAGCATGTCTTTCTTCATCAAGTACACAAGCTCCAGTGATTTTCTCGCAGAAAGACAGCCTGTCGATCAAACCTTGATGAATTCCCCTCATAAGTTGTTCATCCAGACTCATTCTAGCATCAGGTTGAGTAACTCCTTCAAAAATTTATGCAATTATGTAGGGAAACCATCCTTCCCTCCAGAAATTTCACAATCTTGATTGGCAGCCTGTTGGGCCCTAGAATTACATAATTCCGCTGAGAAAGATTAACCCAAAAAATTGCACAATCCTTCCCAGCTAGGCTTCTCAACCTAGAATTTTCTTAAATCTGGGCAGTAGTCAGTTGCTCTGCCCAGAAATTGCACAAATCTTTTGAGCAGCCAACCCAAATCCTAACCAAAAATGCACATTTTCTCCCAACAATTGATCAACGTCTTGCATGTGTAGTTGAGTTGACCAGTATCCTTTGAGACCGAGAAAAAGTGACTTTCATGCATGGAATGCTTCTCCCAAGGCAGTATGCAAAGGCATCCCTCTTTTCACATATCTATTTTTAGCAATTGGAGGTTATATGCAACAATCATTTTCGAAACCTCCCACTAAATGTCGCTTTCCCTAGATTTGTGGCATGCACATCACAATGTCGACGTTATCAAAACTCATCAATATGATGCTACAAAGCTCATTAATCACATCCAACTTGCATCTATGATATCCCACATCACATCTAGGAGTTTTTGGCACATTCAGCTCAATTGTTTGGGGTAAGCCCTCTTTCCATGACTTGTGTTGCATTTTTGGCACTTTTTGTGTTTCACTTCATATGAACATTGTTTGCTTGATTTTAGTGAGAATTATCTGTAATTTTGATACATATTAGCTTATACTAGCAGCGTTTCAGTATTCGTCAACATCTCACCGCTATCGCATGCATGAAACTGTTTTTCACTAACAGTTCTTGATTCAGCGACTCGCCTTACTCACATGCATGTTGTTCCATTTTTTGAATCAATCATTCACTATTTTCATGTATGATCATTCACTTATGCTTACAATCAGTATCGCCATGCATTCACATTCGCATTCTCTTTCAATTGCCTGTCTATGAGCCTTGCCAACCTTGGCTTGGAATCTGCCTTCACTAAGACAACATTGGGCAATCCAGGGAAGGAAATTTATGTCTTCCTCTTGAGAAATCTACATTTCTACCAAAGCACTATCCTCTAGGACTATTTTGGGCATTTCTAAGGGATAGTGACTAGTGGCCCAGAAAATACCGCAATGTAGTCCCTAAGACTACAGTCACTCCCAGCTAAAATTTTATATTGCATAATTCTGGCAGTCAATAGCCAGACTGGACTGTGCATTGCACAGATCTAGTAGTCAGTCAGCCTCCCAGTAGCCCAGACTATTCCTTTCATAGTTTTGGCACTCATTCTCCTGACCTCCCCGCCGAAATTGTGCGACCTTCATGATCAGTCACACATGTATGTTGCAAGTTAGTTCTCAAGTTCATTTTGGCTTTCAACTGAAAGATTGCTTATCGTGAGTGTTTCCATGTCTCTAGGTATTGTATGTGTTCATCCACCTCTCAATAACATAGGTACAATGGTTTCCAGGAGAGTAGAGTCGAAGACACCATTCAGAGCACACTTGGGGATGTAGTCGATCAATTGTCTATGGACTTGCCTACCCACAAAGACATCAAGTTGTTCGTAGACAATGACATCAATATATGACAACGAAAAAATCATAATGAGCATCATGATGAATAGTAGCTGAAGGCATCATACTGAATGCAACGAATGTAAGAGTAATATTGTTGACAACACGGAGGCAGAACAATGTTGCAAGCTCAGGAAGATCCATTGATGATGAAAGAAACTTTGGAGACTCAGGCTATGAGGTGATGACACGACAACTCATGAAGATATAGAATGGAACAAAGGAGTTGAATGTGTCGAATCAGCAACTCAAGAAAGAACATGAAGCTACATAGACAAGTGAATTTGTTGTAACAGGAACAGGAACTGTAGGGGGGCACACCATGCATTTATAGATGAAACTACACCCATACAAGTTATAGATATATATCACCAGTTGGCACAAAGAAGACATGGTGAGTAGTGTTGTTGATCACATGTAAGGGATCCAACACCATGCATGTCATTGCGCGCATGAATGCGATCCAAACCATTCAACACACTCATCAAGGCGAAGATAGGAAGCAAGTTCAGCTAGAGCTTAACATGTACTTCAGCAGGTTGATGCACATGACGACTAGCACACACTTTAAGATCAACACATACACTATGCATCAGTGTCTTTTTGGTTCAGCCACACTGTGAAGACCATGAGCATGTTAGCAGATGAGTTGGATGGAGGAGTCATACCAATGCACTGGATGCAACAGAGGCAAGAGTTCGCTTCGGCAAGATGTCACCATGGAGTGCATGCACAACATCACAGACGAATAAGGTTGGCATCAGCTCACCACCTTCACCATCACAAGCATGTCAAAGAGTTGCTCTCATGACAACAGACTGAGTGTCAGTGATGTCTTGCTTGGTATTCTCAATCCATGTTGTCTCACATGTGTACATGTGCATTGTAATGTAATTTCTTGTCAAGTATAAGTTAAGGGTCGATAGTTGGATGTAACAGTTATAGAGTAGATGAAGAGTCATGAGGGTAGTTGAACTGTCACAAAGGGGAATGTCAAGGGTCACCCCACCCTTTGATACAAATAGTCCCTCATAACTCATTGTGTAGGCTTTTGGTCAATCAATCTTCCAATAAGACTATCTTGGAGAGAGCTTGGGCAGTATTGTAACGATCCTTGGCTTCTCCACTGCACAAAGCTAGTGCATCTTTTTGGAGGAGCAGGCAATTGTGGCTATAACATTCCACTATTGGGACTAGTGGTTGGACATGGATGTATTGTATGACTAGAACTTACACTTCTTAATATAGTAAGAGCCATCACATTTCATGCATATGTTGTATTGTATTCTATGCTATCTCGTTTTCTCTAAATGATATATGTATTGGTTTGCATGTGCATGTATGGACTATTCTGTATCTTTTTGAAATGTGATGTTTTTTTAAACATCAGTTTCAATTGCTCACTAACTTGATTTCCAGCTTCTGAAGCATCTTTGCTTGTGTGTTCCCTTCCAAGCTGAGTAATATTACAGGTTTCCAAGGGCACACTCATCTCAACCCCAATGTGTTAGAACCTCTCATGCACCTTCCTTGAGTCACTACAACTGTCACACCCTTACTACCAACAGAGTTATCTTACTTGCCTCTGTGAAAAATCGCGGTCAAGAAATTACCGTACGACCCAATGCTGGGACTCCTACACCAAACGGTCTGAGGTCTAATTGGTACTTCTTATTGGGGAGATCCCCTGACATGTTGGCAGGTCTAGCGCCGTCAACACCTACCAAGGTTTGATTATAGGCCAATACTTTTGCCACCATAATATCCCATCCATAAGTAATTTAGTGGAATTACATTCTTTCCCTATTTTGACTTAAATCTTAATCCTTTTTCCTCATTGTGGCTTCAGGGTTTATTATACTTAGTATTGCTACTTTCAGGTTAATACTGGACATCTTAGAGATCATTTCAAGGGACAAGTTATTAGAATTATTACTCCTAAATGATCTCTAGGTGCTCAATACTTAATTTTTCTTTATTTTTCTTTCGCTATGTGCTACAGGGATCTTCTCAAATGGAGGAATTTGGCTAGACCTAGCCAAACCTTCCTTGTGATTCATGCATGCATAAAAAAATTATTTGGAAGTCCATACATTAGACTTAAGCTCTGAGTCCAAATTTACTTAACTCTTGTGTTAGAGAATTTATTTCATGATTTAATTGTTCGATTCTATCACAACCGATATATGTAACTTAATTGAGCCTATTAGAGGCGAGACATAAAATTATACAATTTTTATGTATAGTGTGAATTTGATTCCAATACCTTAATGTTTAGATTATGATTTTGAACTCTTCTGTTAATCTACTTTTCTAACAAGGAATCAAACTTGTCAATGTTAATTATTTTTGGTTTACTTATAATCTTTTATTGGCACCGTCTTTTCATCTACCCACCTAGATATTATTTATTTTCAATATCTTTCCTTTATGTCGCATATATATTACTTATGAGGTGATCATTCATGTAAACCTGATTCTCCTGTTTTGTTACATATATATTTATATCAATATATATGCATACATATATAATTATCCACAATCCTAATACACGGAAAATAAGGTTCAATATTCCTGGTATTCGGGTTTATGAACTTCTATAATTTCTGAAGGACTCGTCACTTGGCAGAGACTACATGTCAATTAAAGGGTAACCTAGGTGCCTCATCTCAGTGAAATTCTATAACCTTGATAACCCTACTACGTATACATATTATTTACTTATACAAACTTATACATACATATACACATAAACCTTCCATGAAATGCGAAGTCACAGTTTCTTTTGTACAAAATCACTTATACAGAGCTAAAGATTATAAAGTTAACCATTTCCTGATACAAAAAGAGATTTGCATACAATAAATATTTGTAGTTACTTTTACCTCAAATTTAGCATCAAGGCAAAAACTAGTCACAGATAATCTCATAACAATATAACAAATAACCAATACTTATCTGAATCTTTGAACATGCAATAGGAGTGCCATGCTTGTGCCAATCAATGAACCATTATATTAATAGTTCACCCTGTGCTCTAAGCTACTCTCTTTTTGGAAACTAATCAATAAATTCCATAGAATCACCTTCTCAATCCATTATCAGTGTCGTGATAAAACTGAGTTGAATACTTATTCACACAAGTCCAATCTTTGTCTCCAACTAGAACATTGTTTCTATTTTCTAGATTGCCTTTCTCTCGCATAGTCTTGTTTATGAAAAAACATTCCACTCATGACATCTCTATTGGGTAATGGTCATTCTCCTCATAGGGAAAATCATTCCTCATGTTAGAGCATTTTTTTGCTTTTGTGTTTCTATCCTTTATCATACCATAACTTATTCTAAGTATTTCATGACAATTAAAAACCTAACTACTCATGTGGTGGCTCCCCTTGTATTTCCATAAATAAAAATAAAAATAAAAAAAACAAAAACATTATTTTATTACTAATATAAAATATATATAATTTCATACATTTTCAAACATATTCAAACTTTTAAAATCATAAAAATATAAATAAAAATTGATTTCGCCAAAAGTAATACATGCAAAAAAAATAAAAAAAAAATAAATAAATAAATAAAATAAAATAAAATGAAATGAAATAAAAATAAATAAATAAAATAGAGATAAAAAAATAATTAATTTTGATATAAATCATGGGTTTGATTTGCTACTATGGCTTGTTTCAAGTCCAGTAAACATTACTATTAAACTAGATAATTCCAAAGTTATTAAATCGATTCATTTGTAAACAAGGGAGCGATTGTCGTAGTGGTAGTCCCTGTCGAGGGTGCAAATTCCATGCTGGTTATAAATTGCTTCAATAATGCTCAGTGATGTCAATTGCTTAATGAAGTTGCTTATCGCTTCCTCTCCAAAGCTGGAGCACATATGGACATGGGTTTCTGGAAAATTTCTAAAAAATTAAAGGATGACATCTCTCTTTTCCAACTCTGATCTTTTCTAGCAGCTCATCTCCCCATCAACAATAATGCATCTACAACATTTTATTTTTTCTTTGGACAAATGAGCACTCATGGTTTTCTTTAATCATGAACCTAGTGCAGCAGTAAAACTTGGGATTTTCAAAGCCAAAATCAAACCTTTTTCCAAGGACAAAGGATAAGGTCAATCATGACCACAAATCTATAAGAAAACAACCTGAAATGAAACAAAATTAATATGACCACATTAATGAGAAATGTATAGGAAAATAACCTAAATGTAGCAGTCTAAGAAGATCCAGAATGAAAACTCTTCATTACAGCTGAACTTAATTCCCAATTTGCATTGTATTTTCTGGACCTAATGTATCTTATACAATAATAACAAAATACAAGGATGAAAAACCTAAGAGAATACATACCAGTGTCACAATTTGTTGAGATTTGAAACTTGCTTCCCTCATTGAAATCTCGTCGACTTGTCTATGGGCTTTAGATAAAATAAGCACACCATGGCATAAGTAATTGATCAATTATAAATAAATTTGTGGGGCCATCTTGTAACCACTTGTCCAACATCTATCATGCATGTTTGCTAAGAAGCAGCTACCCTATGAGTGCAAGCTTCCTGGAGAAGCACTCTTCTTCTCCTTTTATCCATGAGTTTGCCATTGTCAATTACGCAATTTGGTCGAAATCCCTTCTCTAATTCAATCACAAAATTAAGTTAACATCATCAATAAACATCACCCTTCTTCTCCTTTTCATCCGTTAGTTTGCCATTGTCGATTCTACATTTTGGTTGGAATCCATTATATATTTGAATTACAAAAACAAGTTAACATCATCAATAAAGTAGAAAATTTCACTCTTATATAAAAATAGTGAAATCATCCTTGGAAAAATGAATGTATCTTGTCCTCACGTGTCACCTTCCTCTGTCTGAGATTCAACGTGCTGGATAGAAATTAATTCCATTTGATGTGTTTCATATTAATTATATAAGATCTTTGAAAACTAAAATAAGACAAAAACACAATTACCAAAGACATAAATTGTGGAGACCCCACATATAAAAAATAACATTCAAACACACTAAAACTTGAGAAGAGGTAAGTACGATGGAACGCCACCACGAATCTTCTCAAAGGTAATTGCATATCATATCCTATGTCATAACATCTGGTGTTGAAGAGTGTAAACATAATAGCTAGTTTCCTTGAATGCCATGCCATTCATCTTTCTATTTCAACAGTTGGAAAGTTGCATGCAACTCATTTTGCCAGGTTGCTCCTACAAGAATGGTAGGGGCCAAGGTTTAGGCATGTCAACCTGTGTAATTTCCTGCCAGAGGGCCATCACCATCTTCATCTCCAAGCGGTATGCTTGATCAATGGCTTAGACTACGACACATTTAAGTAACATGGTAGAGATTAAATGGATGTGGTTCATATGCTAAAGCAACCTGTAGTAAAAATGGACTATTTGTATTCACAACTGCTCTAGACTTCATGATATTCATTGGATCCATTCAACGAGCTTGGCGCTCAAATTCATTTCTACGATCATTGTTTATGTTTCAGGTGCATCTTTTGCCTTTGCAACAACACGATGAGAATCAGAATTCCCCACATACTACAAACGACGGAAAGACATTTGGTTGTAAGAGACATGCATGCAATCTTAGTAATGATCATCATAAATCTGGTATTGCAAATCTTGCTCGTTGGTCAGTGGGCTTGTGTGCGACCCAGATTCGATGCGATGTCAATTTGGGGGAGAACCTAATCTATTAAAGTCGGGAGTTTGGGAGGGAATGATTTCCCTAACCAACTTGAGGCAGCAATGGGGCTTGCACGCCAGGCTTGGCCAAATGATGAGCCCATGGGAAAAATATGGCCAAAAGAAAGGGCCAGGCCGAGGCACTTATGATTTCTTAGAAGCTTTAGGAATGAAAAATGACAGGGTTGATATGCCTAAGAAAAAATCAGGTAGGACACATATGTGATGCATGAAGTTTGGATCCATTCTTCCCACTAGCAGTTTACCTTGATTCAAGGAATGATGCCAACAAGAAAGAAACATAGACAATGAAGCATGGGAAGAATCAACACAGGAAAGCCAGTGTGGTTTTTTGTATGTGATTTTATGCTAGGTAAAGGTATAAATAAAATTATCATTCAAGCAATATAAATAAAATTCCCATTCAAGTTTTATAAGCATAATTCCCTTTCAAATAGCATTCATAATTTCCTTTCAAATATAATTCTTTTGCATCTACTTAATCAATATGCTACAAGAACAACATAATGGCTTGCCTGCACAACATACCTACCCATAAGTTAAAATTCACAATTTTCATTCTATTTGAGGTCGTTCTTGCACATCCAAGCAGGGAAAAATCAAGGGACTGTGTGTGTGTTTTCCAATGTGAGGTTCACAATTTCTAGCATCTTGTTTTGTATGTGCTTTGGGAAGCCACTGGAAGAAGACATTATTAACCATTTGGACAAGGTTATGAATGAGATTTTGCTAATTTTGGAGCCCGAAATACACAATTTCTTGTCGATTCTCAAGCTGATGTTGGCCCAACAATGGAAGTGCATTAGGGAGTTTCAATTTCTTGTCAATTCTCAGGCTGTTGTGTGCTTCTAAAACAAGGGCTTCATACTCAATCAAGATCCCATGATGGCACCAATGCATATATAGACTTGCAGATGAAGTTGGAGCTATCAAGAAAGAATAAGCATACAACATACAAGCTTGAGAGAAATGTTTTAATGAACCATTAACTGTATTTTTAAAATTATTTTTGTTAAAGCAGAGTAGAATCTAACTTACTATGCATGCTTCCCTTTAGAGTAAAGTAAATTTCTTTACTATAAACTATAATAGAGCCTCGGTGATCTTCCTCAAATTTCAAGTTTCAATTTGTGGCTATGGTTTTCTGTTTCCCTCTAATAGAGAACATGAATATTTGCTACTAGTTCGCTTTATTCATCTACTAGTTCGCTTGCTTGCCTCGATTGACACTAGCTCTGTGTACGACTAGATTCACAGAGGGAGATCAATACTTAGCTCTGTGTACAACCAGCTTCACGAAGGGAGATCAATACTTAGCTTTGTGTACAAGAAAAGCTACTCATTTCTATTTATTACTTTATAATATGAATAAAAATTCAAATTCAATTTTCCAGAAATAAATAGATAACCAGGAAAAGCTACTCATTTCTATTTACTTTATAATTTGAATAAAAATTCAATTTTCGAGAAATAAATAGATAATTGAGAAAAACTAATCATTTGCTACTTGATATGAACAACAATGAACAACAACGTGAGACATCCTTACATACTTTTTTAGGTATGCGAGGGTGTACCTGCAACTTGCAATGTGAGACATCCTTACTACCTGCAACCTGCTATGTGAGACATCTTACTACCTGCAACTTGCTATCAGAGTCTCTCATCACAAATTGAAAATGAAATGAGTCATATCTGCAACTAAAAATTTCATTGATCTTCTTAGAGAAAATGCCTAGCTCCAAATGTATATTTATCTCTGAATGTAAACCTATGGCGAGATTAAGATGGATGAGCATGTGTGGCAAGTGTAAGCAAGTTGTGTGGCATGTGGCAAGTGTAAGTGTCAAGTGGAAAGTGTAAGCAGCGAACAAATTACTAGAAATGTTCAAGTATTTTTGAAACTGTTTACATAACATTTTATGTGGTGGGTGGAAATGAGCCATCCAAAATTTGCTTAAAATTCACAAAGCTAAATAGCAAGTAAATCCAGACATTGGTTAAAAGGTTTTTTTGGATAAAAGTAAAAGAACATCAAAGCTCGAGAATAAAACTCTGGATAAAAGCAAAAAACATCAGTTAAATTCTCTAGTCAACTCAAATTAATAGGGAGTCAACGCGGATGCGAATGCTATAGTCCTTGCTATGCCGGAGGCAAGGTCTAATAATGGAAACAAGATGACAATGATTAGTCATGCACATTGAACGATGTTTAAACCATCCAAATATATATATATATATATATATATATATATATATATATATATATATATATATATATATATATATATATATATATATATATATATATATATATATATATATATATATCTATATATATATAATTATATAATTTCTACCATTTCAATGTAAACCTATTTGTGCCTCTTTCATGAGAAATGAATGAGCGTACATATGAATTATATATATGAGAATTTATCAATATGTTGTGAAATTGGATTCCAATGACCATTTAAATTATTTTTTCCCTATGTGAATATGTAAAATATTAAAATATTAGAAAACTCAAAGAAATTAAATGGTTTGTAAATCAATATTTTAGGTACAAAAATATATTGATTAAATTATTTCATATTATTAAAATTTAAAAAAATCATAAAAAACTAATCAAATTGTAACATTATTTTAAATTATTAGTATTATTATTAATTATAAAAATAATTAATATCTAAATTATACACAAATTTAAAAAAATATGGAACATGATTTATTTACGTTTTATTATGGAGATTCTTAATCTGCAAATAAGCTTTGTTACAATACCATGGCATATCAATAGTACATTCCCAAAAAATCATAGTCATTACATATGATGCTCATTCGTATGAGTTTTTTAATTAATCAATTTAAATAAAAGAGAAAAAAATTATAGCTATTTTGAATATAAATTTCAATCTTTCATTTATAAATACTATTAAAAATATTCTAAAATATAATGTGAAATTTATACCTTTGCCATTGCACTTCCCTACCTATTCGTCTCTAAGAACAAAACCTAGCAATACCTTCTCTTTCCAATTAAATGGAACCGAGTTCAAGTAGTGCTTGGTCTCATCACAATAACACCATACGAAGGGTTGAAACTTTGATGACAATCTAGTAGAGAAGGAAGAAGGAAAATCAAACTAAATGACAAACTTAATTCCCTCCACCTTTGAACAAAACAAACACCACCCCAAGACTATAGACCTACAATGACCCAACAGACAGAGACTTGGATTTAAACCCCACTCACAAACCTAGACTCGATAAGAAAATAAAACTTCCGTGGCCAATCTCTGCCACAAAATCTAGTTGAAGTCACCACCAACTTTTCCAAGCTGACACAAACCCAAACACCAAAAAACCCTAGAAAACTCAAGAAAAATGCATGACTTCGAGAGGCTATTAATATGGTGCGACTAAGACACACATCCTTTCAGATCCAATTTATCATATAGACCCTATGGGACATCTACCAAGACTAGGAAAAATACCATAGCAGGCAAAATAAACTTATAGGTCGAGGGCTCTAGCCCAAATTGAGATCGTTCAAACTTTGTTATTCAGTGTGACCCAAATGAAAAAGGATCCATTAGCTTTGCATGCTATAGGGCAATAAACCACAAAATTCCTCTCCATCTAGTGTGAAACACCAAATATTTCCACACCAGCGTTGTTTCCCACCTCACCGTCTCAGACAAGAAGGTCTAGAAGGACAAGGTCTTACCCTCAATTCTCCCTCTTTCTTCATAAACGAACATGCAAATGATCTATGCCATTGTACAATCTCCAACGAATATTAATCTTCCATGCTCATAAATGTGAAGCACTTGTTGCATACCAACATAATTAAATAGAGGATTAAAAGCTCAAGGGTGGTGGGCAAGATGCCCCATTCCTTGCCACATCTACCATGTCACCCCATCAGGGGTTATTAATTATTCATATTAAATTTATTAATAATATAATATAAATTAATAAGATTTATTATTTATAATGTTGATATATTAAAATATTAGAGAGGTAGATGTTGAAAGGGTTGTTTTATTTCATAGAACATGCTCCTAATAACCAAATATAATTCAATATCCCTTTGCAAGATGCTAAGAAGATAATATCATTAAATCCTCACTCTCTCATCATCTTGATAGACTCACATTGCTATGATTCATATTAGATTAGGAACACATCCACCAAACCTTAAACTAGATTAAATTGTCAAAAGAATTCAAGTAGATTGCATGGCCCTCTTAATGGTTGAATCCTGCCATATGCCCAAATCCCTAAACTTGAGGGCTAATGAAATGGAAAATTAAGTGATACACTTATATGAGGGTACACTTCACATGGAGCACGAAATAATTTTTCAGTCCATCCCATAAGTAAACAACTATCTATAGTGATTACACATTTCTATCAATAGATGTAGACTATTTGTCAATTAGGATCAATATGGTTTACTTGCACACAAGTGGTAGCGTTCAAATCCTCAAAGTCAGTTTACATTTAGGTCATAGGATCTCACCGAAAGTAGAGTATGGTATGAATATAGTTTCAATGACTGTCAAATCGTGGGTTTTGTTAGATTTATAGATCCTTAAATGGTGGCTTCCATTACAATGGATGTGGGGTTTTTATTGCAGTTCTTTACATATTTGGTGCATTGCATTGTAATGGATGTGGGGATTTTTGTGATTCTCCAGATATTATCCTATATTGGTTCTCCTAATCTTTTCCTAATTTCCCTAGGATACGAATCTTTTTTCTTTCCTCCTTTAGGAGGAAGCTCCCCCTTGATATGCAATTCTGACATGATGACATAAATGATTTTTTGTGTATCTTGAAATCATTGTTGATCAACTTGCAACACAAGCTTCCTCATTGGAAATCTTGATACAAGATAGAAAACAGTTCCTAAATGATGAAATTGGTAGCCTAAATAGAAAAGAAGAAGATATTGCCTCTCAATTTTCTCTAAGACAATGTCCTCCTTCCCTATCTATGCCTCCTCCTGTCATTACAGTCTTGGATGTTGATGCCCAAACACAAGCGATAAAAGTTCAATTTACAATTTTTAAAAATAGTTTTAATGATTAATAATTACATATTCAATATGTAAAATTTTAGGAGATTTTTTTGGAATCTATACCTTTTGAACTTAAACGAAGTTGAAACATGGCGATTTTTTCTTTCTTTGATCTTTTCGTATTCAAAATAACTAGATTCTTATATATGCAATAGATTATGATCAAAATACGCTCAAGTTGTAAGCTTAAAATGCAGAGTTTCATTAATGAAATTTTTAATTTACAATTAAAAAAAACAATATTACATTAAAAATAATTTTACAATATTAAAATTTGTAAAACCATATTCTTTATTAATCATGATATTTTATTATTAAGTGGAAATAATGGGATAAAGAGAAAATATTTATTAGATACACTCTTTTACTTTATTATGCAATAACTAATATTTTATTATAAAAATAATTTATTGAAATATTAATTAATTTTTAGGTTTATTTATTAAAAATATAATAATTTATTATTAATTTTTAAGAATATCTTAACATTAGTTTTTAAGAAATTATACTTATATATCTATATATATATATATATATAGATATTAAAATTGTTTACATAAAAAAATATTTATTATTAGTTCTCAAGGCATGACTATAATAATCAATTTAACATATACCAATGCAATTTATAACGTTTAGCTTTGAAACATAAACATTTCCTTTTCCAACTATTAGTTTAGGATTGACTAATGCAAGTTTTTTTTATTTTATTCCAAAGAGAGAAGACCCATAATTTTATTCATCATGAAACAAGAAACAAAATTACATTCTACATATTTTATTTTATTTTTCTAAAGATGAGCCTCTTGGTTTATGAGCGAAAGAGAAAAGATGAAGAAAATATACATATGAAACATCGAAGTTAGGTGTGATAATATTTACTTGACTTCTCTTTCATGTCTTTATTTTTCTACACTTCTTTCCATACATATGAAACATCGAAGTTAAGTGTGATAATAGTCACTTAACTTCTCTTTCTTGTCTTTATTTTTCTACACATCTTTCCATCCCCTTGTGTCTGAACCAATTGGAACCATTTCTAGTTCACCACTTGTTTTCTTCAAAGGGGATTCCTTTTTTGAGTCTGACATCTTATATACATGAAATACCTTTATACTTACCCGTCTTGTTATCTGCAAGAGTTTCATTTTCCTTCTGTTATGGAACCTGAATCTCCTATGGTTCATTTTCTTTCTACTTGTGGGGTACGAAACCATGTCGAGCCTATTCATCCCCTTCTATGTGGTTTGGTTGGTTCTCCATGGTTTCTCCTTCTTCTTCTTCTTTTGAGAGGTGAGGATCAAATGCCTACCATCCTTTCATCTCATGGGCCTACCTATTTTTGTTTTTTGGAATCTTCTTTTCCTATGAGCATGTGTTCTGCAAGTGTCCCATTTGAAACCATATTTGACATGTGAATGTTGTGTTCTCATTGTCTAATACTTGGGTCCATTGTAAAAAAAATTGTTTCAATTGAATGTGCTCATGTAGACCTTTACTAAAGTCCATCTCTACACAAATTATCGTGAAAGTAAATAAATCTTTCTTTTTTCTTTCGTGGTCCATCATTTTGAATTTTCCTATGGTGTTTTCAATTTCCTCTAGGACATTATGGTGCCAAAAGGGGAGGGGGAGATTTTGTAGTCTCACCCATACTAGCATTGTCGAGACCACCAAATTTGTGGCATCAAAATCTAAGAACCATGGGGTGGTGAAGAGGCCATCATTGTGTCAAGACTAGGGTCCATCACTCATGATGTTTTCCAGATCTTTCTCTATATAAAAATGGACAATAAAGAGCCCTTTGGAACATAAATAGATGTCATAGTTGGGGGTCCACGCAGTAAAGACCTACTAGTGTAAAGTGTTAGATCTAGGCCAAAAATAATTGAACTTGCATATCACAACCTTAGTTTTGAGAGCGTAAAAAGAGAGTTTACCTCTGAAATATTAACCTCCATGGATGATACTTGTTCTGTTTGTTCTACAACGTAAGGTCTTAGGTTGTATTGGAGTTGATCAATTGGGTTAAAACCCTTTACCCGCATCCTTAAAAGAAGCAGATCCACTGAGGTTTCTTAGCACTGGTTAATAAAGGTAATTCTGGTATGCAAATCCTTGCACCTATGTAGACAATTAATTTTTCTACCTTAAATATCATTAATCAATTTTTTTTTTAAATATTAAAAAAATATCTTTTCACACATGAAATTAGATTATAACTTCTTACCGCTGCATAATAACTCCATAATAACTAAATAATTGTCTCACAAATTTTCTACCATAACTGAGAAGACTTCTAAATACCGTTCTAATATTTATACCATATTTTTTTAGATTATTTAATAATGTTTTTATTTTTAAAATTTTCTTCATTAACATAATGGTTGATTAAATGCAAACCGCAACACTTATATATATATCTATCTATCTATATATATAGATATATATATATATATATATATATATATATATATATATATATATATATATATATATATAGATATAGATATAGATATATATAGATATATATATTTCTTCATCTATGTTTTATTTGATTAACTTGGAAACATGCTTAAATACCTAATTGATATGACTTTGGAGCAAACAATTTTATGAGAGGCATAGTTGTTAAACATTACTTTTCTCCAGGTACTCAACGAGGCTCTAATAATATTAGGTGAACTTGTGTGTTCATGGCCAGTTCAAATGTGCTACGATGACTAATAAAAGCCCTCATATATGATAACAGAGCAGAGTTTACAGTCTGATATTACTGAAAAGAAAATTTACAGTCGCGATCAGATGTATAGCCATTGTTTAGAATTCTACAGATTTTGAAGAATAAGAGAATTACGATGGAATCTGTCACTCAAGTAAAACATAGCATCTTAACCAACAAGTATCATCTCGGAAAACAGTTGGGATCGGGCACATACTCAAAAGTATACCATGGAAGAAACCTAAAAACAGACGAGAGCGTGGCCACCAAAATATCTGCGATGAAAAAGCTGAGGCATCCCAACATTGTGCAGCTGCAGGAAGCGATTGAGGACGAAAAGAGAATATATATTGTGATGGAGTATGTCAAAGGAAGATAAAAATCAAACTTTGAATTAAATGAAGGAGTTTCAGATCACAGGTGTGTACAGCACCTAGAGAATGCACTCAAACAAAGAGGAGACTCTCTCTCTCGTTCACTCTACTTTACATCAAATGAATATTACAATATTAAATACATCACTGAAAATTAGGTAGTTGTAAACAACCTCCTAAACTCTAGGAACAAATCCTAAACTAAGGAGATCTGTTACAACCATATAACCATTTCTCAATTATTTTTAACTCCCCCCCTAATGGAGAAAGGGTTATTCTGCACTCCTAACATCCCTCTAAATAACTCAAACTTTACTCGCCCTAGGGGCTTAGTAAAAATATCAGCTAAATTATCACAAGTGTTACAATACTCCACACATATTTCTTTTGACTGTATCTTTTCTCGAACAAAATGAAACTGAGTGTCAATATGCTTAGTATTTTTATGAAAAACTGGATTGTATTCAAGCTATATTGTGCTCTGGTTGTCAGTTTTGATGTTGGTTGCTTCTTTCTGTCCTTCACCTGCATTGCTGAGAAATCTGCTCAACCAGATAGCTTCGCATGCGGCTGCACACAATGCTTGGTACTCAACTTCACATGATGATAGTGCTACAGTACTTTGCTTTCTGCTACTCCACGAAATAACCCTAGATCTAATACTAAATGTGTAACCTGTGATGGATCTACGATCATCCAGGTCACCTGCCCAATCAGAATCTGAATAACCTGCTAAAGTAACATCAGAAATGTCAGTGTATAAAATACCATAATTACAAGTACCACTAAGGTACCTCAACACAGATTTTGCTGCAATCCAGCGACTTTCAAGTGGTTTGGACATAAACTGGCTCAGCACACTAACAGAATATGCCAGATTAGGTCTAGTTGTCGTGAGATATATCAAACTTCCCACTAGCTGTCTATACAAAGTGGCATCCACCTGTTTTGTGCCATCATCACTGCTTAACTTGAGATTCTGTTGCAATCGTGTTGCTGTTGTTTTGCACTGTTCCATTCTAAATCTTTCCAATAGGGTTCTAGCATACTTTCCTTGAGTTAGAAATGTTTGACCAGAATCTTTCCACACCTCCAATCCTAGACAATAATGAATATCTCCGAGGTCTTTCATTTCAAATACCTGTGACATTTGCTGCTTGATTTCTTTGATCAAATTATTTGCATTTACTGTTATGATCATGTCATCCACATAGAAAGAAATCAAAATGATTTGCCTTTGTTTATTTATCTTGGTATATAGGTTTGGATCGTTGAGGCTCCTATGAAAACCATGCTGTATAAAAAATGAATCAATTTTCTCATACCATGACCTGGGTGCTTGTTTCAGACCATAAAGTGCCTTATGTAATTTACACACTAAATGCTCCTGCCCCTTTTTCACAAAACCAGGAGGTTGTACTAAATAAATTTCTTCCTTTATTTCTCCATTCAGAAATGCAGACTTAACATCTAGCTGGTGTAGCTTCCATTTATGTTTTGTTTCTAAAGAAATTAGCATTCTAATTGTATTTAATTTAGCTACAGGGGCAAAGGTGTCATCGAAATCTACTCCTTTTTGCTGTGAGTAACCCTTTGCTACCAGTCTAGCTTTGAATTTTTCTACATTCCCATCTGCATTTATCTTAGGTTTATACAACCACTTGCATCCTATAGGGGTTTTTCCTTTAGGAAACTCAACTAAATCCCAAGTATGATTTCTATATATTGATTCAATTTCCTCATGCATTGTAGCCCTCCATTCATCTGATTTACTTGCTTCTTCATAGTTTGAAGGTTCTACAATGTTTAAAATTTTGGACATTAAAGCATAGCCTTTCAATCTTTCAGGTAGTCTAGTCTTCCTACCTGATCTTCGAGGTAGAGGACTTACCTCAACTCTATCTGTTTCAGCACTTTTTGGGCCTGCATCATCACTTATTACACTATCTGCTGCTACTTCTTCCTGTTTCTGCTCCTGCTCTTGCTCCTCATTTTCATCACTGTTCATTTCTATCAGCAATGGAATGTGGCTATCACTGTTAGAGTCTTCCTTTCCATATTCAGCCTATTCATGAAAAATAACATCTCTGCTTGCAAAAACTTTATGAGTCATAGGATTATATAACTTGTATGCCTTATACTTTGTGCCATATCCAACAAATATACATTTCAAGGCTTTGAGGTCTAACTTCTTTCTATCTGCTTTCGGTATATGAGCATAAGATTTTGATCCAAATATTCTTAAATGACTAACTGCTAGTTTGGGTCCAAACAATGCTTTAAAGGGGGTTTTGAAGACTAGACATTTAGTAGGATTCCTATTCTTTAAATAAACAGTAGTATTAATGGCTTCTACCCAAAGACCATTCGATAGACCTTTACCTTGAAGCATACTTCTCGCGCACTCCATAAGAGTTCTGTTCCTGGGTTCTACTACTCCATTTTGCTGTGGAGTGTGTGACACTGTGAATTGCTGCATAATCCCATGCTACTTGCAGAAGTTCATGAACTCTCCTAACCTATATTCTCCCCCTTGGTCCGAGCCAAGAATCTTTATCCTCTTTCCTGTTTGGTTCTCTATCATAGACTTGAACTCTTTAAAGTACCGAAAGGCTTGACTCTTTTTATTTAAAAAATACACCCATGAAAACCTAGTGCAATCATCTGTAAACAGCAAAAAATAATATGCACCTCCTAAGGACCTAGTTTGCATAGGTCCACAAATATCTGTATGCACTAGTTCTAGGATGTCTCTTTCCTTTCTGTTGACATGCAAAGGGAACTCTTCTCTATGCATTTTCCCTAATGCACATCCATCACATTCCAACTTGGCATTATGAAAAACAGGGAGCCCATCGACCATACCTTTCTTCTGAAGTAAGATGAGGTCTTTCAAATTGAGATGGCTGAATCTCTGATGCCAGAGATTTCCGACTGTTGATCCAGCTACAACCATTGCTTGTCATGGCATACTCTTTGCATCCAATCTGTACAAATTCCCCACGCGTACTCCTGTTGCAACTGTTCCCATCTGGATATCCTTAATGACACAACCATTCTTAAAGAATTGCACCTGCATGTCCTAGTCTGTAATCATTTAGACAGAGATCAAGTTTTTCTTAATTCCTGGAACATATAATACATTTTTGAGATGTTTGATGTTGCCACTAGGTAGCTTCACAGGAATATCTCCATATCCTTTGATCTCATACCCACTGTCATCTCCTAGATAAATTTTTGATCCACATGCAAATTCTTCAAGAAATTCAAAACAGTCCTTCTTACAGGTCATATGTGAGGATGTGCCAGAGTCGACATACCATATGTCGTCCTCATCTCCCTTTGATGCTGAAAGAGCACAATCGACTATGAATAGTCGAAGATCATGGATGTGGTCCTCCTCTTCTCCAGCAAAACACCCCTGGTGTTTCCTCTGTTTGCCTCTTGTTTCATCTGCCTTCCTCTTATAGCATTCTTTAATCTGATGACCAATTTTCTCACAATAAAACATCTCTTAACATCATTATCAGTCATACCTCTAAATGATCTCTTTTGAAAAGAGTTGGCTCCTTTCTGCTGTTGCTGCTGCAGTTGCTAGTGTTGATGTTGGTGCTGGTGCTGCTTTCCTCTGTACTGTCACCTCTTCGCCATCAGAGCAAGGTCATTTCTCTGAGTTTTCAGATTCTATTGTCACTCCTCCTCCTGGAGCAGAATCGCTATCAGCTCATCAAATGAAGGGGCTTTCTCCCTTGCTGACAGTCCTGTGATGAACGTCTGATATTCATCAATCATTCTGTTCAATGTGAGTGTGACTAGATCTGAGTCGGACACCTTTTCTCCAATAGCTCCCAGTTTGTCGCTCAGATCCTTGACTGTAGCCATGAATCCAACAATGGACTCATTCTCATCCATCTTCAATGCAAACAGTTTTCCCTTGAGTGCCAGAACACGATTTGTATTCTGAGTCTCGTACAAGTTCTTGATCGTTGTCCATATATCAGCGGCTGACTTAGAATCTCTAATATGTGAGATAATATTTTCCTTAACGGACATCTTCAGTATAACTTTTGCTTTCATTTCTCTTTTATCCCAATCATGTTCTTGGGTCACTGTTCCAGATCTCTGCCCATTTCCCTCAACGATCGACCATGCATTTACGCTCTCCAGCAAAGTTTTCATTTTGAATTTCCATTTGGAGAAATTAGATCCATCGAGTTTGCCAGACTCGTCGAGGTATGATTCTATACTGTTGTTCATTTTCGCCCAACTGAACACTCCAATCGGCCACCACCAGGCAAGTCTGATCTGCTACCACTGAACAGATCAGGAACTTCACTGTGCCACCACCGGGCAAGTCCGATCTCCTACCATCGAATAGATCAGGAACTTCACTATGCCACCACCGGGCAAGTCCGATCTGCTGCCACCGAACAGATCAAGGACTTCACTGTGCCACCACCGGGCAAAACTGATCTCCTACCACCGAACAGATCAACAAACAAGCTCCAACATGCCACCACCAGGGAAAGGCGATCTGTTTCCACCGAACAGATCGAGGAGCTGCACTGCGCCACCACCGGGCAAAAAACTGATCTGCTTCCACCGAGTAGATCACAGAGCTATGATTCTCCACCACCGGGTAGGTCCAATCTCCTACCTCCGAGTGGATCAAGGAACCTCAATTCGCCACCACCGGGCAAATCAAATCTACTGCCACCGAGCATAAATCTCCACGTGCCACCACTGGGTGCGATTATTAGCCACGGATCCGCACCAATTCAGTTACTTTTTACCTGACGCTCTTATCAGCCTCAAACCCGTGCCAATGGGCACATCCGTTCTTTAAAAAATTGTGCTCGTCTGTTCTGTTCTGTTTTGGCGCGACTGTCTGCAAAAAAATCCGCGCCAACTGTTGCTTCTTCTTAAAAAAATGTGCTCCAACCCTTTCTTCGGCTCAGAGATGATCAGTCATTTGAGACCCTTTGCTCCAGGTGTTACTTCAGTTCCACCTGATCACACAAATACATTTACATGCTCTCCTACCACTACTGATATGTAACTAATGATACATCCCTAAAAAAAATTTGAGGCTATCTCTACCCTAAGCTCTGATACCAAGATAAAAATCAAACTTTGAATTAAATGAAAGAGTTGCAAATCACATGTGTGTACAACACCTGGAGACTGCACTCAAACAAAGAGGAGACTCTCTCTCTCGTTCACTCTACTTTACATCAAATGAATATTACAATATTAAATACATCAATGAAAATTAGGTAGTTGTAAACAACCTCCTAAACTCTAGGAACAAATCCTAAACTAAGGAGATGTGTTACAACCATATAACCATTTCTCCATTATTTTTAACTAAGGAGAAGCCCTGGATGACAAGATAGAGGAAGAAACAGAGCTGGATGAGGACACAAAAGGAAAATATTACCAGCAGCTGATGAGCTCCATGGAAATCTGTCGCATCAATGGCGTTTACCACAGAGACCTGAAGCCTCAGAATTTGATCATAGATGACAACAATAATGTTAAGGTACTTGATTTTGAGCTGAGCACAATGAAGGAGAACGCAGGGGAGGATCGCTTCGTCTGAATTAGTGCACCAGAGGTTTTAAACGGCCATAGAAAATTTTAGGGGTGAACGTTCGCCCTTTGGCGAAATTAAGGGGTTTTAAATTTTTAGTGGGCGAATATTTTGTATCATAGTACATTTTTACAAATCACCTCAAATAGCCCACCTTATTTTAAGGGAGAGGGTAAAAAAGGTAAATTTAGCCCTTGAAATTAGGAGTTACAACTTTCCATTCGCCCATTTTCAAGAATAGGTTTATTTAAGTGAATCCTATGGGCCAAAGGCCCAAATACCATATTTATAAAAGAGTTATGGCAAATTAATAAAAATATATATAAATGAGAGGTATGGTCAGTAAATAAAACATTTTTTATATTTACTCCATAAGTCACCTTATATACATGCAAGGGTGTAAACAAATAAAAATATAAGTAAAGTGGAGGTATGGTAAATAAATAAAACGTCTTTTTATACTTACTCAAAAGGTATGGTAAATAAATAAAAATATAAATAAACTAGACGCATGGTAAATAAATAAAACCTCTTTTTATATTTAGTCCATAACCCTCGTTTTGTTTATGAAGGCTCAAGAAAGAGGTTTTATTTAAGTGAATCATATGGGCCAAATACCATATTTGTAAAAGAGGTATGGTAAATTAATAAAAATATAAATAAACGAGAGGTATGGTAAACAAATAAAACATTTTTTTATATTTACTCCATAAGTCACCTTATATTGACAAACACTCAAAAAATGCGTTATATTTAGGTGAAACCTATGGGAAAAATACTATGGGACAAATACCATGGACTAGATTGTTATTAATACCATGCAAAAAAACATTATTAACCCTAATATTAGTATTAATAAAAAAAAATGGCACATGGTATTGACCCATGGTATTCACCAAAATGGCACATGGTATTGACCCATGGTATTCACCAAAATGGCACATGGTATTGACCCATGGTATTCACCTAGAATGTAGCCTATTTAAATGGGGGAATTAAACCAGCATAGATCCATCTCTACTAACCTCCGAGAGGTATCAAATATTGTGATATGAAAACTAGCATAGAGTGAAAAAATATTTGATCTAACCAAGAGTAAAAATGGATTTTGTAATTTAATGTATGTTAAACATTTTAGCTTGGTTAAAATAAAAAATAAAATAAAAATCAACTATTAATTTTATTAATTTTTATAAATTACTAATAATAATTTTTAAGCTCCAGGTTTATGATAACCCATGTTATTGACCCATGGTAATACCATGGTATTCATGTGAGCAAAGACTATTTAAAGGGGAAATTCTATCATCTTAGATCCATCTTAATTCTAGGTCTACCAAGTGCTCAAAGGGATAAATAGATTTCATCCCCCTAAGAGTGGTAGATGTGGAGTTAAGATGGATATAGGATGGTTTTTATGATAATGAAGATATTAAATAGACTTAGGAAATTATATTGTAAAAACATCTTAACGTGAATGGTTAAAGCATAGACATTGGACAAGTATATTTGTATACTTCTGTTTTAAACTAAAACAAATCCAGGGCTAAAAGAAATGGATTGATTGCACTAGTCATCCTTCTATAACTTTCCAACATATGTTGGAGTAAATAGATTGTAATTTGGGTAATTTTTCTAATATTGGCAGGGTGGTTACGAGGTCCCTAGAAGTGATGAATTTGAATTTTTCTTGGTTTTATATATAGTATTAGGTTTTTTCTCATGCTTTCTGTGAATGGCACGGGTGAATTTTATCCTACACCCACTAGGTTATTGATATGTAATTTCAGTAATTTTGATTTCAAAAGATATTTTAAGGAAATGCAATGATTTCATTTGTGTATTCAATAAACACAAGATTTTATAATTGAGTAAAATATTCGCCATGCCTGGTGAGAGATTCGCCAAAAAATTATATATACATATCATATTATTGATAAAATCGCCTTCCTTTTTTTCTATATACCATAGAGATTCGCCCATTTATTATACATGTAAATTTAGGGTGGGTTCTTAAAATTTTCCCTATAAACGGCAAACCCTATGATGGCGCAAAGGCAGACATATGGTCGTACGGAGTGATTCTATTTTATCTCATCTCGGTCTTCCTACCATTCCTTGGAAATAATTTGACGCTCTACACGAAAATGTGCAACAGAGAATTGAGTTTACCATTCGAGGCGTTGGACGAGAAGGTGGCTTCGTTGTTGTACCAAATGCTGGATCCCAACCCAACCATGCGCTACCTTGACTAAGAGGAGTGAAGCCGCCCACATGCTATCATGGTATCAAAGGAGAAAGCACCACTATGATTTAGTCGACATAGTAAGACGAAGTGTGTTACATGTGTGAGATCCATCAATATTCTTCAACAATCAAGATCCTACAAAGTTAAGAAATTTTCTTTCAATAAAAACGTCATTTTTCCAAAGGAGTGGAGCTAGACCATTTTCTAGAGGTGGAACCCCATCGAATCATTGAATTTGCATCATCATAGTCATAAACCATCATGGAAAGCTATTGGAGGGTATGTGTTTTTTTCCCAATAGAAGCAGTAATGCAATTTTATGCGTCATAAGGTTGTGGAACATTTGATCCATTTCTCTTAGAAAAAGAGGTGGCATGAAAATCTTGGAAGCTGTTTTCATTTGATATCATTTGTTTGGTTGCAGATCCTAGCAGTATCTATAGCAGAAGTAATTGATTTCGTAGGGGATTCAAACTCACAACTTTGGCGGTCATATATAAGTCAATTAAAACAACTATGGAAGGGAAAAAGATGGGAAGCGGAAGGACAGTTTGTCTGGGGATTCGTGGTTGGAGTCATTCTCCATGGTGAAATTCACCTTGTGTGCATTCCATAACTACATATACTTTTAATTGAGGTTGCCAAGATCAGTTATGGTGGTGGGACAAGACAAGGAATAATATGATGCCAGCCATAGCTATTTTGGTCCAAGATTTGCTTTGAAGTGCCATGGTTATCATATGTGTGTGATATATCTGGTAGGTTTTTGTGTTTTTATGGGTTATGATTCTTAAAATGGAAGCCTTGGTGTCCAAAACATCAACTCTTGTGTGTTAGTAAGGTCTATTGGTTTGATCATTTTTTAAACAAATTTAGTATTTAGACCCCCATCCTATGAACTGATGAATAACTGAAAGCAAAATATCTGACAGATGATGGTTGTTCCAAAGGATAGTTCATAACTTGACACTTATCATGGGAGCCCTGATGAGATGAGGTGTTAATATTGATGATCTTGCAAATTTAATCAATGATGGTTAGAGGTGGTTACATTTTAAATGAAGGTGAAGTGATAGCTAGAAGATGTGGTAGTGAAAGAGCGGTGTTTGTGAGATTCCAAAGTGGATGTGAGTGTAGTGAAAGAACGGTGTTTGTGAGATTCCAAAGTGAATGTGAGTGCAGGTGAAGACTAGTTAGAAAGAGATTATCCTTGTTGTTGTAATATGTGTTTTCCATGTTTTCCATGTAAGCATTAAGGGAGAGTATTGGAAGTAATGCTTCCATGTGTTGTCATGATTTGGCATTGAGAGTTCCCAAGCGTCAATCTAGAAGTTGTTTTTTCCTATGTATGAGTTGTAGTTATGATCTAGATGTGTGGAAGTCAAAGATTTATGTCCTATATATGTGTAACAGTTGTGATCAATAAATATATCATAGTGTGTACTTTGTGTTGTGTGTAATCGATCTTTAATCAATGAATTTAATTAAATGTACAAAAAATACATAACTAGATTCGAAGTAAATCTCAATCTTTCATTTATGTATAGTATCAAAAATATTTTAGAATATTTTATGGAGATTAAATCCTTAACATCCACCTTATAAATATATTAAAATATAGAAATACTTATTTCAAAATAAACATACCTATTGACATAGAAATTTAATTTAAAGAAAACAATTTAACCAAAACTGATCCAAATCTTGGGAGGGGCAAAAATCTAGGAGACCTAAACACCAAAAGATGAAAGAAACCACACAATATTTAAAATAAGTATTGAAGGTACAAGGAAGATCACCATTCAAGAAATTATTTATATATTGAAAGAAACTTTGACCACTACATTGTCGAGGATGAAACTATCCTTTAACAAAGTAAGACTTGTTATTTATAGACTTTTTTAAGTTACAATACTAGGAGTAATATCATGAATGGATGTCACCTTCCATAATTAGTAATAGTAATGCAAGGTCAAAATTCTCAATCATAACAAGGCCATATGGAAACGTTCATGATACATGCATCACTAGTATGTTGGAAAACTGATTTACTATCACAAAAATGTTTCCATGTCATAGATATATATGGCTACCAAATTATATCAAATGTGAGGAAATATACTTGAGGAGTGAAATGTTTGAAGTAGTTAAAACTAAAATATTATTACCGTAGAATATTCCATCTTTCAACAGTAAGATGTCAAAATAAAGTATCAAGAATTGCATAGAAATAAAGTGGTCCAAATTGGATAGCAATTTAATAGTGAGTATTGATTTTTTAATTTTAATAGAAATAGAAATCAAGATAAAAAAGACGACCTCCTACCTCAAAGAAACGATACATCACAAAATAATAATCACAGCGTTTTACATTTTTAACCATAATTTTATGAAAATATAAGGTAATTTAAAATTAATATATCATATAGAACTCGAAATATAAGATTAATTTAAAATTAATATATCATATAGAAGTCAAACTATAAAGAAGGTTTCTTATCTTAAAAAAACAAATTCTTTTGGAAATCATTATAGTTCATGTGGTTTTAAATAAGATTTAATTTTAATATATTATCCAATTTAAAACATTATATTATAAATTAATTAATTTTTTTATTTATATGGATATATACTTTATTTTTTTAAAGGTATGTGTGTTTAATTTATATATTAATTCTTTTTATAGTTAATACAATTATATAAATAAATGTTTCGTAAAAGGAATAAGCATGAATTCTAATAAATATCAACACAATTATCTTATTTTATCATGAAGATTCTTAATTTCTAAATCTATTTTCAATTACAATATGATAGACCATTATCATGGCTTATCAATACCATATGACTAAAAAATGATAAATCATCTGATATGATACCTTTTCAGGTGAGTTGTTTTTTTAACGAGTTTGGGTAAAAAGGACATTACTTTTGTTGAAAATAGCAACACGAAATGCTATAAATAGAAATGCTAAAAATAGCATTGCTATAAATAGAATTTCAGGTACCAGTGTTGAAAATAGAAAGAAGGAATGATGAAATAAAAATGCTAAAAATAACATTGCTATAAATAGCATTTCGAGATACATTACAATTTTAGTTAGGTCCTGAACTAAAATTGAGAACAAAAACTTGAATTTGATCTTAGCAGTTATTTGAAAAATAATTAATTAATTCATTTTGAGTTAATTAGTTGGAGAAAATGAAACATGAAGTCTATGTGAAGACATGCAACAGTTATCCCTTTGATTGAGGAAGTTACCCCTTAATTAAGGAGATCGGGATGAGTTGTACTTTGAGTTGTAATTAGTTAGCCCATTTAACTGAGTTAAGTCCAGTTAGATTAGTTTCAACAGTTTGTAGAATTGATTGTGAGTTCAGTTAGTTAATGC
Organism: Pinus tabuliformis; assembly: GCA_031772625.1. Classification (NCBI taxonomy): domain Eukaryota; kingdom Viridiplantae; phylum Streptophyta; class Pinopsida; order Pinales; family Pinaceae; genus Pinus; species Pinus tabuliformis. The sequence continues at coordinate 98,113,002 of CM062820.1, forward strand.
ATGCATGCATGTAACTAGTGTACTTTAGATAACTGAATATTCTCTCATAAATAACTCATGCATGTCAGTTCAGTCAAAGACCTAGTTGAGATTAGAGGATGGGACAGTGTACTATCAGTTGGAGGAATTTTCCTATATAAAAAACTCATCCATGTAGAAGGAATGATCTCCTTGAGGATTGCGCAGTTATTTTAAGGGAGGCATATGTGTTGTCTATTTTGTCTATGAGTAGTAATGAGGGATTGTACTGAGAGATGGATAGCTTATGAGCTAAATCTTTGTGTAATCCTGAGATATTTCCACTTGTATGATAATACAAATAGCGGGGTTTTTAGCTGAGGCTTTCCCCAGAGTATTCTTTTGTGTTTCATGTGTGATTGAATATTCTTCTCTGTTATATGTGTTATGTTTGATCTTGCTCAAAATTGATTAAGCTTCTGCAAGTTTGATTGTAGAAGTAGATTAAGTATTATTCTTTAGTACATTGCATAATCAGTTTAATCTACAGTGAGAATTTCTACATGGTATCAGAGCAAAGGTGATCAAAGCAAAGAACAGTATACAAATAAGGGAGAAGTTTGAAGTTTGAAGTTCCTGATTATAGAAATCAAATTCTTATCACATCTCAAATTTCACCAATGGTGTTTAACGATTTGAGACTCAAGTATGCCTTTGATGGCAACTCAAATTATATAACGTGGAAGGATCACATGGAAGCGATATTAGAGGGCAACGGGTTGAAGGACTTCATTGATCAAGAAGTCCCCAAGCCATCAGCTGCTAATGCCCAAGAATTGGTGGAATGGAAGAAATGTGTGGCTAGAGCGAGGAGGATTCTCTGGAGGGAGTTCGAGACCACATTGTCTCGAGTCTTCGTGGGAAGGAGACACCATTTTCAATGTGGAAAACATTAAAGGATCTATATTAGAAAAAAAATAATCAGAGGAAGTTGGTGCTAAAAGACAAGCTTCAGAAAATCGAGTGTGAGAAGGGCGACACGATCTCTACATATCTGAACAAGCTTACCACCTGCAGGGACGATCTTGGAAGTGTAGGAATCACAATAGACAATGATGACATGGTGTTTCTTGCTCTCCTCGGTCTTCCCACGAGCTGGCATAGCTACCAAGACTCAGTGAATGGAAAAGAGAAACTGCCAGATTGGGAATGACTGTGGTTAGATCTGATGTAGGAGGAGATCGTGAGAAGCACCAAAGATAGTTCTTCATCCAAGGAGGATGAAGAAAATTGTGCCTTAGCGAGTAAGGCAAAGAAAGGGAAGGAGAAGGATTCTCATCCCAAATCGATTTCTTCTCATGGAGGAAAGAATATTGACAAATCTAAAGTGCGATGCTTTAATTGTCATGAGGTGGGTCATTGTTCAAATAATTGTCCATTGAAGAAATCCAAGAAGTGATCCAAGGAAGGATCTGAAGGTAAGTCATTGGCCTCTCAGTTCGATTTGGATTTTACCCTCATCGCATGCATGGTTTCATCGATGATGGGTTGTGGTTGCTTTCTTGATAGTGGAGCTTCATTCCACATGATTGGCGATAAGAGTATGTTAATACCTTGGAGGAGAAAGACCTCAAGATACTCATAGCAATGGATAATGATGAAAAGTATAGTGTTGCGGGTCTGGGCACAGTTTCTTTTCAGAGGGAGCATGGAGCTCGTATTACTTTGACAAATGTGAAGTATGTCACTACTACATGTAGGGGGGTTTTAAGACAATATCTAAGACAATATTTGAGTCAATTGTCTTAACTTAAGACAAAAAGAAACTTGTGTATTGTCTTAATTATTGTCTCTAAGCGGGTGTCTCAAAATATAATGTCTCAAAAATTTGTCTCTATAAAGACCATATAGAACACATATTATTATTGTCTCTATAAAGACAAGAATTATTGTCTATTAAGAGACAATTTGATTTGTCTCTCTAGAGACAATTTCATTTGTATCTCTAGAGACAACTTCATTTGTGTCTCTTTAGAGACAATTACATTTTTGTCTTTTTAGAGACAATAGCTGATATTAAAAACATATTGTCTCTATAGAGACTATATGTCCATAATTCAAACTATTGTCTCTCTAGAGACACTATAAAAAAATATTTAAAAATAAATAAAAAAAGTCATAATTGAAACTATTGTCTCTCTAGAGACAACATAAAAAATTATTTAAAAATAAAAATAAAAAAAATCATTTGGAATGTTCTTTCAAAGTGGTTTCACATTAAAAGTTCACAAATAGTACTCATGTATGAGAGAAACCACCACAAAAATTCTTGTTTGATAGAAACAAGTGCATATGGGTTATCAATATTACCTTTGTTTAGCAAGAGGGTATTCAATTCATTACTAAATTTACGCCCAAGTTTTACTACTTCAAATGGGAGTCAGAAGTTTGGATTTAAGATGCTACCTTAGATTTGATAAGTGTTCCATCTCCCAGTATTACTACAGTTAAAGAAGAATCTATAGACTATTGAATGGAAATGACTTTAGATTTAGACAATGCAAATCTTTATGCAGAAATAAATTGAGAACCCAATTAATTAAATGGCGATACCTTTATGTGTTTGACAGACAAAATACCCACAAGAATACCCAGGCAGGCTTTATAGCCACGGTTATCAATTGTACAAGATTGTAGGAATTTCGTTGGTGGCAGGTATGGGTTAGTTTTATGCTTTAGTCATGTTATCAAAAATATAGCTTCATCGCTCAACTGGATTATGCAGTATTATAGATTGAGTATGATATCTAGAACTGGATTACATAGTATTATAGAGTGAGTATTCTTTCACTTGAACGGTCTATAATGGAATGTTTTTATGCCTACCTAGTTATTTTAACTTCTTTTTCAAAATATTTTTGATCATTGTTGAAAATTAATACTCTAAACAGACTCATCACAAATATTCTTTAACTGACAACTTATCAAAAGCTTGTGATGTTTCTTATGTAGCCTGTGAATTATTTTGATTTTAACCAAGGAAGAATCGCTTATTACGTAGGGTCAACCAATAGTTTTTACCACGGAAACATTGACAACTGCAACAAAAAGTGTCCAGATGAAAACAATATTGCAAATGGAGGATTTGGCCCATATACAAGGTATTAGTGCTTACTTTAGAATATCATTTATTCTAATAGTCTAGCAGGTAAACTGTTCATTGTATAAGCTTTGTGTAAACCAATTTCAGAGTTAAAATAAAACCTCAGACATAGCTAGAATTTTCAGAGAAAGTTTTTACAAGCCATAATATATTACAAGCAACAATCATCGCAACTAGTATTCCCCCAATAGTACACAATGAAAGGCACTTGATCATTCTTGAAATATTTGAAGAGTACAAAAAGTTCTTGTGCAAAATGTGCAAGAGTATATGACGGAAAAAATTGTCTTAGCATATAAAAATAGCTCTGTAATGGAGTTGAACTAAGATAGCTTAGCCAACTCCACCGATAAAAACATCTGCACAGTACCCAAATCACATATAGAGAGATGCGATAATGCTATTCTAAGCCCCGAATACAAATCAAAATTAAATGTCGAAACTCAATAGCAAACTCCAATGATACAAAACTAATTGAATCCTCCAATCCCTAAATATGCAAAAGAATCTTAACAAAGCTATTCAAAAGCATCATCATCATCATCTAGAAGGGGTTGGGCCATAGCTGCTACAAGGTTTTCCTCGTACCTGACAACATAAAATATTGGAAGCCAAAGTTTCAATCTTTTAGAAATGGAACAAATTATCTCAACAAAAGTTAACAAAAAATAATAAGAAAATAGCATTCTACTTACTGCTGCTGGGTTGCAAGGTCTATCTAAACCTCAGGAGGAGCAAGAGCATGTGACTCCACAAAATGAAGGTTTGGATCCCTATAAAAATAACCCATTATAGAATCATTGCAAATTTTTTAATATAACATTCATATTAGGGAGCAAAGGCTCACCCTGAGAACTTCCATGCCAAGTACATGAATAGCTTCTCAATGTTATAGTTACTTTTTGCAGATATCTCATAGTACTGAAGATTCTTCTTTCTATGAAAAGTAACTTGCTTAGCTTTCACTTGCCTATTCTTCACATCAAACTTGTTTCCACAAAGAACAATAGGAATGTTCTCACACACTGTGAAATTCACAAAGATATTTAGCTAATCGGTTCAGGCGGTTGTGCCACTACACAATTAAGGAACCTTCATTTCTACTTAGAGATCCAACCCCTCTGAAAAAGAGATACCTGCAAAGATCTTTGTGCCACGTTGGGACATTCTTGTAAGTCAATTATGCAGTAACATCAAACATGATAACTTCACATTGCCCATGAATACTGTAACAAACAAAATCCCAATCAGTAAATAAGAAGGAAACAAATAAATAGAATTGGAAAAACACAGAACCCTCGCCAATTCAATCAGGAAAACAGAAACATGAAAAGCAAACCAGTATTGATCAAAACAACCAATAATAGAGTCTGTCTATAAATTCAAAATTAAACTAAATTAAAATTCAAATAAATATAAGTGGAAAAATACAGAACCCTTGCCAGTTCAACGAGGAAAATGCCAACAGAAGCAGGAAGAGAAAACCAGTATTGATCAAAACAACCAATAACATAGTCTGTCTATAAATTCAAAATTAAATTAAATTAAAATTCAAAATAAAGAGGCATAAACGAGTAAAACAGAGTGCTGATAAAAAGGAACCAAAAGAGGGCTCATATTTGCTCCATTGTCATTGATATTGAGGTTAAAAGGTGTTGCTACTGAGCCCACACTACATACATATCAACACGGGAAAATAGAATTGATAAGTCAAAAGTTCTCTTGGCATCGATCCAAGTTTAAAACCATGTAGGACCTTTTAAACAAAAAGTTGAAAAGGCACCCCCAAAGCTCAAATGTACAGTGCTCCAATCAACAGGTGTCTACTACACCTGCAGAGGATGACAAAAAACACTACTTTCGTAAAGTCCCAAGAGGCCCGATTTCAAGTGAAAATCAAAATTAGTCTGGCAAAATGCAGAAATGGGAAAATAATCAAACTAATTATTGACGTACCTTAACCAAATTTTGTCATTAAACCTTACCTCACTGAGCTATAAAGTTGGGTCAGCATTTCATCGTTGGCTTTCTCAACTTGACAAAGCACCACAGCCTGCAAATCATCAAATCATCAATTCAAGTATCATGGACTGAATAAACACTGAGCTCCTGTATGGTTGTATTGTGTGCTCATCCACATGGATGTCTTACTTTGGGAACATTTGCAGCAAGAGGCCATAGCTCCCAATCCTGTGAAGAGCAATCTATGTACGCCTAATTGATGTAGTGTCTACGCCAATTGACATATAATAGATTTGTGAGTGTATATTTCCACGGCCACTGGTCATGCTGATATAAAAGTTTTTGGATATATATTGTGTGCTAGTTTATTGATTTTCTAATGATGTCACCACCCTTTATCACAGACTCAAGTAAAACATGCTGATATACATTTTTTTTTGGATATATATTGTGTGCCAATTTATTGATTTTCTAATGGTGTCACAACCCTTTATCATTTGTCACGGACTCAATTAAAACATGATGATATAAAAGTTTTTGGATATATATTGTGTGCCAATTTATTGATTTACAAATGGTGTCACCACCCTTTATCACAGACTCAAGTAAAACATACTGATATAAAAAGTTTTTGAATATATATTGTGTACTAGTTTATTGATTTTCTAATGGTCTCGCCACCCTTTATCAGAGACTCAAGTAAAATATGAGCCCCTTCATCACAGACTCATGTAAAGCATGAGCCCCTTTACTTGAGTGCATGATGAGTAATGAGACCACTACTCGAAACCTAGAACATCAAGAACATTAGTAAACTTGGGCACAACATATATCCAAAAAATAGTCTCAAATTTAAGCTTCAGGAAAAATCAACGTGATTTGTTGGCGCAATGTTGAAATAAGATAGTCTATGAAATCATCGTGAGCATATTGCCAGGAATCAACCTCCACAGGGAGCAAATAATTGTTGATGTAGTCGTTTCTTCCGATGGACATTAAATAGCTGGATTCACTAAAGAATTTCTCCGCTTTGGCATGCCCGGTTTTATTGGAAATGGACATCTTGGTCCCTTGAAACAACTCTATTTGGCTCAACAAACAGAGTCGTTGAATCTACGTGAGAATACAATCAATAGGTGAGAAAATGAAATTAACCAAAAAAAAAAACCAGAGGAGCGAGTAATGTTGAGTAGTTATTACAAAAAGATATCATGTTTCGTGTAGAATGCCTCCGCCACCCAAAGCATAGTTGACACCTTGTATCAACACGATGTTGTCATCAGTGGATGGATCCAGGATCGGCACCAGAATTGGCAAACTTGTCTTCTCAGCTGCAATATTGGCAACACCCAATCAAATCAATACCTCCAAAATGCCCAATATACAAATAAATATTCACAAGGTGAAACAAGTTGAATTGTGGAATGGGGATGTAATAAATACCAAATATATCACAAATGGTTCGACCATTGGTGTATCTACTGGTAGGCATTCTGTTACCATAATCAATGCCATACCATGGATAATTGGACTTGGCTAGACTCTGTGGCAGGTGATTGTTGTTTCCAGAATCTGACAAAGAGTCCTCGAATACAAAGGATACAGGCTTTATCTCTCTTCTGCTTCACCTATGATAGCGTTTAACGCCACCACCATTGTGATTGCCATGAAACATGTACTCACTGCCTCAATCACAAGCCTCTCCATTACTCCCCTCATATACTCAAAATGCTCTGTTGCAATTGCTGTTGTGTTCGAATTACACGTCACGATCCTCTGGTATGTATAATAAAAGGTGGTGATTTTAGTATTGTTGTCCGATACATAGAGTCAAGTATGAATATGACAAGCAATAGACGAAAAGTGGAGGAGCAAGTATTAGAATGAATAATCGTTAAGGTGTACTATTCAAAACAGCTTCCACATAACCACAGACTTGCATGCAGAGGGTGGAGGAGTGGTCTTCATGGGCTACTGATATTTTTTACATCGCTGGAAATCATCCCCACCACCTTCCTTATTCCGTGTCATATGGACAGGAGGTATAATTGTGTTTTCCACCTCAGATTACCAATCTTTACATAATGATCCACTACCAAAGGCTTTCTCTGCCTCTATAATAGCCCGCACCAAGGATGATTAGGTAGACACATCAGATGGGATTTCCATATGTACTACATAGAGGGACAAAGAAAGTACTGGAGACAGCTCGTCCAAAAAAAGAATGACACACATATACGGATAGATATGGAAATGGTAGTGAGAAAATCCTATCAGATTTGGTTAAGTGGAAATTTTTTAAAGTTGAATATTTTCAGGGAAGTACATACAACCTTACTCACTGATGAGATATATATATGTGTGAGGGTATAAAAACCGATAGAGCTAATTAAAAATTTAAAATTAGCTGATGAAAGAGATCATGTCATAGCTAAAATGATGGTTAAGAAAGTCATCCAGAACATGCCAACCCATGTGTCACGAGTACCAAAACATGAAAACTCGAGTCCATACCATTCCAGAGAATTCTAGAGCAAGGAGTCGGAAAACCGAAACCTTACCGGAAATTAACCCCAGAAAAACCAGGAGACCTGCAAACCTAAGGACCCATCTAGAACCCTGAACCTAAGAGCTGTCCAAGTGAAACGAAAATGGAAAAGCCTTAGACTGTAGCAGGAAATATGCTAAAAACAAATACCATAGTATCATGGAAATCAGGAACAATCAGGATAGCAGCATATACAGCTATAGCATATACACCAAGAATTCCCTATTCTACAGCGAGCATCAGTGCATGGCCGGGAAATAATGAAATGGTTTGTAAATATTGTGCATGGGAATTTTGAAACAAAGACTTCCTTAAATATCAGGTAAGAACTCTGCAATAGTAATTCTAACTGAGCAAAAAGCATTTTAGCTTTACCATATCAATTTCAAGGAGTAAGGAAGCACTTAGATTGAAACTAAAAAACCATAGAAAGGATATGGAAAAAACTGAAATATAGTAGCACAACTCATCAGATACAGGAAGGAGAACTGATACCATACCTCTGTGCTCCGCGCGAGGCCTTCATTGCAAAAAAGAGAAGCCTGAACCATCAATACCGCCTGCAAATCCAGACCCAACGAAGAATGCTCCTCTTCAACAGGAAATCTCAGAACCGAAATAAGACTGATACTCACTTAAATGGGGAAATAAGGTTATCAAATACCCATCCGAAGCAGAATTAAGATGACCAGAACCATACTTTCTCCTGATATACTCCAAAGAGTAAGACAGAAAGAAAAGGTTCAGTCCATGCTAAACATGGACGAGAAAAGAAACCCGCTCAGGATGATGAGAAGAGGATTAAAACTGGCAGGCATCTATAATCATGGAGACTCAAATCTATGGTCATGGATGCGAGTAAGCAAAAAGGTGAAAGATCAATGAATGAAATGAAAATGTGAGAAAGTCCCGCAATTGTCAGGGCATAACTAGTATGTGAAGCACCAAAAAATATCTAACCAATTTAGAATCATACCACTTGCTAGGCAGAACAGAAAGGGAAAGGCCATACGCCAGACTAAAGATGGCCACGTGCAGCTACAAGGATAAAAACTGAGATCCACTCGTCTAGACAGGAAACATTAATGGTAGACTAAGACCAAAATGATGTTATGATTCATGAAGACATCTTACCTGAAAAATAAAAGACACGCGTAGGATCAGCTGGATATAGGGAATGCCACGCGCAAAGACATGGGTCATAGCCATAAATCAAATGCAGAGAGATATTTCGCATTCAAAGCCATGCGCCGAGAGATGGTTCAAGGCATAAGGCCTCGCACAGAGCAGCAGAGTTCTCATGTTGTGCTTCAACATCCATTTTCACTCAAACAACTTTATCCATCGCTGCGAGCCACTGGAATCCTACAATTTGGCTGTGTACACATGTTCTCTAATTTTTAGTGGACATTGCCGTGCAACGTTGGGTGGGGCGCTTAACTTTGCCTGAAAATTCATGAATTAATGTTATATAATTTCTCGTATAAATATAAAACATATGGTGTTTTCTATTTGTCAGATGGGAAAAAACTGTGATCAAATCTGTTTAAACTAATTTTTTTGAATATATATAATTCCGGTACCCTGAAAAGCTTGAGAATAGTTAGATTGTAAAAAATGCACTCCTCAAATTTATGATTCTAACAAAATCACTACAAAATTCCAGGCAAATTATAACAGAAAATATACTTATAAGGTAGCATTAACAGAGTTAATAATTTAACTAGCATTGGAAAACTAAGTCAATACTACCTAATTTAACTAGCATTTATTTTCAAATAATCAAGTATCAAAACCAACGAGTTACGATGATATCTATGTGAATCGTAAAAGTAAGTCAATACTACCCAATTTAGCTAGCACTATAATTATTATTCAAAGACACAATGATAAGCATTAAAATTTTGTTGAATACATCTAGTTACTTGTCATGTCTTCATTGCTTAGTTTTGGTACAATTATAGAGTATCACATTGTGATGTAAATGTAGTATAAATTAAAAATTTTAAATTACACCATTTATTACTATATCTACTAAACATAATACAATGACCACAAGGTACCACTACTCATACTGACATGAAAAATAATTGAGCTACCACTATAAAAAATAGATTTTCACTAACATGAACATAAGTAAATTAGGGATTACTTTTTCACATGTATAAAAAACTATATAGATATGGTTTCCCATTGTTACTTCTATCACACTACTTATGAAAACACTTACTTAAAGACAATCTCCCCTTAACAATAAGCATATGATTATGGAAGCAACCTAATTTAATAATATAAAAGAGAAACACATTTATTATATTGGGACAAATATACTAACCTTGGATGTATCAAGGGAGGAATGGGGTCATATTACTATAAGTGAAAAGCTCTTTTACAATGTGAACTTTTGAGTAAATTTTTGCATCATATTTATCATCTCAGCACTTATAGATCTATGTGAGTTCTCTTAAACAATTTTATCTTAATTGTTTTAAAACTAACATCGGACATTAAGTCAAGCTGACTATTCACTTTACAAGGCAGAGAATATGTCAACTTGGCAGTTACCTGCATTATAACTTAATATTAAATACTATTCTTATTTTTTATATTAATATGAATGCTTCTAATATTTAATATATTGTTAAGTAGATTACCCATTGAATAATTAGTGAAGTATCTAATATTGGATGAGAGAGTTGTAAGGCTAAAATTTTGGCTACCACAGGTTAAATTTGGTGTTTGTATCATGTCATGCAAAATTAGATTTCACACCTCTCTAGGAATCAATCAAAATAATTTACATATACCAATCAAAGGCATCCAATAGATGGTTAAAGTAGTGGTTGGGAGGATTTCATTTTCAAAAACATCCAAAGGTTTCCAAACTAGAGAAACAAGGGCATGTGTTTTATTTATGGGCTAACATTTGAAAATTTTCTATGAGAAGAGGAGTTGGTGGGAGTCCTTATGGCAACGGCTTGCACCTCTTCCTTTATTTCTTAAATTAGGCTTGAGATAAGTGATTATATATATATGATACATATAATATGCAAAGATCTCACAACACAATAATATTGAACATTTGCATGAGACATAACTTAATTTATTTTCAATATATTTTTTCCTTAAAAAAGGCAATATATGCTACCATGATGCAATACAATGATTCACAAACATTGGGCACCAAACAAATGAATTGGACCATGTATGTTATGTACGATCACAATCGTCCACAATAAACTATGATTATTGGCCACTCTGCAATCAAAGGCACAATGCAGGGACAACATGTATCCATCTTGGAGGACAGTGGGGAAACCCAAAATTTTATTGATGCACAGTTGGTGGAGTGTAGAGGCATTCATAGATTGATATATATGTTGAACAACATGGGCAAGAGAGGATGCCCATGCTTCGCATCAGTTGTCTTCTTGACTATTGGTTAGATATGTTGAGGATATGGTCGATGGGTCGATATTGAAGTCAAAATTCTCCCTTAACCCTTTAGCCAAAAAGATGTCTCCTCAAGTATCTCCAATAATATCATATGAAGAGTCATAATATTTAACTTGGAATTATGGCCCACCATGATCATATAATAATTAATTGAAATAGTAGTAGACCCCAATTTAGAGATTGGGTGGATCATATGGTGGGACTATGCTAGTGGGAACCCTAAATAAATGACTTGAAACCCCCTTGATTTTCTACCTTGATGACATTCATCTCCCAAATTTCTTGTTGGATACACAAGTCCTGAAAACATGACAAGGAAGATGAGAGGAAGTTGACAAGGACATTAGGTTGCCATAGAACATCATAAAGTGCATCCACATGGATGAACATGGGATGGGAATTAAGGTCATAAAGTCATAAAGGTCACAAAGGTGCATCAAAATATTTTTGGAGTGTACCAAAGGTAAATATACAATTCTTGTCTCATATAAATTAAAATATACCTTTATTGTGGTGATCGTATCCACAAGATTCTTAGAACTATCGGTATAGTGTTTTGCAATGAATGAATAAGCAAGAAAAGGGGGAAAGTATCTAACACCTGTACACTCAAGGCTAGTCTACAATTGATGTTACATTACCTTGGAATCTCCACCATATTTGGGTAACTCGAATTCTCCATGCACTAGATATTTGGGTTGATTGACCAATTAACTAGATGATCACTGAGTTTGACTAAAGTCCCACTGCATAATTGGCCTTCCACTAGTATGGGCTCTGAAATGTTCCATGACAAGTGCTTATTCTTGGGGCTTGGTTTTCAAGGCAAAGTCCAAAGTTCACTCTAGACTAACTATGATCATCAATAACCACTTGGTGAATGCTAGTAGTTAACCAGTAAACCAACCACACAAGAATTTGAAACTGAACAGGTCAAAATGAAAATTAAGTATGTTAACGCAAGAGTTTAATAAGAACTTGAATTTAGTTACTCGTGCCTACTAGGGAGATATTTCCATTAAAGGAAATCATAACGCAAGAAACAACACAACAAAGTATAAGTGGTCTGAATGATGATGTTACCAAATATGTAAGTGAAGGACTTGGAAATTTATAGTGATAATGGGAATGATAGATCTCGAATAGAGCATGATGATGTTGTTAGGGAGGGATATATCATTGTTGAGGGATGGATTTAGTTTCTAAAAGGGTCTCAACTCAATCTACCTAGTTGGATGGATTATTTATCTTAGATACATTGAGATTGGTTAAATTCAACTTATTGGGTTCATGAGGGTAGGAGAGGGAGGCGAAATAGAGGTGGGAAGCTTAACAGTCATCCAGAAGGAAAATATATGCCTGCATTTAAAGGTAAAGGGAATGCTAGGGGGGTAATTTGATTCAAACAAAGGGTGAATTATGCTTCCCTAAATGGGCATCATGAGACTATGTTTAAGATTCACCATTCTGAAGCTGTGAGAAGACTAGAGTGTAAGCACAAGAGAGAAGCTAAACATATTGTGGGTTGTGAAGAGGACCAAGAAGGCCCTTTCTGGTTCTTCCTCTTTTATAGTGGAGACAAAAGATTTAAGAGTGTTTATAAGGTAGCAGTAAATATGAGATTGATTGTCAAGCATATACTGGCAGGGGTGTTGTTGGACTGTCATAGTGGAAGAAATGATCTAATGGATCAAATGAATGTCTACTGGAAAATAAAATTTCAATGTTGAGGTGCAACTTGGGAGGGGTAGCTGATGGTTCCCTATGTTAGGTCAAGTGCTTGCAATGGATTAAGGATCAACTTCTGCTGCAAATTCTCATGAGGAATATGATTATCCAATAATTTCACCTGAAGAATTGGAAGTCAAAGTGTAGGACTCATTATAAAGAAGTGGCTCAAACAATAACCACTAAGTTTTGAATGGGATCTAAAATTTGACTTTCTCAAATTTGAATTAAGTTGGAACCACTCTGAAACAACTCGAAACAATTAATGTTAATATTAAAAATTTAAGTAAAAGTTGGCATTATCCTTATCTTTCCTTTTCAAAAAGGAAAGATAAGGAGAATGTCAACTTTTACTTTAACTTTAAAAATTAAATATTACCATTAATTACCAGGGTTAGGTTTTGTAGGGCCTTCGAGTTAATAATTTTTTTTTTCCTTTTCAATATTTTTTATTAAAAAATTATTATTTGGTGGTCATTAGCTATGTTGCACTACATTCTTTAGAATTGGTTAGTTTATTAGAGAACTAGTGAATTTGGTGTTTTAAGGTCAGTTCAATACAAGACCGACCTTAGCCAATCTGAACCACCAAACTAGACTAGTACAACTCTAAAACCTTTGGGACCAAACAATTCCACTAGTTCTAGGCTAGTTCCAATAAGAGTTTTCCCTTCTCATCTTCCTCTGAAGTTGTTTTGTTGGATCCTTTCAAGAATGGTTATTTGGAAAGTGCCATAAACTGTCGAATTGTTGTGAGCACCTAAGATCATAAGTAGTTAAGCCTTGGCAGACAGAAATTTACAAGGACCTAGTACAGACATCGCAAAAGATATTTAGTGAGGATGTGCATGCAAGGAACTATTACAGACCTCCCAAGATACTTAGTGAGGACGTGCATGACCAAAAAAGCATAAAAAAAATATGCACCCTCAAAAACCATGCCCAAAACATTGAAGTGTGGTGCAAAATAGAGAGCGCGACGCATTGGGTTCTTGGCACGGCGCACACAGTTCAGAGCCTGAAATTGTGTCAAATCTCTTCAAATTGCTCATCCCTTGCGTGGAGTTGTTAGGTAGGGCCTTCTATTTTGACGTTGCTTCAGATTTTATGATAAGAGATGGTGGTGTAAGGGTGATAAAGGTTGAAACAACAATTCAAACCCTCTTTCTATAAAATAAAACAAATTTGCTGCCAGGGTTTTAGAATTCATAGTTTAGCCACCAAAATCATTTTTCCTTCCAATTGTTACCTTATCTTCACCAATCCCTAATTCCCTATCACCTAAAATTCATTACTCCCTTCTCCTACATACTCTATCCCAAATCCTTCAATCTCACACCTCAAAACCTATACAATAATCCTAAACCCTCAAACCCTCTCCCATATTTCCCTATTAAAATTCTCCCAATAATTCTCATTCCTCAATATTGTTTCCCCTTCCTAACAATCCCTAATAGTCCCTGTTGCATTTTTTTTTTCCCTTGGTCTTTGAGGTATTTTGTCCAGTAGTCATGGCACCTGAGCATTCATTGAACTATGATGTGGAAACCCAAAGTGACTCTCCCTTGGAAGAACAAGCATGCCAGAGGCCTCATAAAAGTGGCAGACATGTTAGGGAGGAATCGATCACCCTTAATTGCAGGCCTGCCCTCTTGCTATGTAGTGTTTTCAGCATCAATCATGCTATGAGTTTTGTCAAAAGGCGGCTAGTGTCCAATTTCATCATGAGTTGGCTCGTCTTTTTGTGTTGCACGTGCACGGAGATCAAGCTATCTCGGCTGGTGTCACCTTCACACTTACACCAGAATCTGTCTCATTAGCAACCGGTATACTGAACATTGGTGAACCATGGCACAAGAAACAAAATATTGACCAGCAGCATTATGAGCCATACATCAAAACCAGTTTCTTGAGGCAGCTCAAGGGAGTGTTCCCGTTCTGGTATCTCAAAGATGAATATGATCCACTAATGAGATTGATCATGAAATATTTCAGCTATGAGGGATGGTTCTCTCGTATTTATGCTTATCACATCAGGTTTCTCATGCATTTCACCAGGGTACGGATGATGAACATTTCGTATTTCATTTTCCCGAACATACAGAGGATGACCACCTTTATACAACATAAAACCCCTCAGTAGAAACTTAACAGTGTATATCATTTTGCTCTTATTAAGATTTTGGTGTTCATCAGCTTGGATCGCAGGGCATCACTTGGGATGATTTCATCTCTCGTGACTTCTTCAGAGCTTCACGAGGAGTATCAAAGGTAAAGCATGAAGGTGAACCTTCTCATCAGTATGAGCACCATGAGACTGCTAGTGTGCCGGTATTCATCACATATCAGAGAGGCACCAGACATTTGTTTGCAACGGCAAAGCGAGTGTTATCTCCAGCCGGGGTGGAAGGGGCCTTGCTTCCTCCATCAACATCATAGGTACAGGACAAAGGCAAGAGGCCAAAGCAGGATGAGGGGCCTTCAGGTGAACCATCAGGTGAATGGGAGACCGAGTTCATTCTCCTTCATGATGATGATACAGATACGGGTCCACAAAGCGCCAAACTTAGAGAGATCATCCAGGAGCAGAAATCAGAGATCGAAACCTTATCCCTTGACTTGGAGAGGGCTAGGTGGACCATGAAATACTTGGAGCAAGGGAACAAACAGCTTGAGGATCCGCAAGCGATCATGAAGCTACAGAACATCCGCGAGAATCGCCAAGCTGCACAAAGGAGAAGAGTTGAGTTCACGTCTTTGGAGCAAGAGATTAATGAGGATCGGGAGGCAAATCTCGAGAGAGTTAACATGCACTTAGAGAGGTTGTTGGACAAGTCAGATAAGGACCATGCATTGCTGAGACACATGGCTTTTCACTATAGGGTGCAGAATATGGTGTGCAAGGCCCAAATTAGGAAATTGAAGGCAAAATTGAGGAAGGCAACAAGGAAGCAAAAGAGGCAAAGGGAGCTCGATCATCTTCAAATATTAGCCAAACCCTCTTTAGCCTAGCATCATACTTAATGAGGAAGCTCCACCCCAAATTTCAAGAAATTTGGGGCATTTTTTACATTTTTGCAAATTTTTGTTCAAAAAATAGGGTTTTTCTCCCTGTGTGCCACGCCACGTAGCACGCGCTTATGATTGGGAGCTCTAAATGCAAAAAAGTTTATAGTTGTGGATTTGCATGAAATATTATGGCTGTTGGTGCATGGCCAAGAAGTTTGGGCAAGTTTTGAGTCCTCAGGAGGTCAAAAACACCCTAAAAATGACCTCTCTGCTCCTAATTTCACACACAGAAAGAAGTCTTGGGAGATTGAGGTTTTGGAGGGGCAAATGGGCACCAAATTTAGAAATTCCACTTGGTTTGGAAAGTAGACAGGTAGGGCTTTCCAACAAGCACACTTGGGATCAATTTGGACTTCAGAAATTTCCTCAAAAGGAGCACCAAAGTGGCACGACGCATACAGAAATTGGCGCGACGCACAGAGGTTTTTTGAGCAATTTTCCACCTTCCAGCTTAGAAATTCAGCCAGTTTGACTAGTTTTGCTTTGTGATGTAATTTTTGACTTATCTTGATGTAATTGAGTGAAAATGATGTAATTTTGGTACTTATTTACTTGTTCTAGAGGATTCATTCATTAAAAAAGTGAAAATTTAATGAATGAATAAGTTTCCTACCTTATAGAGGCAAGTTGTTTTGACTGCCTAGATTTTAGTGCTTTGTTTAGAATTTGTTGAAACAACTCCTAGAATGATGAGCTCAACCCCTAGAGGCAAGGGAATGGGTTGGGCTAGTCTATATCATGTATTTTCTAAGTCATTGTCAGGGTTGGACTCTTGGGAAAAGCTTGGCACTCTATTGTACATTCTATCTCTGCATTTTTGGCTAAGGAAAGACCAGGGTTTTGCAGCACTGTTTGGGATCCATGTGGCTTTATGTTTTGATGGTGTGCTTCTCTGAGTAATTTTAAGTTTATCTTGTGTTATGAGTATCATTTTCAAGCTTCGTCTTCTGAATTTGAACAAATGAGTGATTAAGGTAGAATTCATAACTGCTATGCTCTACCTTTGAATTTGTTTAAATTTTCATGTTTTCATCTGTTTAAGGAGAATTCATGAGACTCTCTTACTCTCCTTAGCACCTTATCGGTCTGATATATCCATCTCACTCACTCTAAAGCATCAAAATGACTGCCTTCCTTGCCCCAATCGGAACTTTGCAGAAACTGTGCCTCATCCCCAAGCCCAAATTTGCCTTTCCCATTTTTTCAACAAACCCTAAAAAACTCAAATCAAATCCTTTGCACTTAATACCTAGCCTAAAATCAATTACTAAATCAGTCATCTCCAGCCCCATTGAGTATCATTCGCTGAGATTGACTCGGAGAGAGCCCTCTCCTGTCCTCGTAGGGCTAGCTACGAGGCTGAGCGTGGTTTAATGTGGACCTAGAAACTTGTCTTTTCAGCTTGAGACAAATCTAGGCTCTAACATAGTGGCGACTCCACTGAGGAAGAAAATGGTTTGCTTGTTGATGTCATTGGTTTTCTAAGCTACAGATGGAGCCTGAAGTTATGCCAAGTAGCCTTCGAAACACTTTTGCTTTGCATTAGTGCAAGTAGATAAATGCTGCTTCAGTCAATCTCAGGTCTAGCTTGTAATCGTGACACTCATTTGTGAATCACCCCAGTACTTTTGAGAATTCTAAGCTTGTGGATGATAAGTTTAGGATTTGACGGGCTGATCAAGTTGTTTCTGTTCCTTTGATTTCTTGAAAATAACACGTTGGCTTCAAAGAGATATGCCAGAACTAATCTAGATCCAAATCCTCCTCCTTTCTATGAGAATCCTAATCTGATTTCAAGAATTGTTCGCCAAGAAAGCTCTGTCACTCCCGTGTTTAAATCTCGTTCATGTCCTGCAATTTTTGAGTATCTTGAAGAGCTTGATTTTGATGAAAAGTTTGAATTGTCATTGTTTAAAACCAAGTCTAAAAACGCTCTTGAGTCTATTGTCCCGAATTCGAACTTTCTTGCTGCTCTAAACATTGAAATTTCTAATAAGTCTATTGAAAATTTCATTCTAAGACAACTCCAAACTGACATTGAGGCTGCAAATATAATTGATTTTCTAGAAGCTGCATCTGCAACTCTTGGAGCTGCCACAACTCCATCTAGCTCAAGGGTTCCCATGGAGCCACCTTTCATTCCCACTCTTCCCCCGCAGCCTAATATTGTTGATCAAAAGTCTGCTGTAAATTCACCTCCATCTACTCCTTCTACATCCAAAATTGCTTCACCTCCTCACACACCTCCTGATACACCTCACACATTAGCTGCTCCCACTCCTCCAACATCCCCCAGAACAAATCCACCAAGAGAAATGGCTGCTCGGTTTGCACCTCTTGCGCTGCCTCAAGTTTTGAATGACATGCCCGCAGATTATCAGAGTAAAATTCTTTTGTTTGATGGCATGCCTCAAGGTATCACAGCTCAGCAAAACATGGAAAAAATGACAGATTTCTTCGATCTCCATGAGATCGATGCAGAAAATGTGACCATGAGGTTATTCGTGCAGACTTTTGGTGGCAAGGTAAGAAAATGGTTCAAAGCTTTGCCAACCAGAAGTGTTCCTACATTAGAAGAGCTTAAAAGGCAGTTTTTGGAACGTTGGGAAGTAAAGCAAGATCCGCTGCAAATCGCTTCTAAATATACCAAGATTAAGCGAAATGCTGGTGAGTCCATTCAAGACTATTGTATCAGATTCAATGCGGTTTATAATGCAATTCCGGATGATTTAAAGCCAACTAGAACATCAGCTTTGCTTAAGTTCCCATATGGTTTTGATCCGGACATGGCTTATCAGTTAAGGGAGAGAGATCCAGCTACCTTAGAAGAAATGCAGAAAATTTCCGTTAGCGTTGAGGCAAATTTGAATGACAAGCGAGCTAGATTGAAAGTAGAGAAGAAAGTCTCAATAAAAGAAGAAGCATTTACCTTAGATCAGGTGCTTCACAAGGTAGAAAAGATGACTGAAAGGTTGACACTTGATAAGCCTGAACCGCAGATCCGGAATCCTAATTTCCGTGGCCAGTAGCAGCCATAGTTTAGGATCAAACAGCGTGAGAAGCGAGCACAAGAAACGGCATCACAACAACAACAAGTAAAGACACCTCTTCAACAAAATTTTGTTGGTCCCGAATCTGATGATGAAGACCATGTAATAGGAGAAGAAAATCACTTCTTTACTCCTGATGATATGCCCACATTTATCACTGAAGATGATGAGTATGCAGAAAGTTCAGTGGTACAGCATGATGCAGATTTTATCTTGTCGAATGAAACAGCTCTTGAAGAAGAGTTGGATGAGTATCAAAGAGGTTATATGCATTCCTTGTCCACCCAGCAGCATCAGTATTCCTTAAGAAACAGAAATGTCCCCATCAATCCAATCCAAAAGAGAAAGGAAGGTCTAGCATCTAAGAATGGATCACCGGTTGAACCAAATAAAGGCAAAGAAGTTGTTGATCTTATGCCTAACAAATATCCATTAGCAAATGAACGAGTCAATCAGCCCATTGTACCAAAAGATAAAGTTGAGAAGAAAGAGGTTCCAGCCAAAGAGGTAGAGAAGACTTCCACTTTTAGTTTAGAAAATGAAATCTCTAAATTGAAGGTATCTATTCCTTTGACATAGCTGATGAGGAACGACGATTATAGAGGGAAGGTTTCCAAAATTCTGAATTTGGATCCAATGTCTGACATGGTGAGTGAGGAAGATGATAAACCTGAACTGATTTTTGGACCAACATTGAATGGTGAGTCTCCTGACAGTGATGTGCCTCCTTTTTATATCAGTTTGAGAGTGCATGAGTTTGTGTTGCATAATGCTATGTTCGATTCTGGCGCTTCCCACAATCTTATGCCAAAATCTGTCATGGAGAAGTTGGGTTTTGGACATTACTAGGAAGTACCATGATCTCTATTCGTTTGATTCTAGCAGGGTGAGATGTATTGGGCTTATTAAAGACTTGGTGGTCAGTTTGGATCAGATTCCGGCTAAGAATATTTCGATGGATGTTGTTGTGGCAGACATTCCTCCATGATTCGGTATGCTTCTTTCAAGGTATTGGGGAGCAAAGAGCAAAGGAACTATGCAACTTGATTTCTCCTATGCAACGATTCCAGTGTTTGGCCAAATGAGAAAATTGTATCGTGAACATAAAATGAAATACATGATTACAAGCAAGGAGAAACCAATTAATCATCTGATTAATTATGTACATACAGATCTAGAGTCTTTTGTTTTGTATTTAGATAGTTTCAATGATATTGATAGGCAGTTAGTTGTAGCAGATGATATCCTAGAAATAGTAGAAAATTTCAGAGAAGTTTTGAAGAGAGAAGGACAAGAACATGGAAATACCGTTCAACAATTAGAAAAAGATGATGGACAGCAAGCAGAAAAAACAGAGGAAAAAGAGTTTCAGCACTTAGAAGAAGAGGAAGATGGCCTGTGGACCATGGATTTCGATGGCGCAATGGGAAATGATGGTGCTGGAATTGGAATTTGGGTACGTAGTCCTTTTTCAGCTCCAAACAAAGTGTCGAGTAATGTACGGGTATGTTCTTACAAACTTTCTTTTGATTGCTCAAACAATGAAGCTGAGTATGAGGCTTTGATTGTTGGCCTAAAGATCATAATAAAGCTGAATGCTAAGAGGATTGTTGTATATGGTGACTCTGAATTGGTGATTAAGCAAGTTAAAGGCGAATATCAAGAAAAGCATCCTCCGATGCGGGCATACCGGAATGTTGTTCTAGACATTTTGAAGCTGTTTTCAGATTACACCTTGACGTGCGTGCCTCGTATTCAAAATAGTATTGCTGATGCACTTGCTAAGGCAGCAAGTAATTTGAAGATTCCTATGAATTCAAGCAATAAATTTGAAATCCATGTGAAGCATCGTCCAACTGTCCCAGACAATCAAAGATATTGGCAAGTTTTCCAAGACGATGAGGAGATTAATGATTTTCTGCAAAAAAAAGGTAAATTCAAAGATACCTCAATTGATGTAGAGCATGATGACAGAAAAGATGATGTGCAGATCAATCAAATGGAAGTGTTGCAGCTCAAGGATAATGTGATTCCTAAAGGCTTGATAGCTTTAGAAGAACTCTTTGATCATGATGACGTAGCCCGCAAACCAACATTGCAACCAACAGAAAAGGGAGCTGAATACGTGAACATTGGAATAGCCAAGCATCCGAAGATGGTAAAGTTGTCCAAAGCATTGCCACCGAAGGTAAAGGCCAAATATATCTGTTTTTTGTCATCTTTTTCCGATGTGTTTGCTTGGGACTATTCTGATTTGAAGACGTATGATACAAATATAGTTCAACACATTATTCCTATTAAGCCTAATAAAAAATCTTTCAGACGGAGGTTAAGAAGGCTTAATCCAAAATTGCTGCCATCAATTGAGAAGGAAGTTAATAGGTTGTACAAATCAGGAATCATTGTTCCCATCCGTTTTTCTGATTGGATATATAATTTGGTTCCCGTGCGAAAGAAGACTGGTGAGATTCGTTTGTGCATTGATTTTCGAAATCTCAACAAAGTTTCATTGAAGGATAATTATCCGCTGCCCAAAATGGATCACATACTTCAACGAGTATTTGGAGAATCTCGCATGTCACTACTCAATGGTTATTCAGGATATAACCAAATTTTAGTCCATGAAGATGACCAAGACAAAACAGCGTTCACTACTTTGTGGGGAACCTTTCATTATGAAAAAATGCCTTTCGGTTTGAAGAACACGGGTGCCACTTTTCAGCGGGCAATGGACTTGGATTTCGCGAATGAGAAGGATGTCTTCTTGGTTGTGTACCTTGATGATTTGACTGTCTTTTCCAAATCAGATGAAGAGCACTTGTATCATTTGAAAATTGTCTTTGAAAAGTGCAGAAAATATGGTGTGTCGCTGAATCCTAAGAAGAGCTTGTTTGCCATGGATGAAGGCAAACTACTTGGGCACATTATCTCAAAAGATGGCATCCATATTGATCCAGCACGTGTGGAAGCGATTCAGCAAATTGACCTGCCCCAAAATAAGAAGGAGATACAATCGTTTAATGGTAAGATGAATTTTATGCGCTTCTTTGTTCCTAATCTTGTTGAATATCTAAGGGAGATTACAAACATGCTTAAGAAGGACAGCCAAGTGTCGTGGATGGAAGAGGCTGTAAAATCTTTCAATTTAGTAAAATTGGCTCTTTCTTCAGCTCCGGTTCTAATCATCCCGGATTATACTCAAGATTTTATATTATTTTTATTTGCATCGAAGCATACTAGGGCAGTTGTATTAATGTAGAAAAAAGATGAGCATGAAAGACCCATTTCTTTTTTCAGCTAGACTATAAGAGATGCTGCTTTGAAATACAATATTATTGAGAAGCAAGCCCTTGCACTTGTAAAAGCATTGAAATATTTCCATGTGTGCATTCTGCATTCCCATATTTTAGCTTATGTTCCTAACATTGCTGTCAAAGATGTTTTGGTTTAGACCGATCCTGAAGGAAGATGTGGCAAGTGGATAGAAGCTTTGCTGGAGTATGATGTGGAGATAAGGCCCACAAAGCTTGTTAAAGGTCAGGGATTGGCAAAGTTGATGGTTGAATCAAATCTGCACGTCCTAGACATAAATTTAATCACTGCTATGTCCAATGAAAATGAGGAAAGTTCATCACTTCAGGTATCAGAAATGTTTGTTCTTTCTCCATGGTATTCAGATATCATATATGTACTTCAGAATTTTTCCGCACCGCCTGGTATGGCTAGAAACAAAGCCAGAACTCTTAAGTTAAAGGCTGCCAAGTTTTGTATTTTGAATTCTGCACATTATTGGAAAGATCCCGGTGGCATTTTGTTAAATTGTTTGGTGGAAGAAGAAGCGAAGCAGGTCATGGAGGATTTCCATAAAGGAGATTGTGGTGGTCACCTTTTTTGGAAAACAACGACAAAAAAAATTCTGAGGGCTGGATACTATTGGCCAACATTGTTTGCTGATGTGTTTAAGGCTGTCAAGAGCTGTCATAACTGCTAGATTTTTGAAGTAAAACAGAAATTACAGCCTTTGCCGCTTAAGCCCATTGAGGTGAGTGCCCCTTTTCAGCATTGGGGGTTGGATTTCATTGGTGAAATTCACCCTTCTTCTTCAAGTCAGCATAGATGGATCCTCATAGCGATGGATTACTTCACGAAGTGGATCGAAGCAATTCCCACTAGGCAAGCTACGGATACAGTAATAATTTCATTCCTTGAGGATAATATTTTGTCTCGTTTTGGTTGCCCGAATAAGTTAATCACTGATAACGTAGCAGTTTTCGAGTCAAAGCAGATGGTTGAGTTTTGTAGTAAATATCATATTACTTTGGGGCACTCAACCGCCTATCATCCACAAGGCAATGGATTGGCGAAGTCTTCCAACAAATCTTTGGTTAATATCATTAAAAAGATGCTGGAAATCAACAAGAAGAGTTGGCATAATAAGCTGGTCCATGCACTTTGGGCAGATCGAGTGAGTCAAAAGAAATCCATTGGTATGTCCCCCTTTGAGTTAGTTTATGGAGTTGATACAATGTTCCCTACCTCTCATGCAGCTCCAATAGTCAAAATTCATCAAGAGGGTGGTAGTGAATAGGATCTAATGTAGAGAAGACTAAATCAAATGATCCACTTATAGCAGACACAGGAGGATGTTTTTCAAAACACATTCAAGTTGCAGGAGAGAATTAAAAAGATTTATGACAGAAAAGAAAAGGTGGACACATTTTAGTTGGATGATGTGGTGTTAAAGTGGGATGCAAGGAATGAGGAAAAGGGCAAGCACAGTAAGTTTGACAATCTCTAGAAAGGTCCTTTTAAGATTGCAACGTATCAGGGTCAAAATGCCTTTCTTTTGAAGGAGCTGAATGGGGAACATTGTCCAGGATGGCCAGTCAATGGTCGGCTACTCAGGCGGTACCTTTTCTAAGCTATTTCTGCTGTCATCATTGTCATTGTAAATACAATTTTATTTCAGTTTCATTGCAAGTATGTGCTGTCATCTTTCCTTCAGTCTGGGGCCCGAGGTGAAGCCTATAATTTTGAAGAAAGATTTCAGTTTTGAGTTTAGTTTGTCAAGTCAGTTTTTCAGTCATTATAGTGTCATTATCGAGTCATTTTGAAGTCAAGTTTCATTCAAATAAATTGAGTCAGAAGTCTTGTATTGTCTGCTGAAATAATGACTCCATAGCCCAATGGATGAAGGCACTGTCTAGCTCTTCCAGAGATTCGCCGTTCTTGGCACCTCCAAGGAGCTACCATCCCCATTGGAGCCAATGTTAGAGTCGGTCTGGTCATCCCTCTGTTAGAGATCAAAACTCTTTTTGCATTTCATTTTTAGGTGTCCCATCTCGCTCACATCAGTTGCATTTCATTAGGAGCATTCCATAAATCTGACGGAATGGCTTTTGTCATTCATCCCCCTCATGCTTTGCACTGTTGGCTTGGGTCTGTCCATCCAAATAAAGTCTTAATAGTCATTTGCAGTATTGTTTCAGTTTCTAGGTCATTACAATAATTTTAGTCATTAGGTCTAGGGTTAGTCAAGCTGTGTCTTCACAAGGTCTAATAAATCCAGCAGGCCAGAGGGAGGTTCTTGATAAGTTGTTATTTAAAAGAGTTTTATCATCATATAGATGGATTATGACTTTTCTTCAAAACTCTATTTTGAAGACAAGTCGACATTTTGTTATTTGTAATAATTTTCCAAAATTTTTAGTTCTTGAAATCTTCAGTCGCAACCCTGGTCTCCTTTGCCAAATCCCATGTCAGCTAGTCCTACAAAAATTTGCCAAGAAATTCATCATTTCAACCAAAATTAAGGAGGAAACAAAAAGTTAGAGTTCTATTAATCGTCAAAAAGTGCCAAATTCAAAACATTACAGAAATGGGTTTTGAAGAAGGAAAAATCAAAACCATCTCTTGTAAAGATATTTCTCAAAGCTATTTATCCCTTTGCAACAAGTGTCTTTCAGAATCTAAGGGAGAAATCGTGTTTTGAAAGTGTAAGAGCAAAACTATGTTTGAAAGAGGCCGAGTGTATGAGTTTAAGGTAGCGCGGTGCATATAACAGGTGGCACGGTGCACTGGGGATTTCTGCCCAGTGTTAATTTGAACGGGCGCGACGCACATAGAGATCACGATGCACTGGGTTCTTGGCATGGCGCACATAGTTCAGAGCCTGAAATTGTGTCAAATCTCTTCAAATTTCTCATCCCTTGAGTGGAGTTGTCAGGTAGGGCCTTCTATTTTGACATTGCTTCAGATTTTATGATAAGAGATGATGGTGTAAGGGTGATAAAGGTTGAAACAACAATTCAAACCCTCTTTCTATAAACTCAAACAAATTTGTTGCTAGGGTTTCAGAATTCATAGTTTAGCCACCAAAATCATTTTTCCTTCCCCTTGTTCCCTTATCTTCACCAATCCCTAATTCCCTATCACCTAAAATTCATTACTCCCTTCTCCTACACACTCTATCCCAAATCCTCCAATCTCACACCTCAAAACCTATGCAATAATCCTAAACCCTCAAACCCTCTCCCATATTTCCCTATTAAAATTCTCCCAATAATTCTCATTCCTCAATATTGTTTCCCCTTCCTAACAATCCCTAATAGTCCCTGTTGCATTTATTTTTTCCCTTGGTGGCAGAAATTGAAATGCTACACCAAAAAGAGCAGTCCAAGTACAATTTATATACAGCAGTAGCTTTGTCTTTGAGGTATTTTGTCCAGTAGTCATGGCATCTGAGCATTCATCGGACTATGAGGTGGAAACCCAAAGTGACTCTCCCTTCGAAGAGAAAGCACCCCAAGGCCTCATAAAAGTGGCATACATGTTACGGAAGAACCGATCACCCTTACAGAATTGCAGGCCTGCCCTCTTGCTATGCAGTGTTTTCAGCATCAGTCATCCTATGAGTTTTGTCAAGAGGTGGCTAGTGTACAATTTCATCATGAGTTGGCTCATCTTTTTGTGTTGCACTTGCATGGAGATCAAGCTATCTTGGCTGGTGTCACCTTCACACTTACACCAGAATCTGTCTCATTAGCAACCGGTATACCGAACATTGATGAACCATGGCACAAGAAACAAAAGATTGACCGACAGCATTATGAGCCAGACATCAAAACCAGTTTCTTGAGGCAGCTCAAGAGGGTGTTCCCATTCCGGTATCTGAAATATGAATATGCTCCACTAATGAGATTAATCATGAAATATTTCAGCTGTGAGGGACGGTTCTCTCGTCTTTATGCTCATCACATCAGGTTGCTCATGCATTTCACCAGGGTACTGATGATGAACATTCTGTATTTCATTTGCCGGAACATAGAGAGGATGACCACCTTTATACAGCATAAAACCCCTTAGTAGCAACTTAACAGTGTATATCATTTTTCTCTGATTAAGGTTTTGGTGGTTCATCAGCTTGGATTGCAGGGCATCACTTGGGATGATTTCATCTCTCGTGACTTCTTGAGAGCTTCACGAGGAGTATCAGAGGAAAATCAATAAGGTGAACCTTCTCATCAGTATGAGCACCATGAGACTGCTAGTGTGCCGGTATTCATCACATATCAGAAAGGCACCAGACATTTGCTTGCAGCGACAAAGCGAGGCTATCTCCACCCGGGGTGGAAGGGGCCTCGCTTCCTCAATCAGCATCACAGGTACAACACAAAGGAAAGAGGCCAAAGTAGGATGCGGGTCCTTCCGGTGAGCCATCAGGTGAATGAGAGATCGAGTTCATTCTCCTTCATGATGATGATACAGATACGGGTCCACAAAGCGCCAAACTTAGAGAGATCATCCAGGAGCAGTAATAAGAGATCGGAGCCTTATCCCTTGACTTGGAGAGGGCTAAGTGGACCATGAAATAGTTGGAGCAAAGGAACAAATAGCTTGAGGATCAACAAGCGATCATGGAGCTACAGAGCATCCGCGGGAATCACCAAGCTACACAAAGGAGAAGAGTTGAGCTCATGTCTTTGGAGCAAGAGATTAATGAGGATCGGGAGGCCAATCTCGAGAGAGTTAACATGCACTTAGAGAGGCTTTTAGAAAAGGCCAATAAGGACCATGCATTGCTGAGACACATGGCTTTTCACTATAGGGTGTGGAATATGGTGTGCAAGGCTCGAAGCAGGAAATTGGAGGCAAAATTAGGGAAGGCAACAAGGAAGCAAAAGAGGCAAAGGGAGCTCGATCATCTTAAGATATTGGCTGAAGCCTCTTTAGCCCAACATCATACTTAGTAAGGAAGATCCAACCCAAATTTCAAGAAATTTGGGGCATTTTTGAAATTTTTGCAAATTTTTGTCCAAAAAACAGGGTTTTTCTCCTTGTGCGCCGCGCCACGTGGCGCGCGCTTATGACTGGGAGCTCCAAATGCAAAAAAGTTTATAGTTGTGGATTTTTCATGAAAAAGTATGGCTATTGGTGCATTGCCAAGAATTTTTGGCAAGTTTTGAGTCCTCAGGAGGTCAAAAACACCCTAAAAATGACCTCTCTACTTCCTAATTTCACACACAGAAAGCAGTCTTGGGAGATTGAGGTTTTGGAGGGGCAAATGGGCACCAAATTCAGAAATTCGACTTGGGTTAGAAAGTAGACAGGCAGGGCTTTCCAAAAAGCACACTTGTCTCAATTTGAACTTCAGCAAATGCCTCAAAAGCAGCATCAAAGTGGCGGAATGCATATAGAAATTGGCGCGGCGCACAGAGGTTTTTTGACCAATTTTCCACCTTCCAGCGCAGAAATTCGGCCAGTTTGACTAGTTTTGCTTTGTGATGTAATTTTTGACTTATCTTGATGTAATTGAGTGAAAATGATGTAATTTTTGTACTTATTTACTTGTTCCAGAGGATTCATTCATTAAAAAAGTGAAAATTTAATGAATGAATCAGTTTCCTACCTTATAGAGGCAAGTTGTTTTGACTGCCTAGATTTTAGTGCTTTGTTTAGAATTGGTTGAAACAGCTCCTAGAATGATGATATCGACCCCTAGAGGCAAGGGAATGGGTTGGGCTAGTCTATATCATGTATTTTCTAAGTCATTGTCAGGGTTGGACTCTTGGGAAAAGATTGGCACTCTATTGTACATTCTATCTCTGCATTTTTGGCTAAGGAAAGACCAGGGTTTTGCAGCACTGTTTGGGATCCATGTGGCTTTATGTTTTGATGGTGTGCTCGTCTGAGTAATTGTAAGTTTATCTTGTATTATGAGTACCATTTTCAAGCTTCTTCTTCTGAATTTGAACAAATGAGTGATTAAGGTAGAATTTATAACTGCTATGCTCTACCTTTGAATTTGTTTAAATTTTCATGTTTTTGTCTGTTTAAGGATAATTCATGAGACTCTCTTGCTCCCCTTAGCTCCTCATTGGTCTGATATATCCATCTCACTCACTCTAAAGCATCAAAACGATTACCTTCCTTGCCCCAATCGGAACTCTGTAGAAACTGTGCCTCATCCCCAAGCCCAAATTTTCCTTTCCCATTTATTCAACAAAACCCTAAAAAACTCAAATCAAATGCTTTGAACTTAATACCCAGCCTAAAATCGGTTGCTAAATCAGTCATCTCCAGCCCCATTGAGTATCTTTCGCTGAGATTGACTCGGAGAGAGCCCTCTCCTGTCCTCGTAGGGCTAGCTACGAGGCTGAGTGTGGTTTGATGTGGACCTAGAACCTTGTCTTTTCAGCCCGAGACAAATCTAGGCTCTAAAAAAAGGAGTCACAAATGTATCTTCTTTGGGTACTCATACCTCTAAAGCATACCATCTCTATGATGAAGTGAATAAGAAGTTTATAATATCTAGAGATGTGATCTTTCTTGAGTCTTCCAAGATTGACAATGTTGTTGAGTGGTAGCTTAATTGTTTGGATATATTCGAACATGCAAAGTATTTTCAAGAGTTTGATAGTGAGATTCCACATCTCCTTCTCTTAGCTCTATAATTTCTATGAAGAGCCTTGAAGAAATCAGGTTGAAGGAAATTCCTTCACTTGCTTTGTCAGGAAAGAGCTAAGAGACTATTGGCAGCAGGTAGCCAAATCTGACAAGCAGTGAGGGTACATGCAAGATACAAAGCAAGGATTAATGCAAAGGAGTAATGCAGAGTAGTGTACTGACTGCATACATATCATCAAACATCTTTCATCCCACTCAGGATGCCTTGCATCATGCCTTGTTAGTCATAATATCGTGTTGGTCACAACCTTAGTATCTTAAATAAACAAGTGGTAATACTCTTCATCTTCTAAGCTATGTAATAAACAAGTGAAAGGTAGCAAGACACATAGATCAAACACTTGGAATGACTTTCAATTCTTGCAACCATGAATGTCATTGAAGACGGAATGATACGAAAATGATAAGCAAACTTTTAAGCTACATTAAGAGGTGTATTTCAAAAGACGTGCTTTGTTTTCCATACCTAGCCTCTAAAGGGTTATGCATCAGATGGAGTCTTCATGCGGTCCTAATATTCTATCATACCTTGGGTTTCTTGGTCTACTTATTTTTCTCCTCAGCTCCTTGAGAGTCATCTATCATGTCATCTTTCTTCATGGCCCTACTTGGGATGAGCCCCTGGGAGGACACATCTATGCAATTTCAGGCTGCAAGGCAGACTGGGTAGTCAAGGGACAAAACTGCAAAGTTTTTGGAGACAGTGGGTTCTGGCTGAGGGAAGGACACTAGAGGTGCATTTTCGAATGGTAAGGGAGGTTGGGATTTCTGCGCATTGCAGGGTTCGAACAAGCAACGAAAAAGCTTGAGGGTTACATATGTGAAGTGTGTAGTTCAGGAAAGTTGGATGAGGCTAGGTTGCTAAGGAAACTCCAAAATTTAGCTAAGTGTGGGATCAGTGGAACTTATGTGAATAGTGATAAAACTTCACTATGATCACACACTTGAAAACTTATCGATACAACATAAACCATCTAGAACATATAACACATACTTCACTTAATGCAACAACCTTTTTGGCAGCTTACAACAAGTGCGGCTTCGATTATAGACTTTGGGAGGATAAAGGCGACACTTGTGTAAGAGTGTGTGAAATGAATGTTAAACATGTCTCATTCTCATAAATATTTCCCCTTGAAGCAAAACAAACCTCCATTTGCATGACAAGCGATTACCCCCATGCCCAAAGATGACACATTCTATGTAAAGATAAATGCATAAACAACTCTTAAGATCGAAAAGGGGAGCTTGAGATCATCAACTTACCAATAAGTGACTAAGGAATGATTTATCACAATATCCATAGTAGGCTCTGAAATTTAAGTGCAGGCCAAAATTTTGGAGGGTGTTGCAATCTCTACAATAGAGCCTTCACCTTCTTGCTAGCTTCGTTTTCAACTAGTGTCTTGAATTCTATGAACTCAGAGAATGTCTCATCTTTATTCCACGTGAAGAAGATCCAACACTTCCATGAGAAGTCATCAATAAAAGTGACAAAATATTTGTGTCTGACAGTGTAGGTTGTCGAGAAAGGTCCTTAAACATCATAGTGGATCCTTGCTAGGACTGCATGTGCTTTGTTGTCTTGATCATGGAATGTGGAGTTTATGTACTTTTGTAATGTACATCCTTTGCATATATACTATTGCTTAAATTCTCCTTTAGAGAGGCGAGTGGTTATTTGTTCTATAATATTCGAGGTACCATGATACAAATGACCAAGTATTTTGTGCCAAAGTTCAATGACATCGCAACCTTCACTTTCTCTGCCTTAGTGCTTAATGTAGCACATTCTTCCTGTTAAACACACATGGGCAGCAAGAGAAAATATGAAAGATAAAACATGCAGTACAATTTTTATTAACAACTGATATACATTTATAGTACATTGTTGTGACCGTTGGGTTTCACATCCCAAGGTCTCTTGGAATACTTAGTCTATTCAGCTTCCACACTAACCCATTTAGGATTAGGTGTCCAACATTCCCCACCTTAATTTGAAGGGTTATGTATGAGTCCAAGAAGAGAGCTGTAATACAAAATGTGCAGAAATGCATGGCAGCACTAGGCTGAATGTGCTCTCTGAAATGTTGGTATAAAGGGCGGTGGTTTAAGGATGACCACCAACACTGGAATGCTTAGTGTAGTTCCTGGAACTCTTCCAAAACTGGCAAGAAACTGAAGTCTTCTGCTAGAGGAAGTGCTCCTATTGTTTTGAAGTGGGAAACCTTCAACCATGAAAGGGAGGTCTCACCTCACATAAAAGGGAAAACTTCAACCTGAAAAGGGAAGTCTCAACCTGTGATGGTTTAAGGATGACCAACAACTCTAGAATGCTTAATGAAATTCCTGGAACTCTTCCAAAACTGGCAAGAAGCTAGAGTCTTCTGCTAGAGGAAGTGTTCTCAATTTTGTTCCTGGAATTCTTCCAAAACTGGCAAGAAGCTGAAGTCTTCTGCTAGAGGAAGTGTCCCAGATTTCCAACTGAAGGCATGTTCAGGCACATCTTTTTCTCTGGCTACAACTCTGAAACTGGTGTGGCAGGTTGTGGCTCAGGCTCGCTTGATGTGACTTTGAAGCTTGTAGATGACCATCATTTCTCCCCCTGTCAGATACAAGGAGAGATGATGGAGAAAACTCAACTGCAAGATTGTTCAATACTCTGGAACAAGTTCTGAAATGTGTTTGGAATATCTTCTTGGCTGTTGATGCCCATTGCCAAGAAGCGATCCATCCAAGATGAATGTTTGTTCTTGCAGGACGTTTGTTTTTGAAGCATCTGTGTGAAGAATGGCTAGTTTTATGACAGTGCTTACATGGATGAAGATCAAAACAGTGATCTTTCATATGGCCAACTTGGTCACAGTGTTGGCATTTCACGATCTGTTGTTTTTGTTGTTGTTGTTGTTGCTGTGGAAGAGGGGTAGAATCTGGAACAGCTGGAGGTGAACTGTCATGAGGAGCAGGTGAACTGTCATGAATAAATCTAGCACTTTGAAACTGAATGGGCTTGGAGTAGTCTGGAATATGAAAGGACAAGTCCTTGTTATATCCAAGACCAGTTCTGTGCTTGTTGTTGACAAGCTGTTCCCAAGGTCTAATGATGGGCTTGGGAAGTGCAGACTGAGTTTCTGCATCTGCATGTACAACTACTGCTTTATTTGAATGAATGGTAACATTATTGACTTGCTGCTGATGGGTGGTTGTCTCAATGTTCTGAACAAAAACAGGTTCAGAATGATGTCTATTTTGTTGTAGCTCTTCCTGTTGTAGCTGTGATTCAAGCTGCAAAAAATCAATCTTTTCCTGTGCATTTTGTAGACAGACTTGAATATCTGTGAGAGAAACTTTGCTGACTTTTAATGTATCATGAGTAGTAGACGACATTAGAGTTTTGAGGAACTCTAATACTTCACTGATTCTAGCCATTTTTTTTTTCTTCAATGTCAGATTTACACCTTACAACTACTACTCAGTGCAGAAAAGTAATACTTATTCACAGTACACAGCAATATCCTTTATACATGTGCAGCAAATGATCAGAGTTCAACTAGCAAGCACCGATTACAATCCATTACATGAAAATAAGAGTTTACTCATGACCAACATTATGTTCTGACAAAACAACCGATAAAACTTTTCTCCATAAAAGATTATAATCAGCCCACCAAACTCTTTATGCAGCAATTAAAGCAAGGAATTAATGCACTATAATGAATTTTAAATACAAAGCCACACTGGGGCAGCAGCAACTGCAAACTTGCTTGAATCCTTCAAATACTCCTTCACTTTCTTGGCTAGTGGAAAAGAATATTCAAGTTCAATAGCGACTGTAACCATTCATGATAACATGTGGAACAGCTACAATTGTGGGATTACAGATTCCCAGAGAAAGAATTGTACATAATCTCATAATCTTATGTGGAACAATGCTGATATATAAACTAAGTCAACATTGCAATTTCAAGGGTTTCATAGTAGCACATGCATATGAACATGCATCTCAGCCTATGCTCAATCAGTGTCTCAATGTCTGGCAAATTTCTACCACTCGCAATCTCAATTAATATGTGGAAGCTTACCTTTCAATTCCTAGCAAATTCACATTTTATCATTTGCATGCGGAAGCTTATCAAACACCTGTTCACATATTTCATGGTTCATGAAAACTCAATAAAAATCAGTCATTGTATGTGAAGTTTCCTTCATCCTCATTTATATTTTAACTATCAATCCCATCAACTTTGAATGCTCTCATAATTAAGATTCATTACCACAATTACATTCACATATGCTGGATTCAATCAAAAGCTTGGCATTTCACTCACTCTGGGCCATTATCCATATGGTTTCCATTTCACATTAAAGTGCACAAAGTTTTGTCTCAACCAAACCTCAATACAATAGCCCTTTTAATTCTGGTTTTAAGCCCAAAATCTTCTTCTTGAATCATTTACACAATCATTTATATATGGGTTTCAGTATCTGATTTCATATACTCAGAAGTCAATGAGACAATGCCCCATCATTTAATTTTAACATTATTTTAAATGAACCGGTATCAAATATATAAGTGCACCCTTCCCATTCATACAAAGAAACAAAGCTTAATTACAAAGGCCAAGAATATTTGCATTAAAAATGCACTTATGCATGCTGTAATCCATTTGTCACTTCCACTCATGCAAGATCGCATATTCAGTGCTACAAAGCTTGCTGCTGCTAAGCCAGCAAGAGCAATAACAGTCCATCTTAAAAACTCAGTTGGGAAGATTAACAGAATCGAAGCTGGAATGAAGATAAACAGAGAATATCCATAAAGACACCACATCTACACCAAGGGTGTTGATATGCCCCAGTAACAGAGGAGGAAATAAAATCTGAGGGGTACCAAACAGATGTATCCATAAATCAAGCACGCAACCCAGCTCATATAATTAATGTCATAATGCCAGTCAATTTTATCTTCACTCTTTATGGAAGACAAATAGAACGCATAATTTCCCAGTGTCGTTACCGCAAATACAAGAGTTGTGGAAATCCAAAGAGGCCCATACCTATATCACATGTCAGGATTATGTTGAACCTTTTCACAAAAGTCTGCACGGTGGGGATATAATGTGTAGATATGCCATTTTTATTCTCATCTACTAGTCACAATGAACATGGAATGTATTCAAGCTAAATGGAGAAAAAATAATGGATTGTACAACCGCCTGGATGCAAATATTAACCATTTTCAATCGATGTACCAACGTTTATTCTTTTCATTTGAAGATCTATTACTATGCATGCTAAAAAACAATCCATTCTTCCAGAGTCGCACCAAAAACCATATTCGACAAAGACGACAAGTGTTTTGCGTAATTGTAGAGAGACTGCTAGAATAGAATTTGGTGCTGCAAATCAAAATGTTCCCCGAGCAATGCAGATCCGATGCAACTAGACTGAGTGTGGGGCAAATGAAACACTTACGATTACTCAAAAGGATCGAAGTGAAAAATATGCAATCACATGAGAGTGGTGCAGCAAGGGAAAATGCACGCACGTTAGATTTTGAATGTGATCTAGGCTACACCATACAGACAGGAGCTAGAGCACAGGTGTGTTCGCTGCAGGAGTTGGAAAAGAAAAATGGTAAGAGTACTCATGAGCGTACATGAATGCCAAAATAAAGAATTGTAGGCTGACATAAAATGTTTGAATTTGTAGACTTAGGGATGAGGGATAAAGGCCAGTTTTCAGAAATAAAACGCATATGACAGACAAGACCAACGAAAAAATGACAGACAAGACAGTACTAAAATTACCATGAAACGCTTATGGATAGAGAGTGCAGGTCTAATTTCAAGGGTCAGGACTGTAAAAGACAGAGGTCGCAGGTAACGTAGAAGAGAGCGCCGATATGGCAGACAGACATGTCAGAATAGCTTGGACAGCGCTGGCAGTGTCAGGTAGAGGAACGTTTAATCATTCAAGTGAATATGGCAGACAGGGCACAGGTCTGTATAGAGGAATATGGCAGAAATAAACTGCACAGAAAGGCCATAAAAAAAATGGCTCAAATTAATTATGCAGGGCAGGAATACGCCTGCTCTGATACCATGTTAAACACACATGGGCAGCAAGAGAAAATATGAAAGATAAAACATGCAGTACAATTTTTATTAACAACTGATATACATTTATAGTACATTGTTGTGACCATTGGGTTTCACATCCCAAGGTCTCTTGGACTACTTAGTCTATTTAGCTTCCACACTAACCCATTTAGGATTAGGTGTCCAACACTTCCACATTTAGCTTATACAGGTTCTTCACACAAACCCCGATCTGCTTCACCTGCCCCATGGCTATGTGTCTCAGGAGTGCTTTTCCTTTGTTGAATATCACTTCACAACCATGGTAAACCAACCACTCAGTGAATGCCAGTAGATAGACCCCTAATCCTTTTCATTTTTCTTTTTTTAGTATCACCTCATATTGAAATTTTGAAGACAAAATATTTATTTCTCTTAAAAAATTGTCTTAAAGTCCCCCTCCGTGTAGTAGTGCCAAATGCAACAATAGAGAAGTTGTCTCTAATTGTATCAGCATATATGAAAGGGATAGAAGAGGAATTAATGTCCGAGAAATCTTGCCTGTAAAACTTGTCGTGTTCTTCTTAGTCGACTACCCCACAAAACAAAGAGCCCAACATATCGCTGTCTTTATATAAGATAACGTGAATGGTAAGTAAAATAACAACCTCGGTATAGGTGCAAGACAGTAGTTGTCTACAAGTTGGCCGAATTAGGGTGCACTTTCATAGTCAATTTTTCAGTTGTAATTAGATAATATCACCTTAAATTGGTATGTTTGTGTCTTAATTGTTAATTGCATTAAACATAGGACTTTTTTTTTCTAAGTAGTATTGATCTATTAATAAAATACAAAAAATGTTATAGAGAAACCTAATCTCAAAGACGTTAAGCATCAGTCATCATCAATAAATGCAACTGTTGGTATTGGACTGCCCTATAAGAGGGGAAACTAGTCCAAGAAGCTTTGAATACTACCCCTGTTATGGGGGAAACCATCCATTGAACCAGAATAACTATTTCAAAGTAGACCTTGGTTTTCCAAAATGAATAAAGAGGAATGTAATCTTGAACCAAAAAGACAGGGACATATCGAAGTAACAGTATGCCATTTCCACCTGGCAGAGAGTCAACCAGAGAATTCAAGACACTTGGCGTGCAGACAGAACACATCCAGACCACAAAACTACAAATCATAGAAACATATCTACCTGGAAGCCGGACACCTTTGCGAGAGACCAAAAACCACAAAAAGTGAGACGAATCCACCTGGGAGCCGGAGACCTTTGCATGAGGCCACGTTTTAGGTTGGTGGTTCCTTCGAAACTCGCTCTTCCTCAATCCAGCAGGCAAACTGATACCAATCGTCATCCTCTTCATATGAATCGTGTCCTTGAACAGTTGGAGCATCTACAATGCCTTCAGCATCCATCTATTGCTTACCAGCATCCCCAACTTTATCTTTGTCATGCAGAGCCTTACGGCTTTCACCTTGCTGCTTGTTGCTGATCCCATGACTACTTGTCTCTTCCTTATTCTGCTTGTTCCCATGACTAGAAAGAGTAGCTTGCGTCGCAGACTCTTCCTTGAAAGAAATTGTGATGGTAGCAGTGACTGTAGGCTTGTTTAGTGAACTCCAGAAACGAAATTGTGTGCTGTGAGGGCCAGAAAGAGGAGGGAGTGGGACATCCACAGTGTGGACAACATTGTTCCTCCAACCTCTCCCACTTCTAGTATTCGGGTAGCTATGAGTGGGGTTAATGAGCGAGTTGGGCAATTTAGTAGTTGATTCTAGGGAGTCACAGGTGGAACTAGTAGAAGCTTGTGAGTGGTAAAACCTCCACGCAAACCTCCACACCTACTATGCATGCGGTGCTTGAGGCGAGCCATGGCTGAATTAGCAGCAAAAGAATTGGAATGAAGGCGATGATGAGTGGGAGCAAGGGTGGGCGAACCATAATCAAGAAGACAATGATGGGAATGTGGAAAATGAAAACCATTACCAAAATCCTGACAAGGGAGAATTAGGCAGCGACTGCCTCTAGCAGTTCTGAAACACAGTTCAACACTTGTGGAGGACAAATGCCATAGAGAAGGGGAGGAGTAACAAAAAGTTTTGCAAGGGCCACGGTGTTCAAGGAGGTGAGCTCGTCACAACTTTCAGAGTCAATAAATGTCACCTGCAAGGTGTTTTTAATCGATCTGTGGTGAGCTCTCAGGACGAAGCACTTAGCTAGATGGCTTCCCAACCCACTGGCAATCCGTCTTCTCATTTAAATGCCATTGTTGACACCCGTATCCAGGTGCATTTCCTCTGCATTTGCCCTTTCCTTTTGCACTATATCATTGAAATCCTGCAATTGATGAGTATTGGCTATAGTGCTAAGAGCTCCTACATGAAGAGTCTTACCACTTTCAACGCTAATGTTTGCTAGGAGGTCTGCTACTTTGTTACCATTCCAACGAGTGTGCCTGATGGTAACTGCTCTATGAATGAGTAGCCACTGTTCAAGTTGTTCCAGCCTTTCTACCAATCTCCAACTACTACCCACTTTATGTGCTAGAGTTCCCTGTAAGATCTGGTTGATCATGTTAATTAAGATATAAGAGTCCCTCAATTATGAGTGGGATGAATCTATTGTTCTGAGCTAGGAGAAGTCCTTGCCAAATTCCTTCTAATTCAGCTGAGTTGTTTGTATCCCAGCCTATTGACCCCATGAATGTTTGGAGAACATTTCCCTTGTGATTTCTAAATATTCCCCCAAATCCCGCTTTACCTAGATTTCCCTTTGACGCTCCATCAAAGTTGAGCAGTACCATGTGTGGTGGGGGTGGAGTCCATTTGTCAGGTGTATCTCTAGAGGGAGGGATTTTCCTTAGGTGTACTTGCTCAAGGTTCCACTGAAGGTTCTAGTTCAACCATACATTTTGTTCCTGTGGTGTGGATGGGAAATCATCATCAAGCCACGTTTGGAGCATCAAGGTTTCTCATATGTTTTGACATATATTGATCCATAGAACTTCTATGGGGGAGGATTGGTCTTGGAAGATGAGACTATTTCTCTCTTTCTAGATTGTCCACATGAGGAAACCTAGTATTAGCTTCCATAAGGCATTTAAGATTTCGCTTTTATAAGGGTGAGGTGCCCAAGAACGAATAGTGTTGGTTGAATTCTCCTTATTTCATCCATTTCTTTGACATATGAAGCTAACCTTCTCGCAAAGTTAGGTTGCTAACAGACATGAGTTTAGGAGATGTTCCTTAGTTTCTACTGCCTATTTACAATTTGGGTAGATGGAAGGTTCGTGAAAACTCCGTTTCCTTAGATTATCCCAGGTAAGGATTCTATTTTGGCACAACAACCAGAGAAAAGTGGATATTTTTGGCGAAATTGGTGGTTCCCAAACTTTGTGCCAGAGGCTATCCTTGATAGTATGGTCCCTTAGTATTATATGATATGCTTCTTGGGAAGTGGAGGTACCTCTCGTTTCATAACCCCATTTGATGATGTCTGTCTTATCTGATTGGCGAATTTTCTTATCTTTTATGGATTGCATGGCTTGCCCAAGAATGAGGTTTGAGCATGACCATTGCCTATAACCTTGGTTGTGAACTTCCTCCCAAAGTTGATTTACTTTGATCGTTGGTTGCTCTACCCAATCCTGAAGCTAGTGGGGCATGAGTAGGTCCTTCAATTTTGGTCTTTTCTGCCAGGAGTCCTCCCAAAACCTCACATTATCTCCATTCCTTATTTCCCAAAAGTTGTGTTGTTGGATTAGATGTTTATGTTGTTTGGTAGCATTCCAAATTAGAGAGCCTGTGCCAACTTCTTCAAGCTGGATTAAATCATCCACTGGTCTCTTATGACCATACTTAGCTATCCAGAGGATTACCCAAGGAGTATATGGGTTTGAGAGCCATCTCCACTAGATGCGCACTCCCATGACCTCGTTGTTCTTCCGAGGATCTCGTAATCCAATGCCTCTAGAGGATTTTGGGTGACAAACTGTTTCCCAAAGGGGGTGGAGGGGGTCCCATTGACAAGAATTGAGAAAAAGGTAGAAGTGATGAGACTCATAATCCATCTTACCCAGGGGGGGTAAAGCCAAAGGCTAGCAGTATTTTTTGAATATATTTCCATCTTAAAGTATCAAAAGCTTTTGAGAGGTCGATTTTTAGGAGCATACCTGCCTTTTTGGTTTGCTTTAGGGAGTGAATGATTTCATGAGTGAGAATTATGCCATCGGTGATCTCCCTTCCTTCCACGTAACTTGATTGCTCTAGTAATATAAGAATAGGAAGCAGGGGCTTGAGGCATGTGGCGATCACTTTGGAGACAATTTTATACAATACATTGCATAGTGCAATAGGTCAGAATTTGTCCGGAGTCTGGCTATTCTCCTCCTTAGGCATGAGGGCGATGAAGGTGGCATTCAAGGATGGAAGCATCCATATGTTAACTCTGGACTCCTTGACTACTTGTTAGACTTCCTCCTTGATTAGATCCCAGAAGTTGTGAAAGAAGTCTGAAGTGAAGCCGTCTAGTTTGGGTGCTTTCCGAAATTTGAGTTGTTGCATAGTTGTCTCCACTTCCTGTAAAGAAATAGGCCTGAGGAGTATTTGATTGTGTTCCTCAGTTACGATCTTAGGAATAATCTTGATGATCTTCTCTATAGCTAGCAGCCAATTAGTCTCTGTTTCCTGATGCACCCTCCGAAAGTGGGTGAGGAGTTCCTGTTCTATATCTTCATGCTTCTCTAGATGTTCCCCTTGTAGATTTTGGAGGAGAGTAATGTTGTTGTGCATTCTCCGTTGGATAGTGGTATGGTGGAAGAACTTTGTATTGCGTTCACCCTTTTTAAGCCATCGGATCCTCAAATTTTTTCTCCAAAGAATCTCTACCTGTCTTGCTCTTTCTGAGATCTGCGTTTGTAGTTGACATTCCTATTCTGCTATGGTTTCAGATTTGCCTTCAACTATGATTCTCTGCTATAATTTTTGCATTTCTTGTTCAAGAGTGTTTTGTGCCTAGAAGCTATTGCCGAAGGTAAAGCGATTCCACTGTTTTATTTTTTCCTTGATATGTTTTAGCTTTTGTTGGAGCTGGTACATTTTTGTGCCTTTTGGGGTTGAAATTTCTCCATGTCTCTGTTATCAGGTTATGAAAATCAGGGTGATTCAACCAAAAGGCTTCAAAGTGAAAGCGCATGTGAACATTGTCTCCCATTATTTGCTAGTGAAGCCTAATAGGCCAATGATCCGAGCTAGAGAGTGGAAATATAGAGGCCAAGAGATCCCCGCCAAGATGTATTGCGTTATCAGAGATTAGGAATCTGTCTAACCGAGATGCAATTTGGTGGGCATCTGCACACTTGTTGTTCCAAGTATAAACACCATTGTTGAATTCCATATCTATAAGCCTATTGTTATGAATGTAGTTTTTGAAGTGCGTGCTTTCACAGTCTAGCTTGATTTGTTCTCCTCTTTTTTCCTCCAATCTTTTAATCATGTTGAAGTCCCCTC
Source organism: Pinus tabuliformis (assembly GCA_031772625.1). Classification (NCBI taxonomy): domain Eukaryota; kingdom Viridiplantae; phylum Streptophyta; class Pinopsida; order Pinales; family Pinaceae; genus Pinus; species Pinus tabuliformis. The sequence goes on from CM062820.1 coordinate 98,153,506, forward strand.
CTGTGATCCAAAGTGGGTGGGATCTTTCTAAGCTGATCTGAGTTAGGGTGTTCGGTGTGTCTACTTTGTTTGTTGCCTCCTGGGGGAAGTAGACATTAGTTAAGTGTCCATGAACATTTGTCCCTGTTAAATGAAACTTGGCCCGAATAAAGTGCTTACTGGCATGTATGTTGGTAAGTGTTATAGCTCTATCATCCCAAATGATGGCTAGCCCTCCTGAGGCTCTCATGGCTTCCACCACCACTTCTTTGCTTCCTAGCCATGCTTTGGCACGGATCTGATCCAACGTTGTGGAATTACACTTGGTCTCCTGCAAGAAGAGAATTTGAGGCTTTTCCTGTTGTAGAATGTTATTTATTAATCGTCCCTTCCCCGGGTTGTTGAGCCCTCTGATGTTCCATGAGATGAGCTTCACGATTCATGATTGGGAAGGATATTATAGTATTTGGTGAGCTTGGAGTATCTTCCAGATTCCACCAGCATCTCCCCTATGCAGATGGTTCTTTGAAGATTGATTTTCCATCCTCGTTTCTTGTTGTCTTTGAAGATATTTCTTCCATCCCACTGATTACCAATTTGGATGCCTAATGATCTTTGCTTCTATGCTCTTGAGAGAATTACTTCTAAGTTCTCTAGCTGTTGCTCAGGAATTTTGTCATATTCCTTTTTCTTACAAGCCTATTCAAGTCCCAGTATATCTAGATCTTCGATGTCGAAGCTCTTCGGTTCCTCTTCCATGTGTTGTGTTGTTTCCTGCTCTACCTCTATATCATCTACAATCATGAGCTACATCTGAGTGATATCTACCTCCATACCTTGAGCAGTCCTTTTCTGCACGTTACTGGGAGAGGTCGTTTTGGTGTCCATGGGTTTCTTAGAAGTGAGGGCTTTGTTTGAGCTTGATGGAGCAGAATGGGCACAAGTCTTAGGAATGGCTTCAGGTTGTTTCTGATTATCTAAAATATGAACCTCTAGCTAGAGCAGGATTTCAAAGCTGTTTCTTGTTGAAGGCAAGGAGGTGCTAGTGACAGGTTTTTTGACTGAGGTAGAGGGCTTTTTATGGGTCTTTTTGCGATTGGGAACTTTTGTGAACCCATCCGAGTTAGATTTTTCCATTGAAGGGGTGGTTGTGGATTTCATATTGGAGGGACAGTCTCGGAATAAATGGCCCAGGGCGAGGCATTTTCGACAGCGGAATGGTACATGCTCGTAATCTATTGTTTGTAACCATTCATAATCATCATGGTAGAGGCTTACTGTGTCTGGGAGAGCTTTGTTGAGGTGCATGTATGCACAGATCCACGCATAGGAGGTGTATCACTTCAGCTTTGTCTCCTCTGCCACTTTGATGAATTCAGCTAAACCATTCCCAATGTCTCGCGAAGAGTCTTCATCCCAATACTCCAAAGGGAGAGAATAAAGGCACAACCACACCAGGGCCTAGCTTAGATCTTCATTTTCCGGGTTAAAGCGCTCGATCCATCCTCTTAGTTATAGCCCTGCTGAGTTGAAGAAATATGGTCCTCCATCCAATACCTTGTTTCGGTCCTCCGGACAATTGAAAATGGCAGTAAAGAAGCCCTTAGGCCCTAACTGCAATGTTATGTGCCCTTTCGGCTTCCATTTGGCTATCCAGCCATGCAAAGCTTTCTTCGTTGGCAAAAGGCTTATGAACATTCCTATAAAAGCATGATCCCTCATAAACTAGATCTGAGTGTTGATGCACTGACTTGGGAGCTCGATTTTGGGTCTATCAACTGCTACCGGCTTGCAGGTTTTGACGTCACTCGTGGTTCTTCATTTGTGTTGTTATTCATTGGCGTATTTTCATTCTCTGTTGTTGTATCTTCTGGATGGTCCATCCTGACATTTTTAGTTTCTCGTAGGCCGTTTTCCGTATCAGTGAGTGGAGGCATCATGTCCTCCCCCGGAGGGGGTTCCATTGCGTGATAGCTGTTCCTTATTGTGCTATAGTTTCATTATGGCTGAAGGTTAATGGCAGAACGAAGTAGTATGTGAAGGTCTGCCAGTTGCAGAGCAGCCTCAAACCCTAAGCGCTCTGCTCTCCATTTTCTTTTTTTGGACATAAATGGTTAGTTTTTGTTTAAAATTCGGCAAATTAGCTACTGAGGACTTTAACACTGAAACCCTGTATTTATTTATTACATTCGGCGGGGAAATAAAATTTTGCTTTTGAATAGTCCGCTGAATGAGTTACACTGTGAATACAGATAGAGGCTTGAAAAAGAACTTGATTTGGTTTCAGAATGGTGCCTTGAAATTCCACTTCTTTTGCTTTCCCTAACATAGCTCTGCTTCGTAGCTTGCAGAGAGGAGATCCAACGTGTCGAAGTGCCGTATCATCCCAAGAATCACTGCGTTTTCTTTTTTAAATGTCTGGCGAAGTGCTATATAGTGTTCAAGAATTCCGAGAGCGGTAAATTGGCCATGAAGAGGCCCTCTTGAACTCCCCAGAACCTACCCAGATGCAGCAGTGAGTTCAAAGGATGAACAAAGATCGAAAATGCCACAGTTGCATTCTGAATTTTCCCTTGTGGATGATTCTACATTTCCTAACAGCAGCCAACTCAAAATGGTTTAGTCCCGAAGTCTGGAGAATATGAATCAACGAATTCTAAAAGGAACAGAGGCCCAGACAACTCCAGAATTAAGGAATGCTATAGTCTGATTCAACATCATTTACTAGCAGATATCTCCTGTTCCTGAGAGAGCCTAGGTTGGCTGCCAAGTCTGTCTATGAGTTTAACTTCCACAGAACATGATAGAAGGAGATTTTGTGTAACTTGGGCAATAATAGTCTAATTTTTTTGAGGATGGGGGTTAATGTCACCTGAGAAGGGATCTTTTGAGAGTTCATAGCTTGTATAATTATTCTGTAGTCTCCAAAGACTAAGATGGAGAGGAGATTCCTCTTGATAGCCAGATTTAGACCCTGCCACAGAGCAAGAGCCTCTGCTCTGTTGTTTGTTTCATGCCCCAGACCCCAAGAAAAGTGCAACTCAGTTGAGCCACTTGGGCTTAAGATAACTCCCTCGCCACCTGCCTTTCCTGGGTTACCTTTACAGGCCCCATCAAAGAATAGGCAGTGATCATCCAAAGAAGATCTCCATTTGATGAATTCCTATTCTTCCAGACGACTTTCCCAATGAGAAGGGGCTTTAGCAGGAGGAATGGATCTATTCTGATGATTGGGAACAAGCTCTTTTAACCATTGATCTTCCTCGCTGTCCAGAATCATGCCATTTCTTATGGTGGGTTTAGTTTCTAAGGCCTCCCCCAACAGAGCTTTGATCTTACTGATAATTCTGACTAGGTTACAACTCTCCTCCCTAAATATTATGTTGTTCCTCTCCAACCACAGTTTCCAGCATGTGAATTTGGGGATCCACATCCAGCTAGTCTTGAGAAGGCTTTTTTTGGAGAGACAGAACAGGGATAACTTGGCCCAGTTTCTTAGCAGTTCCTAAATATTTCCTGGAAGCTCTATTTTGTCAAGTCCTAACATCAAGACATGCTTCCAAACTTCTTGAGCAAAGGGGCACAATAAGAATAGGTGGTTAGTCGTTTCTTCATCCGATGCACAAACAGGGCACTTGGAGGGACCTTCCATTCCACGCTTCCTCAGGTTATCTCTAGTGAGGATACTTTTATGTGCCAAAGTCCAGCAAAAGAAATCAATTTTGGGGAGAGCATGAAAAGACCAAATAAATTTCCATTGAGTTGGCTCTGGGGGATGCTAGGGACAGCCATCATACTTTTGTAACCTTTTGCTGCTGAGTAAGAGCCTGAAAGAGAACCCCACCCTCTTCTGTCCTTAGAAGAGGCCTTTAAGGGAGATTTTTCTTGGAGCAAATCCAACAATATATTTGCTTCACCATCCAGCCAATGAGGGATCTCCCCCAAATTCCAACCATCCCATAGACTTTCTCCATCATTTTTCCAACTGGAGATGTCCCAAAGGGTTTCCAGATTGCTGGCCTAAAGCCAAGCTCTGATATTTTCCAATTCTGCCATCTGATTCAAGGGCTGATCTCCAAGAATCAAATCTTCCCATTTTTTTATTTTTTTCCCATTACCTGGGATCCAATAAAGCTTATGACTGAAAAGTTTCAAAGCTGTGAGATAGAGTTCGAAAACTAGTGATCCTTTGGAAATTCTAGGAGGCTAGTCCAAGCACCTCAAACGCTACCCATGAAAATATTTTTTCCACATAACTCTCTTGCTCCAACTAGGATTCCCAGAAATAGTGTTCCAAAGGAGCTTGGAGACCAGAGCAAGATTTTGGGCTGCCAGATCCCGCATTTGGATACCTCCTTCCAAGAATGGCTTCTTAATAGCGTCCCGTTTAACTAAATGGAGCATTCTTTCATTATTTTTCCCTTCCTCCCATAGAAATCTTCTTAGGAGACCATCCACTTTACTAATGAAGGTTTTGGGGGCTAGTAGAATGGAGTTCTGATAAACTGGGAGACTTATGAAAATAGATTTCATAAGGATTACCTTCGCAGCATTATTCAACCATGAGGCTCCCCAAGCTTGTATTCTGAGTTTTAGCTTGTCTAGTAGGGGCATCCAATGAGCTACCTTAGGATATGATTTGAATATTGGGATCCCAGGATACTTAAATGACTCCTAGGTCAGGGTTCTTTCCATTTCTAATAGCCTTGCTATGTCTGTCAAATCTTTGATCGAGCAATTCCAGCCATAGATCGTGATTTTTAAATAGTTAATCTTGCTGCTCGAAACCTCCCTATAAATGTCCAGCTCCTTCTTGAAGGTTCTAGCAGAATTTATGCTAGCTCTTCCAAGCAATAATGTATCATCAGCAAACTGGGCATGGTTTATGTCTTTAACATTGTGAGCCATTCTCAGGCCTGGCAGAGTTTGGATTTGTTGATAGTAGTCTACCTGGAAGCTGAGCACCGAAGCTTGAATGGTGTAAAGAAGCGGGGATAAAGGACAACCTTGTCTTAGCCCTCTCAAGGCCTGGAAAAATTCCATTGAATGACTATTAACCAAAGTCGCTATCCAAGGGGAGGCAATGTAGGCATTCACCCAAGTTATGAGAACTTTTGAGAAGCCAAATTTCTCCATCACAGAAAACAGGAAATCATGTCTCACCCTGACAAAGGCATTTGTCAAATCTAGCTTAATCACCATGCCTTTCTCTTTTCACTAACGGATCGAATGAATTGCTTCTTGCACGAGAACAATATTGTCAAGAATCTTTCTCCCTTTTATGAATCCTCCTTGGTTTTCAGGGATCATGACCGGCATAATTTTCTTAATACGGTTGGCTATTATTTTGGTAATTAGCTTATAACTTGTGTTACACAAAGAGATGGGCCTAAATCTATTGAAATCGGTGGCGCCTTTGTCTTTTGGAATCAAGGCAAGGTAGGCCGAGTTGGTAGTGCCTCCAATCTTGGTGCAGGTCTAAGATTTATAGATCATTCCTAGAAGGTCTTTTTTAATTGTAGGCAAGCAAGTCAAGTAGAACCTTGCAGTGAACCCATCAGGGCCTGGCGCTTTATCCAGATCATGCAATCCAAAGCATTTTTAATCTCATTCATACTGATTGGAGTAGTCAGCATAATATTGTCAGAATCTTGAACACAGTGAGGAATAAGATCAATTGGATACGCTTGAGAATCGATAGGAGGGTCGTCCGGGGCAAAGTAAAGATCTTTGAAGAAGGAGTGGGTTTTTCGCTTTATGCCTTTAGAATCTTTAACCACAGTGTTTTGATAGTGAATTTCATTTACGTTTTTGAAGTGCTTGCGTGCTTCAACTTTCTTATGGAAGTAGCTTGTATTTTTGTCTCTGACCTATAACCAAAGATTTCTGGACTTCTGTTTCCAGAACTCTTCTTCATCCCTACTTGCGCTATGGAGATCCTTTTGCAGCTCTACTTCTTTTTGAAGAAGGATTTGAGTTACATCGGAATTCTCCATTGTTAACTGGTGGCATGCTAAACTATCATGCATCTCCTTTCTTTTGGCGGTGGGTGTTTTCAACCTTTTAGCCCACTCGTTGAGCTCCCTTTTAAGTCTCCTCATTTTTTCTTCCCACACAATGAAAGGGGATCCTTGAACTTGTCGGTTCTAGGCCTCGGAGACCACCTCTTGGAATCCTTCTTCATGAATCCATAGAGAACTGAATCTAAAGGGATGGGGCCAAGATTTCCATCCAAGGAGAGCTCAAGCAGAATGGGTTTATGGTCAGAGGTGTAGTTCAGCAGAATTCTAGAGGTGGCCATTAAACCACAAGTCAAGAAGGAGGATTGGACTAGAAATCTGTCCAGACGAGTAGCAATGTGGCCAGGGCCTATCCTTTTGTTTGACCAGGTGAATTTCCCAAATGTGGGCTTTATATCCTCCAATTCCCAATCTAAAATGAGGTCTTCAACCCATTCTCTAGTTGGGTCCCTGACCAGCAAGCCCCCCTTTTTCTCTTCTGCAGCTAGTGTAACATTTAGATCACCTGCAATAATAATATTTTCAGGGTTGTGCAAGAAAAGATAGGACTAGAGCGAGTCCCAATAATTTTTTTTCTTAGATGGTAAGACTGGAGCATAAAGATTGAACATACTTACTTGGTGTTATAGACATTTTTGGGCACTGCAACCCCAAGCATAAAATGTCCATAAACCAAGGGCTCCTAAGTCCCTAAAAGTGTTGTTCCAACCCCTAAAGGAACAAGGTCAACTGATTACAGCTTCTCCTAGAAGTTCTCCATGAAAAACCACTCACCTGCTCCATAGGCAAGGTGCGTTGCATCTCACCTAAGTACACTTTGTGGGTGCGTTGCATTTCAAAAATCCCTTCTATGGGGTGCGATGGGCGAGATGAGACAAATGGCAGTGTCAATCCACAAGGTGGAGAGGCATGGAATCTTCCAGAAACTTCTTCTGTGACACTTGCCTCTCTGAATTCGACCAAGGATGAGTAAGAGATCATCAATCTCCAAGTGGAAGCAAGAACTATCAGAGGGAAGACACTAATCAAAAACCTAGAGCTGACTCACACCTCTGCAAATATCTATATATAGATCTCTCATCCCATAGATCCAGAGGTTGGAGGCTGGAATTTTGCATCTTGTAAGGAATTGCTGTTGGTTTCTTGAGGCAACATCATAGTGTTGGGTGATCTAAGCTTTGCATGAGGTGAAGAAGGGCTCACTTGCTGAGAGGATGATGTTGGGTCAGAACAACTAGTTGTAACTCTCTTGCCTCTTTCTTGATTATCAATAAAGCTATTCAAGCTTTCCTCCATACACTTGTGTAATCTATGTTTTATGCATTTGTATGGTCAATTTATATCTGATCCTAGATTTTTTATGATAATAGATCCATGTTCTCGTATAGTGTTATGCTGCTTTGATTCTACAGGTACTCTGTGAAGCTGGGTATACAAGGAAGCGAGTAGTAAAGGACTATCGGAAGAGAGAGGAATCGAGCAAGGAACCAAGCGCAAGACCGAGGTTGGTCTCCTTTATTCTTCTCTCATCTATCTTTCATAAAGGAAAAACGAAAGTAGTTTTACTTTTTTTGTTTCTAAGGTAGCTACCACACCTTAGTGGGATTAGCAGTTCTGCATAGACACTTTTCCCTGTAACAAAATGGCGACTCCACTGGGGAGCGACTAGGTTGTTTGTTTATCTACATTTGTTTACTTTATAAACTTACAGACAGAGCCTGAAGTTGAGCCAGGTAACTTTCTAACTGCATTTGATATGAAAATGCAAAGTAGATAAATGCCACTTCAGTCAATTTGTGAGTTTTGTTTATGAAGTAAACAACAGATTTACAAACTCTCTAATTGCCCTTGTGGTGGCTCTAGTAACCTCCTTAGATCTACCCCTGTTGTTGATTTATTGATTACCACTTTCTCGGCCAAAATCCGTGAACTGAACTGCAAACTGTGACCCGGAACCCAAGAAAAGTCTCGTCCCTAGCCCAACGCACTCTCTATTCCATGAATCTGAAATTCAGCGCACTTCCCGAGTGTAGTAGGTGCACTGCATTTCAAATTCACTGTGTTACAGGTGCATTGATCAGACTAGGCATTGTTCCTGAATGTTGGTTTCTGTTCACTCTTTTCAGATCTATTCAAGAATTTTGCTGCCTGCAGTCAGTACACCTCTGTTTGAAAGCCCTTTCCTTGTTGTTATTCTGCCTCCATTGTGCAAAGAACTGTAAATGTTTTTGTGTATTTTTTGAGTCATTTTCAGTTCTCCTTTGCAAAAAAGTGACGTAATTGTATTGTCGTTTCTTGATTTGGAAGTGTCGCAAGTGTCGTTTTCAGTCATAGAAGAGAGTCTGATTGCCCTTGATAGTCGATTACCCTGTTACTGTTGTATTTGATCTAAATTAGTAGTTTTTCTAGTGTCGAAAGCAAGTCTTCATTTCCAAATTGCAAAGTGTTGTCATTGTCCTCATTTTGATTTTGAAAAGAAACTTGTTAGTAATTGTCGCTTGAAAAGTAATTCAGATTTGTGCATTAGCTTTCATTTTATCATTCACATATTAAGAAGGTTGAAAACAAATACATGCATGTGCATTTGAATTTAGATTGTTTGATTCGTTTGATTTAGGATAGTGCATATAGTGTGTGCTCTTTGCTCTTTGTTGAAAGAATTCTGTCTTTCTTTCCTCAGTAGCTAGGATTTTCATTGCACATAGAAGATAAAAGATTGTTTATCATCTTAGATTGCATTTTAGGAATTGTACATCTACATCATGCGGTGAACTTGAAAGGAAAATTTCTTAAGAAAGATCAACTATAAAATAAATTTAATGAATCTAACAACGCTTTGGAACCTAACGCACAACATCTAGAAGTCTAGGCTAGAGACGCATTCCGGCGTCGTAAAGCCTGGTAACTATTGTTCTCACTGTTGGTTTGGTGATTCCTCCACTTTGAGACAATAAGTGCCAATACAGACTTGTGCTCCCACGTACCGTCGAGTATATTTTGGGAGACCACAATAGACTTAATCCTTTATCCTTAGGAAGCCGTGTCTGCCACCCTATTGATCGCAATGCACTGAACACAGCATTCGGGAAGATTGATTGCCGTACCGTAAAATGTATTCTGCAGTTTTGCGATTGGTTTGGTAATCCCTCTGCCTAGATTTCTAGAGCAGTCCCTTTTGTTCCTTTTCAGGCTCCTTAATAAAAAAGGTCCATCTGAGCACTTGTCACTTCAGTCTCATTAAAAATTGAAGGCGACTAGAGTCATCTTTTCTTTTTTCTTGAATTTTTAAAAATTGAAAAAACAAGTTGTGTCAAAGCGTCTAAAATTCATCTAATTCGGAAACATACTTCCCCTTGATTTTTAGTTGATTGAGTAATCCTCAATCATGGAAGAAAGTCAATTGAAACCCCGTCGGTCACGGAGGCTTACGAGTCAACCGTCTTTGTCTCCGGAATCGAAACTATTACGGACAAAGCGAACTCGTTTAACCGGTTCCAAATCTCCTGGTAAAGTTATAACAAGTGTTCCAACAACATCAGAGACTCCAGTTACTCCAAACATTTCTTGTATCCCTGCCTTTACAGAAGAAGTTCAACAACCACCGAAGGATAGTAGTACTGATCCTAGTCTGAGGGTAAACACTTGTATTACTGAACCAGTTCCATCTACAACCGGTTCAGAAAGTGTTGTTCCCAAAACATCGGTCGCCACAGATTCCATACCTTCTTCGGCACTAGAAATATTTTACGGACCTGACGGTCTACCTCTTCCACCTGGTCTGATTGCTATAGAAGAGATTGTGGAGGATCCTCCATCTAGTACTCCATCGCAATTTGGAGTCGGGATCACTCTGTATCCTTCTTCATCAGAAATTAGTCTACCACCAGCGGAAGCTCCTGTAGAATCGCTAGGTAATCTTTTGGATAGACTAGAAATGTGTGAACAACCGTTAACATCTAGGACTGTGTCATCTAAAACAGCGATGGCAGAACTTCCTGCTATCACTCCAACAATGTTCACCGGTATACCATCTATCCCAACTAGCTCTCAATCGCTAGAAGGAGCCCACTCAGGGGCTATTTCAACAGTATGGTCCGTTCCTGTTTGTTCATCCGGAATAGTATGCGGAAACGCTTATGTTGAGTCTCAACAAATTGATCCTTTGGGATGTCAATTTGGGCAGTTCGGTCCTCAAGGGCAAACCATTCCTTTAAGTACCAGATTACCACCATATGGGGGGCAGTATACCCTTTCATTGTCCCCTCTGGGAGGATAGCCATACAGGAGTTCATAACAAAATTCAGGTTATGATGGAATTACATCTAGCGGTTGGGTACCGATACTACCTCAACAACCAAGAGCTGTATATTCGATGCAACAATGTTTACCTATGTCAAATATACCAACTACGCCAGCTATTGTGATGGTGTCGCAAGTACAAGTGATGCCTGTTGTATGCCAACCTCAGGTTTCTCAGGTTGTAATGCAACAGCCTCTTGACCCTGCGACTCAACCACAATCTCCAACTGCTGGAATGACACAGGTTCAAACGGGTACAATTACCCCTCATCTTGGTCAAACAGTTAGTATCGGGCAACAACACATGGCTTCACAACCATGGCTGGTGCAATACCAACAACCGCAATTCCAACAAGTATACCAAGGATCTGAGCAACAAATCTTTGCAAATAGTGGACAACCATATATTCAAAACGGTCAAAATCAACCATTTTACAATGGTTATGCCCACCAACCTTACCAAAGTTAACAGCATCAAATGTATTATGCTAGTATGCAAAGACCAACTGCTCAGGCAATTCCATCTTATCCTGGGTATGCTTCACCTAAACTGAATCAACAGTTACCCTTCATGGTAACTTTAGAGTTACCTGATTTAAATCGATTAACAAACAATCCAACCGCTTATGCCCCATGGTGGCTAGTGATTCTGTATAAACTTCCATTAGATATTCCTAAATTTAATGGAAATCTGGGTGACGATCCGTTGAATCATGTGATGAACTTTCATCTATGGTGTTCATCAAACACCCTAAATGATTATTCGATTAGACTTCACCTTTTTCAGAGGACGTTAACTGGTCCGGCAGCAAAATGGTATATCGAATTTCCCAGAGCTTCGTTTGACAACTTCAGTACCCTAGCGACAACCTTTTTAACCCATTTTCAGTTACCGATAAGGTACGAAATGGGAACGAAACTTCTTACCATTTTCAAGCAAACAATGGCCACTCATATATCCAATCATATACATGAGTGGCGACGTTGTCGTAGCATGGTAAAAACGTATGTTCCTGATCAGCTTTTAGCTGAATGGTTTATTGAGTCATTATTGCCTTCCATCACGGAAGATGTGGCAAAAGGGGGAGTCATCACTGAAGAGCAGGTTATCGCTCGTGCACAATAGTTAGACTTGATTTACACTCTGTCTGGCATGCTCTATGATAAAATACCTGATGCTCCTAGACCGGAATTCTCGGTCCCTCCTCCTCCTAAATCAAACAATGACTCTCATGCCGGCGATGGTGTGATTGGCACAACAGACATGAAATCGACAAAGGCTACATCTAAAAAGGCCCGTAAGATTTCCAGTCAAAATGCAAAAGAAGAACTTCTTGCCTCGGAAGTAAATGTCGTCTCGACAGATAAAGGCAAAGAAACCAAGCAACCAGGAGGCAAGAAGAAAACCAAAGGGAAGAAGAAGAAATAGGGGGAATCATCACCTAAAAAATCTTCTACAAACCCTTCTGGAAATAGGAAACCATGTCGTCCATGCTTTATATGCGATGAGGATCATTGGACTGCAGATTTTCCACACAGAGTTGAGCTTAAAAAATTCTTCAAGAATTCAAAAACCTTAGCAGTATTAACTGATCTGTTTCCAAATCCAGGAACAAATCTAGTTGACATTGGAAATTCTTCCCCGTCTCAAGTGTTGATGTTGTCAGTATCCAAACAGAAAAATGATGCTTTGATATCAACAAGGAACAAAGATTACGGGAATCCACAGATGTCAAGCAACAAGGATAAATATCAACCTAGTAGTTCCACAACAACTTCGACAGAAGTTGTGCCGCCCAACATTCCTGAGTTGACAATAAAACCGCTGAAGGGAGTAGTACACAAGTCAACATTTAATCCTTGTACTAGAGCAGCATAGCATTATAATATAGTGGAAGATCTGGCCCAATCGCCATCTGCTATGTCGACACTTGAAGTACTGCAAAATTGCCCATCCCAAAAGCAGGCTTTATTATCAGCCATCGGTGGGATAGACCCAAAGGATTCCAATCTTGTGTCCTTTAATCATAAAGGATACGATCCTCAGTTACCAGCTCAACTAGCTTTCCTCATTCAAGTGAAATCCCTCAACAAAATCGTTCACCGAACGATTATTGATGAGGGGGAATCTACATGTATTATGTCGATGAGTTGCTGGAAAACTTTAGGATCTCCAACCTTGTCGCGATCTTCGACGACATTAAAAGCATTCGACAGATGAACATATACCCCATATGGTATTCTAAGTAAGTTGCAAGCTGAACTAGGAGGCAAAACAATAGAAATATATGTTGAGGTAATCGACGGAAACCTCTATTACAACATCCTACTGGGAAGACCATGGATATATGCTATGGCAGCTGTTGTGTCAACCTATTTTAGGAAGATTGCATTTCCCTTTCGAGGAGGGATTACAATCTTCGATCAACAAAATTTCCTCCCCAATGGTTCTCAAGTTACGGGAAGCATTCCCATGATCCATGGAAGCCCCCATTTGCTTCAAAATATTGGAGTAGGCCTACTAAAAGACCCTATATTAATGGGAACTTTTGCCCTTCCACCTCCAATAAATCTGGCGGAAGTAGCATCAGTAGGAACCTGCAATATGATATCTTCGATTAAAAATATCTTAGAAAATGATATAAACATGGATCATACACAGGTATTGCCTCCAAGCCCAATGGAAATATTGTAGCAATCAATGTTCCTAGCATGGGAGGCAAACCCAAATCAATGCTCATCAAGCATTTGGATAGATAGGTCTAAGTAATGTGGCACCCCTGCAGATCCTTGGTCACGAGTGCATTACATCGACGAAGGAATTGTTCAATCAATGGTGATTGAAGGGGCACCTTGGGAAGATTACCACCATTGTTCCCTTCTTCCAGATTGTGAAGAAGATATCCCTGAAGACCTTCATCATCCTTCAGTTTTTGATTTCCTATCAAATACTGTAAACATAATGGATTCCGAGCGAAACTTGTCCAACATTGAAGAGACTATCGCCATAAATATCTCGACCAAAACAGATGTTGTAGAGAATATTTATTGTGGCAAATGTTGTTCTCCTTCAGAACTGGAAATATATAACGCTCTTTTTCGCGAATTCAGAGATGTGTTTGCTTGGTTATATAATGAAATGCCAGGCATTGACTCGAGTATCATTGAACACGAAATCAAGATGTATCCAGATGTCAAACCAGTATGACAACGGCTATGGCAGGTGCACCCCAAGAAAGCTACTGCCATCAAGGTAGAAGTTGAAAAACTTCTCCATGCTGGTTTCATTTACCTGGTTCCTCTAACCGATTGGGTGTCGAACATTGTTCCTGTTATAAGAAAACAAGGAACGATTAGAGTGTGCGTTGATTATAGGGATGTAAATCAAGCTTGTCCAAAAGGAAAATACCCTACACCCTTCATTAACCAGATAATTGATGAATGCTCCGGATGTGAAATATTTTCATTTATGGATGGATTCTCTGGGTATAATCAAATAAATATCCGCCCACAGGACCAGTCAAAGACTGCATTTATTTGTCCGTGGGGCACATTCGCATATCGAAAATTACCCTTTGGTTTAAAGTACGCAGGGGCAACATTTCAGAGGGCAATGAATTATGCCTTCCATGACATCAAAAACATCGTTCAACCATATCTCGACGACCTTTCGGCTCATTTGCGAAAGCGGACTGATCATCCGCAGCATCTAAGAGCGATATTTCTATGTTGCCGACACTACAAGATACGACTCAATCCACACAAATGTGTGTTCTGTGTCAGTTTTGGTCGTTTACTTGGCTTTGTAGTCTAAAAGGACGGGATTAATCTTGACCCATGTAAGGTTAAGGAAATCATAAATTTGCCTCCACCTTCAAATTTGCTTCAGATTCAGAAACTCCATGGGAAAGCAAACTTTCTGAGGAGATTCATTCCAAATTACGCCGAACTTGCTAAAGGTTATACACATCTATTGAAAAAGGAAGTGCCCTTCGTCTGGATCACGTTGCACAAGCTTCCTTTGATGCTTTAAAAGAATCCCTAATGAAAGCATCATTAATGTACGCTCCCGATTATCAAAAAGACTTTAACCTGTATCTGGCTGCAGCGGATACAACCATCGCAATGGTTTTAGTTCAAGAAGACAACGGAATTGAACATCCAATATATTATTTGAGTAAAAACTTAAATGATACAGAAAGCAAATATTCTTATGTTGAAAAGCTAGCGCTCGCAACTGTTCAAGTGATACAGAGATTTCGACACTATGTCCTCTTTCGAAAAACTACCATTCTATCAGATTGCAACCCCATGACTTATATATTGTCACGACAGTTGCTGGGGGGAAAATATTCAAAATGGATAGCGATTCTACAAGAGTTTGATCTGGAATTTGTAAAATCCAAGTCAAAGAAAACCCTGGTTTTTGCAAAATTATTATGCGATCTCCCATCGTCGTCCAATGATGAAACATCTGAACAAACGATCGTGGATGAAACTTTTTTTTTGATATCTTCAAGCAATTTTTGGTATGGGGACATAACCATTTATCTCCAAACCCAAAAATATAGGCCTAATACCTCCCACTCCGAACAAAAATGTATTCAATACCAATCAAAAGACTACATGATCGTCGGTGATACACTTTACCGTCGTCGTGTCGATACAGTTCTACGGAGGTGCCTCACCCATGAGGAGGCCGAAAAGGTCCTGAATGATTGCCATTCAGGTGCGTGTGGGGGGCATCAATCTGGTTATGCTACGGCGCAAAAATTTTTACGAGTAGGGTACTTCTCGCCAACAATGTTCAAAGATTGCATAACCGCAGTCAGAAGTTGCCATGCCTGTCAAATTTTCGATAGCAAAACCAGAAGACCACCCGCACCTCTGCAACCAATAGTTGTTGTTGGGCTGTTCGCCAAATGGGGCATCAATTTCATGACATGTAACCCCACCTCGACCAGGGGGCATGGGTATATCATAGTCGCAGTTGACTATTTTACCAAATGGACCGAGGCGATGCCTACATTAGATAACACTGATGAAACAACTGCCCTTTTCTTTTTCAATCATGTAGTTGCCAGATTCGGCGTCCCACAAGCTATAGTTACAGATCATGGATCGCATTTTCGCAATCACATGATGGTCAAATTAGCTGCCAAATTAGGGTTGTCGCATGACAGCTCTACTCCATATTACCCACAAGCCAACGGACAAGTTGAAGCAATCAACAAGGTCCTGAAGTGCATGCTGCAAAGGATGATTGGAGTTCACAAAAGAAGTTGGCACCTGATCCTGTACTCAGCCTTGTGGGCTTACCGAACATCGGTAAGGAATGCAAACGGGTTTACACCTTTCCAACTGGTGTATGGCCTAGAGGCAATCTTACTAGTCCAGTGTGAAATCTCGTCCCTCAAACTCGCAATCGACCTTCTCCCCGAAACTTCAGAAGAGGAGGCTCGTTTCTTGGAACTAATCCAATTGGATGAAACTCATCATGATGCCGCTTTGGCTAACGAAGCCCATAAGAATCGAGTCAAGGCGCAGTTCGACAAGAATGTCAAACCCCGTGTCTTTTCAGAAGGTGACTTGGTCTTGCTTTATGACCAAGAATCCAATAAATTGGGGGCAGGTAAATTCAAGTCTTTATGGATGGGCCCCTATGTTGTTAAGCGAGTGTTAGCAAAAGGAGCCTATGAGTTAATGGATTATGACAGGATTCCACTGGCACAACCTCATAACGGGTTGTACCTTAAGCATTACTATGCATGATTCAGTGTGGTAACCTATATGGTTTTGTTACGTTTTTGTTTTCGCTAAAAGTATTTGTTTTGTTCAAGTAAATCCACTTTTTAAATTTTTCGCAGATGTCGAACCTATTGAAACCTTTTGTTGGATATGCTGACGGAGCAATTCGTGGTTCGCGGAACCTATCTTTTGCAGCCTGGGCCATTTTTGACCCAAGCGACGAGTTAGTATGTTTAAGAGGGGTATGTATTGGTTGATCAATGAATAACATCGCTGAATATAGTGCGTTGATAGAAATTCTCTCTGATGCCATCACACATGGCATACGCCGATTGGTCGTCAGGCTAGACTCACAGCTCGGCATACTACAACTCACTAGTATCTACTCCCTCCGAAATCCAGCTATCTATTGCATGTTCCTAAGGGTCAAGATTTTGGAAAGGCAATTTGATTTTATTCAATATCAGCATATTTCCAAAACCTTAAACACATTAACTGACTCATTGGCAAATTATGTGTTAGATAGACATTTGCAACATTTATAAAAAGAAGCATCTCATCAATATTTGCGTCAGGATCATGCAACTTAACCAAAATAAAACTCCAAAAATAAAAAATATATACATAACTGTTTATGGTTTACACATAATGTTCCGTAACCAAGACAAAATTGGTCAAATGACCCAAAACTCAAAACACTAGGGGGCTCCCTAGCCTAATGATGCTCGTGATAACAAGTCGCAGCCTGTGCGATCATGCGTAAAAGCCTAGTCCATCATCTTGGCACACCAGTAGTATGTCGCTGCAACATCAAAGACAGCTCGTCAGTCCTCACATCTGGAATACTGAGAGTGAGGCCCTCGACCAGATCCTGTAATGCTGAAAGAGCCTCGACCACATCAAGGTCATGAAGTACAGCACTTCTAACAGCCTCTCCTTCTGGGCCGGCAGCTGGCACTCTCAGGCATACTACTGGCCGAACAGGACCGACATCTACATGAGCACATGAGTTTTGATTAGTCTTGGTAGAGTAAAGCACAAGGACATCATAAAATAAAAACGATAAACATGAATATGGTCAAAGAATTTACCAATGGCACCCCACTGTTCGCTAGCCGGCAGTACCAAATCCGGGTCACCCTGGAAGTCCATACCAGCATATGGATACTCGGAATAAACCATCTCATGATGATCAAACCACCCGAAGAAGGTATCAGAAAAGGAAATTCGAGACTGACCAGCATGCCTAGACATATGGTCAACCCATCTCTGCATACGTGGTTCAGTCGGTGAAGGTAAACTAAGTGCAATATACTGCGGCTGCATCAGTGGTATCTTTTCCAAGGCGAAGGCGGTCAAGATAGAACCATATCCAAATTTCTTCAATCTCCCGCTCTTCACCTTGGTCAACTGTTCTTTCATCACAAGGAGTACTGCATCACACCAGTTGAACACCTTCAGTTCGAGACATTCCAAGGTGTACTGCATATAAGATCGGTTGGCCACATGAAGAGCCGCACCACCAGCCATCCTACTAAAAGTGAACAGAATGGTCCTCAAGACCTGTCAGTGACATCTCGGATGATGATCTTGTCGTCTTTACTCAGCTGAGATCCCTCTCTGCAATACCTGCGAACATAATATCTCACAGATTCACCTCCACGAGCCGAACCTGATAAAGAGATGGGGGCACCCCGCCTCGATAAGCCGGTCAAAAAATAGATGTCCACTACAGTTAGGGGGATGGATTTGCCCCTAATCTGGAACACCTGGTTGGTAGGATCCCAAGCATCGAGCAAATAATACAGCAAGTTGATTTGTTGTCTCATGCTAGAGATGCGAAAAAACTTCAACAGGCCACAGTTCCGCAGTGCGTTTACTGTAACTGGATCATGTAAAGCAAGCATGTCATCTTCTTCACGCTCATGTTCTCACCATGTAATGGTCATCTTACTCCAATGAATCTCTGAAAACAAACAAGAGAAGAGTTAGATCCTGATTTGGTGAAAAACAAGCAAAATTTTCCATTGAAAACTGTGCATAAATTTCCTTCCTTGCGCTCATCGCACCTACAGTAGTGTTCTGGGTGCGTTGCATGTCAATTGGCCAGTAGATAGGCTAACATCCAACGCACCTTTCGATACATAAAGGGTGCGATGGAGCCAGGGAGAGTTTTTCAGACCCCAGGGGCTCAGAAAAACCAGAAATCAGGCTCAGAATGCAATATGGAAAGGATGAAATGAAAGAGCTCAGGTTTAGCTCCTACTTGGTCCAGACGGCGCCGAAAATCGTCCACAGTATCTCCCGGAATCAGCTAATGAAAATCAATGGGGGAAAGCACCTCCAAAGCTCCAACAAGCCAAAGTTGAAATGAAATGGTAAAATGAGAGGTGAAAGCGCTTTTAAATTACTTTTACGTAATTCGAGTAAAATATTAGTGTCCTAACTCATTTTTCAAACGTATATCATTTCTAACTAGTTTGATGAAGCAATTGAGCATGCAGTACAATCTTTGAATGAAAAAAGCTATTTATGGTAAAGTCAAGAAAAGACCGTTACTTCGAGCAGTTTTAACGCGGACTTCATGCTCATTAAAAGATAAACATAAGCAATGAGCAAATGTTTCCCCCGGTGTTTAAGCTCAATAAAAAATGAACCAATTCCCGGTAAATAATCATCGTGAATGTAGTACTTCAGCCTTTAAAGCCTTCATCATGTTCCCATCATCACCTCCACTCTGTATTGGCTGATCATTTACCTCCATTTGATTGTTTACCCCTTTTGAGGAACAACTACGAAGAGTGATCCTGCTAGCCATTCTTGTAACACTGCCGTGATTGGAAAATTCCAAACCGTACCTGGAATCAGCTGCTACCCAATTTTATCACTCATTCCTCAAAGACGAGTCTCCTTTAAGCTCTTTTCAACAGACTCGTAAAATATGAAAAGATTGCCGAGCCATTGGCCTCTCCAGCTCGTTAAAGGGACCGGAAGTGCTATCCCTCTTTTGATTTTAATCTTTCTGGACCTGAGGGATTATTACACAAAAAGATCGAGCGCTTGTTTTGTTCGGCTCGTTAAAAGTATCGAAAATTCATCCCTTCTGTATTGTTTTATACTTTTTTGGACTTAAGGGATTAGATGACGAAAAAGGATTTTTGGAGTTTCCTTTACGTCCTTTTTCAGACTCTCTAAAATTGAAAAGGACTGAGTTATCTTTATCGTTAAACTCGTTAAAACCTAATAGCGACAAACTTGTCCATAGCAGACAAGAACGAGTTTCACTATCGCTAGGCTCGTTAAAACATAGCGATGGGTTTGCCCGAAGGGAAAATTCTAGAACAAGCATATGTTATCCTCCTCAACCTTGACAAAAATAAAGAGGTACTGGTCAGCAATGACTGGGGAAAATTTGGGAAGAAAACTTGAAGAAACTTTGTTGGTAGCAAGTCGCTCTTGAACATGACACTTTCACTCCGCATCCAAGTCAGGTTGGGTTGTTTCATTCACCGGTCACATCACCATGGTCCCATCACACCATCCACATTTGGGGTTAATTCTACCAATCCATCACATCAGTGTCGCCAATATGTTCAAGAGAAGTCACTCAGAGAATTCACCTGTGTCTCACCCGCTACAATACATTTACGCTCCATTCTTTCATGACCGCCACCCTGAACCTTATATCACCAAATCGTTTTCACCTCCATTAAAATAATTTGCTCCGTTCCATGTCATTGATGTGGGATTCATTAAGGCCCTCCTATGACGGATCACTTCTTGTCGACATCAGCTCATTATCCAAGAATTCGATCTAGGAACACCCCTTTCAGTACTTTGAAGCTTGCATGCCTCAATGGCAAGTTTCTCACTTCCGGCGACAGGTTTACATCAATGGCCTTCGACCGAAAGATTTCGCATGGTGTTCGACGCCAAGTCCTTTATTCACACCACGTGAATTGTATTGTAGTACCTTGAGGGTCATTATCATTATCGGTGATTCCTCTCGTGCCTGTTAACAGCTTACATCATTGGCTGGTAATCAGGCGATGTCTTTCCATGTTCGACTCCAGAACATCTCTCACATGGATCGACTTGTACTTTGAGTGAAGATCGAATGAGATTGAAGACCCCGGATCTAGTTTCATCCATCCGGGTTGCGATATATATTCAGGAAAATAAAGACATCAAATGTACATCATTGCTGCACAGATAATCATCCAATCAAAGGGATGATGGCTCTACCAGAATCATCAGTCTACACTCAGACGATTGTCTGTCCTATGTACATGAAAATGAATTTATAAAGCTGAGCATGGGAATGCCTGCCTCAGCTAGATCATGAAAAAATTATGAAGATAATGTATTGTATTGTATCTTATTACAGGTCTCCTCCCAACTTGAAAGAACTTCATATCCTCATGATAAAGCATTTCACCTGACATCAAAAAAGATTAATGACCTCATGCTTTAGGGGGAAACTCTTATAGACATTTTTGGGCACTGCAACCCCAAGCATAAAATGTCCATAAAACAAGGGCTCCTATGTCCCTAAAAGTGTTGTTCCAACCCCTAAAGGAACAAGGTCAACTGATTACAGCTTCTCCCAGAAGTTCTCCATGAAAAACCACTCAGAACTGGTCAAAACAGGATCATTTCACCTGCTCCATAGGCAAAGTGCGTTGCATCTCACCTAAGTACACTCTGTGGGTGTGTTGCATTTAAAAAAGCCCTTCTTTGGGGTGCGATGGGCGAGATGAGACAAATGGCAGTGTCAATCCACGAGGTGGAGAGGCATGGAATCTTCCAGAAACTTCTCCTGTGACACTTGCCTCTCTGAATTCGACCAAGGATGAGTAAGAGATCATCAATCTCCAAGTGAAAGCAAGAACTATCAATGGGAAGACACTAATAAAAAACCCAGAGCTGACTGACACCTCTGCAAATATCTATATATATATCTCTCATCCTAGAGATCCAGAGGTTGGAGGCTGGAATTTTGCATCTTGTAAGGAATTTTTGTTGGTTTCTTGAGGCAACATCATAGTGTTGGGTGATCTAAGCTTTGCATGAGGTGAAGAAGGGCTCACTTGCTGAGAGGATGATGCTGGGTCAGAACAACTGGTTGTAACTCTCTTGGCTCTTTCTTGATTATCAATAAAGCTATTCAAGTTTTCCTCCATACTCTTGTGTAATCTATTTTTTGTGCATTTGTATGGTCAATTTATATCTGATCCTAGATTGTTTATGATAATAGATCCATGTTCTTGTATAGTGTTATGCTGCTTTGATTCTACAGGTACTCTGTGAAGCTGGGTATACAAGGAAGCGAGTAGCAAAGGACTATCAGAAGAGAGAGAAATCAAGCAAGGAACCAAGCACAAGACGGAGGTTGGTCTCATTTATTCTTCTCTCATATATCTTTCATAAAGGAAAAATGAAAGTAGTTTTACTTTGTTTGTTTCTAAGGTAGCTACGAGACCTTAGTGGGATTAGCAGTTCTGCATAGACACTTTTCCCTGTAACACTTGGTGGCCAAATTCTTTATGGAGGAGCTTAGTGAGTAGCCAATGGGGGAAACATTCTTCGTGAATCATATTTGGAGCTCCCCCAAAAGGAGGCAATCCCTCCAGAGGCGCCTCTGGCACTGACTGCTCTCCCTTGGTATTTATGTCAGAATGCTTTGCTTGCTTGGATGAGTAGAAGGTCCTCCAGTTTTGTCTCTTGGATGAGAAGGATTTCAGGAAAGTACATCTTTACAATGTCTTTCAGAGCTTCTTCTTTCAACTTGTTGCCTAACCCTCTGCAATTCTAGGAGATGGATTTCATTATTTACTAGCTTGGAAGGTTGTGGCTCCTTTCGGAGCCTGACCATGCTTGCACCTAGATCTGGTATTCATCATTCCTTTGAGAGTTTTCTGAGAGCCTTGGAGAACATCCATATAAGTTTGTTACTCTCTCTGTTTCTTCTTGGACTTTCAACCCCTGGCCGACTTGATAAGAGTGACTTGCGAGCTGTCTGAATCTGAGACTCCATCTTCTGAATCTCCCTCAGAATCGGAGCCCAAATTGATGCGCTCCTCATTTTCTTCTTTTTCCCCTTGTTCATCCTCTAATGGACAAAGAGTTGACTTTGCCTCTGCTTCTTTCACTTTCTTCGACAGGTCTTTTGGTTCCTCTTGGGTTCTAATGGCATCTATCTTTACCCCAGAGGAAGAACCCTCTTTTGGAACTTCTTTGGATTTTGGTTTAGGTTGGGGCTTCACCAATGGCCCTGATTTTTTTTCTCAGTTGGATTTGGGACTGGCTTGCCCTTTTCTATTTCTTTCCATCTTTCTTCGTCCACTTTGTCCCCGGTTGGAGCTTTTGGGCAATTTTGTTGGAAGTGTCCATGTTCGTGACAGGTTCTGCATTTGAAAGGCAGTTGCTCATAATCCAATTTTTGATATTGATGCCATTCTTCAACTGTAAGTTTTACCGTTTCGGGTAGTCCAGCTTCCAGATCGACTTCCACATAGATTCTTGTGCAAGTATATTGGCCCTTGTTATCTTCTTTGTCAATGAAATGGCCTAGGCCATTTACAATCTTCTACAAGGTGTGATAGCTCCAGCAATGGAGCAGAAGATTGGGAATCCAGACCTAGACTGGGACCTCTTTAGGGCTATCGATTGAGGGATCGAAGTTGGGGGTCCACTTATTAAGATACATACTCTGATTTCCCATAAAATATGGACTATTTCTGAAAACCAAATCTCGATCGTCTTTGGAGGTGAACTCAAAAATGAAATACCCTCTCTCGACAACATAGCAGATCATATTATTTTCCAGCTGGGGCCTCCAGTTGTGTTGGATCTAGTCATCTGTTGTTTTTGTAGACGGCCAGAGTCCCATAAATTGTTTTACCAACCCTCTGTCAGCGAGGGCTAGGGTGATTTTTATTGGTTGGTCTTCTGGCAGGGCGATCTCAGGAATTTCCTCATGTTTTTTGATGAATTTTGGGACTTCTGGAATCAAAATTTTATTCCCTTTCTGCGAGAGAAATCTTCTGAATGCTTCTTCTGAAGATATTGGCGAGGTGGGAGAAGGCTCCCCACCCCCAGGAGCACTCATGGCAGTGGCTATGCTCCTCTGCGATCGCAAAACCCAGATGCGGACGTTGTGCTAGCAGCAGCACTGGCTGGAGGAGGGAGGTAAAGCCCGATTGTAGGGATGCCGGGAAGGATTGAGAGCCTAGCAGTAGGGGCTACCAGGCAGGGGGCCTGCGGAGGGCTGCCAGGCCCGAGGAAGTAGGGGCACAGGAGCTCCAGTTCAGAACACGCACGCAGATCACCCTGAAACTCAGCGCTGCCCTCCATTTTCATTTGAAGTGAAATATCGTATGAAATATAGGTTTGATCTAAAGTGGTCATTGTATTAAATATAAAGCTTTGTCTTAAAATATTTTTGTCTCAAAATTCTTTTGTGTTAAATATAAATTTGTCTTAAAATAATTTTGTCTTAAATTGTTTTTGCCTTCAAATAATTTTGTCTTAAACTACTTTTGTCTTAAATATAAAGTTTTGTCTTTAAATTTTTGTCTCAAACTATTTTTGTCTTAAATATAAAGTTTTGTCTCAAAATACTTTAGTCTTAAATTATTTTTGTCTTAAATATAAATTTTTGTCTTCAAATATTTTTGTCTCAAACTACTTTTGTCTTAAAATATTTTTGTCTTAAACTATTTTTGTCTTAAATATAAAATTTTGTCTTAAAATATTTTTGTCTCAACCTATTTTTATCTTAAATTTTATATTTAAGACAAATCAATTGATATTAATTTTTAATGTAAAATAACTAAAATAACAAATGATTTTTTGAGACAAAAGATTTCTTTTGTCTTTAAAAAAAGTCTCAAAAGTGCCCTTGGTGTAGTAATGTGTGCCAGGACTAAGGAAGAACTTGGTATCAATCGCAATGCTAGAGGACAAAGGCTATGATGTAGTCTTCAGTAAGGGAAAGGTTTTCCTTAGACACATCACTACGAGACAGGTGAAGCATATCGGTTCACGATTCAAGAACCTATATGCTCTTGAGGTTAAATATGCATGGAAAGCCTTGAGGAGCAAGGCAACTATTGGACACTTGGTGGTTGAGAGGGAGAGTACATTACGTCTCAACATGCAGCGCCAGAAAAAGTGTCAGACAATTGTGGATGAGTCGCAATTGGTGACGCAAATTCAGGAGGTTGTGGAGTAGCCACAACTGGAGAAGCAGAGAGGAGACCGAGTGGAGGCATCCACTCATGCAAAGACCTCCAGTAGGGGGAAATTTCGAGCCCAATGGGCAAAGGGATCACATGCATCCATACCTCCAGGTGGGAGGTGGGGCGATGTAGAGTGATAGTCTCGAGAAGGTTGAAATAGGGGTAGGATCCTTGAGGTACCCAGCCTCTTTGATTAGACCTTGCTATGGGAACCTCGACAAGGAGTAGTAGGACTGGCTGAGTGGGTAGAGATAGATGCAGATGAAGTGGTAGAGGAAGCTTCAGCATCAGAGGATGTTTCTAGCCCAACAAGGAGGTCAGTTGGGAGATCAGTTACTTACTTCTCAGTAACTGAGTTGTAGTGCAGCAGTGGGCAGCACGATGCAACATGATGAGAGTAGGTGCAATGCAGATGTTGTGCTGAGAGACAGGACTAGCAGCAACACGGATGTAGCTGGATGAATAAGTGTGATTGATGCATTCAGAGATCAAATGATAGAGGCTAGAGCAGTTAGATACTGAAGAGCACAAAGGTGCAGAGTTTTTCAGTCAACAAAGGCAATAATAGTCAGATACTTTGACGATAGAGGCATCATTCTGATTCAGGTTGGATATTTTTTTGTTTCTAGAGTTGTTGGAGCAACAACACTAGGGAGAAGTGTTGCATGTAGGACATTCCAAAGGTTCAGGATCGGGTTCGAGTTGAATGCCTTTATTATTAAGAGGGAGTGTTGAAAATAGCAACAAGAAATGCTAGAAATAGAAATGCTATAAATAGCATTTCATGTACTAGTGTTGGAAATAGCAACAAGGAATGATAAAATAGAAATGCTAAAAATAGCATTGCTATAAATAGAATTTCGGGATACATTCCAATTTTAGTTTGTCTCTAAACTAAAATTGAGAATTAAAGTTAGAATTTGATATTAGCAGCTGTTTGAAAAATAATTAATTAATTCATCTTGAACTAATTAGTTGGAGAAAATCAAACATGAAGTCTATGTGAAGACATGCAACAATTATCCCTTTGATTGAGGAAGTTATCCCTTAATTAAGGAGATCATGATGAGTTGTACTTTGAGTTGTAATTAGTTAGCTCAGTTAATAGAATTAAGTCCAGTTAGATTAGTTCCAACAGTTTGTGGAACTGATTGTGAGTTCAGTTAGTTAATGCATGCATGCATGTAACTAGTGTACTTCAGATAACTAAATATTCTCTCATAAATAACTCATGCATGTCAGTTCAGTCAGAGACCTAGTTGAGATCAGAGGATGGGACAATGCACTATCAGTTGGAGGAATTTTCCTATATAGGAAATTCATCCATGTAGAAGGAATGATCTCCTTTAGGATTGGGCAGTTATTTCAGAGGTCATTGTTGTGTGTGAGAGGATTATTCACATAGGTTGCAGCTAGAGGACATAGGAGAAACTGCGCAAGGAAATAGGAGGCTTGGAGGACTGAAGGAAGGCATATGTGTTGTCTATTCTCTGTATGATCAGCAGCGAGGGATTGTACTAAGAGCTGGATAGCTTGTGAGCTAAAGCTTTGTTTAATCCTGAGATATTTCCACTTGTATGATAAGACAGATAGTGGGGTTTTTAGTTGAGACTTTCCCTAGAGTATTCCTCCGTGTTTCATGTGTGATTGAATCTTCTTCTCTATTAGGTGTGTTCTGTTTGATCTTGCTCAAAATTGATTAAGCTTGCACAAGTTTGATTGTAGAAGCGGATTAAGTATTTTGCTTTAGTACATTGCATAATCAGTTTAATCTACAGTGAGAATTTCTACAACTTTAGAGATAATATGCAATAAATATCCATGATTAATAATCTTGTTACATTTTTTTTAAATTTATAAATGGTTAAATTGTATATTAAATCTCTTTATCAATAATAATGATAATTATTATCTTAAATAAAATTATAATTTACTTATTTTTTTATGATTTTTCAAATTTTAACAATGAAGTGTTTTAATAGTTATTATAAGTTGAAGTCTATTGATATTTATTGACCATTTAAATTATATGGTTGGATTAGTATATTAACATTCTAAGATTTCATTGACATATGACTAATAATCATAATGTCAAATGGTGATACGTAGTGAAATTATTTGTAATTTATATCATTTTTCTCACCCAATACCAATATACTCTTTATAATCAAAATGTTTATGTGTCACGTTGTTGTTGTGTCAACCAAAGCACTCCATCATGAACATATCATATCTAGTATTCAAGCACTCAATCATGATAGTACTAGATATTGTATGTTCATGATTGAGTGCTTGAATACTAGATATTAAATGGGTTCTTACTGATTTACATTAAATACAAACAAACATTTGTAGTTTTTCTCCCATAAGGGTTTGTTCATTAAATCTCCATGTACAAGTCATGTATGAATATCGTTTTATTTTCTGTAGTTGGTTATTTACAAATTGATTGAAAGGTTGTTTAAATATGAGAAAAAAGTTGTAAATTATTGATTCAACCATGCCAGCCCCCCCAGGAACTCTTAATTCTCAACAATTGGTATCAGAGTGTGATTCCTTCAGGAACAACTTAACCATTGGAATATAGATTAATAGGAAATCATAGAAAGACAAGAAAATCAAGATGCTTATTCAAGTAAGATACTAGTCTTTGATGGAACTAACTATGTATTATGGAAGGTCATAATGGAAGCTAATCTCATGTATCCTGGTGTAGATGTTTGGGGCTTTGTATTAGGTGAATATAATATCCCATTAACTCCTCTAGTGGATCCAGATGAAATAAAATATTATTTTAATCATGCAAAAGCTAATAATTTGAAATTATTTAGTCTCAATCAATTTGAGTTAGTGAAAGTGATGCATTTCTAGTCAAATAAGGAAGTGTGGGACAAGCTTAAGAATAATTATGAAGGGGATTCAAAATCCAAGAAAGTTATACTTAAATCTTTTAGAATGAGATTTGAACGTTTGAGGATGAATGAAGATAAGAAAATAATTGAAATTTTTTTAGAGTTGATGAGGTCGCAAACATGGTCAGAGGAATTTATGAAAACCTAAAAAATGTAGTTTTCTAGAAGCTATTGAGGTCTCTGCCAATGAGGTTTAATGTCAAGATCTCTACAATAGAAGAGATTTCTGATTTGAAATCTCTCTGATTGGAGTAGCTATATGGAACACTCACAACGTATGAGATGAGAATTAGAAAATAGATGGTAAACTCAAATGAAGTATCATTCAATGTTTCAAAGAAGACAAAGGAACATAAGTAAAATGAAGACTGCTACATTGGTGACTTTGACTAGGAGATGGCCCAATTTGTTAGAAGATTAAAGAAAGTCTTGTGTAAATATAAGGGAAATTTTTCCTGAAAGTGTTTTGGCAATGGTATAGTTGGTAATTTTTCTTCTAGGTTCCCTTATACAAAATCAAAGAATCTAGATAAAGAAAAATACCAAAAGCCTAAAGATAAAGCTAAAAAATAACAAAAGAGGAAATCTATGAAGAAAAATAGGCTCTACTCCAAAGAGGACAATCCTTCATTAGAAGAAACCAGTGAAGAATCCTTTGAGAATGAGCATGGTGGATGCCTGATAATGGAATTTCACTCAAAATCAAAACAAAAAGACAAGTTAGACTTTGAGGAAGAAAATGAAGGTGTGGTGGATCTTGAAGGGGAGCTCATTAGCACCCTTGATGAATTAAAGAAATGTAGAAGGAAGAAGAAAGAATTGAAAGAAAAAATATTATGAGTTGAAGAAGGTATGTATAATTTTGAAAATGAAAAATTCATTTACCAGAAAGAGAATGTAGATGTTATTAAATGTAAGGAAATTTTAGCTTAGTAATTAGAAGAAAAAATGTTAGCAGTAGATTTCTTAACAACTGATCCAACAGTTCCACCTTTAGTATTAGTGACCTAGATAGGCTAACAACATGAGAGATAGAAAAATCATAAATAGTGATGTAAAACAATCATCTTTGTATATGTATGAAAAAGTTAGAAAACCCAACATTAGTTAAAATATGAAAACACGTATATAAATCATCATAATAACAATCCCAATGTGTTGTAGAGGCTATAACAACGCACAAAATGTTTATCCTAACACCAAAATTTTGGTCCCCCTCTGCTTTTCAAGGCTGCAATGTTGGGAGGTTGGAATTATTAGGGTGGATCGTAGCATCCAGTTTATTGGCAATGATTTCAACTAGGCTAGCATCAATGTCAACTACGCTAGTAGCGATGGCAACAAGGTGAGAATTGATGTGCATGATGTTTAGCTCAAGAGGAGTCTCAGGATTTGGAGTTTCTTCCTTAGGATATCGTCTTAGATACCCCTAGAAGTAGTGTAGTTGGATAGTGCTTAGAAAGATATTTCCAACAGTATATTGAAGTCTACAAATGGACTCCTGGATCAAGAATTATTTCTAGTCAATTATTAGAACCCCTAAGGTCAGAGTTGCAGCTCTGAGTGTGGCATAAGGACAAAGTGGTTGTTTATTTTGGTGGTATTTCCAAATGAAGAGGAGGAAGAAGCAAAATCCTTAAAAGAGGGTCGGGAAAATGTGGGAAGGCAACAAATAAGCAAAATGAATTATCATTTGTTGGTGGTGGAGCATATTATAAAGCTCTTCTCGATGGGTGTTTCCCTGGATGGTTCCAAAGGTGTGTACAAAGAGATGATGTAAGCCAAGCTTGCATAGATAATCCACACAACAATGTACTAGGCGATAAGATAATTTACTAGTAAAGTCTGCAGAGTAGATAGCTCCCACAATCACATCATCCTAGTGGATTTTATCGTAGAAGATCAAGAGTTACATGCTATGGTTAAGGTTGGGACAATGTAGCCAAGATGACATAATATAAGGAGTTTTTTCTCTGAAGGGAAAAGGTGCAACATGAGTTCAAAATGCCTAGTATGTGTTAAGCATTAGGCTAATGTGATAGAGAAACACTATTTTAAATACATGGCCCAGGATCCTTTAAATTTAACAAATGAATTCAACACAAAAGCAAGGCCTTGGAACCCTTTCTCTCTCCTCACTGGAATGAAAAAAACATGACATAACAAAAGATGATGTGGAAGAACAACACAAAGAAGACTGATTTGGATCTAAACAAGAACACAACAAATTATAGACATAACCATAAGTAGCTGTAGTCCCCAGAGAAATGTTATCAACGGGGTATCATACACATCAAACGAAGATAATATGACCAAGTTATGACCCCAAGAAGTTGGTTTCCCAACTAATCCCAATGTGTTCCCATACATTCTTGGTGTTACATCTCCTCGAGTTAGGGTTTTCTCTTATTGTTCAATAGTAAAAAGGCCCTTGAGTCTCATTGTAACTCAATTAAGAGGTAGGTAGCCACCACATCTCTTCTTAGAGATAAGCTAACATCGCTCGAGCTGGTCTTATCTCAATTCTATTTGAAAGAATATTTCAGTATTTGATATTAATGAAATGAAGTGTTATTTATGATACATCTCTGTGTTTATGGTTATATCTGTAATTTGTTGTGTTCTTGTTTAAATCTAGATCAATGGTATCAGAGTAGTTTTCTCTTTCTTTGTTCTATTTTTCATGTTCCCAACGAGGTCGGGATATAAGGATTTAGGGCTTGAAATTGTCGAATCTTTGCAAGACCATCCTCACAAATCCTAAGGACCTCCCATGGAAAATGAAAAGAAAGATGACAGGGAAGGAGATCCTATCAAAATCTTGCTCAAATAAGCCCTCGAGTGACAAAGGAATGTGATGATAGACAACTTTTCCCAAATCCTTCAACAGCTACCCAAGGGCGGCACACCTACTTCCAGCAGCTACTTTGCAAGCACCACAACCTTTAAGGTACAAGTTAACTTTGACATTCCCATACATGAGGGTCATGTAGATTCAGATGCCATAGATAAATAGTTAAATCTAATAGAAATATATTTTTATGTTCATGGTTTTTCCAGCCGAGAAAAGATCACTTTTTCACTTCTCAAAACCACTCCCCACGTCAAGGACTGATGGGAAACCTACTGGGAGGAGAATGATGAAAGTATGACCTCACTGTTTTTAACTGCACCCACTTGGAATTCATTCTGGGATGCCATGAGGGAGCAGTACTAACCTGTCAAAAGTTATGAGGATAAATACATAAAGTGGACCCTGCTGCGACAAGGAAGGGACCAAGACATACTAGAGTTTATCAATATTTTTCATACCCTTCACATACAGTTAGGTATTAAGGATTCTGAGCGGCACTTGGTACTCAAATACCATGGATGTCTACAGAGGTACATCCAGGACAAGATGGATTTCCTGGACATCTCCTCGCTTGGCACGAGGTACCGATATGCTGTCAAGATCGAGAAAACATTTAAATAAAAGAAGTGATACTTTGGATGTACGAATCTCAAGAAAAAAGTACATCTCCAAGGTGGGGATACCCAAAACAACCCGTCAAAGCTGCAAGAAAATAAAACCACCCTAAAGTCAAAGAAGGACACTGGAAGGTGGTGTGCTATCCATAAGAGGCTCACTCACAACATGAGTGTTAGGCCAAGCAATCGCAGGTGGCCGAGTCGAAGGCTTCAGAATCAAATCCATGTTCCGACCCCGAGTCAGAACCCAATAAGGGGAATGACAAAGGGAAGAAGATTATTGATGCGGAGCCTAGTGCCACTATTTCCACCACAAAGATCTAGAAGAATGAGCCTAAAAATATAGGGAAGGGGGAGTGCCTTTTCCACTCACAAATGTAGGTGTAAGTATCATCGCTACCAAAATAATCTCATCTCAGAAGAGGTCATGAAGCGACTGGGCCTACTAACCATACTACACCCACAACTGTACAACATCAGGTGGCTTGACCAAGGACAAGATCTCTGAGTTATCCAATAGTTTCACCTTCCCTACAGCATCAAGCCCTTCACAGATTAGGTATAATGTGATGTTGCTCCTCTAGTTGTATGAGATGTGTTAGCTACCTATACCAATAGGTTTCATATTTCATGATTAGCAAAGAAAGGTCCAAATATGCTCTGCTTTGATGATGCAAAGATCCCATATTTCCATGAGGAGACAAGGTGTGTATATAGCTTGATGTGGACTCAATTTTGATGGATGGTCCAACAGCCTAATCTGGATCATGCCATGTTTTAAATTTTCAGTTGTAGAATAGAGAAAGAAGTCTGTCCAAACTGTTTAATCTTGGCAGACAAGTAGCTTAGGTAGAGAAGTAAGGCTCCCAACTGCTTAATCTGGGACCTTGGAAGCAATAAGGGTAGCATTAGATAGAAAATCAAAAGGAAAAAGCCAGAGAAAAGAAAAGGCAAATAAGGGTCTGCAAGTCTAAGTGCACCCTCCAAGAAGAAACAAAAAATGCTAGGCAAATAGATGGGTAGGCAGATGGGGTTGCAGAAGTGTCATTCCTTACAATTGAAGGTGTGCTAACCTATTTTCACAAAGCAAAATCAATGGATTGAGAAGGTCTTCTTCTCTATCAGGTTGCAGCAAAGCAAAGAAGCATGTCTAACTTCCCAATTTTCCCCTTTTCCATTCATTACTAACATCCCCTCATCAGTTGAGATTCATGGAAGAATTGGTGGTTTTATGGTGGTTCTTAGTCCTTTAAAAGCCACATTTCTTGTCTAAAATTCTTTTCATTTTGATCTACTCCCTAAGCTAAGTGATTTTCAAATAAACTTAGTGATATCACTCCCCATCCACCCTTTTCATCTATATTAACCCCTAACATCTATTATGTAATTCCCCTATGTTACCCTTTCCCTACTATTATAACACTATGGTGTATAAACCCCCAAGCATTGTATAAATATCCCTCCCCTTGGCATTATAGCCATATGTTCTCTGTCAGGGATCAAATTGACAGCTGGTCAGTTTGAGAACCCTAAGCCTTACCCTTTTTTCCCCTCTTAAAGCCATTTGCCCCATTAAAACCTTCATTTGCTAAGAAAAACCTTATGAAAAAACCCCTTTTACCCATAACCCGCTTCACTTGCAAAAAAGCACACAAAAACCCACTTTTTCCATTTTATCCAAAGTATCGGCGCGATATTATTTTTATTTGAAAATACATTGAAAAACCATCAAAATCCGCCACATCCCAAAGGTTTCCGCCGAGCACCAGTCCCAAAAGATATATTATTTTAATCCCGCCCCCCTTCCGTATTGTCCGATCACCTCACTGATCTGTCAACCGTCTGATCAAGCGCCTTTGATCGGACGGCCATTATGCATATCGGGTTGGGCCCGACGTCCGAAAATTAGCACCCGAGAAACTGTCAGAGGGTGACGTCAGGCCTCTGCCACGCGTCGCCCTCACAATTTCTCGGGTCGCCCTCTGACAAAACCGCGACCGTATCTAAGGCGGTCCGAGAAAAAACCATTACCGCTTATGATTTACCGCCGGTTCTGCTATGCCTGCGTCATCACCACGTCAGACCCACGTCAGTGCCACCCCGCCGTCGCGTCAGCACTCTTGTCCGCCCCTGCGCTGATATGTCTGCCACCTCATTATCCCCGTGGACCAATCACAGCTTGCCACATCACCCGGTGACGTCATGCTGACGTCATCCGACCTTGACCCCACCTGATGACGTCATGCTGACATCATCCCAAAAACGCGCCAATATGCCAAAAATCCATATTTTAGCCAAAAATTCATGTTTTCCCACTTTTTGCCAAGCAACTATTGTTATTCCTGCATGCATTTCACGACCAAATCAGCGCCAACCTGCACAACTCGACTCTGAAACCGTGGGCGCCTCCATCGTACCTGCATTTGCAACTGTTATCGACAATTCGCAAGGTATTTCTCAAAATCGTTCCCTGCACCTGGTTTTATCCATATTTCTACAAGAAAACTGTTTAAGAGAGTGTAAAGCACTGAAATCACCATCAAGCATCCAGTGACCTGCACCCATTTCCAACTGGCGAGGCAATAAACCTTCTGCCAAGCCTGCATCTGACAAAATTGACCTGAATTCACAGGTAGTTCGCGCAGTCGTGAACTAGAAACCTCAATTACATAAATTCACCATAGAAACACTCTTGTCAGTCCTGCTACTGTTTTAATCAGTCCTATAAATGGTATTTCAATTGCTGTTTGCTCAATTCACCCTCTGTTCCCTACAATTCACATTTACATTGTAAAGAAACTCCTCTGCGTTGTTCTGCTCACTCAAAACAGTTTACATACAATTCAGAAGCCTTACTAGCCATGGAAACACCAATAGCCCTGAATATCCAGCCTCTGAATGCCCCTCAAAGGGAGTTAGAATGGAAAGCCCTGGGAGATGTAGATTATCAGATGATAGACTGGTTCCCAATGGGTTCTAAGTTTAATATTCACATGCTAAATGAATTGAAAGCCCAACACCTTGGTGGAGCTGATATTTTAGGGATTTGGGACTCAAATTTGCCCATTTACAACCTCCCTCAAGTCAATGCCCTTCCAGACTTGATCCACAGATGCCAGGAATGCTATGATCCATGCCAAAGAGCTATTCTCAGTCCTACAGGCTCAATCTTGTTCCATATCACCCCAGAAACCATAAATGAGATGCTGCATTTCCACACTGCAAGGCCATTGACCCCTCTCTCCATGCTGGACTTAGTAAAGAAGGGGAGTAATTTGTCAAGTGCCCAGATCATCAAAATTAATCAGTTATTCATACAGCCAAGCTCTGAAACTATGAGAACTCCTCCTATTGGATATCAGTACCTGAATGACTTGGGCAGAATGCTGGTGGATTTGATCAGCTACGTCCTGGGGTACAAGGGAATTGAGGATGTTGATGACACTATAATGGCAATGCTGTCCATATTTTCTCCTGGAAAGCCTCCAGCTGTACACTATGACTATGCCACATATATTGCAGAAAAGATCCATGAACAGCTAATGAATCTACAAAGGGAAAGGGTGTTCAGATACACCTCATACATCTACCATCTGTTCTTATTTTATCAACCAGACAGTTTCTCCATTCCCCTCAAGAAACTTAATGCCCAGGGGAATCCAAGGTCAGTTGTGTTTTGGACTTCAGTTTTTCATGATATTTCTAAATCACCATACACATACTGTGAATTCATAGACCTGTTCATTCACCCAGCTATGACATTGTTGTATGGTGTCCCTCCTCCAAGGTTGACCGATGACATGCAAAGAGTTCTCCATCTCTCCAAGGTCTACAGCATTGGTGATTGGTATTTTTACCAACACCACACAGTAATCAGAATATATGGCTGTGAGTTGGACCCTTATAGGCTGCCAAGGTATGTCCCTATGAGACTTTTTGCCCTAGAATACTTCAGGTAGTTTGGAAATGCCGACTGCTTCCATTTCCAAAGTAAGAACAAGAAGGTGCAGCTGAAGGTAAGGAGCCAGCTAGGCCCTTTTCTATACAACAAAAGAGAGGAGGGATGGAAGGAGGCAGATATGATCCTAGAGGGCCTCAAATTGCAAACCAGTTTCAAATGGACACCTTATGACCCTAATCATTTTATTTCCCTCAGGAGGATAAAATACAAATTGGGTAACTATGCACATCTAAAGCTGCCTCATATTGAGCAGTATGCCAATTCCTTGAGCTGGAAAGAAGGCACTCTAGAAGAGCCAATTACTAGAGAGCAGATGCTAGAAAGAGAGGCTAGGAATATTCAAAAAGAGGCTGACTTGGAAACTTGTGGACAGGTTTCCTTCTCATATCAAAGGCAACTTGGAGCAGCTGCCTCATCTTCAACAACACATCAGCAAGCTGCCATGGACACTCAACAGACATCCAGCAAAGGCAAAGAAAAGCAGGTGGAGCAGGAGCAGCCACCTCCCATGACTGAAGAGCAAACAGAAAAAGAGGTGGAACAGCAAGAAGAAGTGCTGCAGCAGGAAGTGCATCAACAACCACAACACCAACAACAAGAAAAACAAAGACAGGAGCAGCCTGTGCAGCAAGAGCAAACAATGGAAGCCCCAAAATCCACTGAGCAACAGCCACAACAAACTGTGCCTCCAAGGCAAGAAACATCAGCTGAAGCATCAATCCTCCAAACTCCACAAAAGGAGGATACAAGCAGGAAAAGGGACAGAGAGACTCCCCTTACAACATCGACAACTTATGGGGAGAAAAGACAGAGAATGAATCCTTTCTCAGAGGAGGAAATGCCAATGGGACAGTCTTTGGGCATGGGCCCACCTAGCAGGGAAGCATCCGCAAGTTCCTTCCAAGAGGAACAGAATAGAACAGTGGGAGGAGAAGTCAGCTCCTCAAGCCAGCAAAGAGAAGGTGAACTGAGCATCAAACAACAGTTCATTGACATAAAGAGGAGGAATGAGCCAATAAAGATACAACTATACAATCATTTGTTGAAAATGGCTCCCACTAACCAGCAAAGACTGATGTCCGCATATGATGTTAGTGAAGGCAAAATGATCATGAGTCACTTCATGCCAACTACATTGCAACCGCAGTCCCCTTCAGACTACTTGAGGACCAATCTTGAGGTCCTTGCCAAGGACATCCACCCGATGGACAAAATTGAATTACATAAGCAAACGGGTGAGATGGTGTATGCCTCCTTGGCAGACAAGACATTGGATAATTATAGGCTAGAAAATAGCCTTAATAATACAGCTGCCCAACTTGAGTTGGAGAGAGCATCCTCTCAAGCAAAGGACAACAGAATTAGGTCCTTAGAAGATATAATCATAGAGATTGGGCATGATCCCAAGGATATCAAGGGCATACAAGAAATATTGAAGTTGAGGGATGCAGACATGGCAGCTTTGAGGAGAAAGATCAAAATTCCAGCCACAATTCACCCTCAAACAGATGAAGTTGCCCAACAGAGGCATGATCAAGATGCCACAGCTTTGCTGGTGTCTCTATATAAGCAGCTAATCCAGACTCAAGAAAAGCTGGGAGAATCAGAGGCTGCACAGGCAGCATTACAGGCAGCTTTGAAGCAAAAAGAAGAAGGTCAGACCTCCCAGCCTCCTCCTGAAATAATTAACCTTGAGGAAGTTGCTCCAACTACTGTTCCTCCTCCTCAACAAACAGAACAGGCAGCACCATCCACCTCAGCACCACCACCAACAACAGAGCAGGCCCCAAGCCTGGACATGCAAAAGCTAAGAAATGAGATTCAGGCCTTGGAAGCACAAATGACAGAACTAAATGAGGCCAGGGAGAAATTAGCCAAGGTAAATGAAAGATATGACAAATCCAAGCAGACTGTGGCAGAAAAGGGCAGGGAAATAAAAGCCCTCAAAGACAGGATAAAGGAGCTAGAGAAGGAGCTCCAACTGGATAAAGTAGTGGCTGAGATCAAGACAGTGCTATGGGCCAATATTGGCCAGTCTATTACTGACCAATGGCAGTATATTGAGACAATCCATGAGCAGTTGGAGCTCATTGCAAAAGCATAGAAGGAAATTCAGAGATCAAGGGCAGCTCTAGGCAATATGCCTGAAGTTGCCACCAGGATGATCAATGTGCTCAATAATAGAACAAGTGCCCAGTTAGAAACTATGGGAATTTCTAACAGGACTGAGACTATTTTGTTGATAAAGAGGGTCCTTACACTGAGAAGCTTAGTGCAGACATTAGAGAGAAGGACCCAAGACATGCAGACCGAGGTGAACAGATTTATGGACAAATTTGTGGTATTACAGAACAGAGGTCTCCTTGGCTTACTGAACAGTGTAGGAAGACTGCTTACCCATGAGCAGTATGCCAAGAGGGTCAATACATTCGCCACAAGTCAGATCACTGAAAGGCCCAGCACCTCAGAGGAAACAGGGCCAGCTACAGGACAAAGTCTCTACAACAGAGTAGAGAATTTATTCTTTATAATGAATGAAATTAAACACCTGTTTGAAGTGCCTCCTAACTTCTATAAATACACAGAGGCAGATGAGACTATGGATGCAATTCTTAGGCATCAACTGCCCACACAGGAATGGTGGACTAAGGTAATACATATGATCTTATAGACCAGGAAGCCATTCACTAAGTTTTTTCATCAAAAATACAAGGTGGCATGCACAGGAAAAGTTAATAAAATCAGCATGCATAAAAGGTGAAAGCTGAGCCAACTCAGCAGAGCTTTCGGCCAGCAAGTCAAGATGGACAGCTACAGGTGACAGGGCCGAAAAGTTACAGCAGAGCAGCCACATGAGCGCATTTTCCAGCATTTAAAGCAGATCATTCCAACCGACTCGGTGGCCTCCAAAGGCCAAAATATCTTCTGACTGATAGAAATGAGCATTTATGTTGTATTAAAAGCAGCAATAACTTCTTATCTGCTGTTCTGTACAAAGTTGGTGAAACATTTATTTCTCAGATGACTCAACGCCTTAGATATTTTGTATTACCGTTTGTATATATTTGCCCCTCGCATAAGCTTGCAGGGGTTGTTGTTGATTTCTTTTGAAGAAGTTTCCTATGCTGTAATCTTTGCAGAGTTTAATAACAGAAGTGATGGAATTTCTGAAGTTCTGAGTTGTTTGAATGCGTTCATGGTGTTTGTTGAAGTTTGCAGGATCCCTGTGCATCTCATATACAATAAGTTTTCTGTAACTCTCTTCGTTTTGTGTTTCAATCTTTTACAACCCATAGATGTTTCTAAGTTCTAAGTATTTAGCAGCAAAGAAAAAGAATAGCCTTCAGGATTTATTCATGGAATACCCTGAGCTCAATCTATGTTGTTAATGAATGTTTTCCTCAGTTATAATCTTGATAAGTGTAATTCTTAATTGCTACACTTTCAGAATATATCTTTCACAGTGACCCTTGTTTCAGGAATTCAAGTTTGCTCCTGAACAATATATTTCACTTTCACAGCATTAGCTTAATGGAGAATTCTTAATTGCTTTCCATTGGCTAAACATGCATCATCATACATCATCACTTAAGCTTTAAATTTTGTTTGTTGGGATACCCAATAGGCCCTGCAGTCTGAACATTCCCACTGAAGCATTTCAAACATTTCACAGCTCTAGACTCCATTGCCCAATGAAATACAACTGTCTAAACATTACATCTTAGGTATTGAAAGACATCCTTCAACCAAAACATAAACAAAAACCTGAGCATAATAGCTAGCCTAAAAGCAATATCAAAACAGAGACATATTACAAAGAGAGAGCCCTCTCTGATTGCAGTTTGGCTAGAAGCTGCAATCCAAAGATTGGTTAGTGGTTACCCCGGCCGTATTCCCTTGGGAGTCAAAGGGAACAACCTGGGTGTTAATAAGATGTATTATTAGGACAACCATACTTGTGGAAGTGACATTATGTATATGAGTCTAGACCTCGCTCTGTGATTATTTCTTTGTGTAATACATTATACAGGATACAGAAGGTGGCCCCACCCACCGCCACCTCTTTAATATCTTCCAAGAAATGAAGATCATCTACTAGACTAGGAAATTTATTTTCTTTCTGGTTTTCTCTCAAAGTAAGGGGAAGATCGTAGCCACATCCATGGCCCCTAAGAAGGGTTCCTCCAAGTAGCATAAGTAGGTGGATAAGGTCATGAAAGAATATAAGAACATCTTCTCCTCACCCACAGGGTTACCATTGCATTTCAGGTCAAGCATTCATTCGATCTAACTCCCGAAGCACCTCTACCCAACAGGTTGATATATCATCGCTCCATTGTTGAAAATGCCAAGTACAAAAAGCGAAATGATCAATATTGCATGCCACACAAGTTTAGGTGGGTGACAAAGTTTGGTTGCATTTGTAGAAAGAATTCCTTACAGGAGCCCATAGAAATATCAGTCCACTCCGATATGGTCCTTACATAATTAACAATGTTGTGGGAAATAATGCTTTGGAGAAAATCATTCCCCCATTCCTTGGTTTGCACCGAGTTCTCAATGTGGACCACATTTGACCATGCTTCCGACCATTACTTGACACGTCAGAGATTACAGAACATCTCACTAGGGACCAAGTTCAGTAAAAGTTTCCCCATGTCATGGAGTAACTCAACGTAATGGGAACCATTTCTTCCTAAGGGGGGAGGAATGATCCAGGTAGCTGTTGGTGTCCACCCACCTATTCCACTTGGACCCCCACCACTACCTCTTTCAGTTTTTCAGTTTCCTTAATTGTAGCACAATTTACTATTTTTAGCAGTTTTTCGAGTCCTGAACTTCTGGAGCCGTTTTGAGGCCCTAGACGACCTTTTTTTGGTATATACCAAAACAACATCATCTAGGGCCTCAAAACATATCCAGAAGTTCATGACCTGAAAACTTGGTAAAAATAGTAAATTATGCTATAATTAAGGAAACTGAAAAACTGAAAGAGGCAGTGGTGGGGGTCCAAGTGGAATAGGTGGGTGGCCACCAACATCCACCTGGATCAGAGACGTGACTGGGAAATTCAACATTTTTAGGTTGTTAAAGAGGCCAAATCTGGGTCACGCATGTCACCACTCAAGAGGTTCCACATGGTGTTAATGACATAAGCATGATGTCATCCCAGAGGCTTCATCCCATAAGGGGTATCCTAGAAGGTATTAAAAGAGCACAAAGAGGAACCTACAAGGTAACTAGGTGCCAAGACACAAAGGCTATGTAGTGGCGATTATAGAAAAACACATGACCAATGAAAAAGGTGTTGGGAGGACCACCACAACACACAATATTGAAAGGATTACCTTAGAGGAAAACAAATATGTGCTAATTCTTAGTATGGGAAACACTTAGGCTACCATTATGTGATTAATTTTGCTACAATAGCCAAGTAATTTGCAGTAAAAACAACATGTGGAGCATTGTTGGAGTACACAGATGGACTTTCAATTAATTATTAGCATGGAGAAATGTTGAGGTGCCCATTTCAGTGTTTGATTATGCTACAGTGGATAAATAATTAGATGCAAAAGTAGGATGGAGGGTCATGCTAAAGTATGCTCTTAGGAAAAATGAAAAGCTAGAAGGGATTGCATTGTTCTCTATGCAATAGAGGAATAAAGCTTAGGAATGTTGAGTCTGACCTGGGAATGTAGTA
This sequence comes from Pinus tabuliformis, assembly GCA_031772625.1. Taxonomy (NCBI): domain Eukaryota; kingdom Viridiplantae; phylum Streptophyta; class Pinopsida; order Pinales; family Pinaceae; genus Pinus; species Pinus tabuliformis. Next base: position 98,193,840 of record CM062820.1, read on the forward strand.
TTGTGGAGAGTAGAGCTGTAGAGAGAGCTTTGGCGTGTAAGTGCACTACTGAGAAAGGTTGTAAGTGCCTATGTTATAGAGAGAGGTCAAGGAAATGCTTGTGTAGAAGAAGAGGTTGAGAGCACAATGTGTTGATTGTGTGAGATATTGAAGGTCGAGAGTTGTGTGTGAGTTGTTGCAAAATGAATAGGATGAGTACAAGACTAAGCACTGAGGGGGTTGTGTGTGAGCGAAGGCTATTGAGAAGAATAAATGGCCAAATGAAAAGTAGAATAGAGGGCCATGTAGATGAAAGCAAAGCTGAAAATAGGAAGAGAGGCTACCATTTATAATGACTATTAGTTTCCTTATTCAGTGTGTGATCTAGATTTATGTAGGAATGAAATGAAATACTTATTGAAAAGAAAACACAAATATACAACAAAACATAATTTAAATTAATAAAATAGCAACTACTAAAATTTATTTACATACATAAGAAACACAGACTACCTACGACAATGATAGCTTATCTCTGAGAAGAGATGTGATGGATACATGCCTTTTGAAGTATGTTACAATATGGCTTGCAACAATTTTTATCATCATAAAAGAAGGAAAAGCCCTAAACATCCAAAAATATAACCCTAGGAGATGAAGCAGCAAAATTTTGTGGGCCCTGTTCGAGTTAGTTAGTACATCAACTTCATGAGGTTGTGACTTTGGCATACAATTTTTGTTTGACATGTACAATATATCATTAGAATAATATATCCGAGGAAAATAAATTTCGATTGTAAACCTCTATTTTAAGCCTTTAGTTGTCCGATTTTCCAAAAAAACATCCTTTAGGGCATCAAAATGGCTACAGAAGTTCGGGACCCAAAAAATTGCCAAAATAGTAAATTGTGCTAAAAAATAGGGAAATAAAAGGAAATAGTGTTGGAAGTCCAAGTGAAATAGGCAGTTGGCCACTAATATCCTCCTTTATTATTCCTCCCCCCTTAGGAAGTAATGGTCCACATTTCATTGAGTGCCTCCGTGATATGGGGAAACTTTTGTTGAACTTGGTCCCTAGTGAGCCACATTCCTTGGTGCAGGAGTTGCCCGACTTTGACACCCCAATATTATTGTTTCCTCTATTGGCTAGTGTTATTAATCTCTATTTCCATGATCCAATCAATTGTGGCCTATTCAATGCAATATGGGTTGAGCTATGTCACTTTCATATGCTCAACAATGTCTGATGTCTAACAATGGTGGAAAATATGGTTGAAGGCATTCCACATTGAACATTGTTTGCACGGGGGATCAAGGAGATTGATGGTTTACATGGGGGTTACCCTCCTTTCTAAATTGACATCACAAAGGGGGGGCATACCAAGATATATATTTTCTATCTGTAAAGTTAGATCTATGGTGTGTGTTGGGGAGTAACATCTTTGTTGGCGTCACAAGGGAGGGGCCATGCATATGGTTGATATCGTGTAGTGGATCTCCACCGTTGATAAACACATGGTGACCATGCTCATTGAATACCACCATGCTTTAGTTCCATCTCATGGCATGATTCCATATCACACCAAACCCATATCAAAGAAAATATGTGTATTTTCCAGGTGGATCCTTGCATGAATGAACAATGAAGTCATCATAAGTATCTCTGATAGGGTAAAGTGCATGATGCTTATGAGGAGGTCACCCTTCAGAATGGGCAGGAATAAGAAACTGTCAATCACTATATTGACGGGTCATATTCATTTCGTTGGGCCAATTGCGTCTTTCAAAACTACCAATGGCACACCTCATAAGCAGTTTCCTATTTCAACAAAACCACAATTGGTTTCTTACATGCACATGGCGTCAACCTTGGACCCATGTGCCATTTAGGCACTGCACGTCACCAGGGCCTCCAAACAATCACGATATTTTCCAACCCAATGATCCCTTCACATGTTCCCCCTTTGAACTTCTAAGGTTGAGACCTCCAGGACATGTTTCCCTAGGCTTTCCTTTATGCCTCACTAGTATGGGCTCTAGTCTCTAACCTCTTCCATGATATCGGATATTCCCCTTCATCTAGGTCTTGACATCCTGAAAATTCTCCTCACGCTCTCTGCTTGATCTTCCAAGGTGAGACTTTCAGGACACGCCATCCTAGTCTTGACTTCTTGTTAAGTTGTGGCTTCTGTTAAGGAAAAACACAAGTATGGTTTTTCCAATTCACTCTAGTCCTAACTCTGATAAAGGTTTCATCGAAGGCTTTTACAATGGTTATTAGAGAGATGACGCCTCTATTTATTTTTTATGGGAACTAAACTAAAGTCAACATGACACAATGCTCTTGCAATATGGTAGCATACACATATGTGATCATGAATGGAGTCAAATGATTGCAAAAGGACTGGTTTGGTCACAAATTAACCTAAGTACATTGCATTCCATATTGTACATGTATAAATTTATGCAAGCACACTTTTATCATTATGTGCTTATTCTCCCTCCTGCGCAAAACCAATAGTACATGAATCTCCTGGAATTTTACATTCATTATAATGAGGTCCATCTACCTCAAAAACCTAGTCATACTAATTAATTTAATTGGTTCTAGGAGGTCTATACTAGTTTTCCTCCATGGACGCATAATGTTTAGAGTGTTCATTATCCCAACGCAACAATTAAGTTACGTGTTTAATCAATCAACCAAGGTTATAGTTCCTTCACTAGTGGTACTCATACTGACTGCATGGTAGTATACACGCAGTTCCTATGATATTAATATTAATGTACATATCCTTGCATACATGGAATTAGAACAAAATCACAGTCATAAGGACTAGTTAACAAAATCTCATTATTTTCAATTTACAACTATAAACAATGCATGGCTCAAGAAATCAGCGCAAATTTAACTTAGCAGTCCATACACATACACATATATTCAATAAATCAGGTTACATGTACAAAGAATTATCTTGGATTGAAAAGTGGAGCCTAAGAAACCAAGTCTAGGACAAGGAATATTTACACAACCATAGAAAACTATAGCTAGTCTCAATTTTAGTTGTTACCCTTGAGCCAAATTCCATATACTAAGTGAATTTTTTCAAAGGATTTAAAAAATGATTGCCAATTGTAATAATAACTCCAATGGTTCACCCACCTCCATCCATGAACTATCGTACCCGTCTATGAAAGCTCGAGGAATGTAGAGGCCCACTACCTCAACCCTTTAAGTACTTAGTATGTAATAGTTTTAGTAAACTCAAAGACTTCCTCTCCACCAAAGAACATAAAAGATTATAGAGAAACAAATATCGACCCTACAAACAACAACATAATGGTTCCACCCACCTTGGGGATTCTAGAATCCACCAAAAAATCCACACAACAAGGAAGGCTTTAGATATCTTCCCATCAAGAATCCAAGCAACAATCTTCCACCCCAGCCATCAGGGAACTCTAGAGAAAGACCATATCCACCCTCTATAAACAAGGAATTGAGAGGAAATTTTTCCTCACTTGGGAGTGATCTTCCTCCTACCAACCTTACCAAGTGAATTGATATCACTATTATTCCTCCTTTTTTTGCAAAACCCATTGTTGTCCATCCTCATGGGATTCTCTTTTCTTTTCTCCCCTTTCTATTCTAATTTGTTGTTGAATGAATCATCAAATTCCATTTCCTACTCCTCTCTTTTGGTTCTCTACTATGCATTCATGATTCTTTCATTTTCTTTTCTTTTCCCATAAATTTCTTTATCGTTCCTTCCTTGTAATGTTTTCCAAAGCAGCCAGGTCTACGTACTCTTTCAATTCCATAAATTTAGAACATAGTTCATTAAACACAAAATAACCAATGTTTAATGGTTGTCCCAATAGTTCATATTTTCCTCCAGTAAGGAAACTTACACCATCCCAAGAAAACAACCTCCTCAACTCCCGAATTCATGTCCCACTACTCGGCCCATTTTTGTAAAAATATTTACATTGCATTTCATGAGAGAAAACATGGTCGGGTTTGCCATAAAACCATCACCCTTTAGGGAAAAGCCCCCTCAGTTTTCTATATCCATATGCAACATTAGAAACAAAATAAAAACACTTACTATTTTATGGAGCTTTATATATGCACCTTTAGACAATATTTACAATTATGTATATATTTCCTTTAAATGGAAAACAAAAAGTGGTATGTTTTGCTCATGGGGTTAACAATTTCCTAAGTGGCTTCCTCGAGCCCAAAGTTCCTCCACTGTACTTTGACTTGCTCTATTGTCTAGTTCTAGAGTGTGAGGTTGGTCTGGTCTAGTATGAAAAGTGGTTATGGTTGGAAATCTCTCTCTGGTTCCACCTGTAGCATAGATCAATCCATCACATGATTAAAATCCTTCAGATATATTTTAAGCAAGGAAACATAAACAAAATTAAGGATTTTAGTTAACGGAGGTAAATATAGCCTATAGGCCACCGATCCAATCCTTTTAAGGATCTTAAAAGGGCCACAATATCGTGATGGAAACTTAGCAAATGAGCCAATCTTTAAGGAACTCTTCTTGGGTTTGATTCTCAAATAAACATGTTCCCTAACTTGGAACTCTTTATGCACCCTATGTTGATCTACACATATTTTTTGCTTATTATGTGCCATCTTCAAATTTTTCTTGATGATCTGAATTTCCTACTCGATTTTCTTGAGAGTCTCAAGCCCAATAAGGACCTTTTTTCATTGGTTAATCTAGCTAATAGGAGTATTGAAGCTCCTCCCATACATTGCCTTAAATGGACTCATCTTTATGGATTCTTGGTACCCATCATTGTATGCGAGCTATACAAGTGGAAGATACTCCTCCTACTTCATAGGATGATGTATCACATACATTCTCAACATATATTCGAAGATCCTATTTGTCCTCTCTATTTTCCCATCCATCTGTGGATGATATGTTGTACTGAATGCCAACTCTATCCCCAAACCTACAAAAATTTCCTTCCAAAATCGTGAAGTGAACTTAACATCTCTATTTGAGATTATTTTCCTTGGAATTCCATGCAACCTCACAATCCCTTTTATGAAGATTTATTCCACCTCACTAGTGAAATTTGTGGGCTTAACCACCACAAAATGATCCACCTTGCTCAACTTGTTAATCACCACCATAATTGTATCATGTTGCTTGGAGGTTTTTGGTAGACTCGTGATGAAATCCATGGATATCACCTACCATTTCCATTTCAGAATGAGAATGGGATGCCATAAACCTGTCAAATCCTTGCATCTGATTTCACTTGTTGTCATTTGATGCATTCAACAACAAAATCAACCACTTTTTCTTCAAATTTGGCCAATAATAGAGCTTTTTAATGGATGTGAGAGTCTTTTGATACCCTGGGTGGCTTGAATATGGCTTGACATGGAACTCTCTCATTATGATCCTATTCAATTTATCATTATTGGGCACATATATTATTTTCTACAATCTCATTCAGTCGTCATTAGTGAGATGATATTCCTCATCCCCAACATCTTATTGCAACTTTCCTTTCATTTTTTGAAATTTTTCATCATGTTGTCCTAGATTCTTGACCCTTTCTATTAGGTCCATTTAGTAAGAGTTGATGGCTGCCAAATGATTCACATGAATCCTCCTACTAAGTGCATCAGAAACCATGTTCTCTCTACCTTTGATGTACTTGATCTCAAAGTCAAACTCATTAAGTATAACCAACCATCTAGCCTATCTTGTGTTCAACTTGTGTGTAGGTTTTAACCTCGTACAGAAATTACCTGCATACGAATTCTAAGAACATAAAATAAACAATGTGAGAGAATAACACATAAAACACATATACACAAATATTTTCCCCTAGATCCCAAAACCGGGACTACCAGCTTGAATTTTCATTATGTTCCTTTCAACGTTACAATACATATTTATACATGATGAAGCATCCAATACCATGGACTAAAAACCATCTCGTCCAAAACCATGACCGAAAACCATCATGTCCAAAACCATGCAAAAAACTATAGGTAGGTCCGCCCAACCTAATATAGGGTCCAAAATAAAAATTCTCGGGGCACTGCCTCGGATCCTGTAGAGGGTGGCTACCTACCCCCCTCAAAACCCCCTATGACCCCTCCACTTCATAATCTGTGCAACAAAGGTGGGGGCTCTATACCCCTTCTAACCCCTTGGTTAACTACGTAGGCTAGTCATGGACAGAATATAACACAACCCAACATTCTCCCACTTGTTGTTTTCTTTCCACAGGGGACCACAGGAGATCTTAGTTGTTTATCTAGCCCTACAATGCCCATTGTTTCTCTACAGCAAGAGAACTTCTCAAATCTCATATATTTTGTCAATTCATTTGTAGTATTATTGAAAGTGTCCACCTTTATGAGAAATACCTTTTTGTCTTATATCAAATCCCTCACAAAGTGATAGTAAACATCAATATGTTTTTTCTTTGAATGCTAAGCAGCGTTCTTTGCCAGAAAAATTTCACTTTGGCTATCACAGTCTATCCTTATAGCTCTCTGTACTAAACCCATACTTGAACACAATCTCTGCAACCAAACTGCTTCCTTGCTTGCACGAGTGGCTTCCATGTATTTTGCCTTTGTAGTTGACAGTGCCACTACAGATTGTTTCTTACTCATCCAACTGACTACACCTTCAAATAGGTTAAGCACATACCCACTTGTAGATCTTCTCTGATCTAGATCTCCAGCCCAGTCTACATCAACAAAGCCACAAATATCCAACACTCTATCCAATCCTCATCTTCCTTCATAGCACAAGCCATAATTACAATTGCCACATAAATACCTGAAAACCCACTTTACTGTTGTCGAGTGCTCCTTCCCTAGCTTTGACATAAACCTGCTCAATACTCCCACTGCATGTGCAATGTCTGGTCTAGTACATACCATCACATACATCAGGTTACTGACTACACTTGCATATGGAACATGGGACATGTCCTCTTCCTCTTCTTGTGTCTTGGGACACTGTTCTGCAGATAACTTTACACCTACAGGAATAGGAACCTTCACCAGTTTACTATCCTACATATTAAACCTCTGATCTCTTTTAATTTCCATGCCCAAAATATAGTTTTCAGTACCAAGATCTTTCATGTCAAATTTGGAGGACAATTGGGTTTTCTAATCCTAGATAATTTCTTTGTCATTTCGAACCAGCAACATATCATCCACATACAAGACCAGATAAATAACACGATCACCAAAAATTTTAAAATACACACAGTGATCTACTTTTCTTCTAGTGAAGCCAAGTCCCTGTATAAATTTATCAAATTTCTGATACCACATCCTTGGTGATTGTTTTAACCCATACAAAGACTTCTTGAACTTGCATACCAATTCTTTCTTACCCTTCACCACAAATCCTCCAGCTTGCTTCATGTAGATCTCCCCTTCCAGATCCCCATGAAGAAATGATGTCTTCACATCCATCTGTTCTACCTCAAAATCAAAATTAGCAGCAATAGATAAAATTAATCTAATAGAAGCTACCTTGGCAACAAGAGAAAAAATATCACCAAAATCAATTGCTGGCACCTGGGAATAACCTTTTTCTACCAATTGAGATTTGTATTTCTCCACCTTTCCTTATGCATTTGTCTTCTTCTTGAACACCCATTTGCTGCCAATGGGTTTCCTTCTAGCTGGAAACTCCATCAGATCCCAAGCCTCATTTTTGTTCAAAGATGCCATTTCATCAACCATGGCCTCTTTCCAAAGTTTGTCATCCTTTGAATCTACTACTTCCTTCATAGTTCTAGGATAATCATCAGTAACAGATAAAGCAAAATTTGAATAGAAAGCAAATGGACTATACCTTTCTAGCTGTGTTCTTTCTTGAACTCATCTTCTCACACCTGGAGTTTTTGGCTCTTCATCTTTTGATTCCTCCTCTGCTGTAGAGTCTAATTCTTCCTCCTTAAGATCAAACTCTATCTTCTCAGGTTCCTTTGGTTGGACTTCATGTTTAGTAACATATTTCACCTCTCTCAACACCACAGCTCGGTTGTACACAACCTTCCTTGTTACTAGGTTCCAAAGCTTATAACCCTTTAAATCATCCTCATACCCAATAAAGATGCACTTTTCAGATTTACTATCCAACTTGGTTATTTTCTCCTTTTGGAACATGTACATATGCATCACATCCAGATACCCTCAGATGTGAAAGAGAGGGTTTCTTACCAGTCCATACCTCTTGTGGAGTCTTATCTTCCAACGTTGATGAAGGTGATCAGTTGACCAGGTAATATGATGTCTCCACTGCCTCTACCCAGAATTCATGTCCCAACCTTGCACTACTGAGCATGCTTCTTTCCCTTTCCATCAACGTCTTGTTCATTCTTTCTGCAACTCCATTTTGCTCAAGTTTGTATGGAGTAGTCTTTTGCCATGTGTTGTGGCCAGCAACCCCCCCCCCCCCCCCCCCCCCCTTGTTCATTTAAGTGTTGTCCAAAATACTAAATGAATGGGGACCCTTAGTTAAATTTTAGGAAAAAAGTAAGAGTTTCCTTTCTTCAAAATAAGGTTACCATCGTAAGCTTAGAAAGGTCCTTTGAATATTTTTTAACCTAAGTCTATGATAAGGGAAATATCTTTAAAGCCGCGTTGCAAAAAAGATAGGAAATGCCTCCATTTCTCTATAATATCGGTATGCGCAAGACTCTCGTGTTAAGCATAATATCGCATCGCAACAAAGTAATACTCATAAGGAAAAAATTCAAGATTTGTCGATCTGCGATAACGCCGATCGCAAGATCGCATATCGCAGAAATGAGCTGGCAAGATTCAGCAAACATTAAACTTCTGCGACCTGCGATGTTGCGATCGCTGCAATATTATGTTCGCGCGATCTGCAATGGTGCGATTTGCGATGGCGCGATTTGCGATGTTACGTAAGAAAATCATAAATCTCTTCATCACGAATCTTTCGGGCACGCTATTCAAAGAAAAGCCACTTACCATAATCAGACTCAAGATCATGCGTTTTTAATGATAGTAAATGAAAAAGTTGTCAGCTATTAAATGAAATGAGGACGCGTGCTTTTGTAAAGAATTACTTCTCGTAAGGTGGCATATTTGATATATCTGTTGCATTTAAAGCTCTCCCATCACCTTTCTTGATGAGTCATTTCCATTTCACTCGTAATCTGCAGGAACGAAGAGCTAAGACGATTCAAAGCCAAACGCAGGAAGAAATGGGAAAGAAAAATAAAGCTCAAGGCTCTGAGGCGAAGGAAAAGACGAAGGAGATGGCGCCTTTGTATACAGACATAGCCTATAACAGAGACGTAGGGATATCGACATGGGAAAGCATGTACAGGTTGCTTGAAGAAGAAAATCCTAGAATAATGAAGGTTGATGCTGTTGCGGGCTCACAACGCTCTTCCGAGGCATCCTTAGAAGAGCTAGCATGTTCATTTCTTCACCGGATAGCAGCAAGGCCCAAAATTATACCATATACGGATATGATCAAGTGGATACTTTACAATGCAGAGATGAACAACAGACAATTCAAGGTTCAAGTACATAGGCTCGTCGGATCATTCGCTGCGCAAGATTTAAAGCTTATGTATCATCTTCCTGAACCGCAGGCGACTTATAATGCACAATTCGTTATGAAATTTGTGGCAGGGAACCCAAACCTAGCAGATACCACCAAAGATTGGTCCAGAAAAGAGGAGCCGCTCAAAAAGGACAAAAACGATATGTACAGCACTAGTTCCCTCACCTCTCCGTATTGTTTTGCTGTGGCCATTCTTTGTAGATTATTTGGGATGCCGGATATCAATAAGTTTTCATCTGAATGGCTAGCATTAATAGATTCTGCCACAAATGTCGATATTATGGATTGGGCCAAGATCTTTTCTGATAATCTGTACATGGCTATTATCAATTACCGGTCTAAAAGATCCTTGTCTCAAAGGATCTATCCTCCTTTTTATCTGTCTTCTTATGTTATGGATTCTATTTTTATGTGTCTAAATTTCCCACTATGGGTTGGAAATGGACTACTCAGGACCCATTGCCTATCCATGTTTATCATAAGGTGTTATGGGATTCTCAGTTCGTCCCACACTTCTACCAGATTTATCACGGGCTTATCTTACCCTTGTATAGAATGATGTATGATGAAGACCCCCCGAGGTGTTCACCCGAGGCACAGATAGACATCATCCCCATCGCAAGATGGTTTGGGGAAGAATGGTTCACCTATATTAGAGTGTTTGGAAGCACTGTACCTCCACATGTCTTGCCTTTGTATATCCCCGATAAACTTTTGGCTTGAGAAATTGCATATCAAACCTGTTCAGAAGGCGTCCTGACTAAAGACCTAAAAGACAAAAAGAAGGCCATATGGCCTCTGTTTCCTGTAGCTTGTGGGGCCTTTTCATTGTTCGATGTAGGACACGCTTTCACCGAAGTGGAGAATGTGACGTGTCTACAATTATTTAAATTCCCAGCAAGGCCATTTGACCCAAATGATGTTGCCCATGATTTCACAACGAACGTCAAAATAAAAGTATTCATTGGAAAGAAAGATTTGTTTGATGATTTGTTTCAGAGTAGAAGCTCACTCCAGGAAATTTTGCGGGAAGCTCGGTCGAAGTTGTCTCCAGATGACGTCCAAAGATTCATGTTATACAGGGAAAGAAGGCTGGCCAGTGTTCCTCTAGAGAAGCTGCGACTACCTGCCAGAGAACCAACTCCAAGCGTTAGCCTCAGTGGAAACTCTAGCACTTCCAGATCTAAATCTAACACTGCGCAAGGAGTGCCTGAACATTCTAAAGGGTCTGGAAGCGACCAAGGAAAAAACGAAGAAACAACTAAAGATACAGCTCAGTCAAGTGCAATGTCGCAACAGCAAGTTATCGCCTCCCCGCCAAGAGATGTCCCCCCTCCTGTCATTGAAGCGCCACTCGTCACAACAGAACTAGACAAAGAATGGGAAACCTTCAATGAGCTGATCGATCTTGAAGGGCAAGCCCCAAGAACACCTATGAACAATACACAGGTAGCGCAAGAAGTGGTTTCGACCATAGTCAGTAGTGTCACAGAGATGGAGCACATTCCTATCGCTCCACCTTCTGAACTTCTACTTAATGTAGAAGAAATTCCCCCACTGGATGTATTCTATAGTCCCCAACATAAAGCAGTTGTAAGGAGACAGAGGAAGAAAAGAAAACTAGAAAATACACTGTCACAAGATGCTGAACATTTGGACGTCTTACGGAAAGACCCCAACAATAACCCAACTGAAAATCTCACTAAGTTGTCTTAGATCGCAGGAGCATATGCTTCTGCAACTATTGACAAGGAGTCGAAAGTTCAGCAACTGTTGAAAGAACAAGCAGATCAAATACAGCTACTACAACGACAATTGCAACAAGCCAATGCTAATATTGAAGCTTCCAAACAGCTCGAGAAGTTGCAGGAAGACTTTCAGCAGATGCAGATAGGTTATCAAAGAAGTCTAGACGAGAAAGGAAAACAATTGCAAATTTTACAAGAAATGAATAAAGATGAGCCTAAGCTGGCGGAATTTATTTCAGAATCTATTGGCTTAAATGAGCAACTACTGCAGCAACAGGAAGAGTTGGGACGTAAAATATCACAGTGGAGTCACTATTGCGAGTTGAGCGATAAAATCACCAATCAAGTGGTAGACTTGCGGAGTGACTATGATCAGAGTGACAGACGAGTGATGGAATACTTAGCTTGGCAAGATGAAGAGGAAGGAAAAAGAGCAAATGCACCCAGAATAAACGAGAATCATAAAGAATTGCTCTTTAATAAATGGGACGATCAAATCAGGCAGGCAGAACAAGCAGCGGAGACAGCGGCCACACAAGCAAGCATTCTTATCGACTGTGTAACTGAGAATTTACACAGGGCCAATTTAATCGAAGAGACCACCTTAGGGTACCTACCAAATAAACTACGACTGGAAGCAGAATGGAAGTAGAAGGCACAGGAAAAGGGAAAAGCGATCCAAGCATTAAACAGGTTGAATTGGGAGTGTTACTGGGCATACTTGGTCAAGCCGCATAGTTAATGGATGACTGTGAAATGCATCATAAACACGGCCGAAAAAGTAGTGCCAACTCTCATAGATTCTGTTTTCGCAGCCCAGCTCAGTGCAGAAGTCAGCCAGCTGACTCTCCTCAAGCCCATGATGAACACTTGCAACTTTAAAGACCAAGTTCAGAAGTAGCCTTATTTTAGAATGTTGTTTTTTCTTTTAAATTAGATTAGAAAAAGGACGGTCATTTGAAAACCGCATCCTAAATTTTGTAAAAACAATATTATTAGAATTAGGAAGTAGTATTTTAACCCTTCTCATGCATTTAGAGAAGGGTCCAGAAATTTGTCAAAAACTTGTCCTCGGAACATGCACTTCTGCACCCTCAGAGGAGGTTTTCATGAATGGATGGATCGAGATTTATTAATGTTTGCATTTTAATGTCTGCTACTGATGTTGCACTTTTGTACTCTTAGTAGATGTTAGAACAAGTAGAGATAAGTCGTCTTTGCTTGAAGCTTATGAGTATGATTAGTCATAAATGGTACTTTTATCTCTTGGCCATTTCTTCTTATATTCTTAAAGTGATATACAGTTTTCAATTGTTTATATGTTACTGCATGAACGTATTAGTTACCACTTGGCACTTCTGTACGGTGGAGCCATTTATTTATGCCTGATATATGAATAACTTATTATGCGATATGTTGTTCACAACTGTTTTGCCTAACTTTTTATGCAAAGTGGTTTATCTTAATTAATTTCTATTCTTATGATAGCTGAATGATCTTTATTACCAGTTATTGTTTGAAATCTCTTTAGATCACATAATAGAAGAAATACACCCCAGGTTAGCGTAGATTAGATGTGTTTTTTCTCATTAGATTACAATAGCATAGATTTAGTTTAAAAGTTTGAATTAAATTAGCTTTAAGTACTCTTAGATCAGCAACATCCAACTCTGCACACACACACATACACCCTTATATTGGGAAACTGGTCCCATTATCCCCAGTCGGACCCGCTATACCAAACAGATAAGGAGCTTCCAACCAAGGTCCGGACTGGGTGGGTATCCCCCTTGTTGTCGAACCGATTTTCGGGGCTTCAAAATATTTAGCGCTAGAAGTAGGGCCTGAACATAGTGTCTGTTGGAATGATTTTCAATTGTAACATCTGAATTAGGATGGCTGCTCACAAACTTCCCATTTGGAGTTGCATCCATGTTCCTACCCCTTCCAACACTTCACCTGAAGTGGTAAGACTCTTGTCTCAGGTAAAATTCAATGGTAAGAATAATTCTTCTGCTTTTAATCATGCTCTTCAATTCATTCAAAGAGTTTCAAGTTTGGATATTCAAAGAATTGATGAAGGCATTTTATGCAAAATTTTTACTCTTACATTCACGGCGGAAGCTAGAAAATGGTGCAGAACCGTCCCAGTTGCATCAATTCACAGCTGGGACCAATTCGTCAAGACTTTCATTTTTGAATTTGATTGTTATGACTATGGCCAGGTATATGATGAAATTGATTATCTACGGAAACAAGACGAATCTGTTAGCGATTTTAATATGCGATTTCATCTTAATTGTCTAAAGTTTGATCTTGAAAGTGAACTCATGGATGAAGAATCTTCAGATTATGTTGAGTATTCCCTGCCTCCTATGTCTGATCAAGCAGAAATTAGTTCAAGCTTTGTCTCATTTTCTTCTAATGTGAATGAGGATTCCAATTTGAATATACAAATCACCCATGATGAAGAAAGTTCCCAAAGCCTAGGAGACATGCATGCTCTAATGCAGGAAGACAAAAGCAAGAATGCTGGAGGAAAGCCTGCCTTGGAACCAGGAGATGACTTCGATACAAGGTCAGATAATATCGTTGAAAATCAACAAATGCAGATGCCAAGGTTAGAACAGCAAACTATTTCTCTTTCAAAATGTATCAGTACACAAAGGTATGATCTAAAGCCCGATGTCTATGATGAATCTGATGAACAAAGATTTTTCCATGATGATATTTTCAAATGCATTGTTCCAGAATCGCATTTTTCTCTTTATCCTGATGTTTTTAGTGATGATAATTTTTCCCCTCTCAATATTAAAGATATCTCAAAAAGTACAGAGGATTATTAAAATGAATCATCATTAGGTTTTCAAGATAAAAAGACAGCTATAGAACATCCTTTGATCATTTTCAAACAAGAACCACTTGACCTTCCTTGTCTGAAAATATATCACGAAAAAGAGAAATCTAGGGAAACCTGTAAAATCATTTATGATAGCTACTTTGACAACGATGATGTTGTTGATTTATCCCAAGTAACTCAACAAGGCTCGGATAATGAGAGATATTCCTATTCAGAAATCATATCAGTCAATCCTCATTTCAAAGTAAAACATCATTTGCATGATTTTACTATCCAAGAAAATACCCCGATCTATGATTCATATCGTGAGGAAACCCCCATGCCTGTTCACAATCATAACTTGTCTTCTGATTCACAAGACGGAATTCGAAATTGCTCGGATCCCATAATTCTGGCCAGTTCTTGTGAAAAAAAAATTGATATTCCAAGTCAATCCCAGTTGTAATGTAACACTATTTGTACAGATAATCATTTCTTTCTTTCTCACTTGCACTCATTTTGTACAAAATCGGATTGTGTTTTAAATTTTCAGACTTTTGATAGATTACTGTGGTATGTTGAGCACCTTATCAAAGAACATTTGAAAGATGTGCTACCATTTTGGAAAGCTAAACTGTGTCAAGGAAGTATAGAACTTTTTCAATTCCAAGATCAATCAATATCAGACTTCCTTAGAAAACTTATTTGGCATCCAAAACACCATCAACGAAGGAAAGTACCTTTCAAAACTTGTCGGCAATTCGCGCCAATTGATAAATCTCTTTCCAGAAATTTCCATCTATTCTTCATTGATTTATTTAGTGATTCATATATGGAAGCTTTACTTTTACAAGAAATTGCTAAAAGCTCAACTTCAACCCACAGTAGGTTACAGGCCATTAAAACTAAAAAATCATATTCGCAACCTGGCTTGTCATCTTTCCTATTACGAGATCATCAATCCATAACAGAAATTCATCCTGATTTTTATGATCCAATAGGTATCCAGTTGGAAAGAAGTTTTCATGAGAAAGAGATTTCAGACAGAATTCCAACTGAAGTTACACATTCTTATTCCACATCCAACATTAACAGTCCAAGAAAAATTTTGTTCTTAACACTGATGTTTGAAAGTTACATACGTGTAGGAATAAAAATGAAGAGATGGTTCCACTAGAAATATCATTTCACCTAGTTAATTTTCTGTATATAGTTAGAATAGCAGTAGGAGTAATTTAGCTAGGTTATTAGGTTTACTTTTAATAGTTGGTAGGCAAAATAAGAGAAGAAATTATCCCTATTCTGTACATAACCCTAGGGAATTTCTACCTCTCATTTCATTAAATATTTTTCTCCGTAATAAAATTTGCCATGGTTAACAAGCATTTGACATTTACTAAAGACACCTTTTCTTTATCAAGATTTTGAACTTCTGCTTCTATGAACAACAAATCTTTTGGAAACTTGATCTTTATTATCAATAGAACTTTAACCCAGATATGTTACTAGTTTCAGCTCCAAGAAATTTGAAGAAAGCTATCTTAGTGAAGAAATTGTTTTATGTCAGTACAATGAAAGGTATCAATACTGAAATAAAGATTCTCTGTAGAAACAGCCATTTCCAAAAAACTCTATTATTGTCGTCCAGAACTTTCTTAAGGAAAGAAAATTTGACTTCCTCCCTGCTAAAGGAAATCGCAGCATTCAGAGGAATAATCCGAAAAAACACTATATCTCAAAGAATAA
Organism: Pinus tabuliformis; assembly: GCA_031772625.1. Classification (NCBI taxonomy): domain Eukaryota; kingdom Viridiplantae; phylum Streptophyta; class Pinopsida; order Pinales; family Pinaceae; genus Pinus; species Pinus tabuliformis. The sequence goes on from CM062820.1 coordinate 98,209,772, forward strand.
GAGGTCTCATCACGAGCCGGCTTATCATGATCACAGATATTATAACTTGCTGACTTTGCCAATACTGTCCACCAAAACAGGGCAACGACTCAAGATTGTTGCAATCAAAAGACAAGGGTTCTCATCACGAGGCAGCTTGTTCAGCAAAAGTGTAAATCAAGTGAATGACTGTGTCATAATTTGGCCACCAAACGAAGACATTGTTCTTTAGAGAATAAAAAAGGAAAAAAGTGTCAAAATGGGTTTTTCTCTGAAAAGTTGTAAATAGCCTTAAGCAAGATAAAGGATCATTACTGGGTAATAGGGAACCCTGTCGAGGCTATGGATACCTGCTGGCAGCAGAGGCTCTACCTGCGACAAAGGAGCATATTTAAAAGGCTGCTACACAGGGGAAAACTTTATTTTATGTTTTACAAGACCAAGTAATGGCTGATGTAAATGCAAGGACAAGCTGAGGATACAAGTAATTAGAATAGAAAGAAGTTGAAACGAAATATCATTGACAGTTTGAAGTATAATATGCTTTATCTTTTTATAATAAAGTTTAAGTTCTCTGAGAAAATTTTTTGTTTCGGAAGTTTGAAAACGTCAATAGAAGATCAGAGATAAGTGGTTCTCCCAAGTGAATCACCAATTGTTGTGGCCAGCAACCCCACCCCTTGTTCATTTAAGTGTTTTCCAAAATACTAAATGAATGGGGACCCTTAGTTAAATTTTACGAAAAAAGTAAGAGTTTCCTTTTTTCAAAATAAGGTTACCATCGTAAGCTTATAAAGGTCCTTTGAATATTTTTTAACCTAAGTCTATGATAAGGGAAATATCTTTAAAGCTGCGTTGCAAAAAAGATAGGAAATGCCTCCATTTCTCTATAATATCGGTATGCGCAAGACTCTCGTGTTAAGCATAATATCGCATCGCAACAAAATAATATTCATAAGGAAAAACTTCAAGATTTGCCCATCTGCGATAACACCGATCACAAGATCGCATATCGCAGAAATGAGCTGGCAAGATTCGGCAAACATTAAACTTCTGTGACCTGCGATGTTGCGATCGCTTCAATATTATGTTCGCGCGATCTGCGATGGTGCGATTTGCGATGGCGCGATCTGCGATGTTACGTAAGAAAATCATAAATCTCTTCATCACGAATCTTTCGGGCACGCTATTCAAAGAAAAGCCACTTACCATAATCTGACTCAAGATCATGCGTTTTTAATGATAGTAAATGAATTAGTTGTCAGCTATTAAATGAAATCAGGACGTGTGATTTTGTAAAGAATTACTTCACGTAAGGTGGCATATTTGATATATCTGTTGCATTTAAAGCTCTCCCATCACCTTTCTTGATCAGTCATTTCCATTTCACTCGTAATCTGCAGGAACGAAGAGCTAAGACGATTCAAAGCCAAACGCAGGAAGAAATGGGAAAGAAAAATAAAGCTCAAGGCTCTAAGGCGAAGGAAAAGATGAAGGAGATGGCGCCTTTGTATACAGACACAGCTTGTAACAGATACATAGGGATATCAACATGGGAAAGCATGTACAGGCTGCTTGAAGAAGAAAATCCTAGAATAATGAAGGTTGATGCTGTTGCGGGCTCACAACGCTCTTTCGAGGCATCCTTAGAGGAGCTAGCATGTTCATTTCTTCACCGGATAGCAACAAGGCCCAAAATTCTACCATATACGGATATGATCAAGTGGATACTTGACAATGCAGAGATGAACAACAGACAATTCAAGGTTTAAGGACATGGGCTCATCAGATCATTCGCTGCGCAAGATTTAAAGCTTATGTATCATCTTCCTGAACCGCAGGCGACTTATAATGCACAATTCGTTAAGAAATTTGTGGCAGAGAACCCAAACCTAGCAGAGACCACCAAAGATTGGTCCAGAAAAGAGGAGCCGCTCAAAAAGGACAAAAACGGTATGTACAGCACTGGTTCCCTCACCTCTCCGTATTGTTTTGCTGCGGCCATGCTTTGTAGATTATTTGGGATGCCGGATATCAATAAGTTTTCGTCTGAATGGCTACCATTAATAGATGCTGCAACAAATGCCGATATTATGGATTGGGCCAAGATCTTTTCTGATAATCTGTACACGGCTATTATCAATTACCGGTCTAAAAGATCCTTGTCTCAAAGGATCTATCCTCCTTTTTATCTGTCTGCTTATGTTATGGATTCTATTTTTTATGTGTCTAAATTTCCCACTATGGGTTGGAAATGGACTACTCAGGACCCATTGCCTATCCATGTTTATAATAAGGTGTTATGGGATTCTCAGTTCGTCCCACACTTCTACCAGATTTGTCACGGGCTTATCTTACCCTTGTATATTATGATGTATGATGAAGACCCCCCGAGGTGCTCACCCGAGGCATAGATAGACATCATCCCCATCGCAAGATGGTTTGGGGAAGAATGGTTCACCTATATTAGAGTGTTTGGAAGCACTGTACCTCCACATGTCTTGCCTCTGTATATCCCCGATAAAATTTTGGCTCGGGAAATTGCATATCAAACCTGTTCAGAAGACGGCCTGACTAAAGACCTAAAAGACAAAAAGAAGGCCATATGCCCTCAGTTTCCTGTAGCTTGTGGGGCCTTTTCATTGTTCAATGTAGGACATGCTTTCACTGAAGTGGAGAATGTGACGTGTCTACAATTATTTAAATTCCCAGCAAGGCTATTTGACCCAAATGATGTTGCCCATGATTTCACAACGAACGTCAAAATAAAAGTATTCGTTGGAAAGAAAGATTTGTTTGATGATTTGTTTCAGAGTAGAAGCTCACTCCAGGAAATTTTGCGCGAAGCTCGGTCGAAGTTGTCTCCAGGTGACCTCCAAAGATTCATGTTATACAGGGAAAGAAGGCTGGCCAGTGTTCCTCTAGAGAAGCTGTGATTGCCTGCCAGAGAACCAACTCCAAGCGTTATCCTCAGTGGAAACTCTAGCACTTCCAGATCTAAATCTAACACTGCGCAAGGAGTGCCTGAACATTCTAAAGGGTCTAGAAGCGAACAAGGAAAAAACGAAGAAACAGCTAAAGATACAGCTCAGTCAAGTGCAATGTCGCAACAGCAAGTTATCGCCTCCCCGCCAAGAGATGACCCCCCTCCTGTCATTGAAGCGCCACTCGTCACAACAGAACTGGACAAAGAATGGGAAACCTTCAATGAGCTGATCAATCTTGAAGGGCAAGCCCCAAGAACACCTGTGAACAATACACAGGTAGCACAAGAAGTGGTTTTGACCATAGTCAGCAGTGTCACAGAGACGGAGCACATTCCTATCGCTCCACCTTCTGAACTTCTACTTAATATAGAAGAAATTCCCCCACTGGATGTATTCTATAGTCCCCAACATAAAGCAGTTGTAAGAAGACAAAGGAAGAAAAGAAAACTAGAAAATACACTGTCACAAGATGCTGAACATTTGGACGTCCTATGGAAAGACCCCAACAATAACCCAACTAAAAATCTCACTAAGTTGTCTCAGATCGCAGGAGCATATGCTTCTGCAACTATTGACAAGGCGTCAGAAGTTCAGCAACTGTTGAAAGAACAAGAAGATCAAATACAGCTACTACAACGACAATTGCAACAAGCCAATGCTAATATTGAAGCTTCCAAACAGCTCGAGAAGTTGCAGGAAGACTTTCAGCAGATGCAGATAGGCTATCAAAGAAGTCTAGACGAGAAAGGAAAAAAATTGCAAATTTTACAAGAAATGCATAAAGATGAGCCTAAGCTGGCAGAATTTATTTCAGAATCTATTGGCTTAAATGAGCAACTACTGCAGCAACAGGAAGAGTTGGGACGTAAAATATCACAGTGGAGTCACTATTGCGAGCTGAGCGATAAAATCACCAATCAAGTGGTAGACTTGCGGAGTGACTATGATCAGAGTGACAGACGAGTGACGGAATACTTAGCTTGGCAAGATGAAGAGGAAGGAAAAAGAGCAAATGCACCCAGAATAAACGAGAATCATAAAGAATTGCTCTTTAATAAATGGGACAATCAAATCAGGCAGGCGGAACAAGCAGCAGAGACAGCGGCCACACAAGCAAGCATTCTTATCGACTGTGTAAATGAGAATTTACATAGGGCCAATTTAATCGAAGAGACCACCCCGGGGTACCTACCAAATAAACTACGACTGGAAGCAGAATGGAAGCAGAAGGCACAGGAAAAGGGAAAAGCGATCCAAACATTAAACAAGTTGAATTGGGAGTGTTACTGGGCATACTTGGTCAAGCTGCATAGTCAATGAATGACTGTGAAATGCATCATAAACGCGGCCGAAAAAGTAGTTCCAGCTCTCATAGATTCTGTTTTCGCAGCCCAGCTCAGCGTAGAAGTCAGCCAGCCGACTCTCCTCAAGCCCATGATGAACACTTGCAGCTTTAAAGACCAAGTTCAGAAGTAGACTTATTTTAGAATGTTGTTTTTTCTTTTAAATTAGATTAGAAAAAGGACGGTCATTTGAAAACCGCATCCTAAATTTTGTAAAAACACTATTATTAGAATTAGGAAGTAGTATTTTAACCCTTCTCATGCATTTAGAGAAGGGTCCAGAAATTTGTCAAAAACTTGTCCTCGGAACATGCACTTCTGCACCCTCAGAGGAGGTTTTCATGAATGGATGGATCGAGATTTATTAATGTTTGCATTTTAATGTCTGCTACTGATGTTGCACTTTTGTACTCTTAGTAGATGTTAGAACAAGTAGAGATAAATCGTTTTTTCTAGAAGCTTATGAGTAGGATTAGTCATAAATGGTACTTTTATCTCTTGGCCATTTTTGCTTATATTCTTAAACTGATATACAGTTTTCAGTTATTTATATGTTACTGCATGAATGTATGAGTTACCATTTGGAACTTCTGTACGGTGGAGCCATTTATTTATGTCTGATATATGAATAACTTATTATGCGATATGTTGTTCACAAATGTTTTGCCTAACTTTTTATGCAAAGTGGTTTATCTTAATTGATTTATATTCTTATGATAGCTGAATGATCTTTACTACCAGTTATTGTTTGAAATCTCTTTAGATCGCATAATAGAAGAAATACACCCCGGGTTAGCGTAGATTAGATGTGTTGTTTCTCATTAGATTACAATAGCATAGAGTTAGTTTAAAAGTTTGAATTAAATTAGCTTTAAGTACTCTTAGATCAGCAACATCCAACTCTGCACACACACACATACACCCTTAGATTGGGAAACTGGTCCCATTATCCCCAGTCAGACCCGCTATACCAAACGGATAAGGAGCTGCCAACCAAGGTCCGGACCGGGTGGGTATCCCCCTTGTTGTCGACCCGATTTTCGAGGCTTCAACATATTTGGCGCTAGAAGGAGGGCCTGAACATAGTGTCTGTTGGAATGATTTTCAATTGTAACATCTGAATTAGGATGGCTGCTCACAAACTTCCCATTTGGAGTTGCATCCATGTTCCTACCTCTTCCAACACTCCACCTGAAGTGGTAAGACGCTTGTCTCAGGTAAAATTCAATGGTAAGAATAATTCTTCTGCTTTTAATCATGCTCTTCAATTCATTCAAAGAGTTTCAAGTTCAGATATTGAAAGAATTGATGAAGGCGTTTTATGCAGAATTTTTACTCTTACATTCACGGCGGAAGCTAGAAAATGGTGCAGAAACCTCCCAGTTGCATCAGTTCACAGCTGGGACCAATTTGTCAAGACTTTCATTTTTGAATTTGATTGTTATGACTATGACCAGGTATATGATGAAATTGATTATCTACAGAAACAAGACGAATCTGTTAGCGATTTTAATATGCGATTTCATCTTAATTGTCTAAAGTATGATCTTGAAAGTGAACTCATGGATGAAGAATCTTTGGATTATGCTGAGTATTCCTACCTCCTATGTCTGATCAAGCAGAAATTAGTTCAAGCTTTGTCTCATTTTCTTCTAATGTGAATGAGGATTCCAATTTGAATATACAAATCACCCATGATGAAGAAAGTTCCCAAAGCCTAGGAGACATGCATGCTATAATGCAAGAAGACAAAAGCGAGAATGCTGGAGGAAAGCCTGCCTTGGAACCAGGAGATGACTTCGATACAAGGTCAGATAATATCGTTGCAAATCAACAAATGCAGATGCCAAGGTTAGAACAACAAACTATTTCTCTTTCAAAAAATATCAGTACACAAAGGTATGATCTAAAGCCCGATGTCTATGATGAATCTGATGAACAAAGATTTTTCCATGGTGATATTTTCAAATGCATTGTTCCAGAATCACATTTTTCTCTTTATCCTGATGTTTTTAGTGATGATAATTTTTCCCCTCTCAATATTAAAGATATCTCAAAAAGTACAGAGGATTATTCAAATGAATCAACATTAGGTTTTCAAGATAAAAAGACAGCTATAGAACATCCTTTGATCATTTTCAAACAAGAACCACTTGACCTTCCTTGTCTGAAAATATATCACGAAAAAGAGAAATCTAGGGAAACCTGTAAAATCATTTATGATAGCTACTTTGACAACGATGATGTTGTTGATTTATCCCAATTAACTCAACAAAGCTCAGATAATGAGAGATATTCCTATTCAGAAATCATATCAGTCAATCCTCATTTCAAAGTAGAAGATCATTTGCATTATTTTACTATCCAAGACAATACCCCGATCTATGATTCATATCGTGAGGAAACCCCCATGCCTGTTCACAATCATAACTTGTCTTCTGATTCACAAGACGGAATTCGAAATTGCTCGGATCCCATAATTCTGGCCAGTTCTTGTGAAAAAAAAATTGATATTCCAAGTCAATCCCAGTTGTGCTCTAACACTATTTGTACAGATAATCATTTCTTTCTTTCTCACTTGCACTCATTTTGTACAAAATCAGATTGTGTTTTAAATTTTCAGACTTTTGATAGATTACTGTGGTATGTTGAGCACCTTATCAAAGAACATTTGAAAGATGTGCTACCATTTTGGAAAGCTAAACTGTGTCAAGGAAGTATAGAACTTTTTCAATTCCAAGATCAATCAATATCAGACTTCCTTAGAAACCTTATTTGGCATCCAAAACACCATCAACGAAGGAAAGTACCTTTCGAAACTTGTCGGCAATTCGCACCAATTGATAAATCTCTTTCCAAAATTTCCATCTATTCTTCATTGATTTATTTAGTGATTCATATATGGAAACTTTCCTTTTACAAGAAATTGCTAAAAGTTCAACTTCAACCCACAGTAGGTTACAGGCCATTAAAACTAAGAAATCATATTCGCAACCTGGCTTGTTATCTTTCCTATTACGAGATCATCAATCCATAACAGAAATTCATCCTGATTTTTATGATCCAATAGGTATCCAGTTGGAAAGAAGTTTTCATGAGAAAGAGATTTCAGACAGAATTCCAACTGAAGTTACACATTCTTATTCCACATCCAACATTAACAGTCCAAGAAAAATTTTGTTCTCAACACTGATGTTTGAGAGTTACATAAGTGTAGGAATAAAAATGAAGAGATGGTTCCACTGGAAATATCATTTCACCTAGTTAATTTTCTGTATATAGTTAGAATAGGAGTAGGAGTAATTTAGCTAGGTTATTAGGTTTACTTTTAATAGTTGGTAGGCAAAATAAGAGAAGAGATTATCCCTATTCTGTACATAACCCTAGGGAATGTCTATCTCTCATTTCGTTAAATATTTTTCTCCGTAATAAAATTTTCCATGGTTAACAAGCATTTGACATTTACTAAAGACACCTTTTCTCTATCAAGATTTTGAACTTCTGTTTCTATGAACAGCAAATCTTTTGGAAACTTGATATTTATTATCAATAGAACTTTAACCCAGATATGATACTAGTTTCAACTCCAAGAAATTTGAAGAAAGCTATCTTAGTGAAGAAATTGTTTTATGTCAGTGCAATGAAAGGTATCAATACTGAAATAAAGATTCTCTGTAGAAACCGCCATTTCCAAAAAACTCTATTATTGTCGTCCAGAACTTTCTTAAGGAAAGAAAATTTGACTTCCTCCCTGCTAAAGGAAATCGCAACATTCAGAGGAACAATCCAAAAAAACACTATATCTCAAAGAATAAGAGGTCTCATAATTTGGCCACCAAACCAAGACATTGTTCTTTAAAGAATAAAAAAGGAAAAAAGTGTAAAAATGGGTTTTTCTCTGAAAAGTTGTAAATAGCCTTAAGCAGGATAAAGGATCATTACTGGGTAATAGGTAACCTTGTCGAGGCTATGGACGCCTACTGGCAGCAGAGGCTCTACCTGTGACAAAGGAGCATATTTAAAAGGCTGCTACACAAGGGAAAACTTTATTTTATGTTTTACAAGACCAATTAAGGGCTGATGTAAATGTAAGGACAAGCTGAGGATACAAGTAATTAAAATAGAAAGAAGTTGAAATGAAATATCATTGACAGTTTGAAGTATAATATGCTTTATCTTTTTATAATAAAGTTTAAGTTCTCTGAGAAATTTTTTTGTTTCGGAAGTTTGAAAACGTCAATAGAAGATCAGAGATAACTGGTTCTCCCAAGTGAATCGCCAATTGTTGTGGCCAGCAACCCCCCCACCCCCCCTTGTTCATTTAAGTGTTGTCCAAAATACTAAATGAATGGGGACCCTTAGTTAAATTTTAGGAAAAAAGTAAGAGTTTCCTTTCTTCAAAATAAGGTTACCATCGTAAGCTTAGAAAGGTCCTTTTAATATTTTTAAACCTAAGTCTATGATAAGGGAATTATCTTTAAAGCCGCGTTGCAAAAAAGATAGGAAATCCCTCCATTTCTCTATAATATCGGTATGTGCAAGACTCTCGTGTTAAGCATAATATCGCGTCGCAACAAAGTAATACTCATAAGGAAAAACTTCAAGATTTGCCGATCTGCGATAACGCCGATCGCAAGATCGCATATTGCAGAAATGAGCTCGCAAGATTCGGCAAACATTAAACTTCTGCGACCTGCGATGTTGCGATCGCTACGATATTATGTTCGCGCGATCTGCGATGGTGCGATTTGCGATGACACGATCTGCGATGTTACGTAAGCAAATCATAAATCTCTTCATCACGAATCTTTCGGGCACGCTATTCAAAGAAAATCCACTTACCATAATCTGACTCAATATCATGTGTTTTTAATGATTGTAAATGAATTAGTTGTCAGCTATTAAATGAAATGAGGACGTGTGCTTTTGTAAAGAATTACTTCACGTAAGGTGGCATATTTGATATATCTGTTGCATTTAAAGCTCTCCCATCACCTTTCTTGATCAGTCATTTCCATTTCACTCGTAATCTGCAGGAACGAAGAGCTAAGACGATTCAAAGCCAAACGCAGGAAGAAATGGGAAAGAAAAATAAAGCTCAAGGCTCTGAGGCGAAGGAAAAGACGAAGGAGATGGCGCCTTTGTATACAGACACAGCCTGTAACAGAGATGCAGGGATATCGACATGGGAAAGCATGTACAGGCTGCTTGAAGAAGAAAATCCTAGAATAATGAAGGTTGATGCTGTCACGGGCTCACAACGCTCTTCCGAGGCGTCCTTAGAGGAGCTAGCATGTTCATTTCTTCACCAGATAGCAGCAAGGCCCAAAATTCTACCATATACGGATATAATCAAGTGGATACTTGACAATTCAGAGATGAACAATAGACAATTCAAGGTTCAAGGACATGCGCTCATCGGATCATTCAATGCGCAAGATTTAAAGCTTATGTATCATCTTCCTGCACTACAGGCGACTTATAATGCACAATTCGTTAATAAATTTGTGGTAGAGAACCCAAACCTAGCAGAGACCACCAAAGATTGGTCCAAAAAAGAGGGACCGCTCGAAAAGGACAAAAATCGTATGTACAACACTGGTTCCCTCACCCCTCCGTATTGCTTTGCTGCGGCCATGCTTTGTAGATTATTTGGGATGCCGAATATCAATAAGTTTTTGTCCGAATGGCTACCATTAATAGATGCTGCCACAAATGCTGATATTATGGATTGGGCCAAGATCTTTTCTGATAATCTGTACACGGCTATTATCAATTACCGGTTTAAAAGATCCTTGTCTCAAAGGATCTATCCTCCTTTTTATCTGTCTGCTTATGTTATGGATTCTATTTGTTATGTGTCTAAATTTCCCACTATGGGTTGGAAATGGACTACTCAGGACCCATTGCCTATCCATGTTTATCATAAGGTGTTATGGGATTCTCAGTTCGTCCCACACTTCTACCATATTTGTCACGGGCTTATCTTACCCTTGTCTAAAATGATGTATGATGAAGACCCCCCGAGGTGCTCACCCGAGGCACAGATAGACATCATCCCCATCGCAAGATGGTTTGGGGAAGAATGGTTCACCTATATTAGAGTGTTTGGAAGCACTGTACCTCCACATGTCTTGCCTCTGTATATCCCCGATAAACTTTTGGCTCGGGAAATTGCATATCAAACCTGTTGAGAAGGCGGCCTGACTAAAGACCTAAAAGACAAAAAGAAGGCCATATGGTCTCAGTTTCCTGTAGCTTGCGGGGCCTTTTCATTGTTAGATGTAGGACACGCTTTAACCGAAGTGGAGAATGTGACGTGTCTACAATTATTTAAATTCCCAGCAAGGCCATTTGACCCAAATGATGTTGCCCAAGATTTCACAACGAACGTCAAAATGAATGTATTCGTTGGAAAGAAAGATTTGTTTGATGATTTGTTTCAGAGTAGAAGCTCACTCCAGGAAATTTTGCGCAAAGCTCGGTCGAATTTGTCTCCAGATGACCTCCAAAGATTCATGTTATATAGGGAAAGAAGGCTGGCCAGTGTTCCTCTAGAGAAGCTGCGACTGCCTGCCAGAGAACCAACTCCAAGCGTTAGCCTCAGTGGAAACTCTAGCACTTCCAGATCTAAATCTAACACTGCGCAAGGAGTGCCTGAACATTCTAAAGGGTCTAGAAGCGACCAAGGAAAAAATGAAGAAACAGATAAAGATACAGCTCAGTCAAGTGCAATGTCGCAACAGCAAGTTATCGCCTCCCCGCCAAGAGATGTCCCCCCTCCTGTCATTGAAGTGCCACTCATCACAACAGAACTGGACAAAGAATGGGAAACCTTCAATGAGCTGATTAATCTTGAAGGGCAAGCCCTAAGAACACCTGTGAACAATACACAGGTAGCGCAAGAAGTGGTTTCGACCATAGTCAGCAGTGCCACAGAGACGGAGCACATTCCTATCGCTCCACCTTCTGAACTTCTACTTAATGTAGAAGAAATTCCCCCACTGGATGTATTCTATAGTCCCCAACATAAAGCAGTTGTAAGAAGACAAAGGAAGAAAACAAAACTAGAAAATACACTGTCACAAGATGCTGAACATTTGGACGTCTTATGGAAAGACCCCAACAATAACCCAACTGAAAATCTCACTAAGTTGTCTCAGATCGCAGGAGCATATGCTTCTGCAACTATTGACAAGGCGTCGAAAGTTCAGCAACTGTTGAAAGAACAAGAAGATCAAATACAACTACCACAACGACAATTGCAACAAGCCAATGCTAATATTGAAGCTTCCAAACAGCTCGAGAAGTTGCAGGAAGACTTTTAGCAGATGCAGATAGTCTAGACGAGAAAGGAAAACAATTGCAAATTTTACAAGAAATGCATAAAGATGAGCCTAAGCTTGCAGAATTTATTTCAGAATCTATTGGCTTAAATGAGCAACTACTGCAGCAACAGGAAGAGTTGGGACGTAAAATATCACAGTGGAGTCACTATTGCGAGCTGAGCGATAAAATCACCAATCAAGTGGTAGACTTGCGGAGTGACTATGATCAGAGTGACAGACGAGTGACAGAATACTTAGCTTGGCAAGATGAAGAGGAAGGAAAAAGAGCAAATGCACCTAGAATAAACGAGAATCATAAAGAATTGCTCTTTAATAAATGGGATGATCAAATCAGGCAGGCAGAACAAGCAGCGGAGACAGTGGCCACAGAAGCAAGAATTCTTATCGACTGTGTAAATGAGAATTTACACAGGGCCAATTTAATCGAAGAGACCACCCCGGGGTACCTACCAAATAAACTACGACTGAAAGCAGAAGGCACAGGAAAAGGGAAAAGAGATCCAAGCATTAAACAGGTTGAATTGGGAGTGTTACTGGGCATACTTGGTCAAGCTGCATAGTCAGTGGATGACTGTGAAATGCATCATAAACGCGGCCGAAAAAGTAGTGCCAACTCTCATAGATTCTGTTTTCGCAGCCCAGCTCAGCGCAGAAGCCAGCCAGCCAACTCTCCTCAAGCCCATGATGAACACTTGCAGCTTTAAAGACCAAGTTCAGAAGTAGCCTTATTTTAGAATGTTGTTTTTTCTTTTAAATTAGATTAGAAAAAGGACGGTCATTTGAAAACCGCATCCTAAATTTTGTAAAAACACTATTACTAGAATTAGGAAGTAGTACTTTAACCCTTCTCATGCATTTAGATAAGGGTCCAGAAATTTGTCAAAAACTTGTTGTCGGAACATGCACTTTTGCACCCTCATAGGAGGTTCTGATGAATGGATGGATCGAGATTTATTAATGTTTGCATTTTAATGTCTGCTACTGATGTTGCACTTTTGTACTCTTAGTAGATGTTAGAACAGGTAGAGATAAATCGTTTTTGCTTGAAGCTTATGAGTAGGATTAGTCATAAATGGGACTTTTATCTCTTGGTCATTTCTGCTTATATTCTTAAAGTGATATACAGTTTTCAGTTGTTTATATGTTACTGCATGAATGTATGAGTTACCATTTGGCACTTCTGTACGGTGGAGCCATTTATTTATGTCTGATATACGAATAACTTATTATGCGATATGCTATTCACAACTGTTTTGCCTAACTTTTTATGCAAAGTGGTTTATCTTAATTGATTTCTATTCTTATGATAGTTGAATGATCTTTATTACCAGTTATTGTTTGAAATCTCTTTAGATCGCATAATAGAAGAAATACACCCTGGGTTAGCGTAGATTAGATGTGTTGCTTCTCATTAGATTACAATAGCATAGAGTTAGTTTAAAAGTTTGAATTAAATTAGCTTTACGTACTCTTAGATCAGCAACATCCAACTCTGCACATACACACATACACCCTTAGATTGGGAAACTGGTCCCATTATCCCCAGTCGGACCCACTATACCAAACGGATAAGGAGCTGCCAACCAAGGTCTGGACCAGGTGGGTATCCCCCTTGTTGTCGACCCGATTTTCAGGGCTTCAAAACCGTGCTATACGAAACTTCTTACAAAATTCTTGAAATTCCTTGCTTCAAAACTCTCCACCGTTATTTGACCTCAACACCTTTATCTTCTTCTCTGTTTGGTTTTTCACCAGAGCCTTAAATTCTTTAAACCTGACAAAGAATTCAAATTTTTTCTTAAGGAAATATATCCATGTATTCCTTGAGAAGTCTATAAATGATACATAGTATACAGACATACCTAGTGGTGGAACCTTCATAGGTCCAAAAACATCACTGTGCACAAGATCTAATATTTGTTTCGCCCTCTTACCACCAGAGGGGAAACTCACCTGATTCTACTTCCCATATACACAATTTTCATAGAAATGAAAACCCAGAGAGCTATTACTCATACCTTCTACCATACCTCTACAATGAAGTATTCAAAGGCCCTTCTCTCCAATATTTCCAAGCGTTTGATGCCACAACATGGTCTTCTCTCCAGAGACCACTAGATTTTCTGCTCCACTTTTAGGAACCACAGAACTATTGCACCCATCAACAATGGTGCTACCTTGTAGCTTGTACATAGTTCCAATTTGAACTCCCCGCATCAATACTAGTGCTCCCTAAACCATCATGCATGTATCCTTCTCAAACAATGTTCTTACACCTACATTATCTAGCTTGATTATAGAAATCCAATTTCTGGCTAATGCAAGAATATGTAGAACACCCGAAAGTGTTTTAACCCTTCCCCTTTGCAACTTCAACTTTACTTTTCTGCGACCAACGATTCTAGCCTTCCTGTCATCCCCCAAGAAGACATCACCACCATCATATTTCTCATACTTGAAGAACCACTCTCTATGGGGAGTGAAGTGAAAGGATGCACCTGAGTCAATCAACCATGCCTCATGATCTACATGTGTACCTGAAGAAGCCAAGTACACATTCCTATCTTCATCTGAGGTGGTTTTTGCCTTTGCATAAGGAGTATCATTAGATCCTTTTCCATTGTCAGGATATTTAGATTTATAGTCCCTTTTGTAGTGCCCTTCCTTTCCGCATTTCCAGCACACCACCTTTATAGGTTTTCCTGGAGATTTAGATCTCCCCCTAGATTTAGATCTCCCACTCAATGACTTATTTTTGTTTCTATTCTGGGACCATCCTTGTATAGACAAGGGATCACCATTCTAGCTATCCATATTTTTCCATCTCATCTCCTCCGTCAGCAAGGATGAGACTATTTCATCAAACTACAAGGTAGTTGCATTGCTACCTATTGCAATAACCAGACTATCCCACGAATCTGGTAGAGAACACAACAAATTGATGTACTTATCTTCATCTGAAATTTTAATATCAACAGATAATGACTGACCTACCACAATATTAAATGCGTTCAGATACTCTGTCACCAAGTCTCCATCTTTCATCCTCAAGTTATACAACTTTTTCCTTAGGAACAGTTTATTCACCAGAGACTTAGATTGGTAAAACGTCCCTAACTTGTCCCAGAAAGCCTTTTCCATAGCTTCCCTTGATACATTCAGCAATACTAAATCTAAGATAGATAACCATATTGTGTTCCTTGCCTTCTGATCCAACTTCTTCCATTGTTCATCAGACACTCCCGTTGGTCTAGTACCTAGATCTACCGCGGTCCACTAATATTTATCTACCAACAAATCCTCCATCTTGAGTTTGCACAACTCAAAACTCTAACCATTAAATTTATTGATCTCTATTCTTCCACTACTCGCCATCTTCTTTCACCACTAGAATCAATCCCGCAGATCTTCCACTGAACTGGGTCTACCATAGCCTCGAGTGAAACCCCTTAGTAAAAAAGGAATCCTCTTGAATCCAAAATAGCCTTGATATCAAATATAGGTTTTAACCCCATGCAGAAATTACCTGCATATGAATTCTAAGAATAGGAAATAAACAATGTGAGTGCATAACACATAAACACATATACACAGAGATTTTCCCCTGGATCCCCAAACCGGGACTACCAGCTTGATTTTACATTATGTTCCTTTCAATGTTACAATACATATTTATACATGTTGAAGCATCCAATACCATGGATCGAAAACCATCGCGTCCAAAACCATGGACTAAAAATCATCGCATCCAAAACCATGGAAAAAAAACCATTGTGTCCAAAACCATGTGTGAAAACCATGCACAAAACCATGGGTAGGTCCGCCCAATGTTGGCTTGTATGGGCCTAACCTAGGTTCAGAGGTGATTTAGTCAAGAAAATCCCGGTACTACTTGCCCCTTCGGCAACAGTCCATAGGGCGTGGACTGAGGTCTCACCCGAAGTAGTATGGGAGGGTGCTAGAACAATGTTTTCGCACCCTAGGGATGTCTGATGAGCTTCTAACGGTCCATGGTTTGACCCTACGTGCACATCGCTAAGCGCACCTATTAGTCCCTCGCAACATGTGATGATGCCTTCGCACAACCCTACTCGGGGCGTGATTCGTATTATACCCAAGTTCCTTGCTATTTAACCTATTATTACTTAATTACTTAACTTATCTGTGTATGACTAGTGATAATTAACAATATATTCAACAATCATGTAAGTGCACGGGATAAACAAAATAGTATAAATGTAAAGAATACAATACACAAGTAGATGCACCGAATTCGGAATCAACTTCTCTTTATTATTCTTCATTCCAGGTTACAAACTCGACACTGCCATGTGCACTCAGCTATAGGGGTTTGTGCACTTAGCTGTGGACTCTACTAGGCCTTTGTGCACTTAGGTGCAGAGCCTCTTCCTACTACTACGACCCAATACGCTTAGACTCTTATTTTATGTTATATCTTTGCTCCTTCTTAGCTGCTCTCTTTACAAGTTAGAGACTTGCTCTATTTATACAATCCCATGGTTCGCGGACCATGGGTAGGCCGACATGACATTACATTACCTTACAACACTTAGGGCAGACAACCCTATCACTTAACCTATACTTCACGCTCTGCGCCTACAATTTGTGGAGTTTTACAATACATTTGACCAAAATTGAGGCTTTGAGCCCCAAAATATGCTCTGGGGGATTCCATGCCGAACAAGCCCCCAAACAAAATCATCGTGACTCGTCCCCGAGTCACTCTGTTGGGATGGCAATCTTAGCATGGAGCCCCTCCAACTGGTCCTGTACTGCTTGGAGGTCGCAATGCAATGTTCTGCGGTTTGTTGGACCTGCTCCATGCGCTCTTCTGATGCTTCTTTGTGAGGATCGGATCCCTGCGTTAGCACGTAGAACCCCTACATCTGTGCGAGCTTGCCCTCGATATCTACCGTAATGGTGAAGGCCTCATCAATCCATGGTTGGACGCGCACTTTGAGAAGTGCATCTTTCTGTCTTCTGGCATCCACCTGCTCTTTCCCTGCTCTTGTTTGTTGCATCTTTGCTAGCTGTTGAGTGAGGATGACTATCTGTGCAGTTCCTCTTATATTGTCAATCTTCTCTTGAAGCTCGCACACCTCTGTTTCCAGGCATTATATGTTGGGGTCCTCCTGTAAGGATGTGAGGACTCCAAAGGCTTGGTCCAACATACCGGTATAGTCCTGTACTGCCAGTCCAATTTCTTCCAACCTTGTTTGGATAGTGCTAATGCGCTGCTCTTTGACTTTTGGGGGAGTGGAAGGTTGTACCTTCAGTAGCAACTTGACAATCTGGAGATTTAGCTCCAGTTGCACACACATTGTTTCCTCGCGCATGTTTTAGACTCCACTTATGAAACAGTGGATCCACATTTCTATTGCTAGGTCCATAGCAATGGACAACTATGGGACTCATCGACACGCTTAATCAATTGTCTGCACTATCTATTGGATTTGTTACACCAATTCATCATGCTGCAAGATGAGCTATTCGATGTTGATATTTTTCTCACTCATCACCTGAATCGCGTGGCCCTACCTGGTACGGAGCTCTGCTGTAATTCCATCCTACAGTTGGTATAGTGTGTCTGATGGAAGAGAAGCCAAATTAAGGCCAAGTCCCTTGATCTTGCCAACCATGGCTCTATCGATCTCATTCTCTGCTGTTAGCACCCCTTCTGGTACCACTATGGTGTTGTCCATATTTTCGTGTAGCATCTACTCTGCTACTAATGTGCTTGCTACACCATAGGTGGCTACAGTTCCTTCCTGTGGGGGCCACACCTGTAGTTCCTACAGCTGCACCCTTAGGGCCCCCAACATAGTCTGCTACTTTGACATGGCTTCTTGGAGTGGTTCCTTGGTGACCTCACAAACTGTGTCACTGATGTCGTAGAGGTCACTTTCCGTTAACATGATTGGGTTGATGGCCAATTTGGAGGCCTTGACCATTTTCCGTGGACCCGATCTCTCTATGACACGTGGCCTTTTGAGTTGGGTGGAAGTTGTCCCCCGATTAGCACCTTCTTCTGCAAGGTGTGTGTCATCTGCCTCCTATCCCCTCTTCCTGCGTTGTTGTGGCCCCTGTTGTCTGTGTTGTTGCTGCTAATTCGGCGGCCTTTGCTACCTCGAGGATTGCCCTTACCTCTACGGCCAGTTTTTCGTTGCGCCTCTTCTCGACCAACTATGTGATGTGTAACTTGGCCTCATCCTTTATTTTTTATGCCATTGTCCTATCCAGCTTTGCCAAATCCAGGGTGCACCACTCGAGAGGCCATGATTCTAACACTGTAAAAATTGCATCATTAGTGGCAATGAAGGGGAGCTTTGTCCACTATTGCACCAGATCCTTTCACGCCTTGACGTAAATATTATGCATGTCTTCCTTGAAGTCTGCAAAGCTCCACACACTGTTGTGCACCATGGGAGACAAGCACGACCTTTTATTAATCCACATTCAGATGCTTGCCTCCATGAGCACCCAGAAGATCTTTGTATTGCAAATCTGCTTCACATCCCTCGTAGCCTAGAGTGATCCATATTTTGCGGCCTCTGGTATGTCGTGCTCAACGCTTGGTAACTGACTGTCCTCTAGTAGTTCTTCTGCTACCAGCAAAATGGACAAGAGCAACCATGTGTAGTGGAAGGTCTTGCCCTGCTCCTGGGCTCTCTTGCAGTTGATCAAGAATTCCTCATAGAGGAAGTCAGCTCAGTTGAATTAGACCCCCTTTGTGCATTATTCGGCCAACGCAACGACTGGCGCTGGTACTTCATCACCGTGGTATTTTCTCATTACCTTCCTAGCCAGGAGTTGGGTGGCTATGTACACCCCTTTATATTTGATGCTGCTAATTGCATACCCCTCTTTTTCTTCTCGAGCTTATATTTTTTCTTCATGGCTTCCACAAGAGCTAAATCACTACTTTTTCCTACTATCATCGTGGGGTCATTTCCCTTACAGGGAAGTCAAGAAATTTTGTGGATGAGATCCGCCGTGAAGGGAATAGGCTCCTCCAGCCATAAGTACCCATCATGAACCAGGCAAAGCAGCTGCTTGTTGATGAAAATAGTGATGGGCACGCAGTGAAATTCTGGTATCGATAGCAGATGAAGCAATTTGGCCTTCCCCACACCGCGTAGCCATTTTCTTGGCTCTAATGTTGTGACTAGCCTCTCCATGCTCTGCTTAATGAGGCTCTCCATCTCTAAGTGTGGGAACTTGTCACTGTCTGCGAGGTCCCAATCTTCAAACTTAATTATGGGCATGTGGCCTAGGTGCGAGTCTTCAAATACAATTCCATTAGGGAGGAGAAGGGTCTAGAGTGCACTCTTTGTGGCATCCAGTTCCTTTGGTATCTTGGTTTTCCCTTTTTGCGGAGGGACGTAGTCGGGAAATTTTGCTGCAGAGTGCACCAGTTGGATATCCTCCTCCATGTCCTATGCTTCCTTTATCTCATTGATGAGATCCTGTAGATCCTCCTCTTCATCATCTGTCTCAATGGTGATAGCCTTGCCCTTTTCTTCCATCGACAGCGTACCGAAGTGTAGATTCCTTGGGGACTTGTGGACTAGTCCCCCTGCCTGATTATCTTTCTTGGGTCTCGACGTCCAAGGTGATTTTGGGATTTCCGTCATGACCCTAGTATCTTCAGGAACATCGTGTAATGTGGGGTTCTACACAGCCTCATCAGTGGTTCCCTCTGCAAAGCCCAAACCTCTTCGGGTAGTCGTCATCTTGTTTAAACTATATGTGGTATTTTGTGAATTTAGGGGCTCAAATATTTCTCGATGCTCAACACTCTGTGCTCTGATCAACTGCTCAAATCTCAAGTGAACAAGTGTTGTCTTATGGATAGCCATGGGAGTTTTATAGTGCCTTTCAAATTCAAATTCAACTGTTCTCCCCAATTCTAGGCCATCAAGACTTTCTTGGTGGTAGACTGTCCCAGATCTTGGCCTTAATTCGTGTCTTAAATGCCCACCACCTGCTCCCTTTTTCCTTAAATTGGACATCACATCATGAACAACGACACCAACGGTCACTTCCCAACCTACCCGTGTGGCAGCACAGCCCCCCACGCATGGGCACGAACCTTGTGACATGCTGATTCTATGCACACCTCCCTTATCGCAAACCTCCCAAACAGACTCTTTTATAGTCCTGCGCTCTCTTTCAATTGCCTGGAGTGCTGAGACTGTGCTCCCTATGGCTAGTCAAGTGGTCCCACCACCTATGCGAGACTTCAACTCGCATTCTATTATAGTCCACGAAAACTCCTCAATTTCCCTCATGACAGCCAGTGCTACGCGTTCTACTTTATGTAGTGCGCTCCCATAGTTATTGCGTTTGGTGAGGTGTGGTTGTAGACATGGCAGCAAAGTCATAAATTCTCGGCGAAAATCTTCTAATAAAATGGTATGATCATTCGCACCTTGTCTTGTTATCCTTGGTTTATCAATGAGACATTCTTGGTTGATCTCGTTTTCCAGCCTCTTGATCTCCGCGTCCATCAAAATTCTTTTATTCCTTAGTCGTAACTGATATTTTTCGAGTTCATGAAGTCTAAGGTTCCCTTGCCAAATGGCTTCCTGAATATTTATGTGTTCAACCTCACATAGCCGTGTGATTTCTTCGTCTTCGTCTTCGCGCACTGTCACAACTGTGGGAGCTCTTACAGGTGGACTCCTCCTTGCATTATTTTCTGACATTACGACCTCTACTCTATTTCGCACCTTTGGAATCATTTCCGTGGTTAGGGTTTTTCACATGGCCCTATAGGCCCATCGAACCGCTGGTACGCACAGGTCCCAGTCAGCGTTTCTCAGTTGGTGAGCCCTGTTTAATAGTTTTTACACCTTATCGAATGTTTCTTCATGGATAAATGGTAGTGTGCATCGCCTTTCATGCTGCTGCGGTCTATTCTGATTCTCTATTCTGAGAGTGTTGTGTACTTATGCAGGTTGTTCAACATATGTTTGTACCCATTGAGAAAGGTGGGCGAACAAGTTGTTTTTCCCCTGCTAACTGGCTCTCATTGTGAGCTGGGGTTTTCCAAAGTGTAGGCACATCATCGTTCTGCATCCACGCCAACCCTCAAAACTTTCTTGATGCATGCCCCACCATCATGCAGGCATTGCGCGTAGTGCCCACTTTAGCGCATCAAACCGTTGTTGTTCTAGTACTGCGCTTTCAAAATTTCTCAGGAATTCATCCACCACTATCTACCCATCATATGTCGGCAGATCGCTTGCTTCTATTGTCACGCAATGCAATGATCTAACCATCATGTTGCAATTAAGTGTTGTTACTTCATGCAACCGATTCTACCATCACTCTATCTCTTCATCTGAATCCGAAGTGCAGGAGATTTCGCGCTCCCACGAAATCCTTCCATCTGCAGTCAAATTCACCCAATTCTCTTGTCACATAGTTATTTTGTAAATACAATTGAGATTTTCATCACTATCATCATCGTGCACCAGTTAAGTGTATCGCACTCCTTTAGCTAGATCTAGCGGTACTAATACGCATAGTGACTTTTTTTTTCAAAGATCATTTTGCATTTCTTCAGATTTATGACTCTCTTCATATCAATGGCCTAGTCTATTCCTAGTAGTGCAGGATAGGGATTACTATCGTCGATAATATCTATCACTTCAAAATGCTCTTGCATGCTCGCACCTTCAATATCTACTGTTACCCCTTTTAATCTTCCCATGGGCAAGATCTTCTGTTGGTTCACCATTTGTAACTGAATAGGAGACCACTGTAGCACGGGTCTACCTATACGTTCCCATGTTTCTTTTGGTAGTACATTTGCATCCAATCCGAGATCCAGGATTACCTGATCCATTTTATATTCGCCAATTTGCGCAGTCAACCTCATTTCCCTTCCTGACACCATGCACCTAGTGATAAGTTCCTGTAGTCCTTTTGCTACCTTGCTGTCGCGTAACAATTTCATGCATGTCTCCAGAAAGGTAGTGAGCATTGAAGGATCCATCCCTGGTTCTAGTTGATCCTTACTACCTTATATGGAGGCCTCCGTGAAGCTCTTCTTAGCTTCCATGAATGTCTCCTTTGCGCATTCTAAACTAAATTCAGGTTCCTTTGTACAAGCCTTATGAACCCATGCACTTTCGTCTCACTGCTTACCTTCATCATCGCCAGTGGTCATACCGCTCTTGAGCATCATTCTTACATTCAAGTCTTCTTCGCGTGGCTTAAACCTCATCATTTGTAGATTCTGATTTGGAGGGGATTGAAGTACCCCTTTTTCGCGCAGTATTGCTATCAATGTAGGGCAGTCTTCTGCGTCATGATCAAACTGAGTACAGTACAAACATGATGTCCTTGTACGGTTTATACAATTGCAAGCATAGTGCCCTGACCCTCTATAATTATAACAAATTAACTATCCAAGACCCCTTCCTGGTCCCATTTCACCTTGACCTCAATCACACCCCTAAAATCTAGCGCGCACCATTCCTGCGTTTGGGTCAACAGTTCGTGTTTTGGTCTGCACCCTATAGGTAGGAGTTTGATCCATCATTAGTCTATTGCTTCTGTAGGTGCACTCATCACGGCCTATCGACTTGCAGAAGTTTCAAAATAATTACTAGGATGTCTTTGTATACTTCTGCAATAGATGACAATTATCCATAGTGTGTTTTCCTCCTATCTGATAGATCATGCACCATAATGCAGGCGTCGTGCTCGGTCTTGCCTATGCCTCGGGTCTTAACGACATCAACCCTCATCCTACTAAGTAATTTGTGAACATTGGACAATGCTCCTTGTCATGCCCCTGGCCTTTGAATTTTATGCACCATACCTCCTCATGCGCCTCTAGCCGAGGTGTCCTATCCTGTTTCAAACTCTACATTTCCAAACACAAATTTTGCAATTGCACATGGATTTGTTGGACTCCCATACTAGGGTCTTGTATAGGGATCTCATGTAATCTCATCACCATCTCCAAATATTCGGCCTTGGTGGAAATTTTTTGCTGTGAAAACACTGTCCTTAAGTACGGTGTTAGTGATGCTACAAATCATGCGTAGTGTTGTCCATCTGTCGATGTCATGTTGGCTTTGCGAATCATGCCCTTCAGTCTTTGGTCCAGATCCCAGGGGGTCTCACCTAGGAGCATTTCGATCTCCTTAAACCTAATGATTGATTGTGTTTTTGACTTTGGCCTGCTAAATTCCCTGTTCAGTGCAGTCTAGATTTCTATGATTCCTGCGTTTGGATGGTCATTAGAATGCCTGATGTACCATGTTAATGCGCAATCCCACAATGCACTCGCTAGTGTAGCATTCTTGATATTGTCATCCACGACACCTTTTTCTTCCCATACTACTCTTACCATGAACCAGAATTGGTCCGGATCTTCATGCCCCACTCCTTTGAATACTGGTAGATTGATCGCACTCTCCATACTGAACTGTGGTGGTGGTAGAGGTGGGGTGGGTGGAGATGGAGATGAGGAGGGTGAGATGAGTGGTAGTGTAGGTGGAGGTGGTAGGCATGGAATTCGCTGCCTTATCAGACTGACCACGCTTCTTAGAGAGACTTTCATGAGCTCTTCCTCGCTCTCCCTAAGGGGGAAATTAAGGGACTGGTTTCCAATTCTTCACTACTTCCACTTCTGTAGACCTTCCCACTTCGCATAGTCCTAAACATTAATTTATTTGCATAACCCTCTTTCAGCACAATAGCATCTTAATCCAAGTGTTCAAAGATTTAATATATGTACCATGTGGTCCCTTGAGGAAATGATGCTCCACCTCACTGTAGTTGATGGTCGTGTCTACCGCGAACACAGTGATAAATCCTACTATAATTCGGTCTAGCCAATGGTCCACAACTCACACAATCTTATCTCCTATCGCATCTAGTTTGCGCACTAATTCTGGAGTCGACATATTGGTTTGTTGAGCCTACACCTTCCCTGACTATCTGCTAGCTTCACGATCCACTCATACATCTCAAAAGGAAAGGATGCAAAGAAAATTTCATGGATTTTGTATACAAGTAGCGCTCCAACCACTATTCCTTAAATTCTCGTGGATTTCCATTTTCTTGCATGTGAACTCGTGAATCTTCTTATCGAACCACCCTTCAATTTCTTTCTTTGTTGGATTCCAGTGGCACAACATCAAACATCCATTATACAGATCCCCGTCCCGGCAACGAAACCATTCGTTGGCTTGTATGGGCTTGACCCAGGTTTGAAGGTGATTTAGCCAAGAAAATCCCAGTACTACTAGCCCTTTCGGCAATAGTCCATAGAGTGTAGATAGAGGTCTCACCTGAAGTAGTATGGGAGGGTGATAGAACCAGGTTTTCGCACCTTGGGTATGTCTAATGATCTTCTGGCGGTCCACGGTTTGACCTTGTGCACACGCCGCTATGTGCACCTATTAGTCCCTGGCAACCTATGATGCTGCCTTCATGGAGCCCTACTTGAGGCGCGATTCGTATTATACCCAATTTCCTTGCTATTTAACCTATTAATAACTGATTACTTATCTGTCTACGACTAGTGATAATTAATAGTATATTCAACAATCATATAAGTGTGCGCGATAAACAAAGCAATATAAATGTAAAGAATGAAATACACAAGCAGATGCACTGAATTTGGAATCAACTTCTCTTTATAATTCCTCATTCAAGGTTACAAACTTGACACTACCCTGCGCACTCAGCTACAAGCTCTACTAGGCCTTTGTGCACTCAACTGTAGAGTCTCTTCCTACTACTACGACCCAATACACTTGGACTCTTACTCTATGCTCTATCTTCACTCCGTCTTAGCTGATCTCTTTACAACATAGAGCCTCACTCTATTTATATAATCCCATTGTCCGCGGACCATGGGTAGGTCGACATGACATTACATTACCTTACAACACTTAGGAATGACAACCTAATGACTTAACATATACTTCATGCTTCGTGCCCACAATTCATAGAGTTTTACATTACATTTGACCAAAACTTGGGCTTTGAGCCCCAAAACATACTATGGGGGGATTCCATGCCCAACAAGGTTGGAAGAAATTGGATGGGTAGTATAGGAATGTACTGGTATGTTCGACCAAGCCTTTGGAGTCCTCACATCCTTGTAGGAGGACCCCAACATATAGCTCCTGGAAATAGAGGCACACAAGCTTCAAGAGCAGTACGACAATGTAAGAGGAACTACGCAGATAGTCATTCTTACTCAACAGCTCGCAAAGATGCAGCAAGCAAGGGCACTGAAAGAGCAGGTAGATGCCACAAGACAGAAAGAGGCACTTCTCAATGTGCGCATCCAGCCATGGATTGATTAGGCCTTCACCATTACGGTAGATATCAAGGGGAAGCTTGCACAGATGCAGGGGCTTCACGCACTAAGGTAGGGATCCAATCCTCACAAAGAAGCATCGGAAGAGTGCATGCAGCAGGTCCAGCAAACCACAGAACAGTGCACTGCAAACCTCTGAGCAGTATGAGACCAGTTGGAGGGGCTCTGCGCGAAGATCGTAGCGCCAATAGAGTGACTCGAGGATGAGTCACGATGATTGTGTTGGGGGCTTGTTGGGCATGAAATCCATCCACAACATGTTTTGGGGCTCAAAGCCCAAGTTTTGGTCAGATGTATTGTAAAACTCTGTGAATTGCAGTCACGGAGCAAGAATTATAGGTTAAATCATAAGGTTGTATGCCCTAAGTGTTGTTAGATAATGTAATGTCATGTCGGTCTACCCATTGTCCACAAACCATGGGATTATATAAATAGAGTGAGGTTGTAGGTTGTAAAGAGAGTAGCCAAGCAGGAGCAAAGATAGAGCATAGAGTAAGAGTCTAAGTGTATTGGTGTTAGGCCCCTATACTACTAGTGTAACCCCTTATTGTTATTAGTACAACCCCTTATTATATTGTTGTACCCATGTAGTCCCCTTATTGTTATTATTGTGCCCCATAGAAGCCCACTATTGTTATTATTGTGCCCTTACATTATTATTGTTATGTCAGCTCTAAGTATATTATGACCCCTTAGACTCCTATATATAGAAAGAAGGTCTTGTCATTTATATCATCGAAGAATTGTTCATTTGTGTAATGTAAAGGAGGTTTCCCCCTCGAAGAGGCTAAATTCTAAGGTGTTGATCTATCTTTTCTATCTTTTTATGATTTGGTTTCTTAACATTTGGTATCAGAGCTTTGGATTTTATGGTTTCACTGCTCCAAATAGGTCATCGTGGCATTTTCGTTGTAACTTTCTTTCTACGACGTTTTAGAAGCGAAAAAAAACCCATTTGAGACAAAATCGCACTGAACGGTGGGTCTAAATTTTAAAGCTTTTCGTGCTATATTTGTGGAGATATGATCTGAGGAAGTTGGTGTTTTTGAAGACTCCTGAATTACATTCCAAATTGGTGACTTGGGGAAAATCATCATAACTTTATCTCTGAGCATCGGATTGAAATTTCGTAAGAAGGTACAGAAAGAGGACGGACTGTAATTTCTTTCATATACTTTTTAGAGCCAAAGGTTGAAACAATGACACGTGGCATGTCATAAAAGTTCGCTCTACTGAACTAGTCTATAATCAGGTCACTGTGGGAGATTTGGCATAACTGTTCCCTAGAGAATCCAATTTGGATATAACTAGTGGCATTAGAAAGAGGACGCAGAGGGCTACTGCAAGTTGCAATTTCAAAACTTAAAGATCCAAAAGTATAGAGTTACAATCATTTCAAATCAAGCTCTTAAAATCAAGAAAAAGCAAGATGAGGAAGTTTGATGGCAAGGATCTTGATCTGAATTTGAAACTACTTGAAATTTGTTTGCAAGGTATTCAATTCAGAAATAAACATGTTTAAAAGACTTCCATGTCTTGTAGAAAGGAAACACATGGAATTTTCAGCTGTTTATGACCCATCTAAGCATAGCATAATTATTTCCTTTTACTGTTTAACACATTAAAACGAATTTGTTCTGCAAAATAAACCAACCACATATGCAAAAGAAGTTGATAAAGCAGTTCACCCCCTCCAGGGCTACGTCTGCTGGGTCCAAAACCCCCAAATGGGCTTGTCCTTGTTTTTATAAAATGCTCAAATTGAAAATACAGCTGAATAGAAGCATCTACAGGAGAAATAGATGGTAGAAATGGATTCATAACACTTGAATCCTTCAGGATTGACTATTGGATCACCTCCAATGGATACCTGCAACCCTGTACAGTCTTCCCAATACTGGCCCCTAGTGGCTCCTGGAACTTTCACGGCTCCATAACGTATGCAAATGACCTCTGATGGTTGTAAGACCTCCACCAATGGCTTCAGAAGGTCGAAAATAACCAAAATCAAAAACAAATTCGTCCAAAACCAACTTTCTGGGCCAAAGTTATGGCCATTTACTCCTGACTGCCAGTTTGGCCTAACAAAACCCCAGTTACATTTAGTGACGGCCAGTTAAGCCCGCCAAATATGGCGGGACCGCAAAATTTGCCATGCCCGCCAAATTTTCTGCCAAATCCTAACTGCAGTTACATTAAAAAGGCGGGCATGTGACCACAAAATCCGGTGGGCGGTTATTTTTGGATTTCGCGCCGGGCGGTGAGGGTTTAGGCCCATGGTTTTGGGCGCTGGTCATATGGTGTTGGGGGGCTGGCCTTTAGGGTCTGGCCCCCTTAATTTTCCCGCCCATAGCAATTCAAACCTTATCACATGTTTAATCCGCCCATTCATCAACGGATTCGGTGGTGGGCTAACGGTAAGTTGGTTGATTAATAACCCGGAGGTCTCGTGTTCAAAACCCTCCGATGCCCAAACAATTTTTGAAATGCGCCAATGAGATTTGCTGACGTCACCCAGGGCCACGTGGCACCCTCCGGGCCTGCCATGTGGCAGCTTCTGATTGGCCCTTGAAAATAGAATATTCCTTAGAATATTCCAAGGAATATTCTGCGGAATATTCCTTTTTAAATTTAAAAAAAAAAATCAAATTTTCTAATGTTTTGGGCAAAATATTCTTTTGGCCATATATTCCTCATACGGCGACCATTTTTCGAACCATTTGCGGCGCCGGAATCGGGAGGACAAGAACTTTCCAGTCATTCAGCTTTGAACCAGTTCTGAGCACTTTGAATTTTGCACATTTTTACGACACTTAGGACACGAACACCTTATCACGCCTCCCCATTGGGAAGCTTTTGGACCCCAAAAGCCTTCAACTACCTGTTAAAGAGGTGAGGGTACAGCTCCCTCACTCTGTCCACCTCCATCCACTTTGCCTTGTTCGGTTTGCTGCCTTTGAAACCAACCCGAACATAATCTACACTGCCCCTCCTTGAAGTGCGTGTCCTTCTGTCAAGGATTGTATCTTCTTTCAGCTCATCTAAGAATTCTGGCGAGAAATCTTCTATAGATGGCAGTTGAACAACACTTTCATGATCAGCAATCAAAGGAGGTTCATACAAACGTAAATTCTCCACATTGACAATAGAATACATTTGCATGTAGGAAGGCAAATCTAATTGAAAAGCATTATTTCCAACCTTCTTGAGGATTTTGAATGGACCATAACGAATAGGCTTCAGCTTTTTACCTTCTCCTTGCATCCTTTCCTTGCTAATGTACAGCCATACCTCATCCCCTTCTTGAAACTTGTGATCGACCCTATGCTTGTCGTGTCTTTCCTTGTACTTGCCTTGACTCTTCTCAAGCTGTTCTTGAATTTGCTGATGTATTTGCTGAATTCTTTCAATGAATGAACGAGCTTTGTCAATATCACTATGTCCCTTAATGGTGACATCTTTCTCAAGAATGAAATCAAGAGTTGATTTTGGCAAGTAACCAAAACAAGCTTCAAACGGTGAGGTGTTTGTGGAAGAGTGCTTGGCACGGTTGTAAGCATGCTGTATGTAGTGCAAATGTTCATCCCAAAGCTTGGGATGCTTGCTGCAATAACCTCTCAAGAGGTGCACAATGGTTCTGTTCACAACTTCGGTTTGTCCATCTGTTTGCGGATGGAAAGCAGTACTTTTCTTCAACTTTGTGTCCATCATCTCCCATAGGTTGGACCAAAAATTCCCCACAAATCTGGAATCCCTGTCACTAATAATGGAAGTAGGCAAACCAAAGTGAATCCATACATGATGAAAAAATAATTCAGAAGTTTGTTCAGCAGTTATAGTTTTCTTACAAGGCATAAGTATACACATTTTGCTGAAACGATCAACTACTACATATAAGTAATCATGCTGCTTTCTAGATTTTGGCAAACCTCCTACAAAATCCATAGAGATGCTCTCCCATGGTCTAGAAGGTACCGGAAAAGGAGTATACAAACCAAGCTTCCTATTGCTAGGCTTGCTTGTAGCACATAATGAACAACCTCTTATGAACCTTGAAACAAAATCTCCCATGCGAGGCCAATAGCAATACCTCTGTAGATGTGCAATTGTTTTGCTCACACCAAAATGGCCAGCAATAAGAGAAGAATGAGCTTCTCTTATGACATTTATCCGCTCCCCCTGTGGTATACACAACTTGCCCAAATGAAACAACAAATTGTTATGCATGTGATAATCATTTTCCTCTACATGATTCCCTTTACTCAAGTTAGCATACACATCTTTAAAGTCATCATCAGATGCAAATTGTTCTATGTAACTATCATGTACAATGGAATCATTCTTAAGTAAAGTAACAGCACCAATAATAGGCCTCGAAAGCATATCAACAACCTTATTCAAAGTAACTTTCTTGTACCTTATTACCAAATGGAACTGTTGCAAGAAGCCCATCCATCTGAAGTGTCGTGACTGTTGTAACTTGCTTTGTGATTGCAAGTACTGTAAGGGCTGATGGTCGGTATGTATAACAGTTTCTTTGCCCATCAAATAGTGTTTCAACTTTTTGACGCTTTGTACCAACGCATACAACTCCTTATCATATGTAGGATAATTTACAACAGCACCATTAAAAGTTTCAGAATGAAAAGCAATAGGCTTACCATGCTGTAGAAGAACTGCACCCATAGCATAATCACTAGCATCAGTTTGTATCTCAAATGGCCGTCTCAAATCCGGTAATGCAAGGACTGGAGCTGAACTAATCTTCTCTTTCAAAGATTCGAAAGTTTTTTGCTGCTTGCCTCCCCATTGGAAATCATGCTTCACACTTGTCACTGCATGCATAGGAGCTGCTATAGAAGAGAAGTTAGAGATAAACTTCCTCCAATATTGAGCTGCACCCAAAAAACTTCTTACCTCTGTTATGGATTTGGGAGTAGGCCACTTCACAATAGCATCAATCTTAGCAGGATCAATTCTCAAAGCACCTCCTCCTACTATGTGTCCCAAATAAACCAAAGAAGTCTTTCCAAATTCACACTTTGACATTTTAAGAAATAACTGATTCTTCTTCAAAACATCAAGTACTTTTCTAACATGCATGACATGATCTTCTCTAGACTTGCTGAAAATTAAGATGTCATCTAAGTAGACAATAACGAAATCATCAAGAAAAGGACGCAAGACATCATCCATTACCCGCATGAAAGTTGCAGGTGCATTGCACAAACCAAATGGCATCACAAGCCACTCAAAGAGTCCTTGTTTGGTCTTAAAGGTTGTCTTCCAAATGTCACTTTCTTCAATTCTTACTTGATGATATCCACTACGAAAGTCTAACTTAGTGAAATATCGAGCATCTTTCAGCTGGTCTAGCAAATCATCTATCCTTGGGAGTGGGTAACGATTCTTTATCGTTATCTTGTTCAAGGCCCTGAAATCAACACACATACGCCAAGTGCCATCTTTCTTTGGAATCAATACAATCGGTGACCCACATGGCAAAGTACTTCGCCTTATGAAACCCTTGTCCAACAAGTCCTTGATTTGCTTCTTTATTTCAGCATTCTCCATAATAGACATGCGGTACATGCCTATGTTTGGAAGAGGACAATCTGGATGCAAATGGATTTCATGTTGAATCTCCCTCTTAGGAGGCAAACCTGTTGGCTCCTGAAACATCTCATGATATGCATCAACTACATCATACAGATCTGATTTAAGTTTTGGATCACAATTGTCAAATGACTCATGATTCACATCAACCTTGGGCTTAATCATAAGAAGAACAAAATTCTTACTTGAATTAACCAACCTTTTTACCTGTCCTGCATTCACCATCACTATATTTGTCTTCTTGCGATGAGCTCTAACAATGAACTCCTTGCCATCTTTGAAAAGATGATATTTGTTTTCATGGTGATGAAAGATATCTTTCCTGTCAAACAAGTAAGGACTTCCCAAAACAATTCCTGCTATATCAAAAGGTACCACATCAAGTTCAACCGTGTCAATAAAATGTGCAGTAATTGCAAAGCGCAATGTGCACTTTCTTGAAACTTGTAAATTTGCATCCTTGCAAATCCATCCAAGTGGATATGGCTTCGGATGTGGAACGGTCTCAAGTTTAAGCTGCTTGACCAAGTCCTCTGATATAAGGTTTGCTTGTGACCCACTATCAAAAAGTGTGTCAATCTTAGTATGTTTTGAAATCACCCTCACATGAAACAATTCAATTCTTTCTTCCTCGTTAGGAGCTTGTACATGGCAGTTTGAGGTACTAGTGCTGGCTTGAGTTTCAACTTCTTTTCCCTTCAAGTTTTTCAAACCCATGGCTGCAATTTTGGTTTCATCACCTGAATCTTCCCCTAAATCTTGTGGTGTAGATGTAGCAACAACAGTTTTCTGTTTCCCTTTGGATTTGTTAGATTGAGGTCTTTTTTCAGGATGTAGTTTCCAACAGTTTTTCTCCTCATGGCCTGGTTTAGAATAGTGTTTACAGATCACTTTCTCACTCTCCTACTTGACAGATGCATTTTTTTTGCCCTTTCCCTTGGAGGTTTTCTCTTTCCTTTTCCCCTTGGGGGGCTTGTTTCTACCCTCTTCAAATGTGTTTTTTCCCCTTGCCTCTAAATGGGTAGCTTGGACACAAACCTCGTCCAGGCTAGTAGGGTTAAATATCAAGATGGTGTGTCTCAGGTAGCTATGCAAGCCACCAATGTATTTCAGCAAGGTTTCTTGGGTCTGTAAATCTACCCCTAACAAGAGAGCCCTTCTCCTGAATTCTTGGGTGTAGTCTTGGACACTCTGACCCTTAAGTTGTCTGAAATTTTGCCAGTTCATAATGGCTTTCTGCATGTGAGCAAGAGGATAAAACTGTTTTTTAATGGCTAACAGAAATTCAGGCCATGTTAAGGTAACCTTACCAAATTTTTTGATCTCCTCTTTAGTCTTGGCCTCCCACCAGACCAAGGCTGCTCCATCCATTCTCAAAGAAGCCAACTGAATCTTTGTGGCATCATCATGCATATTTTGGATCCTCAAGTAAACTTCCAATTGCCTAATCCAGTTGTCAAGCTTTTCTGCATTCACTTCACCATTAAACATAGGTAATTCGAATTTTACATCAAGCTTCAAAAAAGGACATTTTCCAGAGGATCTATGCTTATGAACAGAAGAAGACGAGGATGAAGAGGAAGAAGGTGAAGATGGGGGTGGTGGATCACCATTACCTCCATGTCCTTTCTTGGAATGATCATCATCCTTCTTACCTCCTGAAGAGCCCTCTCCTTCATGTGGATGTTTGGACCCTTCTCCAGCCAATTTCTCATTTCTTTCTTGGTACAATATCCTCACCATTTTAGTGAGATCTAAGAAAGCCTTTCTGAAGACTCTTTCTTCTTCTCTTGGATCTGTCTCTATAGGAATTTCTCCTTCATGTTCAGACATCCTTGAAGCTTCTGCTGAGACTCTTGAGGGTGAAATTGAAGGTGGAGGTGACGGCTCTCTGGCCTTCCTTGACTGAGGATTCTCTCGTTCTCTAGTCAACTGTCCTTCCCCTCTTTTAAGTTTCAACCTGGTAAGCATCAATACTTGCAAGACAATTAGAAGATCTTTGCACAAAAACAATCAAAAGACAACTACACCAGAGATTGACTGAAAAGAGCATTTATCTACTTTGCAATTGTATAACAAGAGCATTTCGAAGGCTTCCTGGCTCAGTTCAGGCTCTGTCTATAGCTTATTTGACTGATTTTGATACAAAGAAGCAACAATCTAGCTCTGATACCAACTTGATCTGAATTTGAAACTACTTGAAATTTGTTTGCAAGGTATTCAATTCAGAAATAAACATGTTTAAAAGACTTCCATGTCTTGCAGAAAGGAAACACATGAAATTTTCAGTTGTTTATGACCCATCTAAGCATAGCAGAATTATTTCCTTTTACTGTTTAACACATTAAAACGAATTTGTTCTGCAAAACAAACCAACCACATATGCAAAAGAAGTTGATAAAGCAGTTCACCCCCTCCAGGGCTACGTCTGCTGGGTCCAAAGCCCCCAAATGGGCTTGTCCTTGTTTTTATAAAATGCTCAAATTGAAAATACAGCTGAATAGAAGCATTTACAGGAGAAATAGATGGAGGAAATGGATTCAGAACACTTGAATCCTTTAGGATTGACTATTGGATCACCTCCAATGGATACCTGCAACCCTGTACAGTCTTCCCAATACTGGCCTCTGGTGGCTCCTAGAACTTTCACGGCTCCAAAACGTATGCAAATGACCTCTGATGGCTGTAAGACCTCCACCAATGGCTTCAGAAGGTCGAAAATACCCAAAATAAAATAAAAAATTCGTCCAAAACCAACTTTCTGGGCCAAAGTTATGGCCATTTACTCCTGACTACCAGTTTGGCCTAACAAAACACCAGTTACATTTAGTGACGGCCAGTTAAGCCCGCCAAATATGGCGGGACCGCCAAATTTGCCATGTCCGCCAAATTTTCCACCAACTCCTAACTGCAGTTACATTAAAAAGGCGCGCATGTGACCACAAAATCCGGTGGGCGGTTATTTTTGGATTTCGCGCCGGGCGGTGAGGGTTTAGGCCCATGGTTTTGGGCGCTGGTCATATGGTGTTGGGGGGCTGGCCTTTAGGGGATGGCCCCCTTAATTTTCCCGCCTGTAGCAATTCAAACCTTATCACATGTTTAATCCGCCCATTCATCAACGGATCCGGCAGTGGGCTAACGGTAAGCTGGTTGATTAATAACCCGGAGGTCTTGTGTTCAAAACCCGCCGATGCCCAAACAATTTTTGAAATGCGCCAATGAGATTTGCTGACGTCACCCAGGGCCACGTGGCACCCTTCGGGCCTGCCACGTGGCAGCTTTTGATTGGCCCTTGAAAAGGGAATATTCCTTAGAATATTCCAAGGAATATTCTGTGGAATATTCCTTTTTAAATTTTTTTAAAAAAATTCAAATTTTCTAATGTTTTGGGCAAAATATTCTTTTGGCCATATCTTCCTCATACGGCGACCATTTTTCGAACTGTTTGCGGTGCCGGAATCGGGAGGATGAGCACTTTCTAGTCATTCAGCTTTGAACTAGTTCTGAGCACTTTAAATTTTGAGCATTTTTACGACACTTAGGACACGAACACCTGATCAGATCTGGTAAATTGGATACTTCAAATGGAGCAATATTTTGATCTACATGGTGTACCACTTTTGCAAAAGGTATGTATTGCATCTTCATATTTAGAACCGGATCAATTTTTATGGTATAAAGGGCTTTGTTCTCGTAAACAACTTGTTACGTGGTCAATTTTAATGGAGGAAATGATAGCACATTATGAGGATACAAAGAGCAACACCTTCTTTAGAGCAACACCATAACAATTGGAAAGAGTAAAAGGGCTTTGTTACATAGTGGAAAGTAAAACTATGGCAACAAGAAAGTATACCCCTCACAACTATAAATATGGAAGTGTTTTTTCTTCTAGCCTTCCACAACCTACAAGGGTTACACCACAACAATTGGAAGAAAAAAGAGAAAAAGGGCCTTGTTACAATTGTGATAGCAAATTCACTAAAGGTCATAAGTGTGCTGATAAGAAATTATTTTAAATAGAGTACGAAGAGGAGGAAGAAAAGGATCAAGAAACATCAAAAGAAGAGGATATATGCCAGGACCCAACCCCAAAGAAAGAAGAAATGAATCAAACCATATCTTGTAAAGCATTGGCAAGAATTACCACTCCTCAAACTCTCAAGATAGAAAGACATTTCAAGAAGAAAAAGGTGCAAGAAGTGAAAGACCACATTGAGAAAGAAGAAATGAATCCAACCATATCTTGTAATTCACTAGTTGGAATTACCACTCCTCAAACTATCAAGATAGAAGGGCATATCAAGAAGAAAAATGTTCAAGAAGTGAAAGATCACATCGAGCATCAAGAAATGAATCTGACCATATCTTGTAAAGGATTGGAAGAAATTACCACTCCTCAAACTCTAAAGATAGAAGGACATATCAAGAAGAAAAAGGTTCAAGTAGTGAAAGATCACATCGAGCATCAACAACAAGTTCTCCAACTTTTAAAGGATAATGCCACTTTGGTGCAAAATCAAATGAAACAACAGGTAGATCAACATAGTAGTGAAATTTTTTTTGATGTAGGTGATTGGGTACTTTTTCTGCTACATATCAAGTAAGCTATTTATGAGAAGGAAATGTTGGCAATACCATATGCACTTAAGAGATGGCAACCTTACCGAATGGGAACACACTTCAAGGTAAAAATGGATCATGATAGTCTTAAATACCTTTTAGAACAACTATTATCTTTAGAAGAACAAAAAAATTGGGTCACAAATATGTTGGGTTATGACTTTGACATCATCTATAGAAAAGGGAAGCAAAATTTTGTTGCAGATGCACTCTCAAGAAAGGGTGAGGATGTGAAAGCATTATTTTGTGCTATTTCTATTAGCCAACCAGATTGCATAAATGAAGCAAGGGATAAATGGAAGAAGGATGAAGAAGTATGGCCACTTGTTCAAAAGTTGCAAAAGATCCCAATTCAAACAATATTTCCAGAAATTGAAGAGGAAGGAAAAATCATATTGGAACCTGGAGTAGTCACAGAAACAAGAACCTGATAGCTATGGAATTGATCAACTTTAGAGTATCTCATCAAGTGGAAGAACTTCCTCGCTAAAAATTCCACATGGGAGGACAATAATTTTATACAGAAGCATCAAGAACTACTCAAGCATTGAGGACAACACTTTTTAAAGGAGAGGGGCATGTTAGGCCCCTATACTACTAGTGTAACCCCTTATTGTTATTAGTACAACCCCCTTATTATATTGTTGTACCCATGTAGTCCCCATATTGTTACTATTATGCCCCATAGAAGCCCACTATTGTCATTATTGTGCCCTTACATTATTATTGTTATGTCGGCCCTAGTTACATTATGACCCCTTAGACTCCTATATATAGAAAGGAGGTATTTTCATTTGTATCATCCAAGAATTGTTCATTTCTGTCATGTAAAGGAGGTTTCCCCCTCGAAGAGGCTTATTTCTAAGGCATTCATCTATCTTTCCTATCTTTCTGTGAGTTGGTTTCATAACATTTGGTATCAGAGTTTTGGATTATAGGGTTTTGCTGCTCCAAATAGGTCATCGTGGAATTTTCTCTATAACTCTTTTTCTGCGACATTTCAGAAGCAAACAAAAAAACCCATTTGATATGAAATCGCGTTGATCCTTGGGTCTAAATTTCAGATCTTTACATGCTATATTTATAGAAATATGATCTAAGGAAGTTGGTATTTTTGCAGACTCTTGAATTACATTCCAAACAGGTGACCATGGGAAAATCATCATAACTTTTGTTTTGAGCATTAGATTGAAATTTTGTAAGACGTTACAGAAACAAGATGGACTGTAGTTTCCTGTGTATATTTTTTAGACCCAAAGGTCAAAAAAGTGACACGTGGCACTTCATACAAGTTCACTCTTCTAAAAAGGTATATAATCAGGTCATCTTTGAAGATTGCGCATAACTCTTTCTTGGAGAATCCAATTTTGATCAGACTAGTGGCATTAGAAAGAGGACACAGAGGGCTACCACAGATTGCAATTTCAGAGCTAGAAGAACTGAAACTATAGAGTTATAGTCATTTCAAGATCGAGCTCCTAAAATCAAGAAAATGCGATATGAGGAAGTTTGATGGCAAGGATCCGGTAAATTGGATACTTCAGATGGAGCAATATTTTGATTTACATGGTGTACCACTGTTAAAAAAGGTATGTATTGCATCATCATATTTAGAACTAGATCAACTTTTATGGTATAAAGGGCTTTTTTCTCGTAAACAACTTGTTACGTGGTCATTTTTCACGTAGGAAATGATAGCACATTATGAGGATACAAAGAGCAACACCTTCTTTAGAGCAACACCACAACAATTGGAAAGAGTAAAAGAGCTTTGTTACATAGTGAAAAGTAAAATTATGACAACAAGGAAGTCTACCCCTCACAACTATAATAATGGAAGTGTTGTTTCTCCTAGCCTTCCACAATTTACAAGGGTTGCACCACAACAATTGGAAGAGAAAAGGTAAAAAGGGCTTTGTTACAATTGTGATAGCAAATGCATTAATGGTCATAAGTGTGTTGAGCTGAAATTCTTTTACATAGATTATGAAGAGGAGGAATAAAAGGATTAAGAAACATCAAAAGAAGAGGATATACGCCATGACCCAACCCTAGAGAAAGAAGAAATGAATCTGACCGTATCTTGTAAAGCATTGGTAAGAATTACCACTCAAACTCTCAAGACAGGACGACATATCAAGAAGAAAAAGGTTCAAGAAGTGAAAGATCACATCGAGAAAGAAGAATTGAATCCAACCATATCTTGTAAAGCATTGGCCTGAATTACTACTCTTCAAACTATCAAGATAGAAGGACATATCAAGAAGAAAAATGTTCAAGAAGTGAAAGATCACATCGAGCATCAAGAAATGAATATGACCATATCTTGTAAAGCATTGGAAGAAATTACCACTCCTCAAACTCTCAAGATATAAGGAAATATCAAGAAGAAAACAGTTCAAGTAGTGAAAGATCACATCGAGCATCAACAACAAGTTCTCCAACTTTTAAAGGATAACGCCACTTTGGTGTAGGATCGAATGAAAAAACAGGTAGATCAACATCGCAGTGAAATTTTTTTTGATGTAGGTGATTGGGTATTTTTATGGTTACATCTCAAGCAAGCTATTTATGAGAAGGAAATGTTGGCGATACTACATGCACTTAAGAAATGGTGACCTTATCCAATGGGAAGACACTTGAAGGTAAAAATGGATCCTGATAGTCTTAAATACATTTTAGAACAAATGTTATCTCTAGAAGAACATAAAAAATGGGTTACAAATATGCCGGGTTATGACTTTGACATAATCTATAGAAAAGGGAATAAAATATTTGTTGCAGATGCACTCTCAAGAAAGGATGAGGATGTGGAAGCACTGTTTTGTGCTATTTGTATTATCTAGCAAGATTGGATAAATGAAGCAAGGGATGAATGGAAGAAGGACAAAGAAGTGTGGCCACTCATTCAAAAGTTCCAGAATATCCCAATTCAAACAATATTTCCAGAACTTGAAGAGGAAGGAAAAATCATATTGGAACCCACAGCAATCATAGAAACACGAACCTGAAAGCTACAAAATCGATCAATTTCAGAGTATCTCATCAAGTGGAAGAACTTACCCGCTGAATATTCCACATAGGAGAACAAGAATTTTATACATAAGCATCAAGAACTACTCAAGCATTGAGGACAAAACTTTTTGAAGGAGAGGGGCATGTTAGGCCCCTATACTACTAGTGTAACCCCTTATTGTTATTAGTACAACCCCTTATTATATTGTTGTGCCCATGTAGTCCCCATATTGTTATTATTGTGCCCTTACATTATTATTGTTATGTCGGCTCTAAGTATGTTATGACCCCTTAGACTCCTATATATAGAAAGGAGGTCTTTTCATTTATATCATCGAAGAATTGTTCATTTGTGTAATGTAAAGGAGGTTGCCCCCTCGAAGAGGCTGAATTCTAAGGTGTTGTTCTATCTTTTCTATGTTTTTGTGAGTTGGTTTCTTAACAATTGGGTTGTAGTAGTAGGAAGAGGCTCTGGACCTCAGTGCGCAGAGGCCTAGTAGAGTCCGCAGTTGAGTGTGCAGACCCCTACAGCTGAGTGTGCGAACCCCTGCAGCTGAGTGCTTAGGGTAGTGTCGACTATGTAACCTTGAATGAAGAATAATAAAGAGAAGTTGATTCCAAATTTGGTACATTTGCTTGTGTATTGAATTCTTTACATTTATACTATTTTGTTTATGATGTGCACTTATATGATTGTTGAATATACTGTTAATTTTGACTATTCATACAGAGGTAAGTTAAGTAATTGGGTAATAATATGTTAAATAGCAAGGAAATTGGGTATAATACGAATTGCACCCCGAGTAGGCTTGTGCGAAGATAGCATCATAGGTTGTGAGTGACCAATAGGTGCGAGTAATGATGTACATGCAGGGTAAAACTACGGACCACCAGAAGCTCATCAGACATACCCAGGGTGTGGAAACCTGGTTCTAGCACCCTCCCATACTACTTCAGATGAGACCTCAGTCCGCACTCTATAGACTATTGCCGAAAGGGCCAGTAGTACAGACATTTTCTTGGCTAATTCACCTCTCAACCTAGGTCAGGCCCATATAAGCCAACACCCAACCTAATATAGGATCCAAAAAAAAATTCCTGGGGCACTGCCGCGGACCTCATAGAGAGGGACTACCTGCCCCTCTCAAACCCCCTAGACAGGGAGGAGTGCCACCCCTGCTGTGCAATCGCCGCAACGAAGGAGGGGCTCAACCCCCCTTTTAACCCGCTAGTTAACTACATAGGGTAGTCGTGGAAAGAATATAACACAAATACTTAAGCCAACTATGGTCTATCATTGATCCAAATTTAAACAGGAATGAAAAAAATTACAGATATAACCATAAATACAGAGATGAAGCAGAAATAACACGTCATTTAATTCATAGAAAGATACTTAATTGTCCTTCAAATAGAATGGAAATAAGATATCTTGGGCGATGGTAGCTTATCTCTAAGAAGAAATGTGGTAGGTACATGCCTCTGAACTCAGTTACAATGAGGCTCAAGGGCCTTTTTATTACTGAAAAATTAGAAAAAACCCTAAACAACCAAAACCCCTAACCCGAGGAGATGTAACACCAAGAGTATACGGGCCCCATTGGGGTTAGTTAGGAAGCCAACTTCTCGGGGTCATAAGTTAGTTACATTATCTCTGTTTGGCACGTATGATACCTCGTTGGAAAGATCTCTCCAAGGAATACAACTGTTGACATGATTTCTATGGAAATTACTAAATATATTTTTCTAAACAAAACGTCATTTAGGGCCTCAAACTAGCTTCAGAAGTTCAAGACATGAAAAATTGCCAAAAATAGTAAAGTATACTACAATTAAGGAAACTGAAAAATTGAAAGAAACAATGGTGAGGGTCCAAGTGGAATAGGCAGGTGGCCACCAATATCCACCTAGATCAGTCCTTCCCCCTTAGGAAGTAATGGTCCCCATTACATTGAGTTCCTCCACAAGATGAGGAAACTTCTACTGGACCTAGTCCCTGGTGAACCACCTACCCTAGTGAAGGAGTTGGCTTGCTTTAAAAACTTGATATAGTTGTATCCTCTATTGCCAAGTATTATTAATATGTTTGTCCATGATCTGATCAGTTATGGCTTGTTCCATGTAGTCCAGGTTGAGCTCTGTTGGTGTGAGTTGTTCTGCAATGTAAGATGTGTCCAATAATGGTGGAAAGTATGGCCGAAGGTGATCTACATTGAACACTAGGTGCAAACCAAGGAATGTTGGGATATTGAGCTCAAAGGCATTGTCACTGACGACCTTGGTGATAGTGTATGAACCATATCGGAGCGAGCGAATCTTGCTGTGAGGTCCAACAAGGCTTTCCTTCTGTAAATGAAACCAAACTTTGTTGCCCACGAGGAACTTGTGTGGCACTTAATATTGATCATGTCAATGCTTGTACTTGGAATTTTCAACAATGGAGTGGTGATATATCGGTCTGTTGGGTAGACGTTTTTTGGGAGTCAAATCGAACGAATGCTTAACCTGACAGTGCAATGATACCCCTGTGGGTGACGAGAAGATGTCCCTGTATTTTTTCTTGACCATATCCACCTTCTTCTTCTACATGGAGGAACCCTTCTTGGGGGCCATGGATGTGGCTATGATCTTCCCCTTACATTGAGAGAGAAATAGAAAGAAATTAAATTTCCTAGTCTGAGAGATGATCTTATTGCGTTTCTTAGTAGAGATCAAAGAGGTAGCGGTAAGTGGGGCTACCTTTGGTATCTTGTATAATCTATTGCCCAAATAAATAATAACAGAGGGAGGCCTAGACTCATATATAAGATGTCACTTCCATAAGTATGGTTGTCCTAATAATACATCAAAAACGTCAAGAGGAGCAACATCAAAGAATACCTCATTTGTGACGGGCTTGATGCTGTAGGGAAGGCGACACTGCTAGCTAACTCAAAGATCTCATCCTTGGTGAAGGCACATGAAATTTTATGGTTGCATGTATGGTGTAGTTGGTAAACCCAACTGCTTCATGACATCTACTGAAATCAGGTTATTTTGGATCCCACTAGCAAGAATGAATTGCAACGGTGAACCCTTCACTCACATCTATGAACGGAAGATACGCTCCCCCTCCTTTGGATATTTAGGCTCATTCTTTTGGATCTTGGTGGTGTCAATAGTGGCACTAGGCTCCAAACCAATCATCTACTTCCCTTTGTCATTCTTCTTGTTAGGTTCTGACTTAGTGTCTGAACATACATTTAATTGTGAAGCCTTCAACTTAGTCACCAATGACTGCTTGGCCCGACACTCACTTTTGTTGTGAGTGGGGCTCTTATGGAACTCACACCAC
Organism: Pinus tabuliformis; assembly: GCA_031772625.1. NCBI lineage: Eukaryota > Viridiplantae > Streptophyta > Pinopsida > Pinales > Pinaceae > Pinus > Pinus tabuliformis. Next base: position 98,251,393 of record CM062820.1, read on the forward strand.
TTTCCTATTTTCTTCTTTGACTTTGTGGTTTATTTATTTTCTTGTGGCTTCGACGGGTTTTCTTGGGTCACTATGTGTTGGCTTTGTCCTTGGTTTTGTAGTTTTGGGAAGCCTTTGCCTTGCTTCGGATTCACGGATTCAAACTCTCGCTTATTCTGTTTAAACTTCCTCTCGATATTGATAGTGTATCGGTGTGTCGTGCTGAGCGAGGAGATGTCCAGGAACTCCATTTCATCCAGGATTTACCTATGTAGGCAGCTGCAATGTTTGAGTACCAAATGTTTCTTAGAATCCTTGATACACAACTTCGTGCAAAGGGTACTAAAAACATTGGTAAAATGTCGTATGTCTTGGTCCCTTCCCTGCTCAACTTGGTCCACTTTATGTATTTATCCTCATAGCTCTTGACAGGGTAGTTCTAATCCTTGATGGCATCCTGGAATGAATTCTAAGCTGCTGCAACTGAAAATAGTGATGATTCCCTCTCGTCCTTCTATTCACAGTAGGTTTCCCACCATTCCTTTACGTGGCGGTCAACTTTGAGAAGTGAAAAAGTGATCTCTTCCCGGCTGGAAAAATAATGAATAGAAAAATATCCTTCTAGAGATTTAACCATTTATCTACAGCATCTGCATCTATCTCACCCTCAAATATAGGAATTTACAAAATTAACTTGTACCTTCAAGGGTGTGGCGCTTCCAGAGTAGCTGCTAGAAGTAGATGTGTTACCCCTAGGTAGCTCCTGAAGGATCTAAGGAAAGTTATCCATCATTGCATTCCTTTGTTGCTCAAGGGATTCTCCGAGCAATATTTTGATAGGATCTCTTGCCCCTTCATCTTTATTTTCATCTACCATGGGATCCCATTGGGATTCATGAGGCTGGTCTTGCAAAGTTTTGACTAGTTCAATCCCTAACTCCTTATATCCCACCCTCGTTGGGGACATGCAAAGAAAAATAGAGAAAGAGAAGAACGCTATGATACCACTGATTTGGATTTAAACATGAAAATAAAAAATTACATATATAACCATAACTATAAATATGCAATAGAAAAAACACATCATTTCATTCATAGAAAAATACTAAACTACTTACAAATTGAATGGAAATAAGATAGCTCGGGCGATGGTAGCTTATCTCTGAGAAGATATGTGGCGGCTACATACCTCTAAACTCAGTTAAAATGAGTCTAAACGCCCTTTTTATTATTAACCAAGAAGAGAAAACCCTAAACAACCAAAACCCATAACCCAAGGAGATGTAACACTAAGCGTTTAAGGGCCCCGTTGGGGTTAGTTGGGCAACCAACTTCCCATGGTGGTAACTTGGTCATATTATCTCCATTTGATGTGTATGATACCTTGTTGGAAAGATCTCTATGAAGAATACAATTGTTGATGTGATTTCCATAGATTTCGCTGAAGCATTTTTGCCAAAAAAATGTCACTTAGGCGCCCGAAACGGCTCCAAAAGCTTAGGACTCAAAAAATTGCCAAAAATAGTAAATTGTGCTACAATTAAGGAAACTAAAAAACTGGAAGAGACAATGATGAGGGTCAAAGTGGAATAGGCTGGTGGCCACCAATATCCACCTGGATCAATCATAAGTGTAAATTTCCTACTGATGAAGTAATGTCTACACATCTCCAATGCATGAATGATGGTGGCCAACTCTAGATCATGAGTCATGTAATTGACCTCGTGCTCATTTAATTTCCTTGAATCATAACAAACTATTTGCCCTTCTTGCATCAAGACTCGACCAAAGGCTACCTTGTAGGCATATGTGCACTACACAAAATCCTTGTCTGGATATGCAATCCTCAATATTAGTGCATTTATGAGCAATTGTTGCAGTTACTCGAGTCTTGCAATGCAATAAGTTGTCCACTCAATTTTCTTTCCTTTTTTTCACAATGATGTGATAGAATGACCAATATTAGAGAATTTCATGACGAACATCATATAATAACCTGACAATCCCGTGAATGATCATATCTCACTCACATTCTTCAGTGTTGCCCACTTCATTATGGCCTTGATCTTCTATGGGTCAATTGATATCCCCTCCTTCAGGACAATACACCCCAAATAGGGTATTTTTGATTGCAAAAAGTCACACTTTATGAGCTTTGCATAGAGCTTATGTTCCCTCAACAAATGTAGCGCTACAAGCATATGCTTTTCTTGCTCTTCCTCCATCTTCAAGTACACTAATATGTCATGTAAAAAGAAAATGTTGGTGAAACATTTGGAAAATATAGACCGAGGGTTCAGCTTGAGATTTCCAACAAAGTGTTTTCATAGTCTAGCTTAGCACTATCATCTTCATTCCCTTCAAAGAAAAGGAGAAACTCACCTGACACATGCCAGAATAGAGAATGATAAGAGGTATTGAGACGAGTGGCAAGAAACCAAAACTATCATCACATTATTTATTCATTTTAAAAATAGTACCATTCTTCACAACCAAATTAAATTGCAAATGAACCATTCATGTATTAAAATATAAATATCTACACATGCATAATTAAAATTTTAAAGGGGTCACATATTCATTTAGTGCACAATTCATTCCCGTAACTGCTTCATTATTATTCAAGCAGTCATTACAATAAGGATCTACATAGACTTTTGCATTCTCATATCTCCATATCAAATACGTTATACCAGGACATTACAATTCATAGAATGAAGAGTCATGCCTTTTTGCATATTATAGACTCTCAACACGTAGACCATTAGCAACATATTGGAATACTAGCTCTGGTTCTAGCACTATCTACTTGATTTTCCCATATGTGGCTTATTTTATATACTCACCCACTTGATTTGGTCATTGCACAAGTTCTTTGATCCCATCCTTGATCTGGTCCACTTTGACAAATTGTAGTGCCTTTGTACCTATCCCTCTTGATCCTTTCAAAATTGAGCCTGCATTTTCTCTTTTTCCATTGAGATTTCCTTCTTTTGTGGACGTGTGAGTCCCAATTACTTATCTATTTCTTTCAATTTTTTTGTGGCCTACTTTTGACGAATCTATCCATTATTTTCTCTATTATTGCTCTGCAAACTTGTTTCCCAAAATATGTTCAAAAAATGAAGGACCTAATAGGCCCCGACAAAAATCTATTGACTTGCACTCGAGTCATTTTTTTGTTCATGCATTTGGTCCTTGTTGCGATTGTTCTTCTTCACTTACTATTGTGTCTTTTTGTATCTTTGTATATCCTTCAAACAAGGACCTAATTCCGGCACAGTTTGTAAAACATCATATTTGAAATTAGTGTACATGGAAAGAAAATTGTTCCATGATGGAAAAATGATAGAATATTTTCCAAAAATTTTCTCTATAACTTCAGAATTGACTTCAGTAGGTTGGAACTAAAGAACATCTTATAGTTAGCCTTCTACAGTGGAATTGAAGGTCTAAAGTGTGACAAAGTGCCTCTGCACAATTAGACAAAGGTCCCTGAGTATTTACTTAGTATCTTGTGAGGCTTCTTCGATCTAGTTAGTCTTGCCTTCCAATGAATCTTCTTATGCCAAAAGCTATTTTTTTCTTATAAGTCTAAGGTTTGCATCGGTTGATCAAAGAAATTCTTGACATTTTTACAGAGCGGGTACGCAAGCTAATTTTTTTTGGTCAGCATACCACTCTAGTCCAATACTTGGATAAAAATGTATGGAAAACCATTCATAAAGTGATAGAGAGTTTCTTTTATAGATGAGGCGACAACAACCTCTTGGGAAATGTACTCCAAATAATAAATAGAAGGATCTAGGAGTTCACGACAAATCTTGAAAATAGTGGCTTGCAAATTTCTATTTCATGTGAAAAAAGTAAGAAATGTCATTTCAACATAGGCACAACATTCAATAGGGGAACATGAAAAAGAGTATTCATGCAGCTTGAAAACAAATTTAACAAGGGTGGGCCACGTTATCTGAAACTTGGTACTCAAATTAGAAATATATTGTTCTAGGTTCTCTTTCTCATCTGGAAACTGATCTCGCTTGCCCGTAACTATAGTGAGTTGTTGTTGGTGATATTCATAGGTGGTAGAGAGCTCTGTGTATCTGGATTCAACATTAACCAATAAATCCTCAAGATGGGTGGTAGATGTTCGAATAAACTGGAACAAATGTGAACTAGACCAAGTCTAGAGATCGTCAGCTGAAAGGGTGTCTGACTGTGGGAATATGACTTGTAGAGGTTTTACATTGGAAACTAACTTCTTTGACTAACCTTGTGGGGAGGATTCTTGAAAAGATGTGATATTTATGAATATCTTGGTGAAGTGTTGCAATGACAGGCACTAGGAAAAGTGGAACTTTATCTTGTTTCTTTCCAACTATAGAAAGGACTTGGAAACAATTGTTTGGGTGACTAGTAAAGGTAACAACCTTCTCAGTGGAAAGGATTGAGGCTTGTGGCGATGAAGGGACAATAAATATCGAAAGATAAGGTTTTGTGATTGTCTACTAGTGAGCTTGAGGATGGGTAGTGAATGGAGGCATAATGATAGGATTTACAAAGACCGATTCAATTTCCATCTTGGCGGTCTCATCAATGACAATATTTGGGTGAGGGAGATCAAAGTTGCTTTCATCATATGTCCTAGGAAATTAATTAGGGGAATGGGGAGAATATTTGGGATTTCGTTCATTAATAAGGATGATAAGTTGAGTGTTCATAGCAGCAATACCTTTGTCTATAAGATCAATCAAGCTCGAAGTGGACAGTTTGGGATTTTTGCATGACTGTAGAGGAGAAAGCATAGTGGGGTTGGTAAACAAAGGAAGAGTTGCAACAATATTTGTAAGCACAAAAGAAACAGAGGAAACAACATGAATAGTAGTGGCTTGTGAGATAAAGAGTTTTCCTCAAACCATGTCATGTGCATAGAAGAAATACGCTCCTCAACCTTCTTCATCAACAGCTAGAGGTCTTTCTTAGAGTCAGCAGAGCACTTTTTGGATGATGATGGAATGTCATTAGTAGAATCCTTTGGTCTCATCCCATCAAAAGACTATACAACTTTCGCATATTTCTACATAGTGATGATTCATGGCCATGAAAGAAACTCACAGTGGAAGGCAATCTCATTCAAATAAAATGGCAATTTATGCATAGAGAATGTTGTTGGATTGATAATAAGGGGCCAAACATAAGTGTTACTATGGCTAACACCAAACCACATCTAGCGAGAATATCGGTCGATCAATGGAAGAGGAACTTTGGAAACATGATAGTTGACATTGACCATCTTAGTATACCACTTCTTGAAAGCATGTTCATTGAAATATTTTATTTTTTTTGTATCTTCAGTGGTTCACTAGGGAGCATAGGCATAGGCCATCACATCATCATCAGTGACTTGGGCAAACTATCTAGCTTTTGGAGGGCATGATTTCATCATGGAGAGAGGAATAACTAGGTATCCAGAAATAAAGTAGGTTTCCCTCTTCTATCTTAGAATCAACTTCTTGAATAAAATTCATAATAAAATTATAAGTACCATTAAAATATTATAATCCTGTACCTCAATATTGATCCATCAAAGGCATGGTACAATCATGCAATTCCCCGAATGTAGATCATGATCTCCCTACTGCCAATAATCTATCACAATATCTAAACCCACCTCTATGCTTTGAACACTTCTGTAGATAATAGATCCAACTATCATCGGATTAATGTAATCCTATCTCTTCCTAATAGTGAGTTGATATAACTTGTCTAACAAAATAGATTCTTAAACATCATCTATAGGTTTATTAAACCTTGCATCATGGTATGGATCCAACAGCTATATAACCAGAACTCCATCCACTTCAAATGTCATGGTTTCCTATTTGAGATCAATGGTCGCATAGTCTTGAAATGTTGTTATAGGGAAAAGTGTCTATATAGAACTGCTCTATCCCACTAAGGTGTGACAGCTGCCTTAGAAACAAACAGAGAAAATCTACTTTTGTATTTCCTTTATGAATTATAGATAGAGAGGAACAGAAAGACCAACCTCTTTCTTGCGCTAATCCTTCGATTCGATCCCTCTCTTCCTTGATAGTCCCCAGCTACCTGCTCCCTTGCATGCCCAGCTTCACAAAGTACCTGTAAGATCACATAAGCATAGAACTATACAAAGACATGGATCTATAATCATAAACAATCTAGGATCAGATGTAAATTGACCATACAAATGTAACAAGCATCAATGATACAAAAGCATGGAGGAAAACTCAAATAGCTTCTATTTATAAAACAAGAAAAGACCCAGGAGGAGTTACAACTGGTTGTTCTGACCCAGCATCAACCTCCCAACAAAGAAGCCCATCTTCACCTCAAACAAAGCTTAGATCACCCAACAATCTGATGTTTGTCTCTAGAAACCAACAACAATTCCTTACAATATGCAAAATTCCAACCTCTGGATCTCTCGGATGAGGGATCCATATATAGATATTTGTAAGGGGGATGAGTCAGCTTGTGATTTGATTAGTGTCTTCTCTCTGATAGTTCTTGCTTCCACTTGGAGACTGAGGGCTTCTTACTCATCCTTGGTCGAATTCAGTGAGGCAAGTGTCACAAGAGAAGATTCTGGAAGCTTCCATTGCCTCTCCACCTTGCGGAATGACACTGCCATTTGTCATTTCTCACCCATCACACCCCACAGAAGGGACTTTTGAAATGCAACGCACCCTCACAGTGTATTTAGGTGAGATGCAACGCACTTAGCCAGTGGAGCAGCTACAATGATCTTGCTTTGACCAATTCTGAATAGTTTTTCATGGAGAACTTCTAGGAGAAGCTGTAATCTGCTGACCTTGTTCCTTTAGGGGTTAGAACAACACTTTTAGGGACTTAGGAGCCCTTGGTTTATGGACATTTCATGCTTGGGGTTGTAGGGAACAAAAATGTCTATAATAGTTGCCCCCTAAAGTATGAGGCCGTTAGCCTTTTGGTGTCGGGTGAAATGCTTTATTATGAGGATCCGAAGTTCTTTCAATGCTGGGAGGAGGCCTGTAATAAGATACAATACAATACATTATCTTCATACTACTTTCATGATCTAGTTGAGGCGGGCATTCCCATGCTTAGCTTTATAAATTCATTTTCATGTACATAGGACAGACAATCGTCTGAGTGTAGACTGATGATTCTGGTAGAGCCATCATCCTTTTGATAGGATGATTATCTGTGCTGCAATGATGTACATTTAATTTCTTTATCTCCCTGAATATATATCGCAGCCCGGATGGATGAAACTAGATCCGGGGTCTTCAATCTCGTCCGATCTTCACTCAAAGTACAAGTCGATCCATGTGAGAAATGTTCTGAAGTCGAACATTGAAAGACATTGCTTGATTACCAGTCAATGATGTAAACTATTAACAAGCGCAAGAGGAATCACCGATAATGATAATAGACCCTCAAGGTACTGCAGTACAATTCACGTGCTGTGAATAAAGGACTTGGCGTCGAACACCACGCAAAATCTTTCGGTCGAAGGCCATTGATGTAAACCTGTCACCGAAAGTGAGAAACTTGCCATTGAGGCATGCAAGCTTCAAAGTACTAAATGGGGTGTTCCTAGATCATCCTCCTGGATAATGAGCTGATGTCGACAAGAAGTGATCCATCAGAGGAGGGCCTTAATGAATCCCACATCAATGACACGGAACGGAGCAAATGATTCTAATGGAGGTGAAAACGATCTGATGATATAAGGTTGAGGGTGGCGGTCATGAAAGAATGGAGTATAACTTATGGTAGTGGGTGAGACACAGGTGAATCCTCTGAATGACTTCTCTTGAACATAACAGCGACACTGATGTGATGGATTGGTAGCATTAACCCCAAATGTGGATGGTATGGTGTGACCATGGCGATGTGACCAGTGTATGAAACAACCCAACCCGACTCGGACACGGAGCGGAAGTGTCACGTTCAAGAGCGACTTGCTACCAACAAAGTTTCTTTGAGTTTTCTTCCCAATTTTTCCCCAGTCATTGCTGACCAGTACCTCTTTATTTTTGTCAAGCTTGAGGAGGATAACATATGCTTGTTCTATAATTTTCCCTTCGGGCAAACCCATCGCTATGTTTTAACAAGCCTAGCGATAGTGAGTCTATAGATAAGTTTGTCGCTATTAATCTTTTTAACGAGTTTAACGACAAAGATAACTCGGTCCTTTTCAATTTTAGAGAGTCTGAAAAAGAATGCAAAGGTAACTCCAAAATTCCTTTTTCGTCATCTAATCCCTTAAGTCCAAAAAAGTATAAAACAATACAGAAGGGATGGATTTTCGATACTTTTAACGAGCTGAACAAAACAAGCACTCGATCTTTTTGTGTAATAATCCCTCAGGTCCAAAAAGATTAAAATCTAGAGGAGGGATAGCACTTCCTGTCCCTTTAACGAGCTGGAGAGGCCAATGGCTCGGCAATATTTTCATATTTTACGAGTCAGTTGAAAAGAGCTTAAAGGAGACTCGTCTTTTGAGGAACGAGTGATAAAACGGGTAGCAGCTGATTCCAGGTAAGGTTTGGAATTTTCCAATCACGGCAGTGTCACAAGAATGGCTAGTGAAATCACTCTTCGCAGCTGTTCCTCAAAATGGGTAAACAATCAAATGGAGGTGAATGATCGGCCAATGAAAAAGTGGAGGTGACGGTGCAAACACGACCAAGGCTTTAATGGCTGAAGTACTACATTCACGATGGTTATTTACCAGGGAATAGTTCATTTTTTAACGAGCTTAAACGCGGGTGGAAACATTTGCTCATGTCTTATGTTTATTTTTTAACGAGCTTGAAATATGTGCTAAAACTGCTCGATGCGGGTTTATTTTTTAACGAGCTTGAACCTTGCGGTAACACTGCTCAATGCGGGTTTATTTTTTAACGAGCTTGAACCTTGCGGTAACACTGCTCGATTGAATGGTCCCTTTTTTATTTTACCATAAATAGCTTTGTTCTTTCAAAGATTGTACTGTATCTTTAACTGCTTCATCAAACTAGTCAGAAATGAACAATATATGCTTGAAAATGAGTTAGAACACTAATATTTTACTTTGAAATACGTAAAAAGTAATGAAAAAGTGTTTTTACCTCTCATTTTACCATTTCATTTGAACTTTGGTTTGTTGGAGCTTTGGAGGTGCTTTTCCCCCTTGATTTTCATCATCTGATTTCGGGAGATTCTGTGGACGATTCTCGGTGCCGTCTGGACCAGGTAAGAGCTAAACCTGAGCTCTTTCATTTCATGGTTTCCATTTTGCATTTTGAGCTTGATTCCTAGCTTTTCTGAGCCACTTGGATTCGAAGAACTCATTTTGCCTTCAGTTCACCCTTTGTGTATCGAAAGCTGCATTGAATGTTGGCCTGTCTAAAGGCTATCTGACATTCAATGCACCTAGAACACTGTTGCAGGTGCGTTGGGTGCAAAAAGGGAATTTGATGCACAATTTTTGATGGAAATTTTGCCTGTTTCTTACCAAAATCAAGATCTAACTCTTCTCTTGTTTGTTTTTCAGAGATCTTTGGAGTAAGATGACCATTACATGGTGAGAACGTGAGCATGAAGAAGAGGACATGCTTTCCCTACATGATTCGGTTACAGTGAACGCACTGCGGAACTGTGGCTTGCTGAAGTTCTTCCGCATTTCTAGCATGAGACAGCAGATCAACTTATTGCAGCATTTGCTTGATGCTTGGGATCCCACCAATCAGGTTTTCCAGATCAGGGGCAAATCTATCCCCTTGACTGTAGTAGACATCTATTTCTTGACTGGCTTGTCGAGGTGGGGTGCCCCCATCTCTTTGTCAGGTTCGGCCCGAGGAGGCGACTCTGTGAGAGATTATGTTCGCCGGTACTGCAGAGAAGGATCTCAGCCGAGTAAAGATGGCAAGATCATCATTCGTGATGTTACTAATAGGTCCCTCAGGACTATTTTGTTTACTTTTGGTAGGATGGCCGGTGGTGCGGCTCTTCATGTAGCCAACCGATCTTACATGCAGCATGCCTTGGAATGCCTCCAACCGAAGGTGTTCAACTGGTGTGATGCAGTACTTCTTGTGATGAAAGAACAGTTGACCAAGATAAAGAACGGGAGGTTGAAGAACTTTGGGTACGGTTCTATTTTGACCGTCTTTGCCTTGGAGAAGATACCACTAATGCAGCCGCAGTATATTGCACTTGATTTACCTTCTCCTACTGAACCACGTATGCAGAGATGGGTTGACCATATGTCTAGGCATGCTGGCCAGTCTCAGATTTCATTTTCTGATACCTTCTTCAGGTGGTTTGATCGTCAGGAGATCGTTTATTCTGAGTATCCATACGCTGGCATGGACTTCCGGGGTGATCCAAATTTAGTACTGCCGGATGGCAAACAGTGGGGCGCCATTGGTAAAATCTTTGACCATATCCCTGTTTATCGTTTTTTTGTTTATAATGTCCTTGTGCTTTATTCTATCAAGACTTTAATCAAACTCATGTGTACATGCAGATGTTGGTCCTGTTCGTCCAGTAGTTCGCCTGAGAGTACCAGCTGCTGCTCCAGCAGGAGAGGCCGTCAGAAGGGCTATCCTTCGTGACCTCGATGTGGCCGAGACTCTAACAGCATTACAAGAGCAGGTTGAGGGCCTCACTCTTGGTATTCCAGATGTGAGGACTGACGAGCTACCTTTGAGGTTACAGTGACATACTACTGGTGTGCCCAGATGATGGACTCGTCTCTTACGCATGATCTCACAGGCTATGACTTTCTATCACGAGCATCATTAGACTAGGGTGCCCCCTAGCATTTTGAGTTTTTGGTCATTTGACCGATTTTGTCTTGGTTACAGAACATTATGTGTAAACCATAAACAGTTATATATATTTTTGATTTTCGGAGTTTTATTTTGGTTAAGTTACATGATCCAAATGCAAACATTGATGATATGTTTCGTTTTATAAATGTTGCAAATATCTATCTAACACATAATTCGCTAATGAGTCAGTTAATGTGTTTAAGTTTCTAGAAATGTGTTGATATTGAATAAAGTCAAATTGTCTTTCCAAAATCTTAACCCTTAGGAGCATGCGATAAATAGCTAGGTTTCGGACGGAATATATACCATATAGTTGTAGTATTACGAGGTGTGAGTCTAGCCTGACAATTATTCGGCGTATACCATGTGTGATGGCATCAGAGAGAAGTTCTATCAACCCGCTATATTCAGCGATGTTATTTGTTGATCGACCAATACATACCCCTCTGAAACTTACTAACTCACCGCTTGGATCAAAAATAGCCCAGGCTGCGGAGGATAGGTCCCGCGAACTACGACTCGCTCCGTCGGCATATCCAACACATGACTCCAATAGGTTTGACATCTGCAATAAATGTAAAAAGTGGATTACTTGAACAAAATAAACACTCTAGTGAAAACAAAAAACATAACAAAAGCATACAGGTTACCATTATGCATTGTAATGCTTGAGGTACAACCCATTACGAGATTATGCCAGTGGGATTCCGTCATAAACCATTAACTCGTAGGCTCCTTTTACTAACACTCGTTTAACAATATAGGGGTCCATCCATAAAGACTTAAATTTACCTACTCCCAATTTATCGGATTCTTAGTCGTAAAGTAAGACCAAGTCACCTTCTGAGAAGACACGGGGTTTGACATTTTTGTCGAACTGCGCCTTGACTCGTTTCTTATGGGCTTCGTTAGCCAAAGCAGCATCACGACGAGTTTCATCCAATTGGATTAATTCCAAGAAACGAGCTTCTTCTTCTGAAGATCCGGGGAGGAGATCAATTGCGAGTTTGAGAGACGAGATTTCACACTGGATTGGTAAGACTGCTTCCAGGCCATATACCAGTTGGAAAGGTGTAAACCCGATTGCATTCCTTACCGATGTTCGGTAAGCCCACAAAGCTGAGTACAGGATTAGGTGCCATTTTCTCTTGTGAACTCCAATCATCCTTTGCATCATGCGCTTTAGGACCTTGTTGATTGCTTCAACTTGTCCGTTGGCTTGCGGATAATATGGAGTGGAGCTGTCGTGAGACAACCCCAGTTTGGCAGCTAATTCGACCATCATGTGATTGCGAAAATGCAATCCATGATCTGTGACTATAGCTTGTGGTACGCCGAATCTGGCGACTACATGATTGAAAAAGAAGAGGGCAACTGTTTCACCAGTATTATCTAATGTAGGCATCGCCTCGGCCCATTTGGTAAAATAGTCAACTGCGACTATCATATACCCATGCCCCCCATTCGAGGTGGGGTTACATGTCATGAAATCGATGCCCCATTTGGAAAATGGCCCAACAGCAACTATTGGCTGCAGAGGTGTGGGTGGTCTTCTGGTTTTGCTATCGTAAATTTGACAAGCATGGCAACTTCCGACTGCGGTTATGCAATCTTTGAACATTGTTGGCTAGAAGTATCCTGCTTGTAAGATTTTTTGTGCTATAGCATATCCAGATTGATGCCTCCCACACGCGCCTGAATGACAATCATTCAGGAATTTTTCGGCCTCCTCATGGGTGAGGCACCTTCTCAGAACTGTATCGATACCACAACGGTAAAGTGTACCACCGACGATCATGTAGTCTTTTGCTTGGTATCGAATACATTTTTGTTTGGAGTGGGAGGTGTTTGGCCTGTATTTTTGGGTTTGGAGATAAATGATTATATATCCATACCACTCATTGCTTGCAGATATCAGAAACAAATTTTTGTCCACAATTGTTTCTTCGGATGTGTCATCGTTGGACGACGATGGGAGATCGCACAATAATTCTGCGAATACTAGAGCTTTCTTCGACTTGGATTTTACAAATTCCAGATCAAACTCTTATAGGATTGCTATCCGTTTTGAATATTTTCCCCCCAGCAACTGTCGCGGCAATATATAAGTCATGGGGTTGCAATTTGATAGAATGGTAGTTTTCCGAAAGATGACATAGTGTCGAAATCTCTGTATCGCTTGAACAGTTGCAAGTGCTAGCTATTCAACGTAAGAATATTTGCTTTCTGTATCATTTAAATTTTTACTTAAATAATATATGGGATGTTCTATTCCATCGACTTCTTGAACTAAAACCATTGCGATGGTTGTATCCGTTGCAGCCAGATACAGGTTAAATTTTTTTTGATAATCAGGAACATACATTAATGATGCTTTCATTAGTGATTCTTTTAAAGCATCAAAGGAAGCTTGCGGAACCTGATCCCAAACAAAGGGCACTTCCTTTTTCAAAATATTTGTATAAACTTTAGCAAGTTCGGCGTAATTTGGAATGAACCTCCTCAGAAAGTTTGCTTTCCCTTGGAGTTTCTGAATTTGAAGCAAATTCGAAGGTGGAGGAAAATTTATGATTGCCTGGACCTTACATGGGTCGAGACGAATCCCGTCCTTCAGGACTACAAAGCCAAGTAAATGACCAGAACTGATGCAAAATACACATTTGTGTGGATTGAGTCATATCTTGTAATGTCGGCAACGTAGAAATATCGCTCTTAAATGCTGCGGATGATCAGTCTGATTTCGCGAATGAGCCGGAAGGTTGTCGAGGTATGGTTGAACGATGTTCTTGATGTCATGGAAGGCATAATTCATTGCCCTCTGAAATGTCGCCCCTGCATTCTTCAAACCAAAGGGTAATTTTAGATATGCGAATGTGCCCCACGGACAAACAAATTCAATCTTTGACTGGTCCTGTGGGCAGATATTTATTTGATTATACCTAGAGAATCCATCCATGAATGAAAAGATTTCGCATCCGGCGCATTCATCTATTATCTGGTTGATGAAGGGTGTAGGGTAGTTGTCTTTTGGACAAGCTTGATTTACATCCCTATAATCGATGCACACTCTAATTGTTCCTTGTTTTTTCATAGCAGGGACAATATTCGATACCCAATCGATTAGAGGAACCGGGTAGATGAAACCAACATGGAGAAGTTTTTCAACTTCTGCCTTAATGGCAGCGGCTTTCTTGGGGTGCACCTGCCTTAGCCGTTGTCGTACTGGTTTGACATCTGGATATATCTTAAGTTCGTGTTCAATGATACTTGAGTAAATGCTTGGCATTTCACTGTATGACCAAGCAAAGACATCTCTTAATTCGCGAAAAAGAGCATTATATATCTCCAGTTCTGAGAGAGAACAACATTTGCCATCATAAATATTCTCTACAACATCTGTTTTGGTCATAATATTTATCGTGATAGTCTCTTCAATGTTGGACAAGTTTCGCTCGGAATCCACTGTGTTTATAGTATTTGATAGGAAATCAAAGACTGAAGGATGATAAAGGTCATCTTTAGTATCTTCTCCACAATCCGGAAGAAGGGAACGATGGTGGGAATCATTCCATGGTGCTCCTTCAATTACCATTGATTAGATAATTCCTTCGTCGGTGACATGCATTTACGACCAAGGATCTGAAGGGGTACCATATTCTTTAGACCTATCTATCCAAATGCTTTATGAGCATTGATTTGGGTTTGCCTCCCATGCTAGGAACATTGATTGCTACAATACTTCCGTTGGGCTTAGGGGCAAAACCATTGCATGATCCATGTCGATATCGTTTTCTGAGATCTTTTTAGAAGATATCATATTGCAGGTTTCTATCGACGACACTTCCGCCAAGTTGATTGGAGGTGGAAAGGCTAAAGTTCCCATTAGTATAGGATCTTTTAGTAGTCCTACTTTGATATTTTGAAGCGAATGGGGGCTTCCATGGATCATGGGAATGCTTCCTGTAACTTGAGAGCCATTGGGGAGGAAGTTTTGTTGATCGACGATTGTAATCCCTCCTTGAAAGGGAAATTCAATCTTCCTAAAATAGGTCGACACAACAGCTGCCATAGCATATATCCATGGTCCTCCTAGTAGGATGTTGTAATCAAGATTCTCATCAATGACTTCAACATCTATTTCTACCGTTTTCCCTCCTAGTTCAACTTTCAAGTTACTTAGGATACCATATGGGGTATATGTCCTTCCGTCGAATGCTTTTAATGTCGTCGAAGATCTCGACAAGGTTGGAGATCCTAAAGTTTTCCAGCAACTCATTGACATAATACATGTAGATGCTCCCTCATCAATAATCATTCGATGAACAGTTTTGTTGAGGGCTTTCACTTGAACAAGGAAAGCTAGCTGAGCTTGTAATTGAGGATCGTATCCTTTATGGTCGAAGGATACAAGATTGGAATCCTTTGGGTCTATCCCACCAATGGTTGATAATAAAGCCTGCCTTTGGGATGGGCAATTCTGTAGTACTTCAAGAGTTGACATAGCGGATGGCGATTGGGCCAAATCTTCCACTATATTATAATGTTGTGCCACTCTAGCGCGGGGATTAAACATCGACTTGTGTACTACTCCCTTTGGTGGTTTTATTGTCAATTCAGGGATGATGGGTGGCGCAACTTCTGTCGAAGTTGTTGTCGAACTACTGGGTTGATCTTTATCAGGGACATACGTCTTTACCATTCTACGACGACGTCGCCACTCATGTATATGATCAGATATGTGAGTGGTTGTTGTCTGTTTGAAGTTGGTAAGAAGCTCTGTTCCCGTTTCGTACCTTATTGGTAACTGAAAATGGGTTAAAAAGGTTGTGGCTAAGGTACTGAAGTTGTCGAACGAAGCTCTAGGAAATTCGATGTACCATTTTGCCGCCGGACCCGTTAATGTCCTCTGAAAGAGGCGAAGTCTTATCGAATCATCATTCAGGGTGTTTGATGAACACCATAGATGGAAGGTCATCACGTGATTCGATGGATCTTCACCCGGATTTCCATTAAATTTAGGAATATCTGATGGAAGTTTATGCGGAATCGCTGGCCACCAAGGGGTGTAAGCAATTGGATCATTTGTTAACCGGTTTAAATCAGGTAACTCCAAAGTTGCCACAAAGGGTAACTGTTGATTCAGGTTAGGTGAAGCATACCCAGGATAAGATGGGATTGCCTGAGCAGTTGGACTTTGCATACCTGCATAATGCATTTGATGCTGGTATGTTTGGTAAGGCTGGTGGACATGACCATTGTAAAATGGTTGATTTTGACCATTTTGAATGTACGGCTGTCCACTATTAGAAACGATTTGTTGCTCAGAACCTTGGTATACTTGTTGGAATTGCGGTTGTTGGTATTGCACCAACCATGGTTGTGAAGCCATGTGCTGTTGCCCGATACTAACAGTTTGACCAAGATGAGGGGTAATTGTACCTATCTGAACCTGTGTCGTTCCACCAGTCGGCGATTGTGGTTGAGTCGCAGGGTCAAGGGGCTGTTGCATTACAACCTGAGAAACCTGAGGTTGGCATACAACAGGCAGCGCTTGAACTTGCGACACCGTCACAATAGCTAGCGTAGTTTGGATATTCGACATAGGTAAGCATTGTTGCATCGAGTATACAACTCTTGGTTGTTGAGGTAGTATAAGTACCCAACCGCTTGAGGTAATTCCAGTATAACCTGAATGTTGTTGTGAACTCCCGTATGGATATCCTCCCGGAGGGGATAATGAAAGGGTATACTGCCCCCCATATGGTGGTAATCCAGAATTCAAAGGAATTGTTTGCCCTTGGGGACCGAATTGCCCAAATTGACCTCCAAATGGATCAATTTGTTGAGACTCAACATAAGAGTTTCCGGATATTATTCTGGATGAACAAACAGGAACAGACCATACTATCGAGATAGCCCCTGAGTGGACTCCTTCTAGCGGTTGAGAGCTAGTCGAGACAGATGGTATACCGGCAAACATTGTCGTAGTGATAGCAGGGAGTTCTGTCGTCGCTGTGTCAGACGACATAGTCCTGGATGTTTACAGTTGTTCAGACATTTGTAGTCTATCCAAAAGATTACCTAGCGATTCTACAGGAGCTTCCGCTGGTGGTAGACTAACTTCTGACGAAGAAGGATATAGAGTGATCCCGACTCCAAATTGCGTTGGAGTACTTGTTTGAGGATCTTCTACAATTTCTTCTATGGCAATCAAACCAGGTGGAAGGGGAAGACCGTTAGGTCCGTAAAATATTTCTGGTGCTAAAGAAGGTGTGAAATCGGCAGCGATAGATGTTTGAAGAGCAAGACTCTCTGAACCGGTTGCAGATGGAACTGGTTCGGTAACACAAGTGTTTACTCTCAGACTAGGATCAGTATCACTGTCCTTCTGTGGCTGCTGAACTTCTTGTATAGAGGTAGGGATTCCAGAAATGCTTGGAGTAACCGGAGTCTCTAATGTCGTTGGAACACTTGTTCTAACTTTAATAGGAGATTTGGAACCGGTTAAACGAGTTCGCTTTGTCCGTACTGGCTTCGATTCCGGAGACAAAGACAGTTGACTCGCAAGCCTCCGTGAACGACGGGGTTTCAATTGACTTTCTTCCACGATTGTGGATTACTCGATCAACTAAAATAAAGGGGAAGTATGTTTCCAAATTAAATGAATTCTAGACGCTTTGACACAACTTGTTTTTTCAGTTTTTAAGAGTCGAGAAAAAACAAAAGATGACTCTAGTCGCCTTCGATTTTTAATGAGCCTGAAGTGACAAGTGCTCAGATGGACCTTTTCCGTTAAGGAGTCTGAAAAGGAATGAAAGGGACTACTCTGGAAGTCTAGGTAGAGGGAGTACCAAACCAATCGCAAAAATGCAGAATACTTTTTACGGTACGGCAGTCAATCTTCCCGAATGCTGTGTTTAGTGCATTGTGATCGATAGGGCGGCAGACACGGCTTCCTATGGATAAAGGATTAAGCCTATTGGGGTCTCCCAAAATATGCTCAATGGTACATGGGAGCACAAGACTGTACTGGCACTTATCGTCTCAAAGTGGAGGAATCACCCAACCATCAGTGGGAACAACAGTTACCAGGATTTACGACGCCGAAATACGTCTCTAGCCTAGACCTCTAAATGTTGTGCGTTAAGTTCCAAAGCGTTGTTAGATTCATTGAATTTATTTTATGTTGATCTTGTTTATGAAGTTTGCCTTTTGGGTTCACCACGAGATGTAGATGTAATTCCTAAAATGCAATCTAAGATGATAAACAAACTTTTTATCTTCTTTATGCAATGAAAATCCTAGCTACTAGGGAAAACAAAGACAGAATCCTTTCACAAAGATCAAAGAGCACACTCTAAATGCACTTTCCTAAATCAAGCTAAATAGATTGTCTATATGCAAATGCACATGCATGTATTTGTTTTCGACTTTCTTAGTATATGGATGCTAAAAAGAATGTTGATGCACAAATCTGAATTTCTTCTCAAGCGACAAATATAAACAAGTTTCTTTTCGAAATAAAAAATGGAGATCATTACAACACCTTACGATTTTGAACTGAACACTTGTTCTTGACACTAGAAAATTACAAATTCAGACCAAAAGCAACAGTAACAGGATAATCGACCATCAACAGTAATCAAACTTTTTCCTACGATTGAAATTGACACTTGCGACAGTTTCAAATCAAAGGACGACAGTACGACTATGTTACTTTTGTAAAGGAGAACTGTAAATGACTCAACAAACACACAAAAACATCTACAGTTCTTTTGTACAAAGGAGGCAGAATAACAGCAAGGAAAAGGGGTTTCAAACAGACATATACTGATCACAGGCAGCAAAATTCAGGAATAGAACTGGAAAGAATGATCCAAAGAAACCACAACTGCACAGAGCTAGTCTGATCAGCGCACCTGTAACACAGATAATCTGAAATGCAACGCAGGTTGTCCACTCGGGAAGTGCACTGAAATTTAAAATCTCTGAACAGTACCTGCGTTGGGCCAGAAACGAGACTCTGTTCGGTCTCCAGGTCACAGTTTGTAGTTCAGTTCTTGGTTTTTGGCTGAGTAAAAAGCAATCAGTAATGCAACAATCAGGGGTAGATCTAAGGAGGATCTAAGAGCTATCACAGGGGCAATCAGATAGTTTGTGAATCAGTTGTTTAAATCATAAACAGATCCAGTGGATGGATTGAAGCAATAGTTATCTACTTTGCATTTGTTATGGAAAATGCAGTTCGAATGCTACTTATAAGTTTATGAAACAAACAACAAAGAATGATAAACAAACAAACCAATTACTTCCCCAGCAGAGTCGCCATTTTGTTAGAGGGAAAAGTGTCTATATAGAACTGCTCTATCCCACTAAGGTGTGACAGTTGCCTTAGAAACAAACAGAGAAAAGCTACTTTTGTATTTCCTTTATGAATTATAGATACAGAGGAACAGAAAGACCAACCTCTGTTTTGCGCTAATCCTTCGATTTGATCCCTATCTTATTTGATAGTCCCCAGCTACCTGCTCCCTTGCACGCCCAGCTTCACAAAGTACCTGTAAGATCACAGAAGCATAACACTATACAAAGACATGGATCTATAATCATAAACAATCTAGGATCAGATGTAAATTGACCATACAAATGTAACAAGCATCAATGATACAAAAGCATGGAGGAAAACTCAAATAGCTTTTATTGATAAAAAAAGAAAAGATCCAGGAGGAGTTACAACCGGTTGTTCTGACCCAGCATCAACCTCCCAGCAAAGAAGCCCCTCTTCACCTCAAACAAAGATTAGATCACCCAACAATCTGATGTTTGTCTCTAGAAACCAACAACAATTCCTTACAATATGCAAAATTCCAGCCTCTGGATCTCTCGGATGAGGGATCCATACATAGATATCTATAAGGGGGATGAGTCAGCTTGTGATTTGATTAGTGTCTTCTCTCTGATATTTCTTGCTTCCACTTGGAGACTGAGGGCTTCTTACTCATCCTTGGTCGATTTCAGTGAGGCAAGTGTCACAGGAGAAGATTCTGGAAGCTTCCATTGCCTCTCCACCTTGCGGAATGACACTGCCATTTTTCATTTCTCGCCCATCGCACCCCACAGAAGGGAATTTTGAAATTCAATGCACCCTCACAGTGTATTTAGGTGAGATGAAATGCACTTAGCCAGTGGAGCAGCTGCAATGATCCTGTTTTGACCAATTCTGAGTAGTTTTTCATGGAGAACTTCTGGGAGAAGCTGTAATCTGTTGACCTTATTCCTTTAGGGGTTAGAACAACACTTTTAGGGACTTAGGAGCCCTTGGTTTATGGACATTTCATGCTTGGGTTTGTAGGGCACAAAAATGTTTATAAAAAATGCCCAATCAATTCCCAATAAATTTGGGTATGGGTCTTTGTCACCCATGATGTCTATTACTTTAAAGTCTGCATAGGTATTAACACATGTAATATCAAACTCATCATTCTCCAATCCACCAATAGGAATAATATAGTATTGGGTTTCCATTCATAGCTGGATTAGGGGAAAGACTAACCTGGGATTCCCTAGTGCCTCCCAAGTTTTTCTTGTTAAAATGTTCACATATAAGTCGAGATCTAACATAGATCCTTTGATCTCATATCCAAAAATTTGTGCATTGACTCAAAATTATCTTCCAGTTCTCTTATTATTTCTTTAGACCATCCTAGAATGCCTTTAAGGAATATTAGCAAAAATAATGTCTTCTGAGAATGGACTATCCTTCACAATTGATTTTATTTTCTTGTGGAATTGACTAGTTAATTTCTCATTATTCATAATCTGCAAAAATAACTTGATCCACTATAAAATTGTTTTAGATGTGCCTTGTGATGCTCTGGGAATCTTACTCCACAGTTGATCTTGCTGCTTAACACGAGTACCATGTGAAGAAACCAATTGTCTGAACAGTTGAGTTGCATCTTTGTTATGAAACCAGCTCAAGAAAAGATAGAAAAGATAAATCCACGCCTTACAATTCAGCCTCTTCGAGGGGGCAACCTCCTTTACATTACATAAATGAACAATTCTTGGATGATACAAATGACAAAACCTCCTTTCTATATATAGGAGTCTAAGGAGTCACAATATAATCCAGCCGACCTAACAATAATAATATAAAGCCACAAAAATAACAATAGAGGGATTCTAAGGGGCACAGAAATAACAATATGGGGGTAATAGGGGCACAACAATATAAATAAGGGGTATAACTACAATAGTAATGGGGTAATCACTAGTATTATAGGGACCCAACATGCCCCTCTCCTTCAAAAAAGTGTTGTCCTCAACGCTTGAGCAGTTCTGGATACTTCTGCATAAAATTCTCATCCTCCCATGTGGAATCTTCAGCGGATAAGTTCTTCCACTTGATAAGATACTCTGAAATTGATCGATTTCGTAGCTGTCGAGTTCTTGTTTCTGTGACTGCTTCCGGTTCCAATATAATTTTTCCTTCCTCGTCAAGTTCTGGCAATATTGTTTGAACTGGGAGCTTGTCACCTATAACCTTCTTTAAACATGAAACATGGAAAACTGGGTGCAATCGAGAAGCTGCAGGAAGCTCCAATTTGTATGCCATAGTACCAATCTTTTCCAACACCTTGTACGGACCATAATACTTTGGTGATAATTTATTATCCTTCTTAGCTTGCTTTAGGGACATTTTCTTATATGGTTGTAGCCGTAGGAATACCCAATCACCTACATCAAAACTTCTTTCACTGCGATGTTGATCTGCCTGTTGTTTCATTCTATTTTGTGCCAACACGAGGTTATCCTTTAAGAGTTGGAGGACTTGTTGTTGATGTTCGATGTGATGTTCCACTGCCTGAACCTTAGAATTTTCTCTTAAATATGATGTGATTGATGGTGGTTGATACCCATAAAGTGCCATAAATGGGGTCATTTTTGTTGCTGTATGGAAGGAAGTGTTATACCACCATTCAGCCAGAGGCAACCATTTGACCCATTGTGTCTGTTTATCAGATACAAAGCAACGAAGATATCCTTCCAAACATTTGTTTACTATCTCAGTTTGCCCATCAGATTGAGGATGATAAGATGAGCTATGAGCTAACTGAGTACCAAGACAAGAAAATAATTCTGTCCAAAAATTTCCAGTGAAAATGGGATCTCTGTCACTTACAATAATCTTTGGGTTTCCATGTAGCTTTTGAACTGTTTCCATAAATGCAGTAGAAACTGTACTGGCTTTAAATGGATGTGATAATGCACAAAAGTGTGCATACTTGGTAAGTCTGTCAACTACCACCATGATGACACTCTTTCCCTCAGACTTGGGTAAACCTGTGATAAAATCCATTGAAACCTCCTCCCAACGTTGGCTTGGAATGGATAAAGGTTGTAATAGACCCAGTGTCTTAATTGTTTCAACTTTATTTTGTTGGCAAACCAAACATTCCGCCACAAACTTTTGAATATCTGATTTAAGGCCATCCCAAAAAAATTCCTTCTTAACCCTGTGGTAAGTTTTTAAAAATCCGAGTGCCCTCCTAAGGGAGAAGTGTGCAATTCCATAAGAATCTTTTGTTTTAGCTGGGAATTCTTACAGAGGTATAAGCGATCTTTGTACCATAACGAATCATTTTTCCAGCTAAATGTATCAGAAGTACTGGAATCTTGTTGTAGCTTTCGAATAAGTGCCCACACTTCTTCGTCATTCTTCCATTCCTCCTTTGCTTCGTTTATCCAATCTGGTTGGATAATAGAAATGGCACACAACAATGCTTCCACATCCTCATCCTTTCTTGAGAGTGCATCTGCCACCACATTTTGCTTCCCTTTTTTGTAGATGATTTCAAAGTCATAACCCAACATCTTTGTGACCCACTTTTGTTGCTCTTCAGAGGATAATCTTTGTTCTAAAAAGTATTTAAGGCTATCATGATCCGTTTTTACCTTGAAGTGTCTTCCCATTAGGTAGGGTCGCCATTTCTTAAGTGCATGGAGTATTGCCAACATTTCCTTCTCATAAATAGCTTTGCTTAAAAACTTTCCCTTGATTGGACGACTTTCAAAAGCAATGGGTCTTTCATCTTGCATTAAAACAGCACCAATTCCATTTCCTGAAGCATCACATTCCACAATAAAGGTTTTTGTGAAGTCCGGTGTAGCTAAGACCGGTGCTTGGCACATTGCCTCTTTAAGATGTTTAAAGGCCTTTGTTGCTTCCGGAGTCCATGAAAATGAATCTTTCTTCAATAATGTTGTTAGAGGTGCTGCTATTCTCCCATAATTCTTAACAAACTTGCGATAATACCCTGTCAACCCAAGAAATCCTCGCAGATGCTTTATGGATGTGGGAATTTTCCATTCCTTAATGGCTTTAATTTTGCTAGGGTCTACCTTAACTCCTTCATGAGATACAATATGACCCAAATATTCCACCTCCTGGACTCCAAAGAAACATTTGGATCTTTTTGCATATAATTGTTTCTCCTCCAATAGTTGTAGCACCTTGTCAACATGTTCAACATGATCCTTCCAAGACTTGCTGTAGATTAGTATATCATCAAAAAATACTAACACAAATTTTCTAAGGAATGGTTTGAAAATTGAATTCATCAAACCTTGAAATGTTGAAGGTGCATTGGTAAGGCCAAAAGGCATGACCAAAAATTCATAATGACCCTCATGAGTTCTAAATGCCGTTTTCGGAATGTCTTCAATCTTCATTCTGATTTGATGATATCCCGAACGAAGATCCAACTTGGTGAAGTAAATTGATCCATGCAATTCATCCAGTAATTCATCAATGACAGGAATGGGGAACTTATCTTTAATAGTGAGCTTGTTGAGCTCCCTATAATCTGGACACATGCGCCATGATCCATCCTTCTTGTGCACCAATACTACTGGAGCTGAGAAAGAACTTTGACTCGGTTGAATTATACCAGCCTCTAGCATTTCTGCAACCATACGTTCAATTTCACTTTTTTGGACATATGGATATCTGTACGGCCTGATGTTTGGAGGAACACTTCCTGGAATCAGATGAATAGCATGATCATGATCACGCATAGGTGGGAGACCTTTGGGAGTCTCAAATACCTTGGAATGATTGTCCAGGACTTTTTGGAGATCTGGAGAAATAGATGATTCCAATGTGGAAACATCTAGCGAACATAATTGTGCAATTACACCTCTTTGCTCCTTTTTTAGAAGCTTTTTCATGCCATTAGAGCTGATTATCTTTCCTGGTTTCCCTGCAATACCCCTTAATTCAACTTCCTTTCCTTCCACAGAAAATTTCATGAAAAGTTCTTGAAAATTAAAAGCTATTGTACCCAAGGATTGTAGCCATTGGACTCCTAGTACAACATCAGCACCTCCCATTGGAATGGAAAGCATTGGGCTAGTCAATACATATTCTCCCATGGATAGCTTGATATTATGGCACTTTCCAGAACAATTTATTGTTCCTCCATTTGCAATCATCACTTGACACTCTGGTGCTGGATATAGGAAGCAATTCAATTCTTTTGCTACCCTACAATGAATAAAATTGTGGGTGCTTCCTGAATCAATCAACACTATTACCTTTTTCTTCTTGATTTGTCCTTCTATCTTGATGGTTTGAGGAGTGGTAATTCCCGCCAATGCATTACAAGATATGGTCGGATTTATTTGTTCTTCATCTAGGCTTTGTTCCTGGAATATATCCTCTTCTTTTGACCTTTCTTGCTCCTTTTCTTCTTCCTCTTCACAATCTATGTAGAATAATTTCTTCTCAGCACACTTATGACCTTTTGTGTATTTGCTATCACAATTGTAACAAAGCCCTTTTGCTTTTTTTTCTTCCAATTGTTGTGGTGTCAACCTTGTAGGTTGTGGAAGACTATGGGAAACAACACTTCCGTCTTTATAGTTGTGAATGGTATGCTTCCTAGTTGCCATAATTTTGCTTTCCATTTTTCTTGCTAACCTGAATGCCTTCTCTAATGAATCAGGTTCCCAAAGGCGCACATCATGTTGGATATTATCCTTTAAAGACCCTATGAACACATCAATCCTATGCTCCTCTGGAATATCTTTTACCCTTATGTTCAATTTTTGGAACTCCTCAATGTGCTCCATTATTGAACCCTTTTGTTTGAGACTTATCAATTGGCTAAAAAAAGTGTTGCTTTTTGTATCCTCATAATGTGCTATCAATTCTTCCGTAAAAATTGCCCAAGTGATAAATTGTTTACGAGAACAAAGCCATTGATACCATACAAACTGATTTGGTTCCAAATATAAAGTTGCCATACGTACCTTTTGTGTGTTTTGCACATTATTGAGATCGAAGAATTGCTCCATCTGTAATATCCATGTGGCGGGATCCTTGCCATCAAACTTCCTCATATCGATTTTTGGAACATGGTGAGTCTTCGATCCAACATTTGCGTCTATGGTATCATGATTAAAATTTCTTTTGTTCTCATCATGAGTTTCCTTTACTACCTTTTCACCATTAGTGACACTTTCTTGTAGCAACTTCTTCAATTCTTCCATATCTGTCTTCAAATCTATCTTCAAATCTACTATGTCTCTCTTCAAATCTGTCTTCGAATCATCCATCTTAGCTTCCATGCCCTTTATCTTAGATTCCACGCCACTTATCTTAGCTTCTGTTAGCTTTTGTGAGCGTGACATTTGTTGCACTTGTTCTTGTAATTTTGATATATCATGTAGCATTTCTTTTTCTTCTTCATGAGTCATGCTAGAGCTTTCAGGTTCCTTACTAGGTGTTTGCATTTTCTTTCCTCGGGGCATCAGTTACCGATAATAATGCTTTACTATGCCCTTTGAATTCCGTTAAACCAAGCTTACACAAAAATTAAAAAAAAAAAACTACACACCTTTTTTCACTTTATAGAAGCCTGATATTGAATCTGATGTATCTCTGTAATTTCGAATCATCCAGTTCTGAAATTGCTCCCTGCAGTAGCATTCTATGTTCTCTTTCCAATGCCACAAGTCTGAGCCAAATTGGATTCTCCACGGAAGAGTTATGTGAAATCTCCCACAGTGACTTGCTTTTAGACTAGTTCAGTAGGGCGAACTTGTACGACGTGCCATGAGTCACTATTTCAACCTTTGAATCTGAAACACACGTACATGAAACTACAGTCCGTCCTCTTTCTGTACCTTTTTACGAAATTTCAATCCGATCCTCAGAGAGAGAGTTATGACTTTTTTCCCCAGGTCACCTGTTTTGAATGTAATTCATGAGTCTGCAAAAAGGCCAACTTCCTCACATCATATCTCCGAAACGATCGTGCGAAAAGCTCTGAAATTTGGACCCAAGGTTCAGCGCCAACTCTTCTCAAATGGGTTTTTTTTGCGACTTTTGAAACATCACAGAAAAAAAGTTATAGCGAAAATTCCACGATGACCTGTTTGGAGCAGCGAAACCCTAGAATCCAAAGCTCTGATACCAAATGTTATGAAACCAGCTCAAGAAAAGATAGAAAAGATAAATCCACGCCTTAGAATTCAGCCTCTTCGAGGGGGAAACCTCCTTTATATTACATAAATGAACAATTCTTGGATGATACAAATGACAAAACCTCCTTTCTATATATAGGAGTCTAAGGAGTCACAATATAATCCAGCCGACCTAACAATAATAATATAAAGCCACAAAAATAACAATAGAGGGATTCTAAGGGGCATAGAAATAACAATATGGGGGTAATAGGGGCACCACAATATAAATAAGGGGTATAACTACAATATTAATGGGGTAATCACTAGTATTATAGGGACCCAACAATCTTGGTAATATTGTTTATGTTGATTAGGATGATAGGAATTTTTGTTTTACACTGGGTTTAAAACAATCAACTGTTCAGGAGTTCCAATATCATCCCAGTTCCTTTCCCTCCCCTATTCATGATATTTATATTAGGTTGCACAACGATTTCTAGTTCTCAAGGTTGAACATTAATTAGATTAGCTCCCTTTACTTGGTTCCACTCCTCCCATCGAGAAATAAGTTATTGATAATCCTCCATAGCATCCGTATTCACTGAAAAGTGTGAACACCATAGTATTCCTGACATTGGACAATCCCTTGCAACATGAACTTCGTGGTCACATTTTTTGGCATTGATGTCAACATGGTCATGATCATAGTCATACTGGTCATGATCATGTGTGATGGATCTTGACTTGGTGGTCCTATTGGTTGGCATGATTTATTGACAGTGAGATGGTTGTGTTGGCATTGATGTCAACTCTTAAGGTCATGTACTTATGTCAACCTCATGATGATGCAGATTGATGGACCATGATGTGTGTCAGTATGTGTTGGCATTGATGGAAATTGATGATAACATGATAGTCTTGGAGGAGTTAGAATGTGTTGGCATGTGCATTGATGCACATGTCATGATAGTTTGTTGATATTGCTACATGTACAGGAGTTAGTTGTGCCAACCAACAAAACCCTACACTGCTGGCCCTTTTGGCAACAACCCGTGTAGCACAGGCTGTAGTCTCACCTGAAGTAGTATGCGGGATGCTCAAACCAAGTTTCTGCAACCAGAGATTAGTGTGATGTCTTTTAGCACCATATATCTACCTTCCCACAGATCCATAAGCCCTTAACAGTCTATTCATCCACTTACATGCACTAGAAAATAATCCTAGGTCAGAGCTCGCACAGATCTACTTAAGTATTAGTAAAAAGAGCATATAATTCATCAAAGTCTACGCGGAATTACATAAACATGCTTGCGTATATCTTCTAAGAATTATTCAATAGATTTGTGCATCATTAGATCAATATTGCATAAACATATTATTCATCCACAACATATATCGCACTCAGAAATAAACAGGAGTAAACAAATAAA
Organism: Pinus tabuliformis; assembly: GCA_031772625.1. Classification (NCBI taxonomy): domain Eukaryota; kingdom Viridiplantae; phylum Streptophyta; class Pinopsida; order Pinales; family Pinaceae; genus Pinus; species Pinus tabuliformis. The sequence continues at coordinate 98,279,123 of CM062820.1, forward strand.
CACAAGAATTCTCCCATATTATTCTTTATTGATCTTCAATTAGGATCTATAGAGTCAAAACTATCCTATGCACTCAGCTGCGGGGATCTGCACACTTAACTATTAACTCTACCTAGGCCTATGCACACTCAACTGTAGAGCCTTTCTCCCCCATCTGAACCACTTCTCTGTGTTGTATTCTATTGACCCAATACATCCATCATCTCTTATACCACTTCCTTAGACTCTCTAAGACATTCCTACTTATACAATCCCATGGTCCGGAGACCATGGGCGGATCTCAAAGCTGACTCAATTTTACATAAACAAGGGGCTAAAACCCCTTTTACTCCTAATAGCCTATGCCGTCTTCATCCACAAATCACAAAGACTTTACATATTTTACAAAAATTACTTCAAAACTTGGGTTTTGAACCCCAAAACTGACCCAGGGGATGACATCTCAATAGCCGCCCAACACAAAGATCATGGCCTGCCCTCGAGTCACTCAAATTCTGTGAAGATCTTGCTACAAATATCCCCTAGCTCCACTTGAACTACCGTATCCTTGGCAGCACTCTGTGTAGATGCCTACCTGACTTCTTCCACTTGCTGCTCTATAGCTAGTCCTTCTGTGGCTAGCCTGATTGTCTTTTGCATCTGTTTCAAGCTCATCATATTCTTCTAAATGTTGGTCATGACGTGGTAAGGTTTGGTTAACTAAGGCCCCAACCTAGCCTTAAGAAAGGTCTCCTTCTTCTGGGCTATTTCTACCTGTGCGAGGATCTGCTTCCCCTCGTACAACTTGGGTAGGCGTTGTGCTAGAGAAATTGAGCACGTCATTGCCCTGACTTCACCATACTGCTTTTGGATCTTCCTAACCTTTGTATTCAGTTTCTATAGGTTTTGGTCTTCCTGCAGAGTAGTCACCAACTCCATTTCCTTCTCAAATAATGTTGTGCAGTCTGCAACTGTGGCATCGAGAGTGGCCAATCCTTCCTTGGTCGTGGCTTCGCGCTGCTATCGGACTTCCAGCAGAGTCAAAGGTTGCATCTTCAATTGCATCTCAATTATCTTCATGTTGAGTTCAAATTGAACTCGACTAACTTCTACCTTTACTTCACGCATACCAGCGGATAACCTCCTAACCTTGGGTTCTCGCTATGAATCCTTGGGAATATAAAGTTTCAGCACAGTTCTTCATGCCTCAAAGACTACTGACAACAGACATGAATTATGCATCTGGAGCACCTCCTTTTCTTCCAAAGTATGTGTCTTCTTGGTGAACAATTGTCGATTATTCACCTTTATCTCACTGACAACACTAAGTGCTCGTTGTTCCCAAAGGTGAATCCCTCCCACAATTCCATGTAATAATTCATGCAATGTCTCCAATTACATTGCAGCAAGGTTCAGGCCCATCTTTGGGATGCTATCAAGAAGGGCACGTTGTTCCTCAGTCTTGGCGTGTACTGCACCCATAGGAAAGGGGAAGACTGACACATCCACCGTAGGCCATAGAACTAGCTCTGTGCAAGTACTTTTTCCTTGTGTCAAACTTCTTGTTGCACCACTCACTTTGCCGACATCTGCTTGGAGCTTAGTTTCTTGGAGCTGCAACTCTCCAAGATCCTTCTGCAATCCTCCCAAGGTGTGAATGTAATTCTATTCCAACTACTACAATACTTCTATATCGATGTCCCTGACTTTATCATTGATCTCATGTAGATCAGTTTCTGTGAGTACCAAGGGCTCAATCTACGTTTTCTGAGCCTTTTGCTTCTTCCTCGACCTAGCTTGTTATTCTATTTCTCACCTTTTCACAATGAAGGGGGTGCGCGGCCCTTCGTCGCCTCTGCTGCCTTGCCCTGGTTCTATTTCTATTTCTGTTGGAGGTGACTTGTCACCTTTCTGGGTTTCACACTGCTCCTACTCTACCTTCTCCTTGGCAGCGAGTATGTCCTTGACCGGAGCCTTTTTTGCATCATATTTATTATTATTCTTAGCCAAGGTTTGTGTAGCCTACTTGGCTACCTCCTTCATTTTCTTTGTGGCTTCACTCTCTTCATCTGTGCTTAACCCAATAGCTAAATATGAAGGGGCACACCAATCAGTTGGCCACTGTGCCACTACCTCCTGCACATCAGACTTTGTAACCAAATAGGGCAAGTCATGCCACTTCTCTGAGGGGTCCTTTTATGCCTAGATATAGACTTGGTGTAAGTCAACCTAGAATGCTACATAGGCTAACAAATACATATACAAGGTTGGGGACAACATTAGATGCTGGTTAACTGCCATACAGAGACTTACTTCTAGCAGGACCCAAAAAATCTTAGTCTCTATGATGCATGCGGGATCCTTCATAGCCCATAGGGATGTGAATTGTGTAGCCTCCAGCAATCCATTTTCCAATGGAGGAAACTGGCTATCCTCCAACAGCTCCCATGCAACTAGAACAATGGAGAGCAATAACCAGGTGTAATGAAACAACTTGGTGTGATCCTGGGCCTCGCGAAAATTCATGAGGAACTCTTGGCATAGGTATCACGACCAATTGAACAGTACGCCTTTTGCACATTGAGCCACTAGAGACACTACAGGATTGGAACCTCATCTACATGGAACTTCCTCATCACCTTTCCAACCAATATTTTTGTGACTAATTGAATCGTAGGGTCGTTTATTGAAAGGATGGAATACCCTTTCACTTTCTTCACCAGTTTATAATTATATTTTTTCATGCGCTTAGCTAACTCCTTCTCTCCTGTCTTTCCAATAAAATCCTTGGCCAGATTCAGCACTTCATGTGACAAGTGTGTAATCCTATGCACCAACATATCTATGATGAGTATAGGCCATACTAGCCATAAAAACCCATCATGGACCACAATGAGCAACTGGCATATGCAAGTTGTGTTAATTTGGGTTCAGTGGTAATGCAACACCCAAAGCAAGTTGAGCAGCCCCAATTTCTCAACACTACAGGCCCATTCCTCTATTTCTAGCACTATCACACCTGTGCCTTCATAATATACTCATTTGATGAAGTTATCTATTGCTAAGTGTGGGAACTTAGTGTGATCCACTAAGTTTGAGTCCTCCATCTTTAGTAATGGGACTCGCGCGAGCCGCAGACGTTCAAAAGGCACCTACTCAGGTAGTAGGGATGTGGAAATGAGAAATTTCTCAGGGTCTAGGTCTTTTAGGATCTTCACCTTTCCCTTACTCAGAGGGATATACTGAGGGAGATTTGTTATCGGGTCCACTCCTTTAGCATCAACATCTTCGGTTCCTGTTCAAACGACTCCCGTTCACTCTTCCCAGAAAATGTTATGCATTCAACTTTGTGAGATGAAATGCACCTCCATCTATAATTTCTTTGATAATTTATTGCCCCAGCCAATGCATTTGAGATTTTCCTAGAAATTTAGTGAACTTAGTATCATATAAGAATACCAAGTACCTTGAACGTGCGAAGCTTGATGTGATGATCGTGCCAGGATTTTTCACATTCCTTTTGTACTTGCTAATGGAATCTAGCCAAAAATCGATCCTCTTCAAGCTCCATCAGCTGCACGAGCCATTCCTCTAAGGCTTCGCGATCTACCATACCTGTGAAAGCTGTTATTCATAGAGTAGGCACAATATACACCATTGGAATCATAGCTTCTACACCGTAGACCAACTTGAACATGTTTGTCTTGCTAGCTTCTTGCAGGTAATCCTGTATGCCCATAGCACTGCGAGTACGCACACATCCCAATCATTTCATTGTGCATTGCAGATCTTCATCAGCTCTTTCTCCAAAATCTTATTAAAGGCCTCAACTATTCCATTAGCCTGTGGATGATATGGTGTAATATTTTGATGATAGACCTGGAACTCCTCAATCAATGTGTTGATTGTCTTATCTAGGAAGTGCATACCTCTATCGCCCATCAACATTTTTGGGCAGCCAAACCTAGTTAATACATATTCAAATAAAAACTTTGTTATTGTAGCTCCTGTAATATCCTTAAGTGGTTGTTCCTCTGCCCATCTGGTTAGATAATCCATCACAGTGGATGTAGCGTGCACAAGTTTTCTTCCCCGGGGGCTGAATTGGCCCAATGAAATCAATTGCCCACTTTTCAAATGGCTGCAAAGATACTTGAGGATTCAATGGAAACTTGTCCCTCCACGATGGTCTACCAATTCATTAACATGCATCACATGCCTTACAATACGTTTTTTAATCCTTATGCAGCGTTAGCCACCATAGGCCCGCGTGCAAAATCTTCTGCACAGTCGCTTTTCTTGCATAGTTTCCTTCCACATCTCCTCCATTGGCTTCCATGTGAAATATAATCCTCTCAAAATTTGGCACATATCATCGCAATATCTTTTCTACACCCATATTATATAGATGTCCCAAAATCACCTTAAAGTGTGCCACACACACTACTAGCTCCTTCTTTTGCTGCCTTGTATACCCTTCCGATGCCATCCCCGTAGTCTAAAAGTCAATAATATCTACAAAATGATTATCTGTTATCTACATCACGAAGAGCTACGCATCTGGAAACCCTTCCTCCAAATTATTAGATTCCCCTCTTGTTTCGATCCGCGACAGATGGTCAGGTCCTGCATCCAACCTCCTTGTCTTCACAATGACCTCAAAGTCATACTCTTGGAATAGCAGCAACCAATGGCCGATCTCCCCCCGCAAAATAGGCTTATTGACTAGGTATTTTAGGACAAAATGATATGTGTACATCTTGAAATGTCTACCCAATAGTTAGTGCATAAACTTTTGAAGTAGGTATACCATAGCGAATCCTTCACACTCCATTGTTGAGTAATTCTACTCAGCGATTGATAATTTCCTACTTGCGAAGGCTATAGGATGATCCAATGCTCCTTCACCGGCCTTTGTTAGCACTGCACCCAACACAATGAAAGAAGCATCGACATGTACATCGAATTCCTTCTTCCAATCAAGGAAGACCGAGATCGGTGCAGTGACAATCTTCTCTTTCAACACGTCTAAACTATGTTGACATTCTTCATCCAATAGAATGTATTGTCATTCTTCAACAGTTTCTCCATGGGAATGGTAATCTAAGCATAAGACTTTATGAACTTCGTGTAATATCCATTATGTCCCAGCGTCATGTGAAGTTACTTAACACTCCTTGGGGCCTCCAAATTTACTATCACTAAAATCTTTGTAGGGTACACCATCAATCCTTTCTTGCATACCACGTGACCAAAAATAATCCTAAAGGGGACACAAAATAAACATTTCCTTAGATTCAGCATGATCTAGTACCTGTGACACGTATCCAACATCAAGTGCAAACTTGCTACATGGCGCTTCACTAGCCGAAACATTTTCCAGTGATCAAATTACACTTCCAAGAACTTATGAATAAACTCTTTAAATTCCACAATTACTATGAAAGAAAATATCGTAGGGGCATTTTGGAGTCCAAACGACATCACAATGTATTGAAAACAACCACATTCTACCGTGAAGGTTATTTTTCTCCTATCCTGTAGCGTGATCTTGATGTGATAGTACCCATAAAATCCATCAGCAAACAAGGAGGCCTCCTTCCCTCCACATTGTCTAATACTTTGTCTATAAATGGTGTCGAGAATGTGTCGTGGATAGAGGAATCATTAAGCTTCCTCGGATCTATGCAAATCTTTATTTCATCTTTTTGTTTCTTCTCCTGAACCACCATATGGATTACCCAATTAGACTCCTCCACAAGTTCTATGGTACCTTCTTCTAGCATCTTATCCAATTCCAAGCCAACATTTTCCTTATATGTAGGATTCAGGCGATATGACCTCTACTTAACGAGCTTCATGCTCAGCTTCAGAGTGATTTTTGTAATACCCAAGTCTTCTATTATGCCCTTCAAGTTCGAAAACTTATTAAGGAATAGATCCTTGTATTTGTGGAGTAACTCAACAACCTTATCCACAGTAGCGTCATCTCAATAATCCCCAATATTTGCAAACTTCAGTTCTGCTTCAGTCCCAATGTTTACTTTCTTGGTTTTCAATGGTGTGGTTACGTCTGGGTTCTCTACTTATGGACCTTCGACTTTTTGATGCCCTTCGTCCTCTAGAATATTAATATTTCTTGGATCATCGTCCTCCCCTTTAGCTATCACATTATAACATTCTAGCGCATGGTGTAGCTAGGTGCCCCAATTTGGCTGGACCCATTCTAGAGGTTCTTGTGGTATTCTAAGGATCACCGCCTTAACTCCCTATAGGGCTTCATCAATTCTCTCGAAACCATTCTCAAAACTGAAGGTCATTAAGAATCCTTCCGTCAATATATCCCACTCCGCAGTGCCATGGTGCAGCTCCGTCTCCAAATACCAATTCACGGGGATTATGTCTAAAGTATGGAAAAGCATGTGTACCCACTCTGACTACAGCTCCATTCCATACGCTTTAGTCCACATCTCTAGGTGATCATGCAAATCATCCCTCCCATCATATTTCTCAGTCAGTCGAATGTTAGGTCAAACAAATCGCAACCTTATCATTCTTCTATAGTCCTGCCATCCATCAAAGTTATCCTTGTGTGTACCCCACCATTTTGCAGGTGTAACATGGAGTGACAAGTCTAATGCTTGGAAGCAGTGATGCTTAGGGACTTCACACTCAAATGAATAAAAAAACTTATCCACATCAGTTAAACCATCATAATATGTTAAAGTCCTTATCTCCAATGAAACACAGCGCAATGATTTAGTTATCATATTAGAACACAGTAGATACTTCATGCAACTAATTTTGCCAATGTTCCAACTGTTCATCTGAATCAGAGGTGCAGGAACTCTCCTGGTCCCATGCAATCCATCCATCTACTGTTGGATTGATCTAGTCTTGATCTCACACAATTATTTTATAGATTTGATCCAAGTCATCTTCACTTTCTTCCTAATCACAGACTAGTTTAGTGTAGCGTAGTCCTTCTGCAGGGTCCAACGGTGCTACAAATTGAAGAAATTTCCTTTCAAATGACATTGTCTGCTTCTTCAAGTTGATGATCCCATTCATGTCAATTTCCTAGTCAATTCTGAGGAGTGCAGGGTATGGATTACTATAATCAAGGATCTCTACTACTTCAAAATCAGCCAGTGTGCTCGAACCTTCTATATCCACCGTCACTCCATGTAGTCATCCTATAGGGATGATATTCTACTGATTTGTTCTATGATGGATTGAATACCACTGCATGGGTCTCCCCATTCTCTTCTAGGTTTTCTTTGGCAAAACGTTCACATCCGACCCCAGATCTAAGATAATTCGGTCCATCTCATAATCTCCTATCTGCACGGTGAGCCTCATCTCATGCCCTGTTCTTTCGTTATGCTTGCCAATTTTTATTACATTTCGGTGTCCATCGAGGGTGTTTTCTTTACCAACATATTTGTTTATTAAATCCTGCAGGCCTTTTATAGCTTTTTTATGGTGCATTAGTTTCATGCAGGTCTCTAAGAATGTAGTAAGCACAGAGGGATCAACCTCTCTAGGCGCACTGGTTTTTGGTATTTTGTTCTGGCTTCCTAAAGTAGATGTCACAGTGAAACTTTTCTTGACCTCCATAAATGTTTCCTAGTGCGTGCCAAATTAAAACCAACTTCTTTTTCTGGGGCCTTGCGGACACATCCATTCTCTTTAGGTTGTTTCCCTTTATCATCACTAGTTGTTATCCCACCTCTCAACACTATATTTATGTTTTGATCTTCCTCACGGGCCTTAGCTCTCATCGTTTGTAAGTTTTGTGTAGGTTTCAGAGGCTATGCCTTCTTCTCCTACATCTTTTCTATCGACACAGGGAATTATTCTATAGTGTGGTTGAACTGGTTCAATATTGACATGACAGGCATGTCTGATTTTGACACTCCCACGCATAGTGCCTTGGTGTCCCACATTTATAGAAAATAACTTGTCCGTGACCTCTACTAGGTCCTCCTCCTCCTCGGCCTTGTCCTCTTCCTTGATGACCTCCATGTGCTCCTCCTACACCCTGATCTAGAGGCCGAGTTTCTGCTTGGATGCGATAGGTAGGCATTCTTTCCATCATGAGTTCATAGCTATGATAAAGGTGCTCGTCCTTCACATAGATCTATAAGATCCTATGGCTCGGTATTGCAACTCTATCTAAACAATCTTCAGACCTTTGCGAAGGTAAATGATTGGTCTTTTCGGACCCTTAATAGTCTATTCATCCACTTACGCACACTAGAAAAAAATCCTAGGTCAGATCTCACGCAGATCTACTTAAGTATTAATAAATAGAGTAGATAATTCATCAAAGTCTTCATCGAATTACATAAAAATGCTTGCATATATATTCTAACAATTATTCAATAGAGTGGTGCATCATTAGATAAATATTTCATAAACATATTATTCATCCACAACATATATTCCAATCATAAATAAACATGACTAAATAGATAAACATAGGAATTATCTGATAATCATCTTTATTGATCTTTAGTTAGGATTTACTGACTCAAAACTACCTTGTGCACACAGCTGCAGGGGTCTTCACACTTAGCTGCGGACTCTATCTAAGCCTTTGAGCACTCAGCTACATAGCCTTTCTCTCCTATCTAATGCATTTATGTGTGCTATCTTCTATTGACCCAATATGTCCATCATCTCTTAGACCTCTTCCTTAGACTCTCTAAGACACTCCTACTTATACCATCCCACAGTCCGTGGTGTTGGGTTGTGTTATAATCTGCTATTGCTAAGGTAGCTTCTATTAGATTACTTTTATCTCTTGTTGTTGCTTTTTATTTTCAGGTAGACAACATTTCTTCACGGGGATCTGGAAGAGGAGATCTACATGAAGCAACCTGAAGGTGTTGTGATGAAGGGTAAGAAAGAACCGGTATGCAAGTTAAAGAAGTCTCTGTATGGGTTAAAACAATCACCGAGGATGTGGTATCAGAAATTTGATACATCTATATGGGGACTTGGATTCACAAAAAGCAAAGTAGATCATAGTGTGTATTTTAAATTAATTGGTGAACGTGTTATTTATCTAGTCTTGTATGTGGATGATATGTTGCTGGTTAGAAATGACAAAGAAATTATCTAGGAATTGAAGACCCAATTGTCCTCCAAATTCAAATGAAAGATCTTGATGCTGCAAACTATGTTTTGAGCATGGAAATTAAAATAGATAGGAAAAAGAGGAAGCTCTAGTTAAACCAGAGGAAGTATGTCAAGAAAGTACCGCAGAGGTTTAATATGCAGGATAGTAAACTAGTCAAAATTCATATTCCTATAGGTATCAAGTTATCTGCTAAATAGTGTCCCAAGACATAAGAAGAGGAAGAGGACATGTCCTGTATTCCATATGAAAGTGTAGTCAGTAGCCTGATGTATGTGATGGTCTGTACTAGACTAGAAATTGCACATTAAGTGGGAGTATTGAGCAGGTTTATGTCCAAACCAGGGAAGGAGATTTGGACAACAGTGAAGAGGGTTTTAGGTATTTGCATGGCACTAGTGATTATGGTTTGTGATACCAAGGAAGACCATGATTGGACAGATTTTTGGATATCGGTGGCTTTGTTGATGCGGACTGGGCTGCAGATCTAGATCAGAGAAGATCTACAAGTGGGTATGTGTTTAACCTATTTGGAGGTATAGTTAGTTGGATGACTAAGAAACAATCTGTAGTGGCAGTATCAACTACAGAGACAGAATACATGGCAGCCACTCATACAAGAAAGGAAGCAGTTTGGTTGCAGATATTGTGTTCAAGTATGAGGTTAGTACAGGGAGCTATAAGGATAGATTGTGACAGCCAAAGTGCAATTTTCTTGGCAAAGAACCCTACTTACCATTCAAAGACAAAGCACATTGATGTTCAGTATCACTTTGTGAGGAATATGATAGAAGAGAAAAAGGTATTGCTGGTAAAGGTGGACACTTTGAAAAATACTGCAGATGAATTGAAAAAATACGTGAGCTTTGAGAAGTTCTCTTGCTGTAGAGAAAAAATGGGTGTTGAAGGGTTGGATAAATGGCTAAGCTCTCCTGTGGCCCCCTCTGGAAAGAGAACAAGAAGTGGGAGAATGTTGGGTTGTGTTATATTCTTTCCATGACTAGCCCACCTAGTTAACTTGGGGGTTAGAGGGGGGGTGACAACCCCCCTGTCCAGGGGGTTTGAGGGGGATGGGTAGCCCCCCTCTACAGGGTCTGGGGCAGCACCCTGAGGAATTTATTTTTGGAGCCTATATTAGGTGGGATGAGCCTACCTTTTGTTTTGTGCATGGTTTTCGCACATGGTTTTGGGTGCGATGGTTTTCGGTCCACGGTATTGGATGCCTCTGCATGTATATATATGTATTGTAACATTGAAAATAACATAACAAAAAATCAATCTGGTAGTCATGGTTTTGGGATCCAGGGGAAAATCTCTGTGTATATGTGTTTTATGTGTTATGTTCTCGCATTGTTTATTTTCTGTGTTTTATAATTCATATGCATGTAAATTTTGTATGGGGTTAAAACCTATATTTGGTATCAAAGTTGTTTTGGCTTCAAGGGGACACCTTTATTATTGAGGGTTTTCACTCAGGCCTATAGTAGACCTTGTTTAGTAGGTGTTATAGCTCCAAATATCATCCTTAGTATTTGTGATGCTTGGTTTATCGCCTAGGGCAACCCGTCCTTCCAAAATTGGTCCAAATATTTTAAAAATAGTGTTTTACTCCTTGTACACTACTTTTCCCTATGATAAAAGCATGTACACGCGGGTTAGTCTATACCCAACCTGTGTATATGTGTTAAAACACTTTAAAAAATTAAATTTCCTTAACTATGGGTGGAGCGCATGGGTTTTACTTGTTGATTACCCCCTAGTGCCCATGGCCCAACTGTTCCCAACTATTTCCCAACTAAAAAACTAATTGGGAGAAGTATAAATAGACTTCTATGGGAAGACCTTAAGGAGGAGAGAAGATATAGAATTACTATACTGATATTATCCCCTGACCAAGTCTAAAATATCCCTGTGTTTCAAGCACTTCCCCAAGTTCAAGAAACCCTTGTTTCCTTGAGTGTTGATATTCTCCCACTTTCTTAAGATATCATGGTATTGGCTATGGAAGGAGGCCGTTGAGGATTGGGACTAGACGGACCTGGAGGACGGTTCTGCTTGGAGCTGGAAGAAGAAGACTCAGGTGAACTCTTTCCATGTTTATTATAGTTTTCCACAATAAAAAGAAACAATGTCTTGTTCCTAAGATTGACCTTGTTTATGCATCAGATGTTGTTGTAACTCATGTATGAATGTCATTTGGATGTATAACTAATCATCTTACTTATATGATATGAAGTTGATTTCATTAAAATTCTTTATCTATATGCTGCTACGTATGTTCGGATTGGTTGATTTGCATATTTGAATATCATCAGGAGTTGCAGAGGGTTTGAACCCTACTGGAACTACCAAAATGAATGACATCTAGGTATGTTCATCCATACATAGTTTGTTTATTTAAGCATGTTTCCTGAGTTGTATGCATGTTTCTTGTTGTAGATTACTCTTGCTTTGTTGGGGTTCTGACCCAAAGCCCTAGGGTACTTATTCCCGTAACAGAATTGGTGACTCTGCTGGGGATAACAATATTGTTATTCCTAGTTTGGGTTGTTCAGTGTCAGTCAGGGCTCAATTCTTGGTTTGCTTACTGTGACAATATTTCCTACTCCTATAGGAATTCGGACTTCAAGTCTGATATTTTTTATCAGGCCTTGTTTTTTATTTTTTTTGCAAAACTCAGTATACACACCTTTGTCTGTTTATAGAAGCGTACACATGCTTGTTTCTATGAATTGAAACCACGTATACGCGAATCTCTTATGTCAAAATCATGTGTACACACACCTGTACTGGAACACAGTCGCGTATACCATTTTTTGCATGATTTTTTCAAATATTTCTGCCCAAAAAGATTTTTTTCTTGGTCTATTTGGTTTTTGAGTGGCTAGTTTCTGTCTTCAGAATTTAATTATTCAGTGAGCTTACTCTTTTGAATTCTCTCTTTCTTTGAAAAATTTTTGGCCTAGGTTTTCTTTTGAGTGAGTTTTATGATTTGTCTTTGAACAAAAAGGGCTTCTTATAGAGGTTCTTGATTATTCTGGTCTTCCGGAATAGAAGATTGTTTTCAATCTTTATATCAAACTTAATTATTGGTTTACTCACTTTGCTTTTCATCATTTCGTGGCCTTACACCTTTTCTTACTTTTTGAAAGTTTCTTTTTGATGAATTTGAAAGTGTTTCTTTCCTGACTTCTTGGTCAGTTTCTTAAAGCTCTTTTGCTGCTTTTGGATTGTTTAGTGCAAGTTGAAGCTCTTTTTGTTCAAGTTTTCATTTGTGCTGAATTGGTAACTCACAAAGTTTCCTTATGCATTACTTTCGGTCTTTGAGTCTTTGGTGGCATTTAGAGTGCTTTCGAAAAGTTGTTTTGATTGTTTCTTGAAAAAGAAAAAGTCTTAAAAAACATTGTTTTTTCTTTTCTTTAGCCAAGTTTTTAGTTCCTTTTTCATTTTTTTGAAAGTGAATTGTGATCTTTTACGATCTATCCTTCTTGTTTGGAGAGAATTTTTGCATTCAAAATTTATATTATCTTCAATACTTAAGTTGGCTTATTAATGGTTATAAATAATTGGTTTTGTTTTTAGAGTGATTTAGGGCCTTGCATCTTCATTACACCTTGCATTAGTATAGTTTGCATTGTTAAAGCATTAGTAATCTTTTTAGTTTTTGTGTGTGTGAAGTGTGTTGCAAGAAAAGAAAAGAAAAAGTTTTATGGTTTCTAGAAGTTTCGTAGAACCCACGTAGAGATCTCTTTTCATTGAAGGAAACATGATTGCATTCATGTAGTTACTTTTTAATTGATTTTGGTTGAGTCATACACACATCATCAGTTTCATTTCCATATTGTCCCTTTGACTTAAAAGAACAACCATTAAAATCAAGCGCTAACTAAAATAAACTAGAACTTTTTTGTATTGTCGTCAGAATACACCAACAAGTTTAGGTTTATTTAGGGCCTTGGATTAGGTGAGAGGAGAGTTAACACTCCAAGGCTACTCTAAATTGTAAAACATAGAAGTTTGATTAAAGAGAGAAATCCAATAGCATTAGGGAGACCGAGAAAGCTCCGTGATCGGGAGTAAAGCATAAGGGTTAGTGAAGATAAGGACGAGAGATGCCCCTCTCTTACTTGTTGGATCCTACCTCCCAACTGTTCCGCCCAGCTTCTGATATGAGTTTGTGTCCATAGTTGCTTATCCTAGGAATCTACATAGGTGGCTACGGAGGAGAATCCCATGGCACCTGAGGTTGATGTTGCATCATGTTCAGCAGTACTTTTGGAGGGCACCCTTAAAAGCTTGGGGGCTTGCACCAGCAAAGGCTATTGTCTGAAGTGTTGAGCACTGGAAAAGGTATGTATTTACCACTTATTTCTTTATCTTATCCTTTGAATCATAACTTCTTTGCACTTTAAGATGGCAATATGATTAAATAATTGTGGTGGAATTAAGGAGATTTGTGATTGATGCAAAATGACTAGTTATTGTCTTTCTCTATACAGAAAGTGAAGAAAATGGAAAATCAGTATTCAGGAGGAAAAGACAAAGTTGAAGCAACTGTTGTCCCTTTGATAGGAAACTGTATCCAGATGAGGAAATCAAGATCAGAGCGCATGGTCCGAGAAAAGGAAGAGAAAATGCGGCATCAGTGCAAAAAGACAAAAGAATAAGTTGGAGATCAAAGATATGGCGAATCCCTCAGGATCCTTTGATCTTGAGGGTTTGTTGCTTCAATACTTATCTATATTTTTGATACTTCCACCTGGCCATTATAAAAAGGGACAACGTTGTTATCCCAAGGGGGTGGATCTTACTGTCAATTTGTAGAACTTATTGTTATAAACTTAACTTTGATCATCAACTCTCTTTGAAGAGTGATCATTGTAACTCTGCCATTTATGATTAATATATAACTTCGTTGCTGTTCCATCTTCTGATCTTGGAGTAACCATCAGTGCTTTCCTGGTGGCTAAGGACCCAGCCCTAGTGGATCACTTGCTTCTTGTATAATTATTTCACAATTATAGTTGTGTGTTGTTTGATTTTCTTTGCATTCCCTTAACTTGCTTTATTCAGTAATCTTTCATTTCTGAACATTTACCTAAATTTCTCTGTTATATCGAAATCGTAACTGGATAGCAAAATTATTATTCAAAACCGAAAATGTTATGTTGTTCCTTCTGAAACAATATTGCATTGTCTAATTCGGATTCTGCTATTTATTTATAGATTTATATTGTTGTTCATTTACAGTTGCGATTGCTATTCATTTCACTGCTAATTGCAATTTTCGTTTCTTTATACCTGTGGTTAATGTCTTAAGTTTGTTGTTCAATTTCTGTAGGTTTACTTAGATTTGTTGTTCCTTGCTTAGATTGTTGTTCAATTTCTTTATTAGTTGAAGGTTGTTGTTCCATACATTTTCGTTAAGTTTGCTGCTTATTTCATTTCTGTAGATTAAGCTTTGCTATTTGATCTTTGCAGTAGATTCATTTGATGTTCCTTTTCTACTAATCGAATTATTATTTCCATTATTTGCTTTGGTATGAATAGAAAGATCTACAACTGTAACAAACATTGACTACTGCTATCTAAGTTTTCAGATTAGAGATCTTGTCTGTGATTGATTTACATTTACATCAGTTTACAAAGGAAAGAGTTTTCATTACTGCATCCTTGACTGATGATTGCTTTAGTTTCTTGACTAAATGATTTAGTTACAAAGCATCTAAGTTTCTTGCCATTACAATTAGATTTCATTTCCAACATTCATTTACTTTTACTGGAGGAGTAACCCGCATAGAAATTGGGAATTTAATGAGAATTTCAAAACTAATATATTGGGGACTCTCAAAACACAACTCGATATTATGCAAGCAAAAGAGAAACAAGCAGACGCAGAGCAAAATCTGGCAATATTCTGCCCTAAATGCAGAAAGAAACACAGCCATAAAGAGTGCCCACTGGATGTAGTTCAAGTCTACGCTATTTGTACAAAAGAACACTCCATAGAGAACTACCCCTCACTCCCGGTTTGAAAGTAGTATACAAGGAAGCAGAAGAAGAATCACAACCAGTGTACCTACTTAATCAGCGCCATCAATGGCAGCCACAACAACCAAGTATGCCCTCTGATCCATCTTCTTCTTTCCAACCTCCCCAATATCATGCTCAGCAATATAATACAATGTGGCAAAATTAGCTACCCTTCTAAAACTGGTCACAACAACCATTTCCTTCATCACCATGGCCAAATCAAACAAGCAAAACTAATTAGCCAAATTTTCCCTACTCTCCACCATATTGGAAAAACAATGCATATCCAACACAATGTTCCCCTCCCACTTCGCAGAGTCAAGCTTGATAGTCAAACTGGAAAATACTGATGAATCATCCAGCTAGAACCATCCCACTTCCTCAACACACACTGCCAGTGCCATATATAATACAACAAAACCCCAAGTCCAACTTAAGACTGCAACTCCTAGCCCAACCTAACCCAAACCCAAATAATAGACCAGTTCAATCTATCCAAATAATCGAAACACCAGCACTAGAAACCGATCTAAGGGAGTGCAACAACCTTCAATTAACGTCTAGGCGCATTATTGAAACTGAGGGAGATAAAAATGCTCAAGTTGAAAATCAGTTACCCACAGAACAACCACTACAAGAAGAGGATGTGGTCAGACAACAAACTCATGACCAAGAAACCACATCTTCTCCCCCATTCCCAGAACGATTAATCATACCACACCCTATAAAACATCCTAACTTTGACATTCTGAGAGAACTAAAGAAATTGTATACAAAAATCCCACTCCTACAATCTATCCAAGATATCCCAATATATTCAAAAACCATCAAAGATTTATGTATAAAAAATCCAAGGAGGAGAATAACAAATAACCCAATAGTCCAAGTAGTTGGCACCCTATCTCATCTATTATTAGGAAGAGAAGCACCTATCAAATATGAAGACCCAGGGAATCCTATAGTGACAGTGCAAATCAATGGACAAACCTTTTCAAATGCCCTAGTTGATTTAGGGGCTGCAATTAATGTTTTAACAACCACGACTTGTCAAAAACTAGGCATCACATCAGTGGAACCAACCTCCACCTTATTAGAACTGGCTGACCGATTAGTATTTAGGCCAAAAGGTACACTACACAATGTAATGGTATCTATAGATTCCTGGGAATATCCTACCAACTTTCTGATAATCAACCCCAAAAACCAACTCGATGGACATCTGTTAATCTTAGGTAGACCTTGGCTTGTGACTGCTGATGCTTACATTGGCTACCACGAAGGCAATATGACTATAACTAGAGGGAGTAATATCAAGAATCTAGCTCTATACCCTCCAACCCAGCCAAGTGTAACAATAATAAAAACTAACAAACAACCTATATCATACCTCACAGAAAACATTAGGTCCCCATTAACCATAGAAGATTCCCTTGATTTTAAAGATGAAATAGAGGATGATGTTATTAACAACTTCATTAACGAATCAGAATCTAGATCCCATGTACAATGTCACATGATAGAAGTGGCATTTGGCAATGAACTAGAAGAAGATCCACTCAAAGACACTCATGAACACACAGTACCCACTACCTCTGTTTCAAACAGAAAAACTATAGAGATTGAGAGAGGAAAAACCTTGAACATTAACAATAACCTGACTTCTAAACAAGAAGAAAAGCTGGTCCAACTATTAAGAAAATATAAGGAAGCTTTTGCATGGAATTATCTAGACATGAAGGGAATTGATCCCCAGCTATGTACACACCACATTTATATAGAAAAAGATGTTAAACGCGTTTGCCAAACCCAACAGAGACTCAACCCTCACCTGAAAGATATTGTGAAAGTTGAATTACAAAAACCTTTGGATGTAAACTTTATTTATCCAATCTCCGATAGCAAGTGGGTCTCTCCACTAGTAGTGGTGCCAAAGAAGAATGGAAAGTGGAGGATTTGTGTAGTTTACATAGAATTAAACAAAGAAACACAGAAATACCACTTTCCCCTTCCATTCATTGATCAGGTATTAGACAGATTAGTTGGAAAGAAATTCTTTTCTTTCTTGGATGGCTTCAGTGGATACAATCAGATTTAGATTTCCCCTGAAGACCATGACAAAACTACTTTTACTTGTCCTTGGGGAACATTTTCTTATAAAGTCCTACCCTTTGGCCTATACAATGCCCCTGCCACATTTCAAACGGCCATCCTCAACATCTTTTAAGATTTAATAAACGAAGGGCTCAAAGTATACATGGATTATTTCACACCATATGGAGATGATTTTGAGCTAGCATTAGAAACATTGGAAAAGGTGTTGCAATGATGTATTGCCACGAGGCTCTACTTGAGCCATGAAAAGTTCTATATGATGATGACCGAAGGGCTTATCCTAGGTCATTGTATCTCAATGGCTGGAATACAGGTAGATCTGGCCAAAATTCAAATAATTTTGTTAATACCTACTCCTACCACACAGACAGAGGTACACAGTTTTCTAGGATTTTCTGGCTATTATAGGAGATTTATAGAACATTTTTCTCAACTAGCTACACCTCTATACGCACTGATAGGGAACACTGATTTTGTTTGGATAGATAAATGTGACTGTGCTTTTGAGGATTTGAAAAATCTTGTGTCAACATCCCTAGTGCTCATAGGATCAAATTGGGACCTTCCATTTCAAATTTCATCGGATGCTTTAGACGCATCTATTGGAGTAGTCCTTGGGCAGGAAGTATACAAAAAACCATATGAATTTTATTATATTAGCAAGAATTTGTCTCCTACTGAGCTGAACTATACCGTTACTGAAAAACAGTTTTTAGCTGTAATACATGTTGTAAACAAATTTAGGCATTATATCACTCAATATATTGTTGTCTTATATACAGATCACTCTGCCATAAAATATTTAGCAAATAAACCTATTACAAATGGTAGGGTAACAAGATGGTTGATTTTATTGCAGGAATTTGAAATCACAATAAAAGATTGACCTGGGAAAGAGAACCATGTAGCTGACTTTCTCTCACAAATGCTGAAGCCAGTGGACGCAACATTAGTCGAAGATCAATTCCCAGATGAACATTTGCTTGTTGTCACTGTCAAGGCATCCTGGTATGGTGATGTTGCAAATTATTTAGCAGTAGGTAAATTACCAAATCATCTAACCCCTAATGAACGAAAACAGATTGTGCAATGTAGCACCCGATTTTCTTGGAATGGGGATACCTATTTCATACAAGGGCAGATATGCACATCAGAAGATGCATCCGTGAAGACAAAATATTTGACATTCTGAAAGCCTATCATGATGGACCATGTGGCAGAAATTTTGCAAATCACAGGACTCGTCACAAGGTTTTACAAACAGTTTATTACTGGCCCATAATCTTTAAAGACGCTAAGAAGTTTACGCAAGCCTATGACAGTTGCCAAAGAGTAGGAAACCCTGGACAGTCTGACGAAATGCCTTTAAACCCACAACTAGTAATTGAACCATTTGAGCACCGGGCACTCGATTTTGTTGGTCCAATCAACCCATCATCAAATCAGAAAACATATATTCTAGTATCAACGAAGTATGTTACCAAATGGGTTGAAGTAGAGGCACTTCCAAGAGCTACAAAGGACTCTGTGATTAATTTCATGTTCCAAATATTTCTGTGATATGGCCTCCCAAGGGACATAATCACAGACGGAGGACCATAGTTTGTAGGTAATAAAATCCCTGCAACATTAAAAAATTATCACATTCAGCACAAAATTACCACTCCGTATCACCCACAGGAAAATGGCCAAGTAGAGAGCACAAATAAGGTGATAGAGACAATATTGACAAAAATCGTTGCATCACACAGGCATGATTGGGCTTCAAGATTGTCGGAGGCCTTATGGGCATACCAAACAATGTGGAGAAACACCACCGATTATTCACCATATCAGCTAGTATTTGGAAAAGAACCCATCTTTCCAATAGAGTTCGAAATACAAACATTAAGAATAGCACAGGAGATCAGTCTGGATTTAAATGAGGCTCAGACTAATAGATTATAGCAAATTAATGAGCTAGATGAAATTAGGCTCTCGACTCTTAAACACACTGCATTAATTCAATAGTAGAGAGCAAAATGGCATGACACCCTGATCAAAAAGAAAATCTTCCATGAAGGAGATTGGGCACTCCTATATGACTCCAGGTTTCAGGATTTTCCGAGAAAACTACAGACTCGATGGCTTGGATCATATGAAATCCAGAAGGTGCATGAAAATGGCACCATTACTTTGACTACTATTGACGGATCTAGAGATACCTTTAAAGCAAATGGCCACCGAGTGCGACTCTACCATAAACCGCTTACTTAGGGATCCTTTTACTAGTAGCTCCGACAAGATTCTGATGTGTAGATTCTTGCTAAGGAAAATAATCCTTCCTCGACATTGTTTCACTAAATAATTTCATTTCTATTAAACTTTGTATGTAGGTTTTTCTTTTCCGCTTGTATAAACTACTTTCTATACAGATGTTTTCATTTCTGCACTTTTGCATTTTGCTGTTCCTATCTGAAGGAGCAACATTTCCGCCATTTTGCTATTCCTTTTCAAAGGAACAACACTTTTCTTTTCTGCTGTTCCTTTATGAAGGAACAACATTTCCGCCTTTTTTGTTGTTCCTTTCCGAAGGAACAACACTTTTGTATTTTGTTTTTCCTTTCTGAAGGAACAACAATTTGTCACTTTGTTGTTCCTTTCCAAAGGAACAACACTTTCACACTTTTTTGTTCCTTTCCGAAGGAACAATAGTTTCGCACTTTCGCTGTTCCTTTCTGAAGGAATAGCCCTTTCACCTTTTTGTTGTTCCTTTCCAAAGGAACAACACTTTCAAATTTTGTTGTTCCTCTCCAAAGGAACAATAGTTTCACACTTTTGTTGTTCCTTTTCAAAGGAACAATACTTTTGCATGTTTGTTGTTCCTTTCTGAAGGAACAACAGTTTCGCTTTTTGTTGTTCCTTTCCGAAGGAACAACACTTTTGCATTTTTTATGTTCCTTTGGAAAGGAACGACACTTTCATCTTCTGCTGTTCCTTTCTGAAGGAACAAGACTTTTGTATGTTTTTGTTCTCTTCCAAAGGAACAACACTTTAGTTTTTGTTGTTTCTTTCCAAAGGAACAGTATTTCCGCATTTTTATTGTTCCTTTCAAAGGAACAAAACTTTCCTTCTTTTTGTTGTTCCTTTCTAAAGGAACAACACTTTCGCATTTTTGTTGTTCCTTTCCGAAGAAACAACACTTTTGATTTCTGTTGTTCCTTTCCGAAGGAACAACATTTCCACATTTTTGTTGTTCCTTCGCAAAGGAACAACACTTTTGTTCTTTTGTTGTTCTCTTTCGAAGGAAAAACACTTTCACATTTTTGTTGTTCCTTTCCGAAGGAACGACACTTTTGTCTTCTGTTGTTCCTTTCTGAAGGAACAAAACTTTTTCATTTTGTTGTTCCTTCGGAAAGGAACAACACTTTCATTTTCTGCTGTTCCTTTCCGAAGGAACAACATTTCCGCATTTTTGTTGTTCCTTTTCGAAGGAACAACACTTTTGTTTTTTGTTGTTCCTTTCCAATGAAACATAATTTTCACATGTTTTTTGTTCCTTTCCGAAGGAATAGCACTTCCGCCAGATTGTTTTGTTATTCCTTTTCGAAGGAACAGCTCTTCCACCAAATTGTTTTGCGATTCATTTTAAAGGAACAACCCTCCTTCACATTTTTTTCCTTTTTGCTGTTCTTTCCGAAGGAATAGCAATTTCGATTTTGGATGATCTAGGCTATTCCACCAAAGGAGTGGTATTTTATTTGGCGTTTTCTTTATTTGTTGTTTTTTTTAAGCAATAGCTGTTGTTCCTCTTAAGGAACAACAATCCCGAGTGTATTTTTCTTTTCTTTTGTTTGTTGTTCCTCTTAAAGGAACCACGGGTTTTGCGTGCAGATATTCTTTTGTTGTCCCTCTTAAGGAACAATAGTTGTTCCTTTTAAGGAACAACACTTTTTGAGAGCATTTTTTTGTTTTTCGTATGTGCATGCTTTATCATTTAGAGGATTTTTGTGAATAATGGTTCATTTTAGGCACAACTATACATTTATGCAAGAACACAAAAACTAGAGGATACTGAAATCAACAAATCAAATAAAAATCGTTATCTTTAGAGTAATTGCTTTGAATCAATAAAAAAAAAAGAGGAAAGGGCACAACTATTTATATCACTTTGTTGTCTTTATTTTTACTAAAACCAATTTGATTGATTATTTTTATCATGTTGGTTCTTCCTTAAATCTTCATAATTCTCTTTGATCACTATTATTGAATAATAATAAGGGCATATTTTCCTCTATTGAGATGTTCAAACTTCTTCCACCATCCCTACTCTTAACAAGTGTTGAGCCATCCTCTGTATATAAATAAGAAAGTGTTATATAAAAGAAAAAGAAAAAAAAAAGAGAAAAATATATATCTATATGATTACTAACATGATTTGTCAGATGAAGGATGGGGTCTCATCAAGAGCCAGCCTACCATGATCACGAGGAAGCAAGTGAAGTGGCATTCCCACTATGGCCACCACACCAGGGATATAATCCAAGAGGCATATCAAAAAATAAAAAAGTCCTTGGAACAGGAGGTCTCATCACGAGCAGGCCTACCCACCTTTCACTCCTTCCTGGTGAATGGCATTGTGATTCATCTGGTTACCAAACCAGCACAATGGCCTCCATTCTAACATCGCACAACACTTTCCTAGGCATACACAAATGATTATGGTTCCAAGGGTGAAACAAGCAACTCTATCAAGATTATGGACACCTGTGGGAAATAGAGGTCTGCTGATGGTATTGAAGTCATACTTTTTAAACACCAATAGTCATTATAAACCCTTTTTATTATATCTTTATATTCATTTCAAATGAGATTATGTTATATAACCCTTTCTAACCTTTTATACATAAAAAATCATTTGTAAATCAATCATAATGGTTAAAGTGGATAATGACTGCATAAGAACTTTTACTTACTTCAGTTGTCCTATCCTCTATTTCTCGCATCATTTCATATCTATTTGTGATTTCCATCATAAGCCTCGATTTCAGTAATCCACTGATTTTTGTAATCATGTCATGGATATATATGTAGTTCCTTTATTTTACTGTACGACTTCAGTCCAGCATGCTGCTCCTTTATTTTCCAGCCGAGGACGGCCTATCACATTTTAGGGGGGTGTGGGTGACCTCCATAATATGCTGGCATACGTGTCAATTCCTTATTTTGAGGTACTATGACTCCATCAAAACTTCGGAATAGCAAGTTTAATGGTATTGATATTTCCCAATATGAACAGCCTGTCGTTCCGTCATCATTTCTATGTTTTTGCTCTGTAAAAATTAACAGTGTGCTAAAGCTTGAATAGCTTGTTGTTCCATCGACATTTTTCTGTTTTTGCTTTGTAAAAAAAAAAGTAACAGTGTGTTAAGCTTCAACAAAGATGGGAGGCAGATGGATACATAGCGAGCCACTGGTGTTAATGATCTCCAATGCTGCACGCGAAATTTTAGTAAGAGTAGGATGCATTGCCTACCTTAACAGACTACAGCAGTCTAATGAGATGGTGGCCATTGTATTTATATAGAATTTGCAGGAAGATCATTCCATGGTGAGGGGGAGGCAAATCACAGTAAAGATGCAATAATTGTTGAAGTATCGGGACTACCAGCTATTGGACCAGTATGGACCCAGAAGAAAGTGAGACTTCAAGACGCTATAACCATCTTCTGGGACAAAGGACAGAGCCTTACTATCAAAGGAAAAGGAGTTATGCCTGTCACCCTAGGAAAGCCATGGGCGGAATTAGCTAGGATTGCGCAAAGCTACATCACCTGCGATGGCAGAAAAGACATGGTAAGACCACGCCATCTCAAACTATTAGCTGTGTTAAAACAAAAATGTGCTATAAATTTCCCTACATACTTAAATTCTTATTGCATGATGTTGCTCGAAGTATGAGAAAATCTCATCATGTAGAAATGGTAGTAATTCATCATGGCTTAATTCGGCTAATAGTCAGTTACATTCTTTCTCAACAGCAAAGTAGTTGGGAAGAATTGATATTCTCAATAGATGGGGATTGGCCTTACCAGCCCCAAAATGAAAGAGAACCGCTAGCACACCAATGAGACTGCAGAAACGAAGACAGTCCGCCAGATTGGGGAGAAGAAGAGGAATGTTGCGAAATCCCAAAGAAAGTAGTAGCCAACTAGTAGAGATATATGACTTAGAGGATGAGCAACCCCCATAACTTGAAGGAGGGGAAATGAAGAAGAAGAATTAGAAGAAAATGAAGAAGAGGAACTGGAAGAGGAAATTGAGCACTTGGGCGAGGAAGAAGGGGAGGAAGCAGAACAACCCAGTGAAAGCCCATTACAAAACCCTCTGCAAGAAGACAAATTGGCCAAAATTTTGGCCAATATGGGGAATACATCTAGCCCCACAACCCACTCAACCTCCATATTGAGGCGGGACCATCACAGGAACACTGCTCACAGTCAGAGTGCATTTGAAGAAATGCATGATGAAGCAGAAGCCACCCAAGAAATAGCAGATCAACCTAGGGTTTTTGCCCCTGAGAAACCTGATCAACAGGACGAGAACACTAAAGAAGTGTTCCAAGCAAAAAACATGGAAATAGGCAAAGCGAGGGCACAATCCCTGAAGAACGAAACCCAAGCCCAAGAAAAGAAACAGTTGTTCCTTCGAAGAAAATGAATGAAATCCAGAGGCTACAAAAGGAACAACAAAGGCTATTAAATGCAGTTAAACAGCTCAGACAACAAATAAGGGTCCTAAAAATGGGGAAAATCTAAAAAACGAAACCCCTGGAACAAAGGATGCAACCACCCAAACGAAACCCCATAAAATGAAGACCACAAGGACTCAAACCGAACCCATTATCATCTAGGACTGCAAGGAATAGCATGTGGCTACTACAAACATAGAGGCCCAAACAAAAAGCACACCATTCTGTAAGAGGGATGTCCAAACAGGGGCATTGCTCTCTAATATCATGACCAACCGGATATTTCATGAGAAGGAAACGCAGAATATAGGAACTAGATGTCAAAATAAGGAGATCCAGGTAGATCTCCAGCCCAAAAATGTTATGATGGACAATGATCCGAGAATAGTGAGACTTCAAGAAATCTGGCACATGCCCAACAAATGATAGAAAAGCTCACAGAGGAAACTGTTCCTCAAGAGAAATATCAAAAGTTATAGCAGCAAGTAAAGAACATCAATGCATCGAATAGCGAGGCCTTCGATAGATGGCGTAGGGCAGAGCAAAAGGTTAAAAAGGTAACCAATAGACTAGACACAGTTATGAGTCAAATGGATACCTTATGTTCTCTATATACTGATGTTCTAGCCTATAGGGCACCTACCAAAAATTATGCTTTGTTTTTTATGGAAAAGGTACTTACAATTAAAAATTAACGTTGTCAAGGCAGGAATGCCTATAGAGTTAAAAACTTTTGATGATTTCATAAACTTCTATAAGCATTATGGGGTGAAAGTCCAGCGATTGCTATTTGAGTTTTATTTGCATAATCTTGTGTTGGCCGGTGAAATGGAAGAAAACCCTAGCCCTTTTGTGGGTGATATCCAACTCCAGGTGTTCATCTCTTTCACTGTTAACCAGATAAAGTGGCTTAAAGCCCATAATACCTTTCAGAGACAGGAGAAAGGGTTAGATCTGTGGGTAAGGGGTGAACCAAGAAACCTATAATGAATGTGGAATAAGCATAGAAGCTTAATGAGAAAGCAGGGTGTGATCCAGACATTGGGACCCATTCACACAGTAGTTGTCCAACAAGGGGTAGAATACTTTAGAGCCATTAAAGACCTTGCCATAGTAGTAGATAAACTCTGATACAATACTTCCAATTGGAATTTTTAGGACTGAGATCCATTCAATTACGAAAACTTTAAGCTAGATGTTGATCACCTGGTTACCTATAGTGACCTCATACTGAGAGAGGGCCCACATTGGTTAGGTTGTAGGTTTCGAAGTCCAATCATCTGGTATCTTGCACCAGGGTATAGAGCCCTATATGAATTTCCTCAAGGCCAGATAGGGCATATTTTTTAAGCTTTAGCTAGAAATCATGGTTTTAGACCACTGCATGAAAATCCTTCAACAGCCTATTCCCTAACTGCCTTGCATGTAAATTACAATGTTTTCATGAGGGCATGAAAAAGGGTAAGCAGGGGGGTCTGTTGAGCACTGGAAAAGTTATGTATTTACCATGTATTTCTTTATATTTTCCTCTGAATCATAACATCTTTACGCTCTAAGATGGCAATATGATTAAAGAATTGTGGTGGAATTAAGGAGATTTGTGATTGATGCAAAATGACTAATTATTATCTTTTTCTATACAGAAAGTGAAGAAAATGGAAAATCACTATTCAGGAGGGAAAGACAAAGCCTAAGTAACTGCTGTCCCTTTGACAGGAAGTTGTATCCAGATGAGGAAATCAAGATCGGAGCGCATGGTATAGGAAAAGGAAGAGAAAATGTGGCATCAGTGCAAAAAGACAAAACGATAAGTTGGAGATCAAAGATATGGTGAATCCCTCAGGATCCTTTGATCCTGAGGGATTGCTACTTCAAGACTTATCTATATTTTTGATACTTCCGCCTGGCCATTATAAAAAGGGACAAAGCTAGTAGCCCAAGGGGGTGGATTTTATTGTCAATTTGTAGAACTTATTGTTGTAAACTTAACTTTGATCATCGACTCTCTTTGAAGAGCGATCATTGTAACTCTGCCATTTATGATTAATATATAACTTCGTTGTTTTTCTGTCTTCTGATCCTGGAGTAACCACAGCAGTGCTTCCCTGGTGGCTAAGGGCCTAGGCCTAGTGGATCACTTGCTTCTTGTATCATTATTTTACGATTACAGTCATGTGTGGTCTGATTTTCTTTACATTCCCTTAACTTGCTTTATTCAGTATTCTTTCATTTCTGAGCATTTACCTGAATTTCTCTATTATATCGAAATCATAATTGGATAGCAAAATTATTATTCACAACCGAAAATGTTATGCTATTCATTTTGAAACCATATTGCATTGTCTAATTCAGATTCTGCTATTTATTTATAGATTGATATTGTTGTTCATTTACAGTTGCAATTCCTATTCATTTAACTACCATCCACGTATAATTGTGACTACTGTTCATTTCACTGTTGATTGCAATTGTCATTCCTTTATACCTATGGTTAATATCCTATATGCTAGAGTAAGATTACTGATTCTATAGTCGCTGCGTGTTTTCACTTAATTAAGTTTGTTGTTCAATTTCTTTAGGTTTACTTAGATTTGTTGTTCCTTGCTTAGATTGATTTTCAATTTCTTTATTAGTTGAAGGTTGCTGCTCAATACATTTCCATTAAATTTGTTGCTTATTTCATTTATGTAGATTAAACTTTTTTGTTCGATATTTCCAGTAGATTTAGTTGTTGTTCTTTTTCTGCTAATCGAATTATTATTTCTAGTATTTGCTTTGGTGTGAATAGAAATATCTACAACTGTAACGAACATTGACTACTACTATCTAAGTTCTTAGATTTGAGATCTTGTCTGTGATTGATTTTCATTTACATCAGTTTACAAAGGAAAGAGTTATCATTTATGCATCCTTGATTGATGATTGTTGTAGTTTCTTGAGTGAATGATTTAGTTACAAAGAATTTAAATTTCTTGGCATTACAATTAGATTTTGTTTCCAGCATTCATTTGCTTTTACCTTTGTAAGCACTATACTGCAAGCATTACTCTTGAACAAGTGACCGCCTAAGACTGAGTACACTCTTGAGATAAAATATCATACCTACATTGATAATTAATGTAGGGTAAATAGGGGTTAAAAGACACCTTTTTATCGCTCAACATGGAGGTCAGCGTAACTACCTATGATACCTTCATTGGTAGGCCTAGGCCGTCATTATCCCAGATTATCTTCAGAAGGTCCCTTACTTCACTTTCTTGTATTTTGGTGTCTGGTCCTCATCACTAGGAGCAGAAATAATTGGAAGTAACTTGATTGGTTGTATCTTTAGGGAATTTATAGTTGATTGCTCTTTACTCCTTGTATATAGTTGGCTTTAGGTATTTTTGTCTAGTCACTTTTGGACTTTAGATTCCGAGTGACTGACATACCACTTTGCCGATCTTGAAAGGATTTTGATCTTTCTTTTGAAGTTGTGGAGTTGTCTCCTCAAGGGAAAGGGTTTTGATTGTGCATCTATCTTCCTTGAAAATTCATTTGTACATTCCCATAAGGGAAGGTTCTGTGAATCAGTTAGATATGGCCAATATTCCTGTCGAAACCAACCAAAGTACCCTCCCAAAAGGGGATCCTTGTGCTTTTCCTTTCTTTGGAAATGTTGGTACTCCCTTGATTGCCACTTTGAATATTCCTAGATTGAATGTTGGACTACCTGTTTGGCTGTGGTCCACTTCGAATATTCCAGATGTTCTTGAATCTTCTCAAATGAATTCTTTATTTCAGGGACATCATATGGGTGTCAATTTTTCATCTTCTTTCAAAGAGAAATCTAGGATTCCTCCTTCTCCTCCTTGTAATAAGAAATCTAAAAAGAGGAGAAAGAGGAAGACGAAGAAGAAGAATAATTATGTCCATTCATCATCAACCTTTGCTAGTCATGTTGAAGATGAGCCTTCAGTCATTACAAGTCATGCTGGGGGCACAAGTCTTGTCACTGCAAGTCATACTATTCATTCATCATTAACCTCTGCAAGTCATGTGAGGGGCACAAGTCTAGTAACTGAAAGTCATACTAGCAATTCATCATCAACCTCTGCTAGTCATGTTGAAGATGAGCCTTCAGCCATTGCAATTCATGCTGGGGGCACAAGTCTAGTCACTACAAGTCATACTAGCAATTCATTGTCAACCTCTACTAGTCATGTTGAAGATAAGCCTTTAGCCGCTGCAAGTCATGCTGGGGTCACAAGTCTAGTCACTGTGAGTGATACTAGAAATTCATAATCAACCTCTGCTATTCATGTTGAAGATGAGCCTTCAGCTACTCCAGGTCATGCTGGGGGCCCAAGTCTAGTCAGTAAGAGTCATACTAGCAATTCATCATCAACCTCTGCTAGTCATGTTGAAGATGAGCCTTCAGCCACTGCAAGTCATGCTGGGGGCACAAGTCTAGTCACTGCAAGTCATACTAGCCATTCATCATCAACCTCTGCAAGTCATGTTGAAGATGAGCCTTTAGCCGCTGTTAGTCATGTTGGGGGCACAAGTCTAGTCACTGCAAGTCATACTAGTAATTCATCATCAACCTCTGCAAGTCATGTTGAAGATGAACTTTCAGCCACTGCAAGTCATGCTAGGGGCATAAGTCTAGTCACTGCAAGTCATACTAGCAAAGAGTCACTGCCCTCTGCAAGTCATGTTCAGGACTCTACACAAACCACTACTAGGCATGTTGGCAGAATGGATGTTGATAAGAAACCTAGGCATAGAAGTTTTAAACCTAAGTTCCCTTGTAAGATATGCAAGAGAGACCATCTTACTCATTTGTGGCCTGGTATTCAAGGGGTACAAAGGATATGGTCCAAGTTTGAAAGTTATTCTAGATCTAATCCGGTTTCTCATCAGTCCCATCAACCCTTGGTTGATAATGTGGTTGAGTCAGTGCAATCTCTGGCTAATTAAACTCCTCTTTTGGGGGGTGAAATGCCTAACAAAAGATTTTGTTTGATTTCTAGTACAGAGTCTTCTGCTATAGGGGGAATTCCTGTTTCTGCAAATGTTCCCCCTCCAAGTTCTAGGCGTGTCCCCTTTGATTGGGATAGTTTTGTCGAGCCTCATCTTCCTTTCGTTGCACCTTTTCAAATAAAGGTTAGAGTTAATTCCACAAACATCTATCGACGTATGGTGGATGAAGGATCCTCTACAAGTATTATATCCTCTTTGACTTGGAAAGATTTGGGTTCCCCAACGTTGTTTACAGCTCAGAGTCAGTTGTTAGCCTATGATAGAAGACCTAGTGAATCTATCGGTGTTCTTCCTCAATTGCAGATTACTTTAGGTGGGAAGACTGTCTTAATCGATATGATGGTGGTTAATACCCCTTTATACTTTAATATGCTACTTGGGCATGATTATGTCTATGATATGAATGTGGTGGTGTCTTCACTCTTTCGAGTGATTTGTTTTCCTCATAAAGGGAATATTGTCACTATTGATTAGCTTACATATGATAATCACCATCCTAATTCAAATTCACTATAGAATACCTCTTGGTTTGTTCCAAGTGTTCGAGTAGACTCTACCCCACCACAGGTGAATTATGTGGCATTGAATCCTCAATGTTCAATCACTTCTGAGAAGGATCCTTTGACCTATTATTCTCTTTCTTGGGACTTGGTCCCTGCAGTTGACCAAGAGATTCTTCCTATAGGGACATGGGACCCCTTAATTGACTCTTTTGATCCTTGTAGTTCTCATGATTTCTCAGAATTTAATTTTCCTTCATAGGAGGAGATCTTTGAAGCCATGGATTTTGACTACCAAAGGAGTCCTTGGCCTAAGCCCTGCAAGGGGTTTGTTCAGGAGAACTATTATGCATAAGCCGCAAGGTTGCATGGTTCCCAGTACCATATTGTATATATAAGGTATGCATTTTCAAGTTCTGTATTCTATAACACAAGATTTTATCTGAAGTTTATATGTGGGATGTATTAACTTCTTGTCTAGTGTTCCTATTTATGTTTGCAGAACTTGGAAGATTTCTCCTTCAGAAATTTTTATGGTTGATCTGTTTTAACAGGTATTAGTTCTCGTAACTAGCATATAGGCTAGGTTTTCCCACCTACATTGTGCACTTATCAGTTTCATTTCCCATTTTTGCCTTAGGATTGACCCCACCAAGTTATGGTGCAGAACCTTCTCATTGCTTAGAAGTATCATGACTTGTGTGGTAGAGCCTACATTATCATGGGTGCCCTAAATAGTACCTTGTTTCCACTTGGCACCCATGTTGATTGTTTGTTCTTAGGCTTGGGAGTCCTCTTTAGTCTCGTCGTGACTTGTGCGTTGAAGACTCATTTCTCTTTGTTGCTTCACTTCGTTCTAGCATTATACCCTAGTGGCTCCTTTGTGTTGAGTTGTACTGTTGCATTGCATTTTTACGATTTGCACCTTTTGGCCTTGAGCTGGCTTCACTTGGACTCGTGTTTAAGCCACTTATTTCACCGTGTCTTTTGGAAAATCAAACCTGCAATCACTTAGCTTCTGCAACTTGACACACCCTTTGATCCATGGAAGGAACATCCCTTTGAGTGTCCTTCACCAGTTTCGCCTCCCTGCATTGAGCATATGATTGTTCCCATCCTAGGAACTAGACCATCTATTTCACTGACACTCATTCTTTCCACTATACTATAACATTCTTTTATTCTTTTTCCATCTTAAAGAAAAAGACAAATATATATATATTCTAAAAAAGAGCGGGAACGAGACAACATTTCCATATATTGTTGGCAACTAGAGTTAGTTGTGTCGCCCTTGAACAAATCTACTCTCCCTCATTTTGGGTTGGATTTAGTTTGATTTAGGTACGCCTTAACCTTGTTATTGAGTCAGTTCTCTTTTGATTGGTTATCTCCTCCAATTATATGGAGAGTTCATTCGTGCCTCTTGCATGATGAACTTATACAGAGTTATTGTATGCTGCCACATAGTCATCATTGAATCGTGCTTTTGTTCAAGGGAAGTAAGCTTAAGTCGGCCTTTTTGCGGTGTCTCTTGACCTACTTTTCAGTCAGCCATCCCTGGTTGTGAGTGTCATGTTTGTCATCACATCAGTTATATTGGCCCTTTGCTCATGCCAGTTTGAGAAGGTCTCCATTGAATTCTTGATGGCGGGTCTTGTCCTTATCGACAGTGACATATTTCTCTGAGGGTAGGCATAGAGCTGCACATTGGCCATATTTTCATTATATATAGGTAACCTTGTGCTCAGCATCGATCAATATCATGAATCTTTGAATGATTGGTTTCCCTTGTGTTCGACATTATCTTTTATTATCACACATTAGGATTCGTGCAGTGCCTTGGTTTCCATTTGACCCTATTGGTGGATTCCTCACCTCTGTGTCATCTTTCATTATCGGTTGGTTCAGAGGGTTTCTACCATGCACTAACTACATCTTGTGTACGCTAGAAACATGCTTCGGTCGGGTTACTACATATTTCTCGTCTGATTCCTTCCACATTATTGGCCTATGGGTTACACTAGCGCTAGATTGATGAAGGATGCCTTAATGCCTTCCTTCTAGTGGATCTTTTCCTATAGACTATAACTCATTGCTTTGGGGCAAAGATCTAGAGTCCATTTGGTAGTACCTTGGGGTTTGCAGTCATCGGTGGCAAAAACTTCACTATCAATAGTGGGATACCATCATTGTCCCTTGATTGATAGATTCTTCTAGATGTTCGACCTTAGCTCATTCATTCGCACTTGTTAGATTTTATTGGGTACCTTGACTCTCATTATCATTATCGATGAGTAGTCTTGCATTTGTTAATGGTATACATCAATCACTGGTAATCAAATGATTTCTCATATGGTTGACTTCAGATCATTTATTCCCATTGTGTAGAAATGTACCACGGAGGTCGGTGAAGACCTCAAGTTGTATCAACATTATTTGGTTCACTTATTAGTTGCTCATGTTGCTGCTAGTTGACACCATCCACATTATATGTTGTAGTCCTTCACAACGTCATCTTATATGTTGGCATCCGAGTTGCGATGTAGTATCATCTTATTCCATCATGTTCATTTAGCACTGTTGGGATCAGTTTTTGACATCAGTGATCAGATTCATCCTTCATCTTCATTGATCATCTTCTTATATATGTGATGTTCATACATGTACTTGTCCAATCACGATTAGATGAACCATTATGTACTTTCATTATTTTATACTTCTATACATAGTAGATCTGCTTCTACTTGATATATGGATATGCTTTACTTTCTCTGAGCATGGGTATGCCCGCCTCAGACAACTGTTTCTTTATGATATTCTTTTTTATGGCTTGGCAGGTTGAAATCTGGTGAAGTCCTTCTCAGTTTTTGACAAGTTTACTTTCCATATACTTAATACATTTCGGCCATCATATATACCTGCTGACCTCATATATTAAGGGGCATCTCTTATAGCTCCAAATATCACCCTTGGTATTTGTGATGCTTGGTTTATGGCCTAGGGCAACCTCTCCTTCCAGAATTGGTCCAAATATTTTAAAAACATTGTTTTACTCCCTGTACGCTACTTTGCCCTGTGAGAAAAGCGTGTACGTGTAGGTTAGTCAATACCAAACCCATGTATATGTGTTAAAACACTTAAAAAAATTAAATTTCCTTAACTATGGGTGGAGTTCATAGGTTTTACCTATTGATTACCTCCTAGTGCCTGCGGCCCAACTGTTCCCAACTATTTCCCAACTAAAAAACTAATTGGGAGAAGCATAAATAGACTTCTATGGGAAGATCTTAAGGAGGAGAGAAGAGATAGAATTACTATACTAAGATTATACCCTAACCAAGTTGAAGTATTCCTGTGCTTCAAGCACTTCCCCAAGTTTAGGAAACCCTTGTTTCCTTGAGTGTTGATATTCTCCCACTTGCTTGAGATATCATGGTATTGGTTGTGGAAGGAGGTTGTTGAAGACTAGGACTGGACGGACCTAGAGGACAGTTCTGCTTGGAGCCGAAAGAAGAAGACTCAGGTGAAATCTTTCCATGTTTATTATAGTTTTCTACAATAAAATGAAACGTTGTCTTGTTCCTAAGATTGACCTTGTTTATGCATCAGATGTTGTTGTAACTCATGTATGAATGTCATTTTGATATATAACTAATCATCTTACTTATATTATATAAAGTTGATTTCATTAAAATTCTTTATCTATATGTTGCTATGTATGTTCAGAATGGTTGATTTGCAGATTCGAAGATGATTAGGAGTTGCAGAGGATCTGAACCCTACTGGAACTACCCAAATGAAGTACATCCGGGTATGTTCATCCATACATATTTTGTTTATTTAAGAATGTTGCCTAAGTTGTATGCATGTTTCTTGCTGTACATTAGTCTTGCTCTGTTGGGGTTCTGACCCAAAGCCCTAGGGTACTTATTCCTATAACCCTGTTTAGTGGGAGATCTGTGGGATCAATTGTAGTATACCCTGCTCAATGGGAGATCCGTGGGATCAATTCTAGAGGTGAGAGAAGATGACGAGCAATGGAAAGATAGAGATTGAGAAATTTAATGGTCATATTTTTGAGTTGTGGAAACTAAAGATGGAGGATCTATTGTTGGATAAAGATGAGTGGATCGCGGTAGATCCGGGTACTAAACCAACAGGAGTGTCTGATGAATAATGGAAGAAGTTGGATTAGAAGGCAAAGACTACAATATCATTGTGTGTCTTAGATTCAGTATTGCTGAATGTATCAAGGGAAGATACAGTGAAGGATTTGTGGGACAAGTCAGGGACTTTGTACCAATCTAAGTCTCTGGTGAATAAACTATTCCCACAGAAAAATTTGTATAACCTAAGGGTGAAAGATGGAGTCTCGATGACAGAGCATCTGAACAAATTTAAGACTATGGTAAGTCAATTATTTTCTATTGATATGAAAATTTCAGATGAAGATAAGTGCATCAGTTTGTTGTGTTCTCTACCAGATTCGTGGGATAGTGTGGTTATTGCAATATTAGCAATGCAACTACTTTCCAGTTTGATGAAATAGTCTCATCCTTGCTGACGAAGGAGATGAGACAGAAAAATATGAAGAGCCAGAATGGTGATTCCTTGTCTATACGAGGACGATCCCAAAAAAAAAAAAGTCATCAAGTGGGAGATCTAAATCTAGAGGGAGATCTAAATCTCCAGGAACACCTGTAAAGGTGGTGTGCTGGAAATGCATAAAGGAAGGGCACTACAAAAGGGACTGTAAATCTAAAACTCCTAACAAAGGAAAGGGATCTGATGATGCTCTTCTGCAAAGGCAAAAACCACCTCAGATGTATTTGGGGATGTGTACTTGGCTTCTTCAAGTACACATGTAGATCAAGAGGCATGGTTGATTGACTCGGGCGCATCCTTTCACTTCACTCCCCATAGAGAGTGGTTCTATGAGTATGAGAAATATGATAGTGGTGATGTCTTCTTGGGGGATGACAGGAACACTAGAATCATTGGTCACAGAAAAGTAAAGTTGAATTTGCAAGGTGGAATGATTAGAACGCTTCTTCTTGTTTTGCATATTCCCGCATTAGCCAAAAATCTGATTTCTGTAAGCAAGCTGGATGATGTAGGTGTAAAAATAGTGTTCGAGAAAGATACCTTCAAGATGGTTCTGGGAGCACTGTTATTGATATGGGGAGTTTGTATTGGAACTCTACAAGCTACAAGGTAGCATTGCTATTAATGGGTGCAACATTTCTATGCTTCCTGAAAGTGGAACAAAAAATCTAATGGTCTCTCGAGAAAATACCATGTTATGGCATCAAAGGCTTAGACATATTGGAGAGAAGGGCCTTCGAATACTTCATGGTAAAGGTATGGTAGAAGGTATGACTAATATCTCTTTGGATTTTGATTTCTATGAAAATTGTTTATATGGGAAGCAGAATTGGGTGAGTTTCCCCTCTGGTGGTAAGAGGGAGAAACAAATATTAGAGCTTGTGCACAATGATGTGTTTGGACATGTGAAGGTTCCATCACTGGGTAAGTTTGTGTACTATGTATCATTTATAGATGACTTCTCAAGGAATACATGGATATATTTCCTCAAGAAGAAACCTGAAGTCTTTGACAATTTTAAAGAATTTAAGGTTCTGGTGGAAAACCAGACAGAGAAGAAGATAAAGGTGTTGAGGATAGATAACGGTGGAGAGTTTTGCAGTAAGGAATTTGAAGAATTCTATAAGAAGTTTGGTATATCATGGCAGAAGACTACTCCATGTACACCTGATCAAAATGGAGTTGCAGAAAGAATGAAAAAGGCATTGATGGAAAGAACAAGAAGCATGCTCGCCAAGAGTCTCATTCTTCCAGTGCACATGATTTAGTAGACGATGAGAAAATACTAGAAAAATTTGCACCTAATGGTATAAACATCAATGATTTTTTGTTGAGTTATAATTTTCATGATTTAGATTTTGATCATACTGAAGTGGTTAGTGAAGATGAGAATGATATTAAGGTTGTTAGATCTCATATTTCTATACTAATAGTTGAATGCAAGCATCAAGAAAAACTACTACATATATTTGATGATAAGGAGGTCAATCTCAAGGAAGAAGTATGAGCTTAAAATTTAAAATGACGTAATTTTAAAGAGTAGAGGATGGAATGAAGAAACAATATCAAGAAAGGGTAGAAGAATGTGAGAAATTAGAAGTTGAAATTGTTTATTTAAGAAAGAATTGAAAGTTGGAGAAGAGTAAAGTTCCCTTAGATAACTTGCTTGAGATCCAAAGATAGCCATTGGATAAAATTGGTCTTGGATTTCAAAAGAGTGAATCTAATTTGCATGGAAGTGATAACACTAAAGAAGAACCCAAGAAACAATTGTAGTGACTAGAACCACCCTCCAAAATTTTGGCTTGCACCAATTTCGAAGCCTCCCTTAAGAGTTTCACTTGATGATTGCACACACTCGATTCAATCCGTGAGCTCATGTGAGTCTTTGCATCCACCTTTCTTGTTCATTTCATTCAAGTTTCTCCACCCTGGTGTCTAAGTCATGCTTGTGACCATGTTCTAGTTATGCTCAAAGTCTTCGTTGCATATGTGCTTTTTGTGTTCGCTCTGTAAGCATTTGTTGCACTCACACATGAAGTCACATTCACTGTCACGCAAATGTCATCTCGATCAATGAACAATCAATCACAAGTGTTACGGTTGTCACTTGCACCGTCGTTCAATCATGTTGAACCTGTGTGTCTGGATGGTTTGAGTCATTTTGTTGCCGAGTCATGTCATTGTGTGTTTGTATGATCACCCATGCATCTTTCAATCATTCACACACTTAGTCATTTTTGCTGAAGTTCTGATGACCAGACTCTCCTCTCATATCCAGACGATCACCCCGTCATCGACTGTCAACCAGAACAATGCAGAAGCACCAAGCTAGTCTTTTCAAGCTGTATTGCCTGCAATAAATTCAATCAACTCTCGTGCTAGCCACCTGGACAGTCGGACCCAATAGCCACCTCAGGGCTGACTCCCATTAAATATTGCACAGAGGCCACTCACCTTACTCATTCATCTGACTGAGGAAATTGTGTAGTCACGTTGGAGAGACACCAAGTGTGTGTCCCTATCTCCCTTAGAAAATTGTGAGGTTTTCCGAGTCATTCATCTCGATAATGAACCGACTGATCATCTCAGAATTTACACAACTTTCATGAGAAGGCCTTCTACTTCCCAACAATTCACTCAGCTCAAAAATTGCGTAGAGGAGATCAGAAAGCTGACCTCCCAACCTTAGTGCAGTTTCCTCTACTAGCAGCTCCTAGCATCACACTCCCAGTTCCCTCCAGGAGTTGCATAGTTTCTGCTGCCAATGACTGAGCAACCAACTACCAGTTCCCTTTGGGAATTACACAGTTTTGGTTGCAAGTAACCCTAGTAGACAACTTCGATTTCCCTCTGGGAATTGTGCTCTTTTGGTTGTGAGTGACCCCAGCAGCTAACTTCCAGTTCCCTCAGAATTTCACAGTCTTGGTTGCAAATGTCTCAAGAAGTTCCTCCCAAAAACTGTGTAATCCCTGCCTACTGATCCTCCTTACAGCCTGACCTATTCCTCCGAAAGATTGTGCATATTTTTCCTTCCAGCCCTTGTTGCCTGCTCATTCCAGAAACTATGTAGATCTTACCTACGTTTCCCTCCTGCAACCCAGACAGTCCCTCCCAAAATTTTCACAATTTTTCCTTCTAGCCGAGCCAGACCTCGTAGATAGTCTCTGTCAACTTGGATTGTCCATCTCGGTCACTCAATGACCCTTGCATAATTTTCATCTGTAGTGCCCGAAGCCATCATCCTGCTTCACAACCTTGTTGCCTCTCTCAGTCACCTACATCTGAAATGATAATGTGTTATGGTAGACTAGGAGGTTTTTGATTTGATGTCACCTCATCATGAGTGGCTGCATGTATAGGTACGCCAAAAAACATGGCAAGATGACGAATGGCATGAATGAAGGGAGCACATGCATAAGGATAGGTTCACTAACACATGAATAAATAATGCATGCAAAGAGATGTGCTCACCAACATATGAACAGACGAATGTGCACCTTTTCAAACATATGAGTCTTTCAAGCCTTCCAACATGCAAGCAAGGAGCAACATGGAAAAGCTTCATCAAGTGAACCAAAGACCATCGAAGACTCTGTGCACTTCACCATGCAGAGGTGAACTTGTGATACACAATGAAGACACCCATCACCTAGCAACACTATAGCTCGACATGCATTCCAGCAGTAGCACGAATATCAGTAGCGCCATGTTAAGTCATGTCATGAGTCATGTCACCCACATATCTACTATGGGCTATGTTGTCAATCAATGTGATGTAACATGGAAGTCCAAGAGACCCACTTGTTGAACATAGAGTCATGTAAGTAAAAAATTCATGGAAGTCAAATGGTCATGACAGTAGTTGAAAAGCCACAACAGTTAGTTTCACCCTTGGCTATAAATACCCCCTCATTTTGTACATGCAAGAGAATTTTCACCTCAACTCCTCCCACATAGCCAAGAGAGTCTGTAATCTTTTCTTTGAGGAGTAAGTAGTGGCTCCAATGCCCCGCAATTAGGGTTAGTTATGTATGGTGTAACGATGTGTCTTGGAACTTTCGCTTAATTTAGAAGCCCGCTAACAAGCTAGAACGCGTTCACACATGTATTGTAATCATTGTAATAATAATCTTTAACACTTGTGATGCATGTTGATTTAACCCACGTTCTACATATGAACTATTTCACTTGTTGTAATACATAATCTATTAATCGAAATGTGTTGTATATGTTGTTAACATTGTCTCTCCCATGTAGACTACTGTCTCGGACACCAGATAGACCTTTCACACAAAACTTGTTGTAACAAAAACTGCACTCATTCGAACTCATCTATTGAGTTTTATACATTTTATCTTACTTTTTATGTTGTGACTGCTGCATTCATGTGGATTTCTCCTCTGGAAGTTGTGCATGTCCTATTGTGTTGTGTGTTCCTAGCCAAGTTGGGATTTCATCCCAACCAACTTGGGACTCACTCCTACCCTCCCCCTCTACAATGAAAGAACCATTGACACAAGTAACACTTACACTCACTAGGCACACAATCCTCACTTCTCAAAGACAAAGCAGACCACTCTCTTATATTAACAAGAAAGAGTTAAGGAAAATCCTTAAGACAATGGCAACCAAGCCATCATACCAGATAGGACTCCCACTCCAAATAGTGTGAGGTCTAATTGGGACTTCATACTCAGGTGATCCACTGAACATTGGCAGATCCAACACCGTCAACATTTTTGGTGCTAGAAGGGGGGACGCTAGTTGTACATGGATGAAATTCCCCTCACACTCATTCATCAAAGATTTGGTTAAGGTAATAACTCGCACTCAATCTCACCTACACGTGACTCTATAGTTGGTTACTTCTCACCTCCTAGAATTGAACACGAGATTTTATATCAACACCTTCGCTCTGTCTGTCCCATTACTTGCTAGTTCACATAAGCAGTCGTAATGATCCTAGGCATACAACATCTTCCACACACATTTAGGAAGCCAAAAGCCACTCCTATAGGAGTTGTCGTATCATCAGTGGAAGAAGTAGTCCTTGCCACACTTGAAGGTCTAGAAGAAGCCATTGAAGATGGAGAGGAACCTCTAATCTTCCAACAAGGTGAACAAGGCACTCTTGTGATCTTGGGATTACTCTGGTATAGGGGGTGGAGGGGAAGGCAGCAGAGGAGGTGGAGGTGGAGACAAACCAATAGACTCAAAGCCGAAACCATCAGACTCTGAAGGAGAGTAAGAGGATGATGAAGAAGAAGAGATGGCTAACCAAAATCTTAAATGGATGACTCAGGGATCATTGGCTCTCCTGGTTGTTTTGCACAAGATGTCGAAGCAAGCAGAGAGAAATAACATCAAGTTCAACCCTAGAATCATAGTGAAGGTAGAAGATAACCTAGACAAATTCTACCTACAACTGCAGACCCTTGAGGTACATTATGATGATGTAGCATGTAGATTGTTCCCATCTATGTTGGATAGTCACGTAGCTGCTTGGTATCACAGTCTTCCACCCAACTCAATACAAAACTGGGGTGCTTTCAAATGTATGTTCCTTAAAAATTTTGTTGATGAAAATACCCCAACCATGCTACTCAAAGAATTGGGAAGCCTCAAGATGGAGGGAAAAGAGAAAGTGAAAGACTTCAATCATGGGTTTACATGTATTTAAGAAAGTTTACAGCAGACACTAAACCTCACGACTCCATCATCGTTCACTATTACACATCTGCACTGCCAACCAGCATTGAGTAGTTGGTCAAGTGAGCTATGAAACCAATACTCTTGGAATGTTGCAAAGAGGCTATTGTTGTTGAAAAGGACTTACACACAATCAGAGTCATCAAGGATGACAAATAAATGAAGGACTCCAAGGATGCTAGCAAGAAGCCCCAAGAAATGATGAGCAAGGGTAGAGATAGGGAAGCAACTAATATCGAGAACCTCACTCGCCTTGTCAAGAACTTGACCATGGAAATGTCCGAGATCAAGCAATAGAAAATGGACACATCTGAAAGCAGTCATCTACCTAGACAGAGATAGGAAAATAGTTCATCAACTAGCTCATCAAGCAATAACTAGTTCACTTCAAAAACTACGCAGAAGCTTGTGTTCCAACTCGAACAGTGCATAGATCCTAAGTTTTGTTCCTTAGATGAAGAGTATCACCCCGAGAACTCTTTTTCAGATTGGAAGTGAGTCGTTAGCTCTCTCTGCAGTCATATGCTTAGTGGGGAAAATAATATGCAGGAGAAGCTGGAAGACATTGACGATGGCGAAGAGGTTGCACTTGATGAAACATCAAGTACAGGGCATGTGGTGAATGCATATCAGTGCTTTCAAGTAATGCCAAAGGCACACACCGAGAAGCAACCCCAAAAGAAAAATGATTGTTACAACATTAGGAGTAAAGGGCTCCCACTACACTTGGGGAAATGCAAGAGAAGGTGAGTCTGCTGATAAATATTGCCAATCCACCGAATGCCCCAAGGAAAAAAACACAAAGCAAGTCTTGGAAGATAGAAACAGATAAAACTACATCCGTGAGAAGAAAGTTGCAAAACACCCTGTTAGACAACATGGACATTTGTTCCGCCTCAGACACCTCGATAAGTCTACCACCTCTGGACTACAACATTGTTGAAGATATGAAGAAAACTTGAGCAAACATCAGTTTGTTCAAGTTAGCTAAGGTCCAAAGTCAGCAAGATATCCTACTGTGTGCAATGGGATAGACAACAATGGACAATGCAGCCTCCACCAGCATGGGAGCAAGCACACTTCCTGGGTCACATTCCACTAAGCTCAATACACTCTAGATGGGAGAAGTAAACTTAGATTGCCCCCCATTCCTACTTTCATTTGAATTTTTCAACTACAATGTTCACAACTGCTTGGTTGATTCTAGCACGGCAGCCAACATCATGTCGCTCTCCATTGCCAAGAAGGTCAATGCACAAAGGAGAAAAACATCTACGAGAATCATCCAACTTGATTGAACATTAGTACCAGCCATTGGTGAACTGTGAGATGTGATCATCCGACTATCTCATGATAGTCGAGTACACCAATTTATCAACATAGTTGTTTTGGACATACTGGAAGCATATGGCTTACTACTCAACAAAGATTGGTCCCAAAAGCTAGATGGATGTTTTGCTATAAGGGAAAATGTAACCAAATCTAAGTGTTATCCGAGAGGTATATGAAACACAATTTCAATCCCCTTAATAGCGAGAATGAACCATTAGCCTTCGCAGAACTCATGTTTGGAAACTGCCTCCTGGAAACAAAATTGGAGTGTTATCCTGCACGTCCAACTCCAACCTCATCAGACACACAGTTGGGACCCCTTCCTTGCCCAACTAATGGTAATGAAACTTGTACAGTTTATTTTTCCAATAGTAGCAGTAGTAGTAGAAACAATAGTAGCAGTAGTAATAGCATTCCAAATGGTCCATGTATAGATGATATGTGGGCCATGAGTCTTGACGAATTAGAAACACATGATGGCTCAAGGACTGAGTGTATCTCAGTCATCCAAAACTATAGAAAATCCATGATTTTGAGCTATATGAAGTTCATATGCACAAGCAATGATGTTGAATATGAATTTATCATACTGAACATTCAAAGGACCACTGTTATGAATGAAAAAGCATCATGGGAACCTATCATGATCCAAAGATGGCTAATCTTGGTGCAAGCTAAACATTGCAGCATGAACAAATCTTTGACCGCTTGACCAAACACTACCGAGATGAGTCTGCAAGGGTTGATGATGACCTGAGTAGACACTACATGCAAGAAATCCAACATGAGATTCTAGGTAAAGGAGGAGACAGGCCATTGCAGTGAAGACCAGGTAACACATACATGTTGTTTGAAATCCTTTTATAGAAAGAATTGAAAAACATTTTGGGTGATTGGACTACTTGCAAATTTCGTCATCATACTTGGTTTTCTTGTTTAAACCCCGCATGTAAGAAATCCAAGAAAATCACTTATGCATTGGCTTCATAAACTTTAACCCTTCTTGTAATAAAAACAACTACCCTGTGCCATCATCTGAGCCCATGTTGCATGCAGTACCTGAAAAAATGGTGTTGTCTTCACTTGAAGGTCTTTTGGAATGCCATTAGGTTCTAGTAGTGGAGCACATTGGACATGCACTGGTCTACGAGTAGCGTGGCCCACACACATATCAATTGTAATCACTTTATGGGAGGATTGAAAACATTCCTATCAATGGCCAAGATCTCAAGCATTATTTTTAGTAGGTTGGGCCACAACCATGCCATGTACATAGTCTTCTTTCTGCTCATTATTCTCATCATGTTTTCTTTGCTTATTATCTTTGTTTGTGCTTTGTTTGGTTCTAGTTACTATTTTTGTCCATGTTCATTTTGTTTGTGTGATATATTACTATTTTTGTTGCCAGAAATAAGTGCTACCAACTATTACGTTATGGCTTTTGAATAGATTATGTAGGTGAAATTTGAAGAGACTTGTGACAATGCAGCACTTGGCTAGTCTTGTGCCTGTCTTCTCTATGCTTGGTTATAACCTTCAGCCGATGAAGTCTTGATTGAAAATACGAACCGTCTTCAAGGGAAATTTCGGTCCAACCATGAACCTGTTTCCACAATGGGAAGTCCCACACCTGCACTCAGCCTTCTGCTCTATGTGTTCAAGCTCATTTGACTAGTAGAAATGGAGAAGGGGAAAATCTAAAGCAGCAAACTTATGTCAAAGATCTTACATGCTTCTCTGAAGGAAAATCCTCTTCTCCTCTCAATAATTCAAGATCTCTCTTCTACCCCAAAAATAAATAAGTGCCTATGCACAGTCCTCTTGAAAAATACAAAGGCAAAAGAAGAGAAAGTCTTCCTACACAAAGAAGTAAACCATGCAACTCCACCGAGGTACTGACCAAGCTCGCTGGCAATGGAGAAATGTGTATGTTCCTGCATGAATCTGTCGGGGTACTGTCCAGGTCTGCTAGTAGCGAAGCAACGACAGAGATGAAAACTTATATTAAGAAAATCTTCAACTTGCAAGCTAAACTACCCTTCCTGAATTCGAAGCGCTGAGATCAAGCTGAACTTTTGATTGTGTTTATGTGAGTTGGCAAGGGTAAATCATGTATGTCCATGGGGTAAGTGATGAAGTTGAATTAAACTACACAGTGATTCAATACTACTCAAAATACCAACTCCCTGTGCTACCATTGAACCGAAAAAAAGAAGCTGGAGTTCTACCAATGTGTCACCAAGTGTTGTAGTGGCTACAACAACCCTCCAAAACTTTTTCCTGCACCAATTTCAAAGCCTCCCTTGAGAGTT
Source organism: Pinus tabuliformis (assembly GCA_031772625.1). Taxonomy (NCBI): domain Eukaryota; kingdom Viridiplantae; phylum Streptophyta; class Pinopsida; order Pinales; family Pinaceae; genus Pinus; species Pinus tabuliformis. The sequence continues at coordinate 98,322,608 of CM062820.1, forward strand.
TCACTTGATCACTACGCAAACTTGGGTTCACTCTGTGAGCTCGTGTGAGTCATTAAATATTCCTTCCTTGTTCATTTCATTTAATTTTCTGCACGCTGGTATCTAAGTCATGCTTGCGACCATGTTCTGGTTATGCTCAAAGTCTTCACTTCATAGGTGCCTGTTGTGTTTACTATGTAAGCATCTGTCACACTCATACATGGAGTCACATTCATTGTTGTGCAAGTGTCATCTAGATCAATGAATGGTCAATCACGAGTGTTGCACTTGTCACTTGCACTATTGGTCAATCATGTTGAACATGTTGTCTGGATGGTTTGAGTTGTTTCGTCATCGAGTCATGTTAGTGTGTGTTTGTATGATCACCTATGCATATTTTGGTCGTTCACAAACTTAGTCATTTTTGTTGAAGTTCTAACAACTAGAATCTCCTCTGAAAGTTGTACCATCACCCCACCATTGACTCGTTCGTCTGTCAACCAGAGCAACACAAAAGCACCAAGCTAGTTTTTTCAAGTTGCGCTGCCTACAAGAAATTCAATCAACTCTCATGATAGCCACCCAGATAGTTGGACTCAGAAGTCACCTCGGGGCTAACTCCGCTAAAAAATTATGGAGGGGCCATTGACCTTACTCGCTCATCTAACTAAGGAGATTGCGCAGACAGATCGGACAAACACCAAGTGCTCGTCCTTGTCTCCCTCAAAAAATTGTGCAGTTTTCGTAGTCATTCATCCCGACAGTCAACCGACTGCTCATCTTAGAATTTGCGCAATTTCCATGAGCAATCCTTTCACTACCCAATAGTCTACTCATCTCATAAATTTTGTAGATATGATTAGCAAGATGGCCTCCTTGCTTAAGTGCAGTTTCCCCTGCCAACAACAGACTTCCAGTTCCCTCTAGGAATTGCGCAATTTTTTCTACCAGTGACTGAGCAACCAAATGCCAGTTCCCTCTGGGAATTGCGTGGCTTTTACTGTCAGTGACCCTAGCAGCCAACTACCAGTTCCCTTTGGGAATTTCAATCTTTTAGCTGTGAGTGACCCCAACAGCAAACTGCGAGTTCCCTCTGGAAATTACGCAGTTTTGGGTGCTAGTCTCCCGGGAAATTCCTCTAGAAAGCTATGCAATACCTGCCTACTGAACCTCCTTATAGCTCAACCTATTCCTCTAGAAAATTGTGAAATTTTTTTCCTTCCAGGCCTTGCTACCCGCTCGTTCCAAAAACTACGCAGATCTTACCTACCTTGCCTTCCTGTAGCCCAGACTGTTCGTCCCAAAATTTGAGCAATTTTTCCTTCCATCCAGGCCAGACCTTGTAGACAGTCATTGTCACTTTGGACTATCCATCTCGATCACTTAGTGCCTGGAGCCATTATCTTGCTTAACAAACTTGCTGCCTCTAATGGTCACCTACATCTGAAATGATCATGTGGTATCATAGACTAGGATGTTTTGGATTTGATGTCATCTCGTCATGAGTGACTGTAGGTACAGGTACACCAAAAAACATGGAAATACGATGAATGGGATGAACAAAGGGAGCACATGTAGAAGGAGAGGTTCACCAACAAATGAACAAACGATGCATGTGAAGAGATGTGCTCACCAATGAAAGAACGAACGAATGTGCAAGTTAGCGAATAGATGAGCCTGTCAAACCTTACAACATGCAAGAAAGGAGAAGCATTCCAAAGCTTCATCAAGGGAACCAAAGACCATAAAGACTCCATGAACTTCGTCGTCTGGAGGTGAAGTTGTGATACACCATGAAGACATCCATCACCCAATAGCACTATAGCTCGATATGCATTCCAGCAGCAAGACGGATGTACCAGCACTGCCATGTCGAGTCATGTAATGAGTCATGTCACCCACATCTCTACTATGGGCTATGTTGTCAATCAATGCGATGTAATGTGTAAGTCCAAGAGACCCACTTGTTGAACATAGAGTCATGTAAGTTGAAAATTCATGGAAGTCAAATGTTCATGAGGGTAGTTGAATAGCCACAAGGGTTAGTTTCACCCTTGCCTATAAATACTCCATCATTTGTACATGCAAGGGAATTTTCACCTCAGCTCCTCCCACATAGCCAAGAGAGTCTATAATCATTTTTTTTAGGATTAAATAGTGGCCCCAACTCCCCACACTTAGGGTTATCGATGTATGGTGTAATGATGTGTATTGTAACTTTCACTTAATTCAAAAGCCTGCTAATAGGCCAGCACATTTTCACACATGTATTGTAATTATTGTAAGACTAATATTTAACACTTGTGATGCATGTTACTTTAACCTGTGTTCTGCATCTGAATTGTTTCACTTGTTGTAATACATAATCTATTAGTGGAAATGTGTTGTATATGCTGTTAACCTTGTCTCACTTGTGTAGACTACTCTCCTGGACACCAGACAAATTTTTCACATAAAACTTGTAGTAACAACCATTGCACTCGTTTGGACTCATCCATTGAGTGTTTTACATGTTATCTTACCTTGTGTGTTGTGACTGACGCATCCGTGTGGACTTCTCCTCTGGAAGCTCGACATGTCCTATTGTGTTGTGTGTTCCTATTCAAGTTGGGACTTCATCCCAATCAACTTGGGACTCACTCCCACCCTCTCCCTCTACAGTGAAGGAACCATTGACACAAGTAGCACTTACACTCACCAGGCACATGAACCTCACTTCTCGAAGAGAAAGGAAAACACTCTGCTGTGCTAATAAGGAAGAGTTGAGGCAAATCCTTAAGACAATGGCAATTGGTCCATCATATCAGATGGGACTCCTACACCAAAATACGTGAGGTCTAATTGGGACTTCATACCGGGGTGATTCCCTGAATGTTGGTGGGTCCAGCACCATCAACTGAAACATGTAGCAAAAAAAACTAGTAGAAAAAGTGAGATCCAAGAAAATAAGAAGCAGATCTAGGAGTTGATTAAGCAATGAAAGAACCAAAAGAAACCAAAACCCACAGTCGATTAAGTAGCATAACCAACAACAGAGAATAAAATCTCAAGGATCTCCTACATTTAGAATATCATTTTCTCCTAGACATGATCATGGAAGCTCCACTAAATTTCAAAGGAAACAAATCCCTTTCATTCCTTTCATGCATGACATATAATGTTATAGTTGTCACAAGTTTGGGCATGTTGCAGAAAATTGTTGGAGCAGATCATATAGACCACATCAATAGAGATTCTAGCAATATGAGCAGCCAAGGAGATTTGTATTAAGCTATAATCATGATTTTTATGGTTATTGTTACTCATGTCACCTATTTGGCCATAAGGCACCTGATTACAGGCCTTACCAATGGAGGAGAAGCACACTTGATGCACGGTTTAGATTAGGCATGAATAATAGAATATTTAATCTTCTTAGCCATGTGGAGTGCTATATTTTCCATACATTTGGCCATATGGCAAGAGATTGTTTGTTTCCCCATTACTCAAGGAAAAATCATCAAAAGTAGCAAAAACCAAGAGGATCTAGCACAAAGAAAGTGAAGCAAGAAAAGAAGCAAGAGAAGGAAGAGAAGAAGAAGTTGATCAAAGAGGAGAAGAAGTAGCCCAAAACTGTGTGGAGAAAGAAGGAGCAATAACTCTTCATCTAGTGAAGATCATTGCCTCCTGTAGTCCATGATTATTGATGCATATGTATAGAGGACTGTAGATCGTGAGAGGTGTATAACCTCAGGGGGATCATATGATGAAGCTTGAAGTAGCATTGATGAGTTCATTTCAACCTCCATGCACTTTTAGGTTGACAGGATCATCCTGTCTTCTTGGAGCTATATTGAGCTCAAGGGGAGCTATGCATGGTGTGATACTTGCCTAGATTTCTTGACACTTTATCATTATTTTCACTCTGTCTTTTGTGGAATATTTACATATTTATTCATCAGTGAAAATGAGCACATTTTTCGTTCATGTATATGTTTTTGGTTTCCACTAACAATTGGTTCAAAAGATGTGCAACCATGTATAGATTCTGATCATCATTTTAGGATGTATTGAGATGACCTGTGACATGCACCAACCATGTATGAGTTTTTGTATACTATTTACTATAACCAATTATTTACTATTGTTTCATCCTTATGTATTGGTTGAGAGTCTACTCAACAATATGTTGAGTCATCATGGTGATAGGCATCTTATGGAGGAGTCTTATTCTAACCACATGTATGGGCTAATGATGATGTAATAATCATGATGTAGTAGGTATTTGAGTCAATAGTCCATAGGAGATTATTATAGCAGCCATGTATTTCATTGAAAATCTTGTATGATTCTCATGGAGCCATGTAGTTATGTTGTACTATCATTTGTTCATATAGCCACGAGTAATGAGGTCATGTTATGGTCATATGATAGTATTTATTAGGTCTTGTATCATTGCTACAACCATGAATTTATCATGTATATGTCACTTAAGTCATGGTCATGGGGAGTCTCAGTCCATATGGTGCTTCTGTTTGTCAAAGGAAGCATTGTGTGCAGTAGAAGTGGTCATTCCAGTCCAACATTTGGTATCTCTAAAGCTTGGATATGGCACGTGTTTAGGGGGAGCACTATTTTCTCTTATCACTATTGGCATCATGGTCTGCTTGGATGTGTTCATGCTATGCCTCATACTATGCTATGATAGTGGGGTTCCTGGTCTCATGTAATGAGATGTTATGGTAGTTGTTTTTATGTAGTCATGGGGGCGATTGTGTGTGTGGTTTCCTCATATGATGTTGCTATATGAAGGAGTGATGTATTGATGATCATGTGCATGCCGATGCTTACTTGATGATATTCATAGTTGTTATTATGATTTGTCTTGCATATGTTGATTATGGTTGCCTTACGTTGGCATGATGTTGCTTGTTGCTAATATTTGTTGGATGGTATTATGCTTTGAATGTTGATTGGATATATATGCTTCTTATTCTTTATATGGAGACATGGATGATCATAGATTGCATTATATTTCAGCCATGTAGAGATGTATGCTCTAGTATGTACTTCAGTTCTTGCTACCTATTCATATGGAGTTGACCCTTTTCCATTAATGTCAAAGGGTGAGAAAATTTGGACAGAAATTGGATGGATAGAGATCAATCTCACATGTTGATGAGGTAGACATTAATGCCAAATAGGGAGTTTGTTGGCATTCTTGTGTTGGAATTAATGTCAACATGGTCATGATCATAGTCATACTAATCATGATCATGTGTTATGGATGTTGACTTGGTGGTCCTATTGGCTGGAATGATGTATTGACAGTGAGATGGTTGTGTTTTCATTGAAGTCAACTCTTGAGGTCGTGCACTTATGTCAACCTCACGATGATGAAGATTGATGGAGCATGGTGTGTGTCGTTATGTGTTGACATTGATGAAGCTTGATGGTAGCATGATGGTCTTGGAGTAGTTGGAATGTGTTAGCATGTGCATTTATGGACATGTCATGATGGTTTACTGATGTTTATATAGGTAGATGAGGTTGCTACAAGTGATGAACATATCTACATGTTATAGAGATGGTTCATGGTACACTAGTTGAGTTTTCAACTAGGTATTAATATAGGTATTCATGCTTATGCTTCGTCGATATGACTTGTTGCAGTGTTATGGATTCATGATGATGATGCTGATGTTGTAGAGGTGCTATAAAGGTTTGTAATTATGTTTAGATGTGTTGCAGCTTGTTCACAAGTATGATGGAGAGTTGAGGACTGGTTGGCACACTTGCCAACCTAGTTTGTTGGCACTTGTAGGTCAATTTGGAAGTAACACTCGGTAGGATTATTTGATATACTTGCAGAGGTGTCAAAGAACATGCTAGATGTCTAGAGGCTAGTACATATGTAGGGGAAGGTCATCCAATAGTTTCCAGAGGTTGTGGACTAAAGAACCGATTTTTTTACTGATCCTTAGCCATAGTCACATGCACAAAGGCCTATGAGAGTAGTTGTAATGGTTCAGTCACATAGAGGCCAGCCTATGTGAGTGGTTATAGCCCCATTCAATCTCATACAGTGTCAAAGGAGTGACTATGGGATTTCACAAGATTTCCTCTGCATTCCTTGTACTGTTTAGAAGAAAATTAGATTGGAAATTTATAGAGGCTTCTAGAAAAAGTGAAAAAGGTCGGCAATGGTTTGAAAAGGTCCTCTCATTATGTGAATGCGTTTTACGAACTAGTAGTGACCTTAGTGGATTGATTTGGTCCAATTTGTGCACCTATGATCCTAGCCCCAAGCTCAAATTTTCCCTACAGGTTTTCTATACTTGATCTTAGAGCTATATGACGGTTATTGAGTTGACGATGTATGTATGAGAGTGATAAGGTATTAGAGAAGGGTTTTATGCTTTAGACCTTTGAGTAGATCATAATGCTTCAATCCATGAGTGATAATGATTGAATAATGTGTATATCTGAAGTATGTCTCAGTATGGATGAGAATTGGAGTAGCTCGTGTAGTGGTTAATTAGAGAGTTTATGTATGTTGGTGGGTAGAGTTTTTGATGGTGATTCTCACACTTGTTTTATGCAGGATTTATTGATGCATTTGACACATAGCCATAATGTCTTTTGTTGCTAAGTGTGTTATGAAACATTATTTTGATGTGAGGATATGATTGTATTCATATTTGATTGTGGCCATAGTTTTCTATTGGAGAGCACATATTTTGTGAATTTTTTATTTCTATTGATGATGAGATCTCGCTTCTAAGAGAAAGTATGCATAGCTGATTTATTATTGAGCATAGTGTCTTGGGATCCTATTTCAAAATACATGAAAGGAGGTTCACATAGTGGTAGAGGAGTAGTGAATTAATGATAGAGGAGTAGGGATAGTGAAGCTTTAGAAAAGGAACAAGTTTCTCATCCAATTGTGGTTGGATAGTTTGGCAGAAATTGGGTGAGGCTCATTGGTCATGGTGGTGACCAGCAAATCAAAGTCTGAAAGAGTCGATTGATAGTTCAAGAGCAACTAGGGGAGGATCATTGATCTTGGTGGCCTTTAGCGAATGGTATTCTGTAGATCCATCGAGAACAAAGTATTCCAGATGATCTATAGTATTGAGTCTCCTAGCCAATGGTGGTTGACATATGTCATATGAGGTCAAGTCTCCATGCTGATGGGAGTCAACACACTATGTAAAAGATAATTTGCTTGACTAATAGAAATTCAAAGAAGAGCAGCAACAACAAGGGTGATCTTTTTCTAGGTGAAGGGTTTTCCACCAGATATCTTGTATCTCTTATGTGGAGTTTTTTGTGGTTATTCTTTGATTATTTGCACTAGTATATGTTGCTTATATGATTGCATGTGTATTATTTACTCATATGTTGCTAGCATATTGTGAGTTGATGGTGAATATATATGTGATTCAGTAAAAGTAATAAAAGGAAAAAATCATATATATTACACTATTGATTCAGTCCCCCCCTCAGTAGTGCTTAAAGGTTTCCAACAACATTTATGACATCTAATTGGACCTCTCCCTCCTTTCCTTCCTCCCCTTGAATCTCCTCCTCCTCATCCCTGAGGAGTTTTATTGAATAGAAAAGTTATGTGATCGAAGCAATTAACCAATGCCTCTAAAGATCGACATTATCCTGTATGATGTGTGGGCGATCCATAAAATTCACAGAATATGTTGTTGGGAACATTGGAATAATTTTGTAAAATAGGACATAAACGAGGCGAATAACCAAAAGACCTACAAATTTCATAAAACTCATTCATATAGATACCTTGTTGATTAAGTAATTTCCTTATATTCAGCAGGTCCTTGAAAAGGCATTGCTAGAGAAATATGTGCAATCCCAACACTATGTGATGGTAGTAGAGGAGGTCTCATAGGTATGCTAGATGGTCCAAGACCCTTGAGCCATGGGCATTCAATAACATGATTCTCTTTAAATTAGAAGTGAGTGCACCAAACTTAAGGTCTCATGCGTCACATAGAGATAAGATCCTTCAATTTATCACTCAAAATGGAAATTTTATTTTGAAGCCCCATAATAGCAGGATAATAGAACAATTCCTAGTTTATAATCCTGAGGGTATGTTTCCATTGCTTTAATCTGCATTGCTTTCTCTAAGGTATCCTTCAGCGTATCAATATTCTATTGTGACAATGGAATCCAAGTCATTGGTAACAAAGCCTTAATGAAGTAATATCTTTGATGATGATGATCAGTGGGATAAGATATTTTATTCATAGCATAATTGAACCTATTCATACAAATCCAAGCATATTCTCCCTCCCTTTATCTGATGTCCAAAAATTCTGCCAAACCTTGTTGATTAGGCTAGGGAAACTTAAATTCTTGAAAAAACTCTCATTTAACTATATCCATGGTGGAATTGGGATTTTCATCAATCCACATAATGAACCATCAATGATATCAACTTGTAAATTAGTATGGAATTCAATGAGCTTGGTGGCATCAGTAGTTTGTTTAGTCCTCTAAACAACCTCACATAGATACCAATGTTATTCAACATCCTTACCACCTCATCCTAAGAACTTTGCATATTGTGTAAGTGATCTGACCATATTCCCAGCCAGGGTTGTTTTCATAAGCTAAACTATTATAAATCCCTTGGAGCTCGGCTGAGAATAACTAGTTGAACTTGGCGAAAAACTACTACTACAAATAATTCCTCCACTAAAGCTACAAGTACTATATCTAAAATGTACTTGATGAAATTTTAGAGTCTTAATCAAATTAGAAATGAAATGATCAAGATATTGATATAGTGTTAGGGTAAGGTTAGGGAGAGGAGGAATTGTACCCCTACATGGTGGACTAATACTAGAAGGCACTGAGTCATCTTCAAAGGTTAATTGCCTCTTCACAAAGTGCATATCATCATCTGTTGGAGTATGCTCATCAAATGTCATAATCGATTGTACAATTTCCTCAGGTGTATGAAATCCTCCCAACTCTTAGTGGGGCCTATCCATTCCAATCAAAATCATTGCAACAGTTCCATTGGCACCTCCTATTTTGCCAGAAGGAGATCCCTTGTTGTCTCATTTTTGTCATAATTATATACTACCCATGTTTTTTCTTCACGATGTTGAACACCTAATTTCTTCCCTTATCCTCTGTAATACACTTCTTCTAAGCCTAATTTCTCTCAAATTTCTTTCTCGCTACTCATTAGCTATCTCCGCCCTTCGCAATTCTCTAAAATCTTGTGCCTTAATTATTTTTTATACATCACAACAACCCCCCATTTTCCGCAATTGCACAACTTTTCTCCCCCTAGATCTAATTCCCAACACCAAGGGTTTTAAGCAGTCATCCGATCTTCTTGGAATAATATAAGATTCAACCATCAAGACTTTGATGCAAAATGGAATATCTTTCAAAAATATTGCTCACAACCTATAACTAAATACTACTTCCACTCTAGAAAAGGTTTGATGTTTTCTAGCTTTGAACTCAATAATGTAGCCTTCTAATGTTTCATTTACCCAAAATTCAATAACCCTTGTTATATCTGTATCTAATTGGAAGAGTTCAACTAAATCAGGAGTAGACAAGCCTCTACGGGCCCTAAGGCCACTTCCAACTCCTTCTTTGACTTGCGATCATCTCAACCAATTCTACAATTATGGAGGGAACTTACATAAAATATTTTGTATTAGTCACAAGAAGGCTCAAAATACAAAACTTCTTCCATGACCTAGTGTGGACTCTTCTGTCTCAATTGAACCATTTGTTGGAGAAAATTTGGAATATTATAGACCTATGGTTCAGCTTGAGATTTCCAACAAAGTATCATTGTAGTCTAGCTTTGTGTCGACATTTTCACTCCCTTTTGAGTAAAGGAGCATCTCACCTAAAGCGTGTTGAAATAAAGAATGATAAGAGGGATCGAGATGAGTGGTGAGAAACTAAAACTATCATCACATTATTTAGTCATTTCGAACATAGTACCATTCATCACAACCAAATATAATTAAAAATCAACCATTCATGGATGAATAGATAACTAACTATGCATGCATAATTAAAATTTTAAAGGGGTCACACATTCATGTAGCACATGTCATTCCCGCAAATCCTTCATTATTATTCAAGTAGTCATTACAATAAGGATTCATATAGATTTTTTTATTCTCATATATCCATATCAAATACATTACACCAAAACATTACAATTCATAGAAGGAAGACTCATGACTCTGTGTACATTATAGACTCTCAACACACAGACTATTAGTAACAGATTATAATACTAGCTCTAATTCTAGATCTAGTTGCCCAATTTTCCCATATATGGCTTCTTTTATAGAATCACTCACTTGATTTACTCGTTCCATGATTTCTTTGATCGCATCCTTGATCTGGTCCACATTGACAAAATTTGGTGCCTTTGTCCCTATCCTTATTGATTCTTAAAAATTGAGCCCATGTTTCCTTATTTTGTGGCTACACAAGTCCTAATTACTTTTTTTTTCTTTCTATTTTCTGGTGGCCTACATCTGGCTGACCTATCCATTCTTTTCTCCGCGATTGATTTGTAAACTTATTTCCCAAAATATCCTAAAAAAAAATGAAGGAACCAACATATAGTCACAAAATTCTCTAGATAAGGACACAACATACTATTCATTAAACACTTGAATATGGCAGAGGCATTAGTAAGCCCAAAGAGTACCACTACAAACTCATATTGTCCATATCTCATCTAGAAAGTGGTTTTATGAATATTCTCCTGTTTAATTTGCACCTGATGGTACTCATAACTTAAATAAATCTTGGAGAACATTGTTGCTCCTCTCAACTAGTGAAATAATGTTGGAAATAATACTGAGAGGGGGGGTGAATCAGTATTATTAAGCAATTTACCAAATCTCCCTTATTTGATCTTTTGAATTATTCTTGCATATCAGTACCATAAAATAATGAGCTTGAATAAAGAAAATAGACAGTCACACCAAAGAACACAAGATGTAAGGTGGAAACCCAATGCGGGAGAAAACCACCTGCTGCAATATGTCTCTATCTTCTTTCAAGAAATTCTTTTACAATGATTTTGTACTGGTGCAGTCCTTTACCAGCACGCAGGCTGCAACCTGCAGAGAGCTACAACTCTCTCTCGTTTTCCAGTTTCTCCTGGAAGGGAGCTACAACCCCCTACTTCTTTTCATGAAGAATCAAATGATCAACAAGTATATAACAGATACAGTCCACTACAGATATCAGATCAGTAATTACAGAAATAACCCAGAACACCTTATGAACAGAAATATACAGTCAACAGATCATCTTAAGACATGGACGCATATTTTCTTTCTGTGGCCTGCGACTGGACGCAGTCTACCCTCCGCTGTTCTGCGTGCAGACGCACTGTTCCTCTATGCTTTGCTGCGACTGGCGCACCCGCGCCGCGTCTTTTGCTTCAGAGACGCACCCAATAACACAGTCGCGCCGCGTCCTTTGCCTCAGAGACGCACCTGAGCCTTTACTGTACTGCGTCCCGGCGCACTTGCCCTTCACTGAACCTGCGTCCCTTCAGATATAAAAGATATGAGGACTTCAGAACCAACCCAAACACTCAGATCCACAGATCTGATCATGCGCCATAGAGATCACAGTCCATTAGAAGATTCGCCCTCATAGATCTGGACTAGATCTCACCAAAAGATATTCAACCAAGATGATGCATAATCCAAATGAACTCCTTTGCTTTATATAGGCAAGCTTCTCCCCAAAACATGGAACAATACCACGAGCCGACACCATAGAAACACAAAACCGTCGGCTAGATACCACGCAAGAAACCCCCACATGCTTTTCTCTGCCTTGAAATGTGTGCACTGGGCGGACGCACCTCCTGAACGGCTGGCCGGCGTCCTTGGACGCGGGTTCTGTATGGTATACCTGCGGGGACACACTTGCTGAACATATTTCCTGCGTCCTTCTTGATTTATCACCTGAATGGGTTTGCCATCAAGGACAACACCTGAATCATAATTCCAACAATCTCCCCCTTTGGACTTGATGGCAACCACATAATCTTCAGCTTCATTCTCCCCCTTTGACATCAAGAGCAAAGGGTATGCTCCCCCTATGCTCATGCATCTCCAGATCTGTAACCAGAAATCCATCATGAAGGAGATAGAGACATATTGCAGCTATTTCCAAGATCTCCTTCTCCATAATGCCAACAATGCATTATGTGCTCCCCCTGAGCCTATACCACCAATAGGAAGATGATCAACAGTAAGATGATGCATCAACAACCCCCAGCTTTTGCCTGAGGTATTCAAAAGTGTCCCTGGGCAATGGTTTGGTGAAAATATCAGCAACTTGTTCCTTAGAAGGAACATACTCCAACTTGACCTTCTGTTCAAGTACTTGTTCCCGGAGAAAATGGTACTTGATTGGTATGTGCTTGGTTTTTGAATGCATAACCGGATTCTTTGAGATGCTGATTGCACTTGTGTTGTCACATAAGATAGAGATTGGAGGTGTACAAGTGATTTGATAATCCTGCAAAGTCTGCATCATCCAAAGGAGTTGGGTGCAACAAGATGCAGCAGCAACATATTCTGCTTCAGCTGTAGACAAGGCAATTGAACTCTGTTTCTTGCTGAACCAAGAGACCAGTCTGGGACCCATAAAGAACGCACCACCACTTGTGCTTTTCCTGTCATCCATGCTTCCGGCCCAATCTGCATCTGTATAGGCATGAAGAGTAAGATCTGTATTTCTAGGATACCATAAGCCATAATTTTGAGTCCCTTGAAGATATTTGAAAATTCTCTTCACTGCTTGAAGATGAGTCTCCTTCGGATTTGCCTGAAATCTTCCAACTATTCCAACTGCATGCATGATGTCTGGTCGGGTACCTGTTAAATATAGTAAACTTCCAATCATAGATCTGTAGGTTGGTTGATGTACTGCTGCAGATTCATCATTTGCACTGAGACTGCATCCTGTGACCATGGGTGTACATACTGGTTTTGCATCTTCCATGCCATATTTCTTCAAAATCTGCTTGAGATACTTGGTTTGAGATAAAAGGATTCCTCCTTCCTTTTGTTGGATTTGCAAACCAAGAAAGTATGTCAGTTCTCCTAGCAAGGACATTTCAAATTCTTTCTGCATGACTGAGGAAAAGCTTTGACTCATAGCTTCTTCATTGCTGCCAAAAATAATGTCATCTACATACACAACAAGTATTAGCAATTTGTCATTTTCAATTTTTATATATAGATTGCTATCTGCTGAACCTTTTGAAAAACCTTGTTGATGAAGATATTTGTCCAACCGGTAGTACCAAGCCCTTGGGGCTTGTTTGAGACCATAGAGAGCCTTTTTCAATCGGCATACAAGATTTGGATCATTTCCAAGAATGAACCCATCTGGCTGTTCAATGTACACTTCTTCTTCCCAGTCTCCATTCAGAAAGGCTGATTTTACGTCCATTTGAAATACTTTGAAATTTTGAGAACTTGAGAGAGCAAGGAACATTCGGATGGCCTCAAGTCTTGCAACAGGAGCAAAAGTTTCTTCAAAGTCTATTCCTTCTTGCTGTGCATATCCTTTACAAACAAGTCTGGCTTTGTTTCTAATTACTTCTCCATTTTCATTCAATTTATTTTTGAAGACCCATTTTGTTCCGATAACATTCTTATCCTTTGGTCTAGGAACCAGCTCCCAAGTGTTGTTCTTTTCGATTTGCTCAAGTTCTTCATCCATTGCTTTCACCCAACATTCATCTTTGCATGCCTCTTTCACATTTTGTGGTTCAGTAGAGGAGATTAATGCCAAATAACTTGAAGCTTCTGCAACTGTTCTTCTAGTTTGTATACCTGCTTCTTTCTGTCCCATGATCTGAGATTCTGGATGGTTCTTTTGAACATATCTGGATGGAGTCTTTTCTTCTATTCTTGTTCGTTCTTCTGCTTCTTCGTGAGGTTCTTCTTGAGATTCTTCTTGCGGTTCTTCTTCTTCATCATTCTGTCTTTGAGGGTGGCTTTCATCTTCTTCGATGTCTTCACGATGTATTTGCCTAGGAATGTATCCCTTCTCATCAACCACTACATCAATGCTGTCAACAATTTTGCCAAGTCTTTTATTGTAGCATTTGTATGCTTTGCTATGTGGAGAGTAGCCAAGAAGAATACCTTCATCTGCTCTAGGATCAAGTTTACCAAGCTGCTCCTCAGTATTCTTGATATAGCATTTGCTCCCAAAGATTTTGAAGTGCTTTACCGAAGGAGTTTTACCACTCCAGAGCTCATGAGGAGTTTGAGTGCTGTTCACTCGGACATTTGTCTTGTTGAGAATAATAACGGCCGCATGTGCAGCTTCACCCCAGAAGGTTGCAGGGGTTCCTGATTCATCAAGCATAGCACGAGCCATTTGCTGGATTGTTCTGTTCATTCTTTCAACTACTCCATTTTGCTGAGGAGTTCTAGCTGTAGAAAATTCTCTCCTTATCCCATGTTCATCACAGAAATCGAAAAATTCATTTGAAGTAAATTCCCCACCTCTGTCAGATCTGAGGCACTTAATTTTGTGACCTGATTCATTTTCAACCAAGGCTTTGAAGGATTTGAATTTTTCGAATGCTTCATCTTTGTGCTTCATAAGTCCTAACCAAACAAACCTGGAGAAATCGTCAATAAATAATATCAAGTATTCCTCTCCTCTAGGTGTTCTTTTTCTGAATGGTCCACATACATCTGTATGTACTAGCTCAAGAGGCATGCTGGCTGATCCTTCTTTCTCTGGAAAGTTAGTTCTGGTTTGTTTTCCAAACTGACATGATCTGCATATGATGTTGTCAGGAATTTTGATATCTGGAAGATCGCGAACTGCCTGATATTTGCAAGCTTTCCTTATTTGTGAGAAGCTTAGATGTCCCAACCTTCGATGCCATAGCCAGTGCTCTTCATCCTTGCTTAGATAGCATTGTTGTTGTCCTTCATCAAATATGTATAGATTATTTGGAGTTCTTTTTCCTTTGAGAACTGTTTTACCTGTATCAAGATCACGAACAAGGCATCCATTTGATCTGAATATTACCTCGGTTCTTTGATCACACATCTGGCTGACACTTAGTAGATTATGCTTCAATCCATCAACAAACAAAACATTTCCAGCCTTAACATCTTCTTTTAAAGGAGCAATACCTTTTCCTTTTATAGTTGCAGGAGTATCATTTCCAAAAGAGACTTTCTTTCCCTTTTCTAAATTAGAATAAGACTCAAGTTTTTCTTTATCACCTGTCATATGCTTCGAACATCCACTGTCAATGTACCATAGATTTTCTTGTCCTTCTGCATAAAATGCTATCCCACATCTTTCTGTTTGAGGTTCCTTTATTCTCCATGTTTTGGTGCCTGAGGCTTGTTCCTTTTTCTGCTCTTGTACCTTTCTTTCCGGAAACCTGCTTCTGCATTCAAAGTCTTTATGTCCAAAATTATTGCAAATAGAACATTCAACTTCATTTTCAAGAGCTGAAAAGTTGTTATAGGTCCTTTTTGTAATCCCTGTCATACTTCTTTGTTTTTAAGCTTCCCTAGTCATGATTGTTTTATACGCAACACATTGAGCTGCTTTGTGACCAAAGTTATGGCAAGAAAAGCATTGTCCATTGAAGAAGCTTCTGCGATTATTGGATCTACCAGCCAACTGATTGTAATTTCTATTTTCATCTATTCTTGAACCAAATTGAGAAGATTTTACCTGTGGCTAGTTGTGGCTTTTGTTCACCCTTAAGATGGATTGCCCCTGATAGTTTCTGTTTGACATTTGTCCCTGCTTTACCTGATGATCTTCCTTGTGCTCTTGCTCATTTCTTCTTGCTGCATCAAGATAACTTTTTGAAGTGGATGCTTGAGAAGTTTCTCCATTATAGCCCAAACCTGTCTTATTTAGTGGAGACCGCTGCACACTGATAATCTCATCCAAAGTTTCAGATCCTTTGACAAACTTGAGATTAATAGTTTTTGTTTTCTCAATTTCTTTTCTAAGACCAACAATTTCACCTTCTAATTTTTCAAGATGTTTTTCCTTTTCATCAATTTGGAATTGTAGAGTATCAATAATCATGTTCTTTTCTTCTATGCATCTCTTGAGTCTAGTAATTTCATCATAAAGGTTATCCACATCTACAGCATCCTCATAATCATCATCTTCAAATGCCATTAACAACCTATATTTATTACCTTGTTCATCTTCATCACTGTTTGATAAGCCATCACTATCTTCATGGGTGTAGTAGCTTTTCTTATTTGCGCTTTGTTTCTTGTTCCATCTAACTGGTTCCTTTCCTTTAACCTTATAAGAGCATTTTGCAGCATAATGACCTACTCTTCCACAAGAAAAGCATTTGAAAGGTAGCTTACCTCTGAACCTTCCAGAACCTCTTTGAAGATTTCTGACAAAATTTGATTCTTCTTCCTCTTCTTCTGGATCATGGCTTGCTTCATAGTAATCTTCTTTGCCTGATGCTTTAAAAGCAGCCTCCCTTCTGTCTGATGGTCCTCCCTTTCTCATTTCATAAGCAGTTAGAATTCCATGTAGCTGAGACATAGTAAGAACACGGAGATTTTCTTTTTCTTCTATTGCAGATACTTTGGATTCAAACTTGGGGGATAATGATCTTAGAATCTTTTGAACTACTATGGACTCCTTTACTTCTTCACCCAAATTTTTCATACAATTAACAATCTCATCTACCCGAAGAAAATAATTAGCCACACTTTCATCATTATACATCTTGAGAGTCTCATATTGAATCCTGAGAGTTTGAAGTTTAGCTTGTTTTACCTGTTCATCTCCTTCATAGCTTGTGATCATTTTGTCCCATATTTCTTTTGCTGATTTGAAGTGCATTACCTTCATGAATTCTGTTTGGGATATACTTCCTAATAGAGTACTGACTGCTTTTGCATTTGTTTCATACTTCTTTTTCTCAGCTGGATCTGTAGGAGTAGCTGAAGGAAAAGCATAGCCTGTTTCTACAATGTCCCAAACTTCAGTACCAAGAGATTGAAGATATGCAGTAACTCTTACCTTCCAATAATTGAAGTTTTTCCCATCAAAAACTGGTGGCCTGATTGATGCTTCTCTCTCGTAGTTGCTCATGATGAACGATCTACCTTCAAGCGATCAAGCTTTTCTGAAGGACCTGCTCTGATACCAATTGTTGGAAATAATACTGAGAGGGGGGGTGAATCAGTATTATTAAGCAATTTACCAAATCTCCCTTATTTGATCTTTTGAATTATTCTTGCATATCAGTACCATAAAATAATGAGCTTGAATAAAGAAAATAGACAGTCACACCAAAGAACACAAGATGTAAGGTGGAAACCCAATGCGGGAGAAAACCACCTGCTGCAATATGTCTCTATCTTCTTTCAAGAAATTCTTTTACAATGATTTTGTACTGGTGCAGTCCTTTACCAGCACGCAGGCTGCAACCTGCAGAGAGCTACAACTCTCTCTCGTTTTCCAGTTTCTCCTGGAAGGGAGCTACAACCCCCTACTTCTTTTCATGAAGAATCAAATGATCAACAAGTATATAACAGATACAGTCCACTACAGATATCAGATCAGTAATTACAGAAATAACCCAGAACACCTTATGAACAGAAATATACAGTCAACAGATCATCTTAAGACAGGGACGCATATTTTCTTTCTTTGGCCTGCGACTGGACGCAGTCTACCCTCCGCTGTTCTGCGTGCAGACGCACTGTTCCTCTATGCTTTGCTGCGACCGGCGCACCCGCGCCGCGTCTTTTGCTTCAAAGACGCACCCAATAACACAGTCGCGCCGCGTCCTTTGCCTCAGAGACACACCTGAGCCTTTACTGTACTGCGTCCCGGCGCACTTGCCCTTCACTGAACCTGCGTCCCTTCAGATATAAAAGATATGAGGACTTCAGAACCAACCCAAACACTCAGATCCACAGATCTGATCATGCGCCATAGAGATCATAGTCCATTAGAAGATTCGCCCTCATAGATCTGGACTAGATCTCACCAAAAGATATTCAACCAAGATGATGCATAATCCAAATGAACTCCTTTGCTTTATATAGGCAAGCTTCTCCCCAAAACATGGAACAATACCACGAGCCGACACCATAGAAACACAAAACCGTCGGCTAGATACCACGCAAGAAACCCCCACGTGCTTTTCTCTGCCTTGAAATGTGTGCACTGGGCGGACGCACCTCCTGAACGGCTGGCCGGCGTCCCTGGACGCGGGTTCTGTATGGTATACCTGCGGGGACGCACTTGCTGAACATATTTCCTGCGTCCTTCTTGATTTATCACCTGAATGGGTTTGCCATCAAGGACAACACCTGAATCATAATTCCAACAAATAAGTCATTTATATATGGCAACAGGTACTAGTTCTTGATGGTCACTTTATTTAGTTTCCCGTGATCAATGAAAAGTCTCAGTGTCCCATCCTTTTTCTTCACAAAGAGTACTATAGCTCCCCATGGTGACACACTTGGATGAATGTAACCTTGGTCAAGCGTTACCTTCAGTTCTATCTTTAACTCAACCAATTGAGGCATGCTCATTTGACATGGTGCCTTAGATGTTGTTGTTATGCCAAGCACCAGTTCAATAGAAAAAATAATTTTCCTATGGGGAGGTAAACCCAAATATCTACAAGAAACACATCCTCAAACTGTTGCAACACATGATACTTCTTCAACATATCAATTTCCTCTTGCCCCATGTTGTCACTAGCTTTTTCAGTGCTAAAAGATTGTACGACATACAATTTGCATCCTTTCCCACAAATATGTTTGGTTTGCATTGCTATAATCAACCTCACTAGAATTAGCTTTTGCTTGCCTTGTAAGACTTTTCTTTCTCCAACATCATCCAGGAATTCAATTTATTTTTCATAGAAATCCACTTTAGTCTTGTGCAAGTACAACCAATCCATGCCTAATAACATGTTGTATGCACCCAATGACAATAAATTAATATGTGTTGTTGTTACCATGCCATTGAGCTCAAATGCACATTATTTCAAACAATGATTAATTTTTCTTTTTGTTATGGTTTCTAGTTAGACCAACCATGGTTCTTCATGTCCAAATAGAATTTTTCAATAAGCTTTGGAATGACATAGATGTAGTTAGAACTAGGATCAATTAAAATGGAAACAGATTGATTACACGACTTACCTTCCATCTCAATGATGGATGCCTAGTGGTTTTCCTGGCGATTGTCTACAAATGGGTAAATTCTAGGAAACATTTGTTCTGCATCTCCCACTATTCAAGCCTCATGGGTGCTATAAATATTTGGTCCTGCATTTTTCTAGTGTGTGTAGTCTCTTTTCTTATGATTTTCATGACACATCCAACACTTTAATTGCTCTTCGCCTTCAATATTCTCGTGCTTTGATGCTAGTTGTTTCATATTTCCATTAGAAATAATGTTAATTTTTTGTTGGAATTAATTTGTATGGGATGGATTCTTACCTTCCCTCTTTTATGAAATTTTCTTGGGATAATTCTTCTTATTTCTAATGTTGTTCCTTGCCTTCCAGTCTCTCTTAGATTCTAGTCTATGTTTTTCTTTCTCATACCACTTTCGTAACTTCTTAGTAGCATCCTTTAGTGTCAGTGGTTCCAACAATTGAATTTTGTCTTTGAATGTCATAGGAAACCCACTAATAAATCTCTGAATTTTGGCCTTCGCATTCTTCATATATGGCACATATCTCAATAGTTATAGGAACTTAGTAATGTACTCCTCACTACCATTTGTCCTCTATTGAGTTCATAGGACTCTTTTACCTTGTCATCATAATATCACTCAGACAAATATTGATCTCTAAAGAACATTTCAAATTCATTCTAATTCAATTCTCCCTAAACAATTCCTCTTAAATTTTTTAAATCTTCCCACCATATTTTTGCTTTTCCCTTCAAGCTATAGGTGGTAATCTTCACTTTCATATTTTTAGAATAATCATGAATTTTGAAAAATTTCTTCATGCCAAGAAACTAAGCTTCTGCCTCTTCTGATTTACTCATATCCCCATCAAATGTGGGTGGCCTGCCTTTCTTGAATTTGTTAGGCATGTAATCCTTTTCCTTTCTTCCATGATGATGATGATGGTGATGATGAGAGTGATGGTCGTTCCTCCTGTTACACAAAATATTGTCACCATGACTATTTTCAGCCAGTATGGGTCTATCATCATTCGTACTGTCCTCCTATGCAAGTCTCAAACCTCAGCTCTTCATGTCAAGCTTTGAAAATGAGAGAAAGACCTTAAAAATCATTAAAGCTCTGATTCCGCACTTTCTCCAACTGTTTCCTGCGGTCCCGCACCCTTTGTTCGTGTTACCTGTGGACCTGCCCGCTCTGTCTCTAAAGGAGTGTGTGCGGACCCCTGTGAAAGTCAAAAAGGAGCAAGTTTATTCTAAAAAACTCACTTTGGGTTAATTCTAGATGATTCTAGAAGGAATTTTGACGTGAATGGTTCGCTCTTAGGTGGGTCATTCATCCCAAAAGAGAAGGAGCTAATCCCTTGATGAGAGGAGCTATCCCTTTGAAGGAGGGCTTTATCCCTTTGAAGGTGGACCTAGTAACTTCCCTCCATTGTAATATAAATTAAGCCATTGGGCTAGTTGCTAGGGAGGTTAGAAGCTGAACATTTTTGAGGGTAAATGCTGGTGGCATTAACACTTCCTAGTTAAGATTGAGAGGAGAGATCACATACCTTTTGGCTTCATTGGGAAGAGAGTGAAACTTGTCAAAGTAGAGGAGACTTCTTGATGGACCTTGGGAGGAGCTTGTACAACATCAAGGCACAGGTTGTAAAGTTCTTCTTTGATTTGAATTAATACAATCAGATTCATTTTTCTCAATAAATTGTCTTATGTGATTTGTTTTATGAATTCCTTGATCGTCATGATAAGTATGCTTTATTATATTGGCTTTTCAGGTGCTATTTAATTTGTGTGCTTGTTTGTGTTTGCAGATTTGCTACAAGGGAGCTCATTTGGATCAAAGGAGTAAGGCTTCCACAAACTTTCATTGGACCCAAGGTAGGCCTAAAAAACTTGTTTGCCTTTGTTTATAAATTACATATTTAGAGAAAGATAGCGTTTGATTGGCTTTCTTGTCACTATATATCATTAGATACTAGGGAGGTTGTTCTTGTCTACAAGAACGACTCATTCTGTGTGACAAAATGGCGACTCCACTGGGGATCGAACCTAGAATCTCTGGTTTCATAGACCAGAGATTTTGGGTTCGATCCCCAGTGGAGTCACCATTTTGTCACATGGAATGAGTCGTTCTTACGGACAAGACCGACCTCCCTAGTATCTAATGATATCTAGTGACAAGCAAGCCAATCAAACTCTATCTTTCTCTAAATATGCAATTTATAAACAAAGGCAAACAAGTGTTTTAGGCCTATCTTGGGTCCAATGCAAGTTTGTGGAAGCCTTGCTCCTTTGATCCAAATGAGCTCCCTTGTAGCAAATCTGCAAACACAAACAAACACACAAATTAAATAGCACCTCAAAAGCCAATATAATAAAGCAAACTTATCATCATTATCAAGGAATTCATAAAACAAATCACATAAGACAATTTGTTGAGAAAAATGAATCTAATTGTATTAATTCAAATAAGAGAAGAACTTTACAACCTATGCCTTGATGCTATACAAGCTCCTCCCAAGGTCCATCAAGAAGTCTCGTAAAACACGCGTTGACCCATGCACCGTTATTGCATCCTCCCAACTACAACCAGGACTACTTCTTGTATCTCACCACCTCGCATTCCACCATCAGAATGGTGTTAGTTCAGGAATATGACTTTGGCACTGAACATGTGATATATTACCTTAGTCGAAATTTAAATCCAACTGAGCTAAGATACTCACATGTGGAGAAATTGGCATTGGAAACTGTTCAAGTTGTCCAATGTTTTCGTCATTACATTTTACTACGTAAAACTACAGTAATTTCTGACTGCAACCCTATGATCTATATTTTGAGAAAACAGTTACTAGGGGGCAAGTACTCCAAATGGATTGTGATCCTGCAGCAGTTTGACTTGGAATTTAAAAAGTCGAAGTTGAAGAAATCTTTAGTATT
Source organism: Pinus tabuliformis (assembly GCA_031772625.1). Lineage (NCBI taxonomy): Eukaryota > Viridiplantae > Streptophyta > Pinopsida > Pinales > Pinaceae > Pinus > Pinus tabuliformis. The sequence goes on from CM062820.1 coordinate 98,344,768, forward strand.
TGCGGAGTTAATGTGTGACTTCCCGCGTGCTGACACGGAAATTGTGGCATAGGAGCCCATTGCGGACGAATCCTTGATTCTAATCAACACTTTAGATCCATGGTATGGGGATATCATCGTTTATCTCTAGACCCAATCCTTTTGGCTAGAAATTTCAAGGTCAAAACGTCGAAAAATACGATTCTAGTCCCAACAATTCAAAATTATTGGAGATACACTTTATCGTCGTGGGGCGGACTTTGTTTTTCGATGTTGTTAAACTCATGAGGAAGCTGAAAGGGTTCTAAATGACTGTCACTCTGGAGCGTGTGGCCGTCATATGTCTGGGTTTGCCACAGCCCAAAAGATATTGCGCACTGGCTATTTATGGCCATCTTTGTTTAAAGATTGTATTAACGCGGTCCGAAAATGCCACAACTGCCAAATTTTTGATCGAAAGATGCGTGCTCCACCTGCTCCTCTCCACCCTATAATTTTCGTCGGTCCCTTTGCAAAATGGGGTATCAATTTTATTACATATAACCCTCACTCTGTCGGGGGGCATGCGTATATGATCCTTGCGGTAGATTATTTTACCAAGTGGGACAAGGCGATGCCTACATTTGAGGTAGACGGAAAAACTGCTGCGATTTTCATGTTCAATCATATAATTGCTAGGTTTGGTGTTACACAAGCGATTATCACTGATCATGGGCATCATTTTTGAAACATTATGATGACTGAACTTACAGGCCAACTTGGCTTGCGTCACGACATTTCAACTCCATATTATCCACAGGCTAATGGTCTGGTTGAAGCCATCAACAAAGTTCTAGTCATCATGATCCAATGGATCATTGGGATTCATAGGTCGAATTGGCATAACATGCTATTTTCAGTGCTTTGGGCATATCAAACCTCAGTAAAAACGTCAAGCGGGTTCACTCCTTTCCAACTAGTTTATGGTTTGGAAGCTATGTTACCCATTGAATGCGAAATATCGTCATTGAAAATGGCCATCGAATTACTTCTAGCCACTTCCGAAGAGGAAAAATGTTTGTTATACTTGGCTTAGCTAGATGAGAATAGATGTGATGCTGCATTAGCAATCGAAACTCATGCCAAATGTATTAAAGCTCAGTATGATCGAAATGTTACCCCTCGAAATTTTTCGGAAGGAGACCTAGTCTTATTGTACGATCAAGCAAATGATAAATTAGGCGTTGGAAAATTCGTACCTATGTGGCATGGTCCCTATGTTTTTAAGGGAAAGTGTTACACTAAAAATTGTCACCATGACTGTTTGCAGTTAGTATGGCTCCATCAACTGTCATACTATCCTCCTTGGCAAGTCTTATACCTCTGCTCTTCATGTCAAACTCCAAGAAAGAGAGAAAGTACTTAAAAATTCAAATAACTCTGGGTACGCAGTTTCTCTTAGCCTTACCTGCGTGTACGCACCTCAAGTTCACAATACCTACGTACTTGTACGCTCTGTCTGTAAAGGGGTGGGTGCGTACTCCTGTAAAGGTCAAAAGGCGCAAGTTTCACTTCAAAAAGTTACTTGTGGTCATTTCTAGAGCATTCTAGAAGCTTGTTTGACGTGTATTGAGCGCCTCCAGATGGTTCATGTATCCCTATGAAAGAGGAACTTATCCCATCAAGAGGGGAGCTATCCCATTCAAAGAGGGGCTTATCCCATTGATGGTGGACCTGATTAACTTCCTCTAGAGCACTATAAATATAGGCTGGGCCAGAAGGAGGAGAGGTTGAAAGCTGAACATTCCTAAGGGTAGATGCTGCTAGAATTAGGAATCCCTTGTAAAGCTTGAGAGGAGAGATTCCCATCCTTTCCTAGCCTTATTTGAGAGTGGGTGAGCTGATAAAAGTAAAGGAAAACTCTTGCTGGACCCTAGGAGGGACCTGCACAACACCAAGGCTCAGGTTGTAATGGTTTCTTTTGTTTCCACTTAATACAAATGAACTCATTTTTCTCAACAGATTGTTATTCATGATTTGTTTCATATACTCCTTGGTCTGTATGATGGATATGTATTGTTTTATGAGTTTATCAGGTGCTATTTAATCTTTTGGCTTGTTAGTGAATGCAGGTTTCGAAGAGAAGGAGGAGCTCATCCGGATCGGCGAGGCTGGACTACTACAAAGCGTTGGACTAAAGGTATGTTAAAATCACCTGATTACTTATATTTTCAATGCATGTTTAGAGAAAGGTAGTGTTTATTTGTCTTGTTTGTCACTGGAAATCTTTTGCTTCTAGGGAGGTCAGTTGTGTCCGCACTATCGACTCTTTCTGCATGACAGAAAGCTAGCAAAAGGGGCCTATGAATTGGTAGACTTTGACGGGGTCTCTTTAGGTAAACCCAGAAATGGTCTTTACCTGAAGAGGTATTATGCTTAAAATCTAGGTGTGGAGATTTTTAGTTAGGTTAGTTTTCTTTCTAGCTGGTGTGTTTTAGTTTAAAAAGTGTGCTTAGCTTAGAGAGTGTTTTTCGTCATTATTCCTGCTTATCTTGGTTTTACTCTTGATATTACATATGTCGACGCCTCTCCAAACATACATTGGTTTTGATGATGGTGCTTGTCGTAATACACGGAACATTTCCTCCGCAGCTTGGGTTATCTATTTGCCCTCTGACAAGTTGGTATCTATGCATGGGGTAAGCCTCGGTCAAACAGTGAACAACATTGCAAAGTATAGTGCAGTGATTGAGTTATTATCTGAATCTATTTCATTTGGGATTTGGAGTTTGATAGTGAGGTTAGATTCTAAACTCATTGTATTATAACTTAATAGAGTATATGCCATTAGAAATCTAGTGTTATTGAGATTATTTTTGGGAGTTCGTCTCTTGGAACGTGAATTTCATTATATTGAATATCAGCATATTCCAAGATATTTAAATACATTAGCAGATACAATTGCTTCTCGAATGTTAAGTAGACATTTGCAATAATCATACAAGTAAATTTAAAAAAATTCCATAACATGTTTTACAAGATAAGTCAGTAATAGTGATATAGTATAATATAGGAGTGTGTCAAAATATACATCGTCTTCAACCATAGGTTGAAAAACACCTTATGGTCGGCAAAAATGATAGTACAAAAAGCAAAAATGTCATTATGTCTACAACAGGCGATCATCCTATCACTAGTGATGATCTCGATAAGAAACCACTGTACGGGCCACCTTACAAAGGAACCTCCTGAAAGGTCCTAGGACCCCAATCACATAGTGTTGTAGCCTAAGAGGAATGTCATCTATGTCGGTCTCCGGAATGTCTCCTGTCAAACGCTCTAGATGGCTCTCCAATTCGGCCAAGGTCCCTGCTGATTCATCCTGTGGGGATGGTGCTGCTGCAGATGGTTGTTTCCTCTCATACGGCCGGAGAGCGGCTGGTCACTGTGGACCTACATCTGCATTTGAAACTTTTACTATCAATTTTGGGACGAGATAAAAACAAAAAATAAATAAATTAGGAAAATGTTGAAAATGATTTTACCTGAGTCATCCCATTGCTCTCCTGGTGGAAGAGCCATGTCTGGGTCACCACGAAAATCTACCCCAGCGTAAGGAAAGTCCTGAATAGCAAAAACCTGGTTTTCCAACCAATGGAAATACTCAGGAGTGAATCGAACGACCTCTGTCCCCTCCTCAGGATGACAGGCCATAACTGCAACCCATCGCATCAGTTTGGGCTCTCGAGGAAGTCCAGCTCCAACAGTGAGGTGTTGTGGGACCAACATTGGAACCCTCTCCAGACCAAAGCTCATCACTAAAGCACCATATCCAAAGGTCTTCAGTTGTCCGTTCTTTGCTCTAGTCAGTTGGCCTTTTATATTAGCCAACACAACATCACACCAGTTGAAGATGGTGCCTCAAAAGCAGTCTACTGCCATCTGCATTTGGGATCCAGTGGCTTTATGTAGTGCTGCGCTCCCATAGAGCATGGTAATAGTAAATGCAATTACCTTGAGTTCAGGAAGGGATATGGTTTTGATATCTATCCCTTTGTCTCTAATCTGGTTGTTACAGAACTCTAGCCGGAGGCTATCGACAGACTAGCCACCTGGCCTAGTCCCGAATAGAGTCAAGTGTTCACCTCTCTTAAGAAACCAGTCAAGAAATAAATGTCTGCTGGCTCCATTTTGAGCTGGTGACCACCAATAAAGAAGCAATGGTCCTATATGCTCCATTTGTCTACCAGCCACTGCAAAAAGTCCACCTGGGCCCTCATGCCAGGTATGGCCCAGAATTTGTATAAGCCGCATGCCTTCAATGCATCAATCGAAGGTTGATGATTTATCGTGGCGAGATCTACATCCTCATGCTCCTGTTCTCGCCAATCAAGCATGATGTATACTCTACATTCAACAAAAGTGTGAATTAGAATGTCTAAAAGCAAAGTTTTTGGGTGAATTTTGAGAAATTTGGGTTTAAAAACCCTTGCTGCGGGGATCGCACCCTCTCTGTTAGAGACAGTGCGTAGGTCCACAACTTGCCTTCACGGCAGGTGCGAACCCCTGACTTTTTTCCCGTTAGGAAAAAGTCGAGGTTCGCAGGTTACCTGTGTTGTGCCTGCAGACCCCTGCGCATGGGTTTCTAACCTAAAAATCCTTTTAAAAATGAAATTAAAACCTAAAAAAAAAATTGAAACGGATGAAATTAAAGAGTAGGATGATGTAGATTACCTGGAGGAGATGGTTTTCGATTCCAACGAATGGATTTTCTGCAATCTTCACGGGAAGTTTTTGACAGAAAGCTCTATTTTCTCACCCATAACTCAAACGGTAAAAATGAGTTTACGAAAGCCCTTCTTATAAGTTTTTTGAATAAATGAGTTTTTAATTTGTTTGTGTTTCACTTTAAAGAGGTAACTTTTGAAGCATTTTTATCCATTTTAAAAAGGTATGAGTAATGTTTGAGTTTTAGTTCAGGATAACGGATTTTTCAGGTGAAAACGGTCATTTTCGACGAAAAACATTAGAGTCACCTTTAAGCTCTTTTCTAACTCCTAAAACATGAAAATATCGCCGAGTTTTTCTTTTTAAACTCGTTAAAACAGAACTAAAAAGACGGTCCACTTACAGCTCTTTTTCTGACTCTAAAAACATGAAAAGATTGCCGGATTTTTGTCGTTTCAAATTCGATATTGGTTATAAAACGACGTGTCATTGATCTCTTTTTTATTTTTTTAGATCAAAGGCACTAATTATGAAAAGTACTCCTTGGTTGTAATGATCAAGCGGTTCTCTCAAGTATTATTTTATACTTTTTCGGGCTTGGGAGACACAAATTTATGAAAAAGGACAACCATGGAGTCTTCTTATGTTTTTTCAAACTCTCTAAAATTGGAAAACGCCGAGTTTTTCATATACTGGACTCTTTAAAATTTAACAGTAAAGGACCTGTTCAATTACAAACAGGAACGGACCACTCCTTCTTAGGGTTTGAATTTAAACTAAGTTGGACTCATCCGAAGGATGAGCTTATAGTCAAGCAAATGTTATCCTCCTCAAGCTTGTCAAAAATAAAGAGGTACTTCCCAGAAATGGTGGGGGAAAAGAGAGAAAAATGAGCCTGTTTGTCATACTTTGTAACCACTCTTGAACATGACACTTTTATTCACCTGGGTTGGGAAATCCTTTGCCTAACAGTTGATCAAACCATATTGAAAGTCTTCAGCCAGTTTCTGGGTATTAACTTTGGGTCAATTGTCACCAAACAATCTGTTGTGTCGTTATGTGTTCAAGAGTTCAGTGCAAATATGCCATTAATCTACAAAATATCTGTGATCCATCTTGACCATCCCTGAGTCAGTCCTTGCAACTAAATTTCTTCAAACTTGATCTATGATTTTGTGTTTTGGGCTTGCCTACGACGGATCGCTTTCTATCGACCTCAGCTCATTATCTAAAAGATGATCTAGAAATCGTCAGTACCTTGGGATCTGCATGCCTCAATGGCAGGTTTCTCGCCTTCGACGATAGGTTGCATCATTGACCTTCGATCAAAGGATTTTGTGACATGTTCGACATCAACACATCTATTCACATCTCATGGATTGTAATGAGTACTTTGAGAGCCATTGACATTACTGGTGTTTTCTCTCACACTTGTTAACAGTTTACATCATTGACTGGTAATCAAGTAGTTTCTACCATGTTTGACTTCAACACATTCATTCACATGGATAGAATTGTACTATTTCGGGAAGTAGAAATCAAGACCCTAGATCTAGTTTCCACCATCCAGGCTGCGAGGAATTTTGTATTCATTATACAGTGGACTATTCATAAACAGATGGCTACGTCCATACTGTGTCTACATGTGTCTATACTTGTGATGTATTACAAGATCATTCCTATATCATAGCAGTAGTTAGTTTTCTAGTCAGTATTGATCTGAGTATGGGAATTCCTACCTCAGTGATGATATGATCTCATATATATATTTTGTATTGAATGTTTTTACAGGTTCCAACCGGGCTCTCCACAAGATGATCCTCGAAATGATAAAGTACTTCACTCTTCCTAGATGATAAATGAAATCCTCATCTACTACAGACTTCGCACTTTAGGGGGCAATCTGTTACACAAAATGTTGTCACCATGACTATTTCCAGTTAATATGGGTCTATCATCATTCATACTGTCCTCCTACGCAAGTCTCAAACCTCAACTCTTCATGTCAAGCCTTGAGAATGAGATAAAGACCTTAAAAATCATTAAAGCTCTGGTTCCGCACTTTCTCTCATTGCTGCCTGCGGTTCCACACCCTTTGTTCATGTTACCTGTGGACCTGCCCACTCTATCTCTAAAGGAGTGGGTGCAGACCCTTGTGAAAGTAAAAAAGGTGCAAGTTTATTCTAAAAAACTCAATTTTGGTTAATTCTAGATGATTCTAGAAGGAATTTTGACGTGAATGGTTCGCTCTTAGGTGGTTCATGCATCCCAAAAGAGGAGCTAATCCCTTGATGAGAGGAGTTATCCCTTTGAAGGAGGGCTTTATCCCTTTGAAGGTGGACCTAGTAACTTCCCTCCATTGCACTATAAATTAAGGCATTGGCCTGGTTGCTAGGGAGGTTAGAAGTTGAACATTTTTTAGGGTAAATGTTGGTGGAATTAAGACTTCCTAGTTAAGTTTGAGAGGAGAGATCACATACCTTTTGGCTTCATTGGGAAGACAGTGAAACTTGTCAAAGTAGAGGAGACTTCTTGATGGACCCTAGGAGGAGCTTGTACAGCATCAAGGCACAGGTTGTAAAGTTCTGCTTTGATTTGAATTAATACAATCAGATTCATTTTTCTCAACAAATTGTCTTATGTGATTTGTTTTATGAATTCCTTGACCATCATGATAAGTATTCTTTATTATATTGGATTTTTAGGTGCTATTTAATTTGTGTGCTTGTTTGTGTTTGCAGATTTGCTACAAGGGAGCTCATTTGGATCAAAGGAGCAAGGCTTCCACAAACTTGCATTGGACCGAAGGTAGGCCTAAAACACTTGTTTTCCTTTTTTTATAAATTGCATATTTAGAGAAAGATAGAGTTTGATTGGCTTGCTTGTCACTAGATATCATTAGATACTAGGGAGGTTGGTCGTGTCCGCAAGAACGACTCATCCTGTGTGACACCTCTTACCAGTAGAAATAGATGGTCTACTGGAGTGATACACATAAATATTGGTTCTTCCTCTTGGAGTTCTGAATGGTGCATTTCACCACATATTATCCTCAATTTCTTGACTATGCCTCTTCCCTAACATACTACCATCTGCCTCATTTTTTTTCTTTTATGACACCAAAGGTTACTCCTATCCTTATGGCCAACCCTCATCTTAGGTTACATCTATCTCTATAAATATGAGAGATTATAGAATCATTGCATTTATCTCAGCTTATTTCTCCTCAGCTCTCATCAGTCTCTCATTATCTTCCTTGACGCTTCTAATTTTAGCCCTTAGGCTCCTGAGATTATCCACCCAATTTTGAAATTCAACCCCTTCCCCTCGGTATATTGATCTTTGTTCTTCATTTGTCCTAACCTCTTTATATGCATGTTGTGATTGATCGAAACTATACTAAACCATTCTAGTCCTCGTTTATGTTTTTATCATTGTCTTCTACTACTTGTGATGTGATTTCAACCACACACAAATATTTTCCTATAATAAATAAATGAATGATAAAAATACGCCCATGGTCCCACTCTTGTAGAGCCATGGTAACAATTATCTACACAAAAGGATCCATACTAGAACATCATTATCAACAAGGCAACAAATCATTGATCGTGATATACAAGTTTACATAATTCACTAAAGGCTTTAACTAGTAATCACAATTACTAATTTATTAATGATAGTGAAACATGCCAACTATTTAGTGTTATGCTAGTTAGATAAATCATAGAGTCAATATATGATTTAGGCATGCAATTAAATAGATTAAACTGACCTTTAACACCTAAAATTGATCTTACTAGAATTTTGGAAATCATCTTGAGTTTTCATTGTAGAGATTTATTATTACTTTTCCCCAAACATAGCCCATCCAGTCTAAGTGATGAACCTAGATGCTATGATACCACTTGTAAACAACCCACTTACATTAGTGGAATTTCCAATTACTAATCCAATCTGTTGTACTATTAGAGAAATGGGATAACATTTTTTTTCTTACTCTTATGTCTGTTTTCCTTTATCAATTCTCCTTTCAAGGGTTTGAATTATTTAACTAAGTTTACCACCCTTCTTCTAACATATGACCAGGTTACTCATAACATCATTACATATATGTTTATCTATATATTTGTAAACATTATACAGATCCAAGCCTTTCCAATATATATATACATACATACATACATACATATATATATATATATATATATATATATATATATATATATATATATATATATATATATAGATATATATATATAGATAGATAGATATATCTGTGTGTGTGTGTGTGTGTTTATTTTAATCTTCCTATATTATCATAAAAAAATTTAGCATATATAATAACAATATAATGTCATGATGTATGCCACCCACCCATAAATTACAGCTCCCATCCATACAATAATCTTACGGTCATAAATAATCAGGGAGATCGATAGTTTGCACTAGGGATACCGTCCTTGCTGACGTCACAAAGGGGGCTGGTCTCCCAAGATCTTTTCCATCCATCCATAAAGTTAGATTGATGGTGTAAGCGAGGTATCCTCATTGCTAACGTCACAATGGAGGGTCTGTGCATACCGTTCATCTCGTGTGGTGGATTTCCCTCATTGATCAACACACGGTGACCCATACTAGTTGACTACCACCATGCCACAGTGCCAATTCATATTTCTATTCCATGTCACACCGGACCTATGTAACTTAGAAGACCTATAGCTTCTGAGTACATCCTCGTATGTTTGAATAATGAAGTCATCATAGGAAACTCTGACAAGGTAAAGTGTATGATTTTTATGAGGAGGTCACCCCTTGGAATGGGCAAAAAGAAGAAACCACATATCACAAGAGTGACAGATCATATTCATCCGATGGGTCAAGCCCATTTTTTAAAACTGCCAAGGGCACCACTCGAAAGTAGTTTCATGTTTCAAAAAAACCACAATTAGTTTCTTACGTGCACATAAAATCAACCTGGGATCCATGCACCATTCAATCACCACATGTCATCAGGTCCCCACCTTTTCTGGGTCCTTTTCGTCCCGATGCTCCCATCGCATAATCCCCCTTTCAACTTTTGGGGTTGAGACCTTCAGGAAACGTTTCCCTAGGCTTTCCTTTATGCCTTGCTACTGCGGGCTTCACTCTCAGACCTCTTCCATGATATTGCCTCTACCTTGTCATCCCGGTCTTAACATCTAGACAATTATCCTCACCCTATCTCCTTGATCTTCCAGGTTGAGACTTTCAGGACATGTCATGTGTAAAACTCCTCGTAGATTCGAAGTGTAGATTGTAATATGCTAAAAGTATTGTCTTAAATATACTCTATTGATCAGCTAAAAAAATAAATGATTGATGAAATCATGAAGCTATTGGAAATAATACTAAGAGGGGGGGTGAATCAGTATTAGTCAGATCAATAAATTTTTCTTTTCATACTATGATTTATATATCCTACTTCAATGAAGGTAACTTGCGTGTACTCACAACTGTATTTAAGGAAACCAGCGTATATCCAACAAACTTATGATTTAATTAATTCATCATATGTTGATCTTTAGTCAGTGCATCAGTACTTCATTAACCATATAAATAGTAACCATGGGCTGTAATAATAGAACAAACCATCACACATAATAAACACACATGAGCACAAAGATTTAAGGTTGAAACCCAATGCGGGAAAAAAACCACCTGCTATTGTCTTCTTTTAATATAAGAAAAACCTATTTACAATCTTGTACTGGTTTAGACTCATACCAGTATGCAGGCACCCACCTGCAGAAGGCTACAACTTTCTCTTGTTCTCTAGCTAATACTAGAAGAGAGCTACAATCCCTTAGCTCTTGTACTAGCCAATCCATTTACTAGTACGTAGACAGCGACCTACAAAGTCTCCAACCTTCACTCGTTTTCCAGCTACTACTGGAAGGGAGCTCCAACCCCCTGACTCTTGTACTAGTCGATCCATTTAGTAGTACATCGGCGCTAGCCTATAGAAGGCTCCAACCTTCACTCATTTTCCAGCTATTACTGGAAGGGAGCTCCAACCCCCTGGCTCTTGTACTAGCTAATCCATTTACTAGTACGTAGGTGCCAGCCTACAGAAGGCTCCAACCTTCACTCATTTTCTTGCTACTATTGGAAGGGAGCACCAACCTGCTGGCTCTTGTACTGGCTGATATGTCTACAAGTATGTAATTGAACTAGGTGGCTCCAGAGAGACACATAGGACAAATATGGCTAAAAAATCAAAGTTTTTAGATTATGGTCAAACTAGGATCAGATCAAAGACCTTGTAATCCTAATCGTGGTGGTGTGAACGGTTCATCAAACCAAGGTCATATGCAAAAGATAGATCTCTTCAAATTTTGAGATGACAGGAGAAAGTGGGGCCCACAATACGCCACATGGCATCTCAGTAAGAAAATGGGACCCACATGGCAGCCCATCAACAATTGACACTTGGTGTTTTCTCATTTGTCTCCTAAAAAACTGGCATAAGAGACAAAAATCATGGGAAATGGTTAAATAAATAACCATATAACGAAATGTTTCAATAGTTATTAAAATAAATATATAAAGCCATCCAAACACATGGTTTTGAGATCAGCGGCAACAAACCCCACTGAACCCTTTGAACAACCTTATCGCAACAATAAACATTTCTATATGGGATTGGGATTGGCAGCAATAACCTCCGCCGAACCCTCCTCCATATAACCTGCATATATTTCATAACAATATATCTATATATATATATATATATATATATATATATATATATATATATATATATATATATATATATATATATATATAGATATATTGGGGTCAGCGGTCATAACCTCTGTCGAACCCTCCACAACTGCTGCAACCCATATGTATATATTTCATATGTTATATGTCGGCATAACCCTCAATAAAGAAGCTGATACCTCTGCAACACTGAGTGCCGATAAGTGCGATCGTCGATATGAATATTGGCGACATCCTGGATATTGCACTAATTAATACGCTGATTCGATCGACGATTTTTTCACCATCTGATATCATATATCGCCAATATTAAGGTAACAACGTGGGGATTTTGGGGTTTTTGGTTATAAAAGGTTTATATATGGGAGAGGCGGGATTTGGTCCCCCGACCTCTCTTTAATCATTTGCCGATTTTAGCCAATGCACCAACCACTGTACATTGGTAAATTTTCCGATGAGTTTTACTTAAACTTAGTATTTTTCACTCTGCACAGTTTTTGAAACAGAGAGAGACAACGAGCATGAATTTTGAGGCAGAATGCAGACACAAATTTCAAGGCAGAAGGCAGATTAATTCATATTTTTAATGTAGGAACTGTTAGCACTCCAGGAAGCTCTCCTAGGAGTAGCTCGGAGATGCCTCGAAACATATAAATCTTCAATATCGTTCTCTAAACTATTGGAATGGATTGGGGTTTGGATCAAGTTAGATGACCATTTCAACTCTATTTCACTCAAAACATGCATGAACACCCTTAACTAGACAAGGCTTTAAACCACTAATGCTCAATAGATTATAGATTTAATGGATAGATGGATAATAGTAACTATACCAGTAGATGCATATATAAACACATATGAATGGCTATCTACAGAAAGAAAATGAAGCTTACAAATCTATTTTATCAATGTAGAGATAAGATGACAATTATCTGGCATTCGACACAGAAGAAAAACATGAATAACCCATTCAAGTGCAAGATTAGAACAGAGGGAAAGACGGGGATTGAACATATAACAACAAAAGAAGCTTGTATTACTGGAATGAAGATGAGACACTGAGAGGAGCAGAGTCTCCACAATCTCCAAAAGTTGAACCCTTGATACTTCTAACTTTCAGCCATTATAAGCTTTTTATAATGCTCCCGAGCTCTCTGAGGCTCGAGGTATCTTAATATATCCCCTCTGTGTTTTTAACTACTTGATGCCATAACTCAACATACATGAGCTCAGTGGTATCTTTTTCTAACAACATATTAACCAAATTCTGGTAAATTTGTCTTGTTGTCAAGTGGCTCGCTCGTGCTAGTGATGCTCCATGATTGCTTCTATTGTGGGCTGCATCATGCTATGGCTTTTCCCCTTCGAGCCATATTTCTCACGACCATCTGTTTCCTGGAATTCTGTCTCCCGACCTCTGTTCTGTAATGGAATGGGTCTTCGGCCTTTGAAATCCTTTCAAATACGAAAAATGACTGTTTTCTGTTTTACATGGAGAAACACTGCAACACTGTGAAATTTCGCCAAGCTTTATTCATTCCAGACTCCAAAAGTCCTTAAATATGGTCTATTCTTCTATTGGGTCCGTCCTCATCACTATCACAAGTGGCTTTGGCCTTGCTCCTTTGTATTTTTAAAAATACGTTAAAAATTGTGAAAATAACGTGAAAATTGGCTCCCTTCGAACTTCAAATATTATATATTTCCCTTCACGAACCCTTTCGAGTCTGGGCGTTACCGCATTAGCGTTGTTTCTTTGTATTTCATTAAACAACAAAATATGTGAAAACACATTAGAAAATGCCTTTTGACGGATCTCAAAATCTATGCAATAATGTTTATATAGCCATCGGGTCCGGCTAATCGCATCGCATATCACGATAGCACCGAGCCATTGAGAGCGCTCTGTTGGGGTTGCTGATTGCGATTTTCTGATCAAATCTTGACTGTTGATCGGCCAGATTTGATGGCTACTGTGCCTTCACCTGTTTATGCCTCTGATACTCTATTTTTCACTGTTTATGTGTTTTTGGCCTCTTGATAGTGTTTGTCCACCATTCTAAGGGCTCTTCTCATGCGATTATTTTGATATTTTGTATGATTTTACGAGATTTTGGAGACTTAGAGAGCATATTTGGATCCATTTGGATCAAGACCCAATGCAATTATAGATGTGAGAGTAATATTTTTTAAAGTATGGCTTATGGCCAAAGCAGATCAAGAGGAGACGTGGCTATCAAGGCTAAAACAGGGGACAGTAACTAAAAATAGTAGCACTGCACCTCAGGGGCTAACACTGGCTCCTTCTGGGGATGAAAGCCTCCCTGTGAGGTTTCAAGAACTGTAGACTACTAACTTTATAGTAACAACCAAAACAAACTTATTTCATTGTGTTCCATTAGGCATGGAGTTTATTTGCATAGAAAACAAAAATTGAGAAAACCTATTACAATACTAAGGCCTTAAAGCCTCATATGAAGTAAAGTTTCAAAAACTGCCCATTGACTGGGCCATCAAAAAAACCTTCCCCCTCCAAATTGTGCAGAATGAAAGTATTGTTCATCTGAACTTGAGTAATGACAAATGGTCTCGTCCATAAGACATCAAATTTACTATGGTTTCCCTCGTTTTCCTTCAATGCATCCCATTTGAGAACCCTATCACCAACCTGAAAACTCTCCATTTTTTCCTTTCTATCAAAGGTTTCTTTGACCTTCTTTTGATGAATTCTTGACTTCTCAACCATTTGTTATCTGATCTCCTTGCTATTTCATTCTTTTAATCCTGTTCTTCTTGCAAGAATCTAGCCACAGGGAGAATCGGTTGGATAGGAAAAACAACATCAGCACCATAAACTAGTTTAAATGGAGAATTTTCTATGGACTTCTTTTTAGTAACTCTGTTAGCCCATATTGCAAACTTCAAAATGGAATCCCAGTTCTTTTTGTTTTCCTCCAATAGTTTTTTGATTATCCTTACAAGATTCTTGTTAGATGATTCTACCAGGCCATTGCCTTGAGGGTAATATGAGGTAGAATGCACCAATTGAATGTCCATGGATTCACACATGTCCACCAATTCTTTTGCCTTGAAAACTGTTGCATTATCAGTTACTAGTTTGGTTGGGCAACTAAATCTGGTGAAAATATTCTCATTCAAGAACTTTATAATAACCTGATGATTAGGATTTTTAGTGGGTATGGCCTCAATCCATTTGGTGAAATAATCAGTGGCTACCAAGATGCATTTATGATGGCCACTAGAATGTGGATTGATCTCACCTATGAAGTCTAAGCCCCACTGCTGGAAGGGACCATTGATGTGTACTAGCTTCAAGGGCAGAGATTTTAGTTGTTGTCTTCCTGCCAACCTCTGGCATTTGTCAGAAGATTTCACAGAAGAAAACACATTAGAGAACAGAGTAGGCCAATAATACCCAGCTCTAAAGATCTTGTGGGTTGTAGTTTTCCAATAATGCTACCCTCCACAGATGCTAGAATGGAACTGGTGCGTGACTTCCATAGATTGCCCTTTGTCTAGACATCTCAATAGGATCCCTGATGGGTCTTTCCAATAGAGAAGTTTTTCATTAATGCAGAATTTGGCTGATCTGAGCTTATTATCCTGGGCTTGACTCGAGCTAAGCTCTCGAGGAACTTATAGCTTCTGCAAAAAATGAACTACACTGGAATACCATTCAAAAGTGGCTATATTTTCAGCCAAAGACTGATTTTTCTCTTGCTCTTCTATTGCTTCCTCTGTCCGCTCACCACCTGAATTTGAAGCCACACAATTGATGTCTAACAAACTGCAATTTTCATCAGCCATAAGCTTAGCCAAGCCCTAGCCTTTGACAATCTTGGTGGGCTTCACCTCTATGTTGAACTCTATGAATTTTGCAATCCATTTAGCTCTCTTTCCATCAATATCTAGCTGAGTTAGGATGTCTTTTACTGAGGCTGAAGGTACATATGCAACCACTTTAGAATGAAGAATATAAATTTTGAATGCCTTTAAAGATTTTATGAGAGCATAAGCTTGTTCTTCAATAAGGTCATACCTTAGTTCAACCTCCCTCGGGGTTTTGCTGAGAAAGCCCACATGGTGTTCTACGCCTTCATCATTTTTCTGCAATATTCATCATTTTTCTGCAATAGAATTGTTTTAAGTGTATCATAAGAGGCAAAAGAGAAGATATAAAACTCCCTGGTATAATCTGGGCTAATTAGAGTGGGAGCTTCCATGATAGCTTGTTTGATGGCTTCAAAATAGATTCTTGCACCATCTGTCCATTTTATTTTTGATCCTTTCTTCAGCAAGGAAGTGATGTGCTTCACTAGCTCTGCAAAGTTTGGAATAATCCTCTTGACAAAGTTAATCTTACCCATGGAAGATTGAATGTCCCTTTTTGACCTTGGGATGGAAAATGTCTGAATTGCTTGAACTCTTGCTATATCAATCTTCACACCTTTAGCAGAAACAATATGTCCTAGCAGTTTTCCTTCTTCTAGAGAAATTGTGACTTCTTTGGGTTTATGGAAATTCCAAACCGTTTGCACTTTAGAAACACCTTCTTCAAATGTTGTGAATGGTCCTTGTGACCGCTGGAGAAGATTGTTATGTCATCAAGGTAAATAAGGACAAACTTGTTCTTCATTCCCACAAAGGCTATGACCATGGCCCTCTGAAAAGTAGCCCCAATGTTCATTAGTCCAAAAGCCATTTTGGAGTACATGAAAGTGCCCCAAGGAGTAGTGAAGGTGGTCTTTTCCTGATATTTTGGATGTAAAACAATCTGATTGTAACTTGAAAATCCATCTAAGAAAGACATGACTCTAGCCCCTGAAAATTTTGTAGCAAGTGTTCCATCTTAGGCAGGGGGTAGTTGTCTTTTCCAGAGCATTTGTTTAGATTCCTGAAGCCAACACAAAGCCTAATTTCTCCATTATTCTTTCTTAATACCACAAGGTTAGCTATCCACTTTGAATACCTTAGAGGAACTATGATCTTGGCTTCCAGCAGCTTCTTGATTTCCTTTTCAATCAAAGGCAATAAGAGAGGGTTGATTGGTCTTAATTTCTTCTTAAAAGTGATGGTGTTCTTATCTAGGGAAATCTTATGTTGAATGATGTTGGTGTCATAGGTCTTAAGATCACTGTATGCCCAGAAACAATATCAGCAATTTTTTTTATCAAGGTGCAATACTCAGAATTTTGGGTAGAAGACAAGTGAGTGGACAGATTTATGTACTTTGGATGGGCTGGAATCCCTACATTATGTCTATGAACAATAGAATTGTTTTCTTTTTTGGTAGGCTTATAAGGTATATCATTATGATCAAATAGCTTCTCTAAGGACACCAATCCTTTGGGTATACAGTTACTAGGTAGCTGGACAATGCTTTCCCGGCCAATCTTGTCCTTTAGCTTGGACTGGTTGCATTCTTCACTGGTTTTATTTTCTTGGTCAATGTGCATTTCAGAAAATTCAAAATGACTTGTAAAAACTTATTAATTTCATCATCATCTTCAAAAACTTTCCAGTATTTGAAATTGTTAGGCAGAGATGGTCTATATTTCACCTGAACTTCATAAGTCAATTTAGGAGGAAAAGGTGGAATAAACATGCTAGCAGACATAGCAAGGGAATCAACAAGTTCATTCTTCATTCTTGGTATGTAAGACATTATGAAAATATTAAAAGAGTCCTTCAGCTTCCATACCTCATCTCTGTATGCTTTCAGCCTTGGATGCTTTGCTTGGGAAGTTTTGTTAACCTACTGAATGATAAGATCTGCATCTCCAAACACCTTCAGACCTTTGATGCCCATTTCTTTGGTAGCATTTAAGCCCAATATCAAGGCTTCATACTCTGCTATGTTATTTGTGACCTG
Organism: Pinus tabuliformis; assembly: GCA_031772625.1. NCBI lineage: Eukaryota > Viridiplantae > Streptophyta > Pinopsida > Pinales > Pinaceae > Pinus > Pinus tabuliformis. The sequence goes on from CM062820.1 coordinate 98,362,112, forward strand.
AAAAGTTAATTTGAAAGATAAATGAATGCATTCCTATGTGGGGGACATAAGGACTACACCTGCCCCTGTAGCTTCCTTAGATCAAGCTCCATCAAAGAACATGTCCCAAATTTGTGGTCCTTCTTCCTTTATGATCTGGCAAACTAGTTTCCTAAGCTGCATGGAGGCCAACTGGGATTCTTCAATCCAAATAATACAGGCCCCAAAATTAGTGTCGATAGCATAGATGGGATGATTAGTGGGATTCCTTTCATCACTAATGATATAAGCCAACTGAGTTTCTCTGTATAATCTCCTACTCTCACATCCAAAAACTAGGACATTAGCATAGGACAGATCATTTTACAATTTCCCACCTAATCTCTTGATCCAACCTCTAGAAAGCAACATGTCAAACTTTGGGGGTACATCTGCTACAGCAATTTCCATCATCATGCTCTTCATGGGTAGCTGAGACAAGGTGATGGCTATGTCCTTGATTAATCCCAAACATTTCACTTTTCTAGAGTCAAAAGAAAATAGGTCATGATAAGACTTGGTAATGTCAAGACCTAACTCATCCATGACAACCTTGGGCATTAGATTATGGCTGGCTCCTATGTCCAGAAGGCAGTTGTGAAGGATTTTGTCATGAAGAGTCAAAGAGACATAGAATGATGGGGAGTTGTCATCACAATTTTCAATCATTGGGCTGAGAAGTTGGTTTTTCATCTTGTAGATTTACATAGTTAGTGGAGGCTTGGATGGCTTTAGGCTCAAGGTCCTCAAGGATAGGACTCATTCTTCACTATTTCAATCAGAGGTGTAGGTATGCTTAGCTTCTGAATTTCTGATTCAAAACTGAAAGGAGAAGGAGACTTTTCAAGAACTCTTACCTCGTGAGCTGGAGCTTTGAGGACGATAACGTCAACTTCCGGTTGTTTTTTCTTTTTAGCTTGCTGTACTGTAGGGACAACAGCTCTTTAAATAGGAGTTTCCTTGGCATTATTCATCTTTGACCTCAGATCATATTTGTGTCGATCGTCAGTTTGCAGAATAACTTCACCATCCCATTCTTGGTTGATCTGGTCATTGAATAATGACTTTTCATAGGCAGCTGAGGTAAAAAGGGAGGCACTGCCTTTGTCGTTCAGACAATGGATCTCATCATCTTTTCCAAACTGCTCTTGTTCCATGACTACATTCTGGAAAGGGGTCTTCACCCTTTGGTCTTCATTGGCATCTTTGCTTCTTTGCAAAATCTGCAATTGCTCATTAGCTCTTCTATATGGACTTCAATTTCTAGGAGCAAAGGTATTAGGAACTCTTCCTTTCCTAGGGTACTGCTCAACCTTTAATTTGGAGATTTCAGAGGCTAATGACTCTATCATCTGGGTCATTTTATCTATCTTGGGTTCTGAAGATGATGAAGATTCGCCCCTCTCTATCCTTCTATCAACATTCCCCTTGAGCTTCTCTGCAGCCATGATGTTTGATTCCACTTCCAAGGTTATGTCATGCATATCAGCCAAGGTAGCACACTATCGCTTTCTCAACAATGGACAAAAGTTAAAATCAAAGGCACTGGCATAGGTGAGTTTTGCATAGGTAGTGGTGGGTTTTACTTCAGCTGGTATCTTGCTGTACATATGGTTAAACCTCTTATTAAAATCAGACAACAACTCACCATTTTCCCTCTTTAGGTTCCCAAGTCGGTGTGGTAGTAGAGTAGATCCTTCTTATCCCCCCAATGCTTTAGGAATGCATCATATAAAGCCTCAATATCTACTATAGACCTTAGGGTCAGTGCTCTGAACCATTTTCTAGCCTCCCCATCTAGACTTTGGACAAAGACTCTCATCCATACATCTTCTTCACTAATGTCCAGGTGATCAACATAGCTATAGAATGATTCAAGATGTTCCTCAGCTGAAACACCTTCAGTCCCAGTGAACTTAGGGCTATAATTATGATATTCTCTAGTAGGCATGGAATTCAAAGGAGTGGGTAGTACTAGAGGTCCATACCTAGTAGCTATGATTCTTTCCATTTTGGTAGGTGATTGTGGACCTGCCATAGCTGTGGTGGCTATAAGGGTACTGGAATTTTGAATGACAGGGGGTTGAGGAGTGACTGATAAGACTAAAGGAGTATGATTGATAGGAGTAGAGGCTTCCTTTGGGCTTACAATGAAAGGAGAACCTAAAGAATAAGGAGCTCTATGAATCTATGAGATCTTTTCTTCGCTGCTCGTATTAGAAGCTATACTCTCAACATGTATTTGTTCTATTATAGGATTTTCTTGAAGAGATATAGAATATTGTTTAGAATTACCTGAACCTGATGCTCCTTTCTACAATGCTTTTATTTCTTCGATGATTCTTTCAGGGTTAAGTACTGGTTCAACTTGTGTCTTCTGATGATTTCTCCGAATATGCATCACAAACTAAGCCAGAACTATGAAGTGGAGTTTTCGAGAGGTTCTTCCTCCAGTAGAGTCACCAAATAGATGATTACAACCGAAAAATCATCCACGCTTTGTCTATCATCAACGCTGGATCTGTGTCATCTCCCAGGGAAGCTGAGATTTAGTCTCCTCTCGATGACAACGGTGCCAATTATGTTAACACTCCGGGAAGCTCTCCTAGGTTGTAGCTCGGAGATGCCTGGAAACATATACATATTCAATATCATTCTTTGAACTATTGGAATGGATTGGGGTTTGGATCAAGTTAGATGATCGTTTCAACTCTATTTCAATCAAAACATGCATGAACACCCTTAGCTAGACAAGGCTTTCAACCACTAATGCTCAATAGATTATAGATTCAATGGATAGATGGAGAATATTGACTATACCAGGAGATGCATACATAAACACATATGAATGGCTAGCTACAAAAAGAAAATGAAGCTTACAAATCTAATTTAGCAATGGAGAGATAAGATGACAATTATCGGGCATTCGACACAGAAGAAAAGCACGAATAACCCATTCAAGTGCAAGCTTAGAACAAAGGGAAAGATGGGGATTGAACACATAACAACAAAATAAGCTTGTATTATTGGAATGAAGATGAGGTGCTAAGAGGAGTAGAGTCTCCATAGTCTCCAAAAGTTGAACCCTTGATACTTCTAACTTTCAAGCATTTATAGGCTTTCTACAATGCTCTCGAGCTCTCTGAGGCTCAAGGTGTCTTAATCTATCCCCTCTGTCTTTTTAACTACTTGATTCCATAACTCAACATACATGAGCTCAGAGGTCTCTTTTTATAACAAAATATTAACCAAATTCTGGTAAATTCACCTCGCTATCAGGTGGCTCACTCGTGCCAATGATGCTCCATGATTGCTTCTGTTGTGGGCTGCATCGTGCTATGGTTATTTCCCCTTCCAGCCATCTGTCTCCTAGCCATATATTTCCTGGCCTTTGTCTCCCAGACTCTGTTCTATAACGGAATGGGTCTTTGGGCCTTTGAAATCCTTTCGAATACCAAAAATGATTGTTTTCTATTTTACATAGAGAAACGTTGCAACACTGTGAAATTCTTCCAAGCTCTGTTCATTCCGGACTTCAAAAGTCCTTAAATATGGTTTATTCCTCTATCGAGTCCGTCCTCATCGCTATCGCATGTCACTTTGGCCTTGCTCCTTTGTTTTTTAAAAATACATTAAAAATTGTGAAAATGATGTGAAAATTGGCTCCCTCCGAACTTCAAATATTATATATTTCCCTTCACGAACCCTTTCAGGTCCAGGTCTTATCGCATCGATGTTGTTTCTTGGTATTTCGTTAAATAACGAAATATGTGAAAATACATTAGAAAATGCCTTTCGGCAGATCTCAAAATCTATGGAATAATGTTTATATAGCCATCGGGTCTAGCTAATCGCATTGCATATCATGATAGCCCCAAGCAATTGTAAGCACTCTGTTGTGGTTGTTGATTGAGATTTGCCGATCAGATCTGGACTGTTGATCAACCAGATCTGATGGCTACTGTGCCTTCACTTGTTTATGCCTCCAATATTCTCTGTTTTTCATTGTTTTTATGTGTTTTTGGCCTCCTGATAGTATTTCTCCACCATTCTAAGGGCTCTTCCCATGTGATTGTTTTGATCTTTGGCATGATTTTACGATATTTTGAAGACTTAGAGAACATATTTGGATCCATTTGGATTAGGACCCGATGCAATTATAGATGTGAGACAAATATTTTTTGAAGCCCGGCTTATGGCCAAAGTGAAGCAAGAGTAGATGTGGCCGTCATAGCTAAAACATGGGACATTTCTGCTAAAAATAGCAACACTGCACCTCAGGGCTAACAAGAACCATGAGTTTTGCAGGAGGAAATTTTTTTCACTTTGCCAGAATTTGACAAGTTTTATATGGTTTTTACACCTCTCCTCACCACAAACACAATGGTTTTGTTCATTTCTTCATTAGAGGTATGCATTTTCCAGTCAGTTCTAAAATGCACATGGAACCATGATTTCAGCAAAAAACAGGGAGCAGAACCATGAGCCATGAAATTTTTCCAAGGAGGTAAAATTTTGACATTTTAGAATATAGTAAAGTTTATAGTCATTTTTCATGGTTTTCCATAGGGATTGCAATGGAGAGATCGGATTTTCCATTTGAGTTAGAGATTTTTAGTCCATCCATGGAACAAAATCTTTGAGGAATCTAGGAGATTCCTTGAGCCTAGAATTCTCAACTTCTCAGAATTTGGATTTTGGATAGTCGATTCAGCACTACTCGATGCCAAAAATCTGATGGTTTCTTTAGATTTCTTATTCTCTCATTTCTTCTTCTAGTCACTTCTCTAAGTGCCAGTGCAGATGTCCACATTCTTGTGTGAGCAGCCATCTTTATGAGATCGATGCCTTGAGAGCAATGGTTCAAGTAGATTCAGCAGTGAGACGTCCACTTCTTTAGATGGCCCTTCGTTGTGAGGTATAAGATGTGTTCATGTACTTCTTCTTTCTACATTATGTTGTACAGATCCTTGATTGATGTTGTTGTAGGATGTTATTTATTATATGTTGTCATGATTCCTTGCTTGATTTGATGCAGAATATTTTATGTGATGTACTTGTTGTCATAACTCATCATGTTATTTTTGAGATTCCTTGTTGTATTTTGTTGGGATAGTCTTATTGTCGTCGTGCATGTGTTTTTCTTTGACATCCCTTTTGTGCCATGTTGGCGGGATGCACAACATGCATGTTTTTGTGTCATACTAATAGAAGTCTTTTGATTGAGAGTTCTAGTTGTGGAACGTTTCTTAGAGCCACTCCTATGTGAGGGCATTCTTCCTTGTATGATGAAGACATCATCTCTTGTGTACATCACCATTATTGACAACTCTTAATGCAGCGACCTACACCATCTTGACACTAGGGCCCAGAGACATAGTTGCTCCTGGAAAAACTCAATTATCAACTCTTATGTTTTCATATGCTGATGATTGTTTTGTTCCTCTTCTTTTCTGCATGCAAATGTATTCGTTAATGTTCTTCTAAAAATAAATTTTAACACATCACGAAAGTAAAAGGTCTTGGAAGGGTCCTTCTTCACACCCAGACCTGGATCAAGTGCTATTATAGTTGTCTTTGGGTTGATGTGAATTGCAGTGTGACCAATGGAATGTGTAATGATAGAGGATGAAAGAGCAATGTACAATACCATGCTTAACATTTCCAGGAAAGTGGAAATTATGTATGAAACTCTACAGAAAGAAATAGAGGAAAAGGAGCCGTTACAACTTCAGATGAAAGCCACAAAGGAGGCCATGAAAGAACTGAAGCAAAACAAACATAATCTTCAAACAGAGAATGATAAATTGAATATCCATGTACATGAAGAGAAGGAGGAGAAACAAAGTTTGCTATGACAGCTGCAAGCAAAGGACGAGGCCTTGGAAAAGCTACAACGAGACCCAGGTGAGGTAAAAAGTAGTTCTCCATCTTCATGTATGTCTCCTAATGATGATTTCGCTGTGTTTGAAAATCATACCAGAAGAATTGGCTCCAAATTATTGAAGAGAATGGGATATGAAGGGAAAGGCTTGGAAATTAATGGCCAAGGCATTATCAATCCAATTAAAGTAGAGGAATTATCCCATCAGGCAGGACTTGGGTATGTCAGGAAAGAAGTTGGGGAATGTGCAGAGACAGTTAGTGAACCACTCAATGATGAGCAGCCCTCATTAGTTCTTTCGAATTCGAAAGAGAAGGAAAAAGATGTTGATTTCCTTTCGGTTTCATCTTCTCATAGTATGATGTCTGTAGAGATTTGGAGATCCCAATTACAGGGAAAAGCATCAGTCTCCTTACAAAGACGAAGGATCAGGAGAAAGAACTTGGTGTTAATAACGAAGGCATCACTCAACCTTTGGAGGATGTGCATGAGCATCGATTTGCAAGCTCGAGATACACTAAAGAAGAGTGCTCAAAGGTGTTATATTTTTCTGAGTCATCGTCGAGGAAAGAGAATGATGGGAAAACATCCCCATCATCCCATGGCAATTTCCATTGTAGGGAGAGAGCTGAGGCAAGCTCTCATCGCCATGCTGACATCAGAAACAGCAAAGGAAGGTATAATCACTTTTGATCTTTGAATGTTCATTTTGATTATGATCATGTTGTTAATAATGAATGAAGACTAAGGCATCGAAAAACATGCACCTTTTGTGGTTTACCTAACCATACCTTTTCTAAGTGTTGGAAAAGAATGGCAGCACTCATGAGGTGTGAAAAACCCTCTCAACAACATGAAAGAAATAGGCTAAGTAGATATGGAGGAAGAAAGCCTACTGCAGCCATTGCGACAGAAATGGCCATCAAAGAGCCACTTTTTGGAAGCTCCATCCAGAGCAGCGGCTTAAAGACAAAGCGTCAATGTGTGAACCAAGAAGAGTAGTTGTTTGACAAGCAAAAACACCTCAAGGAGGTGACCCATTCACATTGATCAGTGAAAAATGATTTTTTGACATGATGTTGTTTCATGGTCATTCTTTGTAAATCATTTGTTGCATTTTTAAAAGTGTAAGAGCGATGATGTGTTTTCCATCACTTAGTCAGCAACAATGATGTATGGTCATGTTTTGAGTCATCTTTCGAGTCGCTTGTTAAAACTTTGAAAGTGATGTTATGTTTCCATCACTTGTCAAAACAATAGTGTCTAGCCTTATGAATGTAAATCATGTGTTGAAGGATGATATGTTTTCCATCACTTTTTGAAGCAACCATGATAGGTTGGCCTTGTTGTCATAGCTGGGCTATTACGTCCATCTTGTTGTAAATTTGACCACCGAGTATGTGTTATAAACTCGTGGCAAGTGTGGGAAGTTTGGGTCTTTAGTTTGGTCATGTCATTCAAAGCATGTAATTTGCAAAACCATGTACTACAGGTTGCAGAATTATCATGTGTCATCTCATCGCTTAAGGCTCCAAAGAACAAAGGTGAAGGAGTTGTAAGCGAGACATTTTCAGGACTCTTGTGATGCAGACATGGTATAGAGAGAAAGTACATATTATTTTTCATGCTTTTGGAGGACCAAAAGCTCCTCAGTGGGGAGGATTGATCTAGGTGGCTCTAGAGAGACACACAAGACAAAGATGACTCAAAAATAAAAGTGTTTGGATTATTCTAAAACCAGGACCAGATCAAAGGCCTCGTCATCCTGATCGTGGCAGTGCAAATGGTTCGTCAAACCGAGCTCGTATGTGAAGGATAGAGATCTTCAATGTTTGACATGACAGGAGAAAGTGGGGCTCACAGTATGCCACATGGCATCCCAGTAAGCAAATGGGACCCACATGGTAGCCCATAAACCATTGACACTTGGAATTTTCTCATTTTTCTCCTAAAAGCTGGCATAAGAGACAAAAATCATGGGAAATGGTTAAATAAATAACCATATAACGAAATGTTTCAATAGTTATTAAAATAACTATATAAAGCCATCCAAACACATGGTTTTGGGATCAACGGAAACAAACCCCATCGAACCCTTCGAACAACCTTATCGCAATAATAAGCATTTCTATATGGGATCGGGATGGGCAGAAATAACCTTCTCCAAACCCTCCTCCACATAACCTGCATATATGTATATATATATATATATATATATATATATATATATATATATATATATATATATATATATATATATATATGTTTTATGTCAGCGTAACCCCTGATAAAGGCACCAATACCTTTGCAGCGCTAACCGCCGATATCAATATCGACGACATCTCGAATATCGTGGCGATTAATATGCCAATCTGATTGGTGATTTTGTCACCACTCGATATCATATATCACCAAAACCCTATATTGGGCGCCGATATATGTGTCAACACCCATTACAACTTCCGATCACCAATATTAAGGTAACAGCGTGGGGATTTCAAGGTTTTTGGCTATAAAAGGTTTATATCTGGGAGAGGCGGGATTTGATCCCCTGACATCTCTTTAACCATTTGTTGATTTTAGCCAATGCGCCAACCATTGTACATTGGTAAATATATTGATGAGTTTTATTTAAATTCAATATTTTTCCCTCTACACAAAGTTCGAGACAGAGAGAGACTGAAGGCATGAATTTAGAGGCAAAATGCAGATTAATTCATATTTTTAATGTAGGAACCATGAATTTTGTAGGAGGGCAAAATTTTCACTTTGTCAGAATTTGACAAGTTTTATATGGTTTTTACACCTCTCATTGCCACGACCACAATGGTGTTGTTCCTTTCTTCATCAAAGGTCTGCATTTTCCATTCAATTCCAGAATACACAAGGAACCATGATTTCAGCAAAAAACAGGGAGGGGAAGCATGAACCATGAAATTTTCCCGAGGTAAAATTTTGACATTTTAGAATATAGTCAAGTTTATACTTGTTTTTCATGGCTTTCTGTAGAGATTGCAATGGAGAGATCAGATTCGCCATCTGTGTTGCATATTTTTAGTCCATCCATGAAACAAAATCTTTGAGGAATCCCGGGGGAATCTAGGAGATTCCCTGAGCCTAGAATTCCCAACTTCTCAGAATTCAGATTTTGGACAACCGATTTAGCACTACTCGATGCCACAAATCTGATGGTGTCTTTAGATTTCTTATTCTCTCATTTCTTCTTCTAGTCACTTTTCTAAGTTCCAGTGGAGATTTTCACATTCTTGTGCAAGCAACCATGTTTATGAGATCGATGCCTTGAGAGCAATGGTCTGAGAAGCTTCAGTAGTGAGATGTCTGCTTATTCAGATGGCCCTTGTTTGTGAGGTATATGATGTGTTCATGTACTTCTTCTTTTTGCATTATGTTGTACAGATCCTCGATTGATGTTGATGTAGGATCTTCTTTATTATATGTTTTCATGATTCTTTGCTTGATTTGATGCAGAATATTTTATGTGATGTACTTGTTGTCATAACTCATCATGTTATGTTTGAGATCCCTTGTTGTATGTTGCTGGGATACTCTTGTTGTCTTCATGCATGTGTTTTGCTTTGACATCCCTTTTATGCCATGTTGGTGGGATGTGCAACATGCATGCTTTTGTGTCATACTAATAGGAGTCTTTTGATTGAGAGTTATAGTTTTGGAAAATCTCTTGAATCCAGTCCTACATGAGGGCATTCTTCCTTGTATGATCGAGACATCATCTCTTGTGTACATCACCATTATTGACAGCACTTAATGAGAGACCTAGACCATCTTCACACCAGGGCCTGGAGGCGTATTCCCTCCTGGACGAACTTTGCTATCAATGCTTATTTTTTCATATGTTGATGATTGCTATGTTCCTATTCTTTTTCACAAGTAGATGTATTCGTTAATGTTCTTTTAAAAAGAAATTTTAACACATCACAAAAGTAAAGTTCTTGGAAGGGTCCTTCTTCACATCCGAACATGGATTAGTAGGCATCGGCTGACAGAAGGCTACGAGCTTCTCTCTTCCTCCAGGGACCACGTTTCATAAGTTTTAAGATTGGATACTCTTGGAACACAACACAACAATCTGAAGGCCACGTTTCATCCAAATTTCATATTGGACCCATCAACAACATTGAAGCTCAAAATAGTAACTGCAATACAACCATCAAATACATATGCATCAAATAATTACTGAAACTCAATCATCACTCTCTAAATCAACCACAGCTAAATCAATCAATCACTGACAACCCATCATCACTGAAGCAAATCATAATCAATCAATCTGAACCTTCATAATAATATCACCAGAATACAGTCACCAGAACAAAAAACATAACCCAGAACTCTACATCAACAACCAGAACCAACTGCAACTTCAAACATCATATTTCATAATGTATACGCTACTTCAATGTGTCGAACTAGCATGTATACATGCTTTTACCAAAGCGAACCAGCATACAAATCTGTAAATACTAACTTAAAACTTCACATCTATTCCAGACTTCAGTGATACCCAGATCATAACATTTACAAAATAAAACATGCGTCAGTATTCAGATCTAGACTATCCATGATCAAACCACATAATGATAATTCATTTCAAGCATTATGATCCTAATCCATTATCCATCATCAACCACATAGATGTATCCCTAGTTCAGATCAAGCAAAGCAAAAAAAACCCATAACTTGCATATTTGATCTAACACTTCATAAGATATTCAATACTTGCACCACTTGGCCTAATGATCTTCTCCTCCTTATATAGTTTTAAGCCTTTCTCAATACCTTGGACCAAAACGACTTAGGACCAATACCTTGGACCAAATACCTAGGGCCAATACCTCAGACCAAATACCTTGGATCAATACCTTAGACCAAAATACCTTGGACTAAATACCTCAGACCAAAACCTTGGTTTTCCAACATGTACATGCTTTTCCTCCTCTGAAAGTGCGTGTATATGTATACATTCCTTCTTTTCTATTAACCGGCATGTAAACGTTGTTTTGACTAAGTGGACCTACGTATACTTCTTAAAATACTTTTCATCAACCTTTTCCTCTATCTTCTTTATTCTGATCAGTAGACCTTAGTTCCATTTTCCTGTTCTTCCGTACCAATACCCTGTTACCTCTTAATAAACCTGTTACACTGTAATTTGCCATATTACTTGTGAAATGATTCCTTTGAACTGCGCTACATTTTGTCACATTTGTAAACACAACTGCCATGCATTCTATCACATTTGATATCACTCCTGTAGATTCATCTAGTTACCATACACAAGTGAGTTTTTTTCCTATAATTGGGTTACCATCAAGTACAACACATGTATCATAATGCCAACAAACTCCCCTCTTTGGACTTGATGACAACCATGTTGGTGTTGATTATTGCAAGTTGTACAAACTGTTAGAGATAACAAGCAACACCAAAATACTCTCCCCCTTTGACATCAAGGGCAAAGGGTAGACCAATATAGTCTCCCCCTTTGATATTTAGGGTAAAAGGTTGACCAAAATGAAGACTTTCATATCTAAAAAACTGAATATGAACATTAATGTACTCCCCCTAGGCACATGTTGAATTCTCTGATTAAACTCCCCCTTTGTACATGCTGAGATGCACTATACCATCCATGCTCCCCCTGAACACATGTAGAGTCTATAAATATATTTTCTAAAAGAACAACATGACTCTATAACTCAATTATGTGAGTATGACCTTCCTATCACCAATGACTCATACATACATCAATCTCCCAACCAAGTGGGGTTATACCAAATTTGAATCATCTACCCACCAATTGGGGACATATCAAATGCTTATACATGATTGAAATATAAAAATTATTACATCATCCTTACCATGTATCGTGGGGGTATAAATTACATCATATGACCAAAAAAAATTGATTCATTAAAAGACTATGAAAGACAGAGACATATTATTACATCATGCGCCTTTATATGACCTTTACATTGAATGATATTCATGACATTTATAACAAATACAAAAGATCTAAACAAGATCATGATAGTCATCATCAACTATCATACACCATATGTGATCTACACCATAAGAATCTGTCAACAACATCCAGACCAACAACAAGTATATGTCCATCATTAATTCCCAAGCTATGATAAGGTAAATATCATCAGCCCGTGACAAAGTATGTCGCATATCAACTCATCCTCTTGATCTCATCAAGATGAGCTTGCTCCGTTTCCTTAGCAAAAAGAGCCTTATCATAACTTTCCATGGATCAATATGTCATATCATATCATATGTATGTGAAAAAACCATAGTCATCATCTATGATCATAACATCATCATCAACAACTGCATGATATTTCCACAAGAACCCTTAATATATCAACCATGTATCATCACTAGGGAACATCCCACATATGATAAGCATTAACCATGATAATCAACATATGTGAATATCAAACCTATCATCATAAAGTAAGAAGTCACCATCATTATGTGACTAAGTAAGCCATGTCTCCAAATAGATATATCTTCATGGAACCTGTAACAACACCATTCTCCTGGCCAAACAACAATATTTATCAATATGCAACTTAAGTAATGATCCATGTATCCAACATAATGTGTATCCAACAATATGTATCTAGAAAACCATGAGCTCATAGTCATTTATCAAGCTTTCTTGATACCATTAGTAGCATCAATCCTCAACCATGTGAGAGACAAGAATTATAGGAATCTTGCATCATAACTGCACCATATGAACTTTATTCATCTTTGAAGGCATGATGACAACATCATAAAAGAAATGAGTGGCTCATCATCAATTAATGAAGTTGTGTACTCAAGATTTGTACTTCTCCTTGTCTTTATGAAGGTCACCATGTAACAAACAGATATGTACTCTATGCATCATCAAAATTCATCCACAATCACCCATAAATCTGATCTGAATAAAAACTATGTAACCCCAAGCAATACAAGTATCATCATCATAGGCAGCTCATAACCGCAACATAGCATGATGTATCATTTACACACTTTAGCCACATAATCATCATCACATTAGGTACCAAAGACTCTTAGACATGATGTCAATAATGCAATATTAGAAGCATAGCATATTCTCCCCCTGAACCTGTGCCACCTGTTCACTGTCAGATCTAATCATTGCATATATCAGTAAGAAATATGAAGCCATCATCATCAATTCATCAACAACTTATGAGTATCAAAAGAACTTCTAAATAACATCCACAAACTGTAGTCATCAATCATCAAGACAGAAATGATAATTGATATATCAGATAAATTTTTGAGTTTGTCCCACTGCTTCTTCATCAAACCAACATATACGCGATTGTGCAACTTCTAACTCACGTATATACATGACTTGTCTTTATGATACCCACGTATGAGAATTAGAACACTGAAATTTCATATTTTCAGTTTCTTTTGAGTCTGTTCTGTTTGCATACTCAGCTATGCCACATATTTCTAGTTGTACTTCCTTCTCCTTCCAGACCTTAGAGAGTGATGATGTTTGCTCCTTTTGGTATGTTGGCCAATTTTTTTTTCTTGCATTCTTTTGCTATATGCCCAAACTTGTTACAAGCATAACATCTTAGATGTTTCATATTCCCTCTATAGCAGTTAATGGCTTTGTGATCAAACATATTGAAAGAAAAATAATATCCCTTGAAGTACCTGGAAGCTGATGATCTTTCTATGTGACGGTTATTAGATTGAACCATTCGACTTTTGCATCTGGCTGCAATATGTCCAAAATTATGACATATAAAATATTCAACATTATTCATCAGAGGAAAGAATCGATTAACCCTTCCATAGTTAGTATTAAATGATTTTCTTTGAAGACTTTCTTTTCTTGGTTGTTGATGGGGTTGACCTCTTATCTCATTGTTGAGCATTTTAGATTTTGCACTAGAGTTCCTTGCTTCAGTTTGTTAGCTAGGTTCACCTTTAATAGTTTCCTAAAAAACAAGACCAGATTTCATGGCAGGAGACCTTTGACTACTAAGAATATCATCGAAAATCTTAGTACTATCTTGAAATCGTTAAAGTTTATCCTTTTCTTCTAATTTACCTTTTAGGATATTTACCTCAGCCTGATATTGCTCTTCCTTTTCAAGATACTGCTTCTTCATGATTTTTTCTTATTTTCATCCTTCTTGGAGTAGTGCTTCATTCTGCTTATTTGAATTTTTGAGATCTTCTTTTAGATAAATGACCACAGCTTCTAGACCTTCACAGTAGTTGGTTCTTTCTATAAGTTCCTTGGTTGTTGTGTCCTTTCCATTCACTTCATTTCTCAATGATGTTGCTTCATCCTGTAGCCTTTGACTTTGATCTTCCTTTTCCTCGTTCTATTTCCTTACTTTTTTTCCTTCCTCTAGCTAAGATTTTAACCTTGTAATCTCTTCTTTGTAGGTACACTGCCTTTTTTCCAATAGATCTTGTTGATCTCTAATTGTGTCTATGAGATTTTTAAATTCTGCCTCTATTTGATTTCTTTCTCTTTCACCCATAAGAGAAAATTTAGTTGTTTCATTATCACTTTCATTATCTTCAAATGAACAGAGAAATGTATCACCAAAGGATAACAAATTCATACCTAATAGTTCTTTTGCTTGTTCATCTTCATTTTGAGGTGATTCTGGATCTGAATAGTTGCTTCCACATAAAGGCCAATTGTCTCTGCCACTCTCATAGTTCCTTTGAGATGTCCTCTTCTTTTTAGATGCTTTTTTCTTTAGCTTCTTTCCCATTGTTAATGCAGATCTCCTTCAAGTGATCAAGCTTCTGCCAAAGGACCTTCTCTGATACCAATTGTTGGAAATAATACTAAGAGGGGGGAAGAATTAGTATTAGTGAGATCAATAACTTTTTATTTTCATACTTTGATTTATATAATTTACTTCAATGAAGGTAACTCACATGTACTTGCAACTGTATTTAAGAAAACCAGCATAAATCTAGCAAACTTGTCATTCAGTTAATTCATCATATGTTGACCTTTAATCAGTGCATCAATACTTCATTAACCATATAAATAGTAACCATGTGAAGCAATAATGAAACAAACCATCACACATAAGAAACACACATGAACACCTAGATTTAAGGTGGAAACCCAATGCGGGACAAAAACCACCTATTGTTGTCTTCTTTCAATATAAGAAAAACCTGTTTACAATCTTGTATTGGTGCAAACTCATACCAGTATGCATGCACCCACCTGCAGAAGCCTACAACATTCTCTAGTTCTCCATCTTCTACTGGAAGGGAGCTACAACCACCTAGCTCTTGTACTAGCCAATCCATTTACCAGTACATAGGTGCCGACCTATAGAAGTCTCTAACCTTCACTCATTTTCCAACTACTACTAGAAAGGAGCTCCAACCCCCTGGCTCTTGTACTAGTTGATCCATTTACTAGTACGTCGGTGCTAGCATACAGAAGGCTCCAACCTTTACTCGTTTTCCAGCTACTACTAGAAGGGAGCTCCACCCCCTTGGCTCTTGTACTAGCTGATCCATTTACTAGTACATAGGCACTAGCCTACAGAAGGCTCCAACCTGAACTCGTTTTCCTGGTACTATTAGAAGGGAGTTCCAACTCCCTGGCTCTTGTATTGGCCGATATGTTTACCAGTATGTAGGTGCCGACCTACAAAAGGCTATGACCTTCTCTCTTCCTCTAGGGACCACATTTCATAAATTTTCAGACTGGATACTCCTAGAGCATAACACCATAATCTGAAGGCCACGTTTCATCTAATTTTCATACTGGACCCATCAACAACACTAAATCTCAAAATCATAATTGTAATACAACCATCAAATACATTTGCATCAAATAATCACTAAAACTCAATCATCACTCTCTGAATCAACCACAACTAAATCAACCAATCACTGGAAACCCATCATCATTGAAGCAAATCACAATTAATCAATCTGAAAATTCAGAACAATGTCACTAGAATATAGTGACCAAAACACAAAGCGTAACCCAGAACTCTGCATCAACAACCGGAACCAACTGCAACTTCAAACATCATATTTCAGAATGTATACACTACTTCGATGTGTCGAACCAGCATGTATATGCACTTTTACCAAAGAGAACCAATGTACAGATCTACAAATACTAACTTAAAACTTCACAGCTATTCCAGACTTCAGTGATACTGAGATCATAACATTTAAAAAATAAAACATGCGTCAATATTGAGATCTAGGCTATCCATGATCAAACCACATAATGATAATTCATTTCAAGCCTTATAATCTTGATCCATCATCCATTATCAACCACATAGGTGCATACTTAGTTTAGATCAAGTAAAGCATCAGAAACCCATATCCTGCATATTTGATCTAACACTTCATAATATATTCAATACTTGCGCAACTTGGCTTAATGATCTTCTCCTCCTCATATAGTTTTAGGCATTTCTCAATACCTTGGACCAAAACCACTTAGGACTAATACCTTGGACCAAATACCTAGGGTCAATACCTCAGACGAAATACCTTGGATCAATATCTTGGACCAAAATACCTTGGACTAAATACCTCAGAGAAAAACTTTGGTTTTCTAACATGTACGTGATTTTCCACTTGTGAAAGTGCATGTATACATATACGCTCCTTTTGTTCTATTAACCCATGTGTATACGTTGTTTTGACTAAGTGGACCTGTGTATACTTCTTAAACTTATTTTCATCAACCTTTTCCTCTACCTTCTTTATTCTGATCAATAGACCTTAGTTCCATATTCTTGTTCTTCTGTACCAATGCCCTGTTACCTCTAAATAAACCTGTAACACTGTAATTTGCCATATTACTTCTGAAATGATCCTTTTGAACTGCCCTACATTTTGTCACATCTGTAAACACAACTGTCATGCATTTTGTCACATTTGATATCTCTCTTGTAGATTCATCTAGTTACCATATACAAGTGAGTTGTTCTACTATAAGTGGGTTTCCGTCAGGTACATCACATGTATCATAATGCCAATAGAATCATATAAGAGAAAGAATTCAATCAACACAATATACAATGATTTCCTGGGGAAAGCAATAGATAAAATACCCTGCTATCTGTACATTGCATTAGTGAGAAAATATGAGAAGGCTACAATGCTTTCCTCAAGCCATACCAACCATTGCACTATCTCTATCTATCTCACTCTTCCTAGACAAGCCTTGACTAATACTTAGCCAATTTGGGTCACCTTCCAAGCTCCTACTCCCTTGCGTTGTTCAATAAGGAATTAGTCCCCTATTAAATAAGAAATTCCTCATCCAGAACTATGCAATCCCTACAGGCCCTTCTCTGACTACATGCACCACCTGTACAGTTTGGATGAATATACAACTGATAGTACACTTCCCTTGAACTCCAATCTCAAATGGGTAACTCATAGATCACACATGCATGAGTTATTTATGGTTGAATTATCATTTAACTCGCTGAACACTGAAACTGCACCCCACAACTAGACCTCCTACTAGTTCCTCCAATTGTTGGAGCTAGTTTAACTGAATCTAACTCAGTTATATCGAATTGAAAGATTACAACTCAAAAGAAGGTCCCCTAAAATTTAGGAACTACTCTACATGACTCTGGATAGACTCCCAACTCAAATTAACTGAGTCAACTAAGTCAAATTAAGTTAGTTAACTATTAGAAGTTGCTATGACAATTAAAATTACAATTCAATTCCTAATTTAGGACAAATTAAATTAGATTTTTTCTTGATGTTATTTTTAACATTTCCTATTGCTATTTTCAACATCATCCTAGTATTGAATTCCTGTTAAGTGACGGCTTATGTTAAAGAAGGAAAAACATGAGTATGGTTCCACTAACACACTCTAGTCCTAGCTCTGATAAATGTTTCATCGTAGGCTTTTACAATGTCTAGTATAGATATGACACAACTATTTTTGGTTATGGGAACCAAACTAAAGTTGACATGACACAATGCTCCAGCAATATGGTAACAAACACATATGCAATCATGAATGGAGTAAAAAAATTGCAAAAGGACTGGTTTGGTCATGAATTAACCCAAGTACACAACATTCCACACTGTATGTGTATAAATTTATGCAGGCACACTTCTATCATTTACGTGCTTATTCTCCCTCCTCCACACGACTAATATTATGTGAATTTCCTGGAATTTTACATTCATTATAATGAGGTCCATCCAACTTAGAACCTTAGTCACACTAATGCATTTAATTGGTGGTGGGAGGTTTATACTAGTTTTCCTCCATGGACCCACAAAGTTCAGATTTTTCATTATCTCAAGTCAATAATTAAGTTAAGTGTTTAATTAATCAACCAAGCTTATGATTCCTTCACCAGAGCTACTCATAGTAAATGCATGGTTGTATACATTTAGTGCCTATGTCACTAATAGTAATGTATGTCTCTCTGCATGCATTAGAACAAAATCATAGTCACAAGGACCAATTAACAAAATCTCATTGTTTTGAATCTTCAACTGTAAACATTCCATGGTTCAAGCAATGAATGAAAAATTAACTTAACAATCTAGACATACACACATACATTCAATAACATAGGTTTCATGTACAAAGACTTGTATTGGATTAAAAATTGGAGTCCAGGCAATTGAGTCTGGGACAATGTTATAGACATTTTTGTGCCTTACAGCTATAAGCTTGAAATGTCCATAATCTAAGGGATCCAAAGTCCCTAAACATGTTGTTACTACCCCTAGAGGAACAAGGCTAACAAACCACAACAATTCACAGAAGTTCTCCACCAGAAACTGCTCAAAAACAAGTCAATTCAGGATCAATTCAGTGGCTCCACTAGCTGTCTGCGCTGAAATGCAAAGTCAACACTCGCTACCTGCACTGCAACGCAGGTAGAAGCACTACCAGGGTGTGCTGAGTGGGAATTGACAAATGGCAAGTTCATTCCAAGAGGTGTCAAGACCCAGGAAGCTTCCAGAATCTTCCTCAATGACACTTGCCTCAGTGAATTCGACTAGTGATGAGTAAGAGGTTCCCAATCTCCAAGTGGAAGCAAGAACCTCCAAGTGGAATCAAGAACTGACAGAGGGAGAGGACACTAGTCAGATCTCAAGCTGACTCATCCTCTCTCCAAACATCTATATATGGATCTCTCCTCCATGAGATCTGGAGGCTGGAATTTTGTTATTGCAAAGAATTGCTGTTGGTTTGAGATTGGAATCATTGGGTGCTTAATGCTTTGAGGGAAGGTGAAGATAGGAATTTCATTTGCTGGGAAGGAGATGCTGGATTGGAGCCCTCTGGGTTGTATCTCTTCCTGAACCTTGTTATTCATCAATAAAGCTATCTTGGTTTCTCCTATATACTGGTGTATCTTTGATGTATGATTGCATTAGTATGTTTAGTTTATTTCTAATCCTGAACTAGTTATGAATATGAATCTATGTCTTTGTGTAGTGTTCTCTTCTTGTGATCTTCCAGAAACCTCTTGAAGCTGGGC
The DNA here is from genome assembly GCA_031772625.1 of Pinus tabuliformis. Classification (NCBI taxonomy): domain Eukaryota; kingdom Viridiplantae; phylum Streptophyta; class Pinopsida; order Pinales; family Pinaceae; genus Pinus; species Pinus tabuliformis. The sequence goes on from CM062820.1 coordinate 98,381,591, forward strand.
GAGCGAGAAAGCAAGTAGCTGGGAACTCCCAAAGAGAAGAGAAACCGGATCGAGGGACAAACGCAAGACACCGGTTAGTCCATCCGTCTCTCTTCATTCTTAATTCATAAAGGAAGAATACTAGAATAGCTGTCTCTGTTTGTTGCTAAGGCACTGTCACACCTTAGGTGGATAGGATCGTCCTGCATAGGCATTTTTCCCCACAACAAATTGGCGACTCCACTGGGGAGATCTGTTTAGTCATTTTATTTGTGTCTCTATCATTGTTTGTTTCATAGACTCAACAGGAACAATCGAACTGCATCTGCTATTCTCAGATGCAAAGTAGATAGCTGCTGCTTTGATCCAATCACTGGATTTGTCTATGATCTGAACAATTGATTCACAAATGATTTGATGATCCTTTGTGATAGATCTTAGCCCTTCCTCAAAGCATCCCTTTGATTGTACCTTGCTTGTTGCTTTGATTTGGTCTGAAACTGTAGATTAAATAGCAAACTGTGACCCAGAAACCAGTGAGAAACTCTCGTTTCTCCTTCAGCGCAGACCCTGTGAAGAGGTTCTGCATTTCAACGCAGGTCCCGTGAAGGCTACCTACGCTGAATGTCAAAACCCCTATGTTGAGGGTGCGCTGATCCAGTTAGGCCTTGTGCAGCTGGGGTTCTTTGCTCTGTTTTGCCTTGTTTTGATCTCTGATTTTTGCAGCCTGTAACCAGCATAGGTACCTGTCTGATAACTCCTTTTCTCTGCTTAAATTCCGCCTCCTTTTGTACAAAAAGACTGTGAGTGTTTTTATGTGTTTGTGGCGTCATTTGCAGTTTTCCTTTGCAAGAGTGAAATAATCGTCCTGTAGCCCTTGATTCAGATCTGTTGATTGTGATCTTAGGAGAGAGTTCATTGGGTGATTACAGTTGATTATACATTTACTTCTGCTTTTGGTTTGAGTTTGTCTCTTTTAAGTGTCGAAACAAGTGTTCATTTCGAAAATCGTAAAGTATTGTAATCTCTTCTACCCTTTCTGATTTCGAAAAAGTAAACTTGTTTGTATTTGTCATTTAAAAGCAAATTCAAAGTTGTACAAAAAGCTTTCTTTGTAGGCATCAATACTAAGAAAGCGGAAAACAAACACCTGCATTGCGCATTTGCATCTTGATAGTTTGCATGTTTGATTTAGGAAAAGTGCATTAGAGTGTGCTGATTGCTCTTTGAGAAAAGATGGTGTCTTTCTTTTCCCTTTGTAGCTAGGATTTTCATAAGTTGAAAAGATATAAAGCTTGCTTATCATCTTTAGACTGCATTTAGGAATTGTATCATACATCTCGTGGTGAACCTCAAAAGGAAAACTTCTAAAAAGATCAACCTAAAATAAATTGAATGAACTTAACAACGCTTTGCAACATAACGCACAACATAGAGGTCTAGGCTAGAGACGTGTTCCGGCGTCGTAAAGCCTAGTGATTGTCGATCTCGTTGATGGTGGGTGATTCCTCCTGAGGGACGATAGCGCCAGTACGGATTGTGCTCCCACGTACCGTCGAGTATATATTGGGAGACCCCTATAGGCATAAAACCTTTATCCTTAGGAAGCCGTGTTGGCCGCCCTACTGATCGCAATGCACTAAACACAGCATTCAAGAAGATCGACCGCCCGTATCGTAAAAAGTATTCTGCGGTTTTGCGAAAAGTTTGGCACACCCTCTACCTAGAACTCCAGAGCAGTTCCTTTTGGCCTTTTTCAGACTCTATAACAGAAAAAGTCCATCCGAGCATTTGTCACTTCGGGCTCGTTAAAACATCGAAGGAGACTAGAGTCATCTTTTGCTTTTTCTCGACTCTTTAAAATTGAAAAAGCAGGTTGTGTCTAAGCGTCGTTAAAATTTATTTTAAACGGAATAATCATCACCATTCCCTCGTTGATCTTCGAAGTTAGTCTCTTTTCATCGTAAGTTCTTGTAGAATCGCTAGAAAATCTTTTGGATAGACTAGATATGTTTGAACAACCGTCGACATCCAGGACTGTGTCATCCGACACAGCAGCGGCAGAACCTCCTGCTGCTACCCCAACGATGTTCGATGGTATACCATCTGTCCCGGCAAGTTATCAACAACAAGCCGGAGTCCCATCAGGGACTGCTTCGACGACATGGTTAGTTCCTATTTCTTCATCCGGATTATCATCTGGTATTTCTTATGTTGAAACTCAACAAATTGATCCAATGTGTCTTAAAAGGCCAATCTGCCCTTTAAGTATTGGATTGCCACCATATGGAGGGTAGTATGCCTTTCCATTGTTCCCTCCCGGAGAACAACCATATGGGAGTTTACAACAAAGTTCAGGTCAAACTGGAATTACATCCAGCGGTTGGGTACCAATACTGCCTCAGCAACCAAGGGTTGTATATTCAATGCAACCAGTCCATCCTGTGTCGAATATTCCCACTATACCTGCTATGGTTACTGCGTCGCAAGTACAAGCACTACCTATTGTATGTCAACCCCAACAGCCTCAGGTTGCAATACAACAGCCTCTTATCTCAACGACTCAATCACAACCTCAGGTTAGTGCCTCCTTATCTGGAGCGACTCAGGATCAAACAAGTACTGTGACTCCTCATCTTGGTCAATCATCCAGTATTGGTCAACAGCAAATGGTTCAACAACCAGAGCTGGTTCAAACTCAACAACCCCCATTCCAGCAATCATATCAAGGACCTGAGCAACAAGTCTTTGTAAGTAATGGGCAATCGCATTTCCAAAGTGGTAATCAACAACCATATTATAATGGTTATGCCCATCAACCTTGTTAAAGCTGCCAGCATCAAATACATTATGCTGGTATGCAAAGACACACTGCTCAGGCGATTCCATCTTATCCTGGGTATGCTTCGCCTGACCTGAATCAACAGTTGCCCTTTGTAACAACTCTAGAATTACCAGATCTAAACCGGCTGATGAATGATCCAATTGCTTATGCCCCTTGGTGGCCAGCGATTCCGCATAAACTTCCGTCAGATATTCCTAAATTTAATGGAAATCCAGGTGAAGATCCATCGAATCACGTGATGACATTTCATCTATGGTGTTCATCAAACACCCTAAACGATGATTCGATAAGGCTTCACCTTTTTCAGAGGACATTAACGGGTCCAGCGACAAAATGGTATATTGAATGGCCTAGAGCTTCGTTCGACAACTTCAGTACCTTACCCACGACTTTCTTAACCCATTTTCAATTACCCATAAGGTATGAAATGGGAACGGAACTCCTAACCAACTTCAAACAGACAACGGCCACTCACATATCTGATCATATACATGAGTGGCGATGTCGTCGTAGAATGGTAAAAACGTACGTTCCCGATCAGCTATTAGCTGAATGGTTTATCAAATCCTTACTTCCTACAATCACGGAAGATGTGGCAAAGGGGGGAGTCGTAACGGAAGAGCAAGTCATCGCTCGTGCGCAATATCTGGACTTGGTCTATACTCAATCTGGCATGCTCTACGACAAAATACCTGACGCCCCTAGACCGGAATTCTCAATTCCTCCTCCTCCTAAATCAAACAATGACTCTCATGCCATCGATGGTGTGACTGGCACGACAGACACGAAATTGACAAAGGCTACATCTAAAAGGGCCCGTAAGATTTCCAGTCAAAATGCAAAAGAGGAACTTCTTGCCTCGGAAGTAAATTCCGCGTCGACCGATAAGGGCAAACAACTGAAGCAACCAGGGGGCAAGAAGAAAAAGAAAGGGAGAAAAAGGAAACCCCCTGCGGGGTGTCATATATGCGATGAGGATCATTGGACGAGAGATTGTCCACATATAGCTGAAGTTAAGAAACTCTTTAAGAGTTCAAAAACCTCAGCAGTATTGACTGATCCGTTTCCAAACCCGGGAACCAAACTGGTTGCTAATCAAAATGCTTCTCGATCCCAAGTTCTTATGTTGTCTGTCTCAAAGCAGCAAAATGATGCTTTGACAATGAATAAAGATTACGGGAATCCACGGCTGTCGAATAACAAGGCTAATGAACAACCTAGTAGTTCGACAACAACTTTGACCGAAGTTGTGCCACCCATCATTCCTGAACCAATGATAAAGTCGCCAAAGGGAGTAGTACACAAATCGACATTTAATCCTAGTGCAAAAGTAGCACAGAATTATAATATAATAGAGGACCTGGCCCAATCGTCATCCGCTATGTCGACACTTGAGGTACCGCAAAGTTGCCCCTCCCAAGAGCAAGCTTTATTATCAGCAATAGGTGGGATTGGCCCAATGGACTCCAATCTTGTGGCCTTTGATCATAAAGGATATGACCCTCAGTTACCAGCTCAACTAGCTTTCCTTATTCAAGTGAAAGCCCTCAACAAAACTGTTCATCGAACAATTATTGATGAGGGGGCATCTACGTGTATTATGTCGATGAGTTGCTGGAACAATTTAGGCTCACCACCCTTGTCGAGATCGTCAACGACGTTAAAAGCATTTGATGGACGATCATACACTCCATACGGGATTTTAAGTAACTTGCAAGTTGAACTAGGGGGCAAAACAATAGGAATTGATGTTGAAGTAATTGATGGAAACCTCGATTACAACATCCTATTGGGAAGGCCTTGGATATATGCCATGGCCGCAGTTGTGTCGACCTACTTCAGGAAGATTGCATTTCCCTTTCAAGGAGGAATTATAGTCGTCGACCAACAAACTTTCCTCCCCGACAGTTCAAAAGTTACGGGAAGCATTCCAATGATCCATGGAAGCAATCATTCGATTCAAAATATTGGAGTAGGTCTCCTAAAAGACCCTGCCTTAATGGGTACTTTTGCCCTACCGCCTGCAAGTAATCTGGCGGAAGTGGCCACAGTGGAAACCTACAATATGAAATCTTCTGTATCTAATGGATTCAGAAGATTCCTAAACATTTTGTCAGTGTGGATCATCGCCCTAATAGAAATACTGTAAATACAGTGGGCTCCGAGGACGGTTCTAATCTCGTGTCAACCTCGTTAAAAAATGAAACAAGGAGTCATGAGGATAGTTCTTTTACTGTGTCAACCTCATTAAAAAATGAAACAATCTCCTTTCCAAATCTCAAAGGTAAACCTTCATTCCAACCACCAAGTTGAATGCAATGAAGCTTGGGGGGGCATGCACCTCAATTTGCATTGTTATGCTGGGGGCATGCAAACTTATCATCGATTAGTTTTAGCACACAGTTCATGCTCGTTAAAAAATAAACGCAAGATCCGAGCAGTTTTAGCGCATAGTTCATGCTCGTTAAAAAATAAACATAAGATCGAGCAAATGTTTCCACCCGCGTTTAAGCTCGTTAAAAAATGAACTATTCCGGTAAATAACCACTGTGTGTAACATTATCAGCCATTAAAGCCTTAGTCGTGTTTGCACCGTCACCTCCACTTTTCCATTGGCCGATCGTTCACCTCCATATGTTTGTTTACCCATTTTGAGGAACAGCTGCGAAGAGTGATTTCACTAGCCATCCTTGTGACACTGCCGTGATTGGAAAATTCCAACCTGTACTTGGAATCAGCTGCTAACCCGTTTTATCACTCGTTCCTCAAAAGACGAGTCTTCTTTAAGCTTTTTTCATCTGACTCGTAAAATATGAAAAGATTGCCGAGTCCTTGGCCTTCCAACTCGTTAAAGGGACACGAAGTGCTATCCCTCCTCTATATTTTAATCTTTTTGGACCTGAGGGATTATTGCACAAAAAGATCGAGCGCTTGTTTTATTCGGCTCGAAAACTCATCCCTTCTGTATTGTTTTATACTTTTTCGGACCTAAGGGATTAGATGACGAAAAAGGACTTTTGGAGTTAACTTTATGTACCTTTTCAGACTCTCTAAAAATGAAAAGGACCGAGTTATCTTTGTCGTTATACTCGTTAAAATCATTAAATAGCGACAAACTTGTCTTTAGACGAGAACGAGTTTCACTATCGCTAGGCTCGTTAAAACATAGCGATGGGCTTGCCCGAAGGGCAAGTTATAGAACAAGCATATGTTATCCTCCTCAAGCTTGACAAAAATAAAGAGGTACTGGTCAGCAATGACTGGGGAAAATTGGGAGAAACTCAAGAAAACTTTGATGGTAGTAAGTGGCTCTTGAACATGACACTTTTCCTCCGTACCACAATTGGGTTGGGTTGTTTCATTCACCGGTCACATCACCATGGTCTCGCCATACCATCCATATTTGGGGTAATGCTACCGATCCATCGCATCAGTGTCGCCATATGTTCAAGAGAAGTCGTTCAGAAAATTCAACCACGTCCCCTCCACTGTCGTACATTATCCTTCATCCTTTCATGACCGCCACCCTGAATCATATGTCACAAATCGTTTTCACCTCCATCAAAATCATTAGCTCCGTTCCGTGTCATTGATGTGGGATTCATTAAGGCCCTCCTTTGACGGATCGCTTCTTGTCGACATCAGCTCATTATCCAAGAAGTTGATCTAGGAACAACTCCTTCAGTACTTTGAAGCTTGCATGCCTCAATGGCAAGTTTCTCACTTCCGGCGACAGGTATACATCAATGACCTTCGACCGAAAGATTTTGCGTGGTATTCGACGCCAAGTCCTTTATTCACACCACGTGAATTGTACTGCAGTACCTTGAGGGTCATTATCATTATCGGTGATTCCTCTCGCGCTTGTTAACGGTTTACCTCATTGACCGGTAATCAAGTGATGTCTTTCCATGTTCGACTTCAGAACATTTCTCACATGGATCGACTTGTACTTAGAGTGAAGATCGAACGAGTTTGAAGACCCCGGATCTAGTTTCATCCATCCGGGCTGCGATATATATTTAGGAAAGATAAAGACATTGACATGTACATCATTGTAGCAGATAATCATCCTATCCAAAGGATGATAATTGCATCAAAATTATCAGTCTACCATGAGACGATTGTCTGTTCTATGTATAGGAAAATGAATTTATAAAGTTGAGCATGGGAATGCCCGCCTCAGCTAGATCATGAAAGCAGTATGAAAAATAATGTATTGTATTGTATCTTATTATAGGTCTCCTCCCAGCATTGGATGAAATTCGGATCCTCCTGATAAAGCATTTCACCCGATAAACGGCCTCATACTTTAGGGGGCAACTGTTATAGACATTTTTGTGCCTTACAGCTATAAGCTTGAAATGTCCATAATCTAAGGGATCCAAAGTCCCTAAACATGTTGTTCCTACCCCTAGAGGAACAAGGCTAACAAACCACAGCAATTCACAGAAGTTCTCCACCAAAAAATGCTCAAAAACAAGTCAATTCAGGATCAATTCAGTGGCTCCACTAGCTGTCTGTGCTGAAATGCAAAGTCAACACTGGCTACCTGCACTGCAACGCAGGTAGAAGCACTAACAGGGTGCGCTGAGCGGGAATTGACAAATGGAAAGTTCATTCCAAGAGGTGTCAAGACCCGGGAAGCTTCCAGAATCTTCCTCAATGACACTTGCCTTAGTGAATTCGACTAGTGATGAGTAAGAGGTTCCCAATCTCCAAGTGGAAGCAAGAACCTCCAAGTGGAATCAAGAACTGACAGAGGGAGAGGACACTAGTCAGATCTCAAGCTGACTCATCCTCTCTCCAAACATCTATATATGGATCTCTCCTCCATGAGATCTGGAGGCTGGAATTTTGTTATTGCAAAGAATTGCTGTTGGTTTGAGATTGGAATCATTGGGTGCTTAATGCTTTGAGGGAAGGTGAAGATAGGAATTTCATTTGTTGGGAAGGAGATGCGGATTGGAGCCCTCTGGGTTGTATCTCTTCCTGAACCTTGTTATTCATCAATAAAGCTATCTTGGTTTCTCCTATATACTGTTGTATCTTTGATGTATGATTACATTAATATGTTTAGTTTATTTCTAATCCTGAACTAGTTATGAATATGAATCTATGTCTTTGTGTAGTGTTCTCTTCTTGTGATATTGCAGAAACCTCTTGAATCTGGGCGAGCGAGAAAGCAAGGAGCTGGGAACTCCCAAAGAGAAGAGAAACCGGATCGAGGGACAAACAGAAGACACCGGTTAGTCCATCCATCTCTCTTCATTCTTAATTCATAAAGGAAGAATACTAGAATAGTTGTCTCTGTTTGTTGCTAAGGCACTGTCACACCTTAGGTGGATAGGATCGTCCTGCATAGGCATTTTTCCCCACAACAGATAAGGACTCCCAATCCAACCATGGACAATTGCAACAATTCCTCTTACAATTGTCACGTCTAGTGGGATTCTGAGGCTGAGGGTATTTTCTCAAAGTATTTAAACATCGATTTCGAGTTGGAACAAGAACTAGAGAGTTTCACCCACCCCCATCCACAAACTATCAAAGCAGTGTATGAAAGCTCAGGGAATCTAGATTCACGTTGCCTCCACCCTTTAGTTTCTCAATTTTCAGTAATTTTTTGAGATCCAAAGACTTCCTCTCCACCCAAGAACATCAAGGAGTCTATAAAAACAAGTCTCCAACCCGGAAACAAGAGGATAACGATCCCAAAGACTTCCTCTCCACCCAAGAACATCCAAGAGTCTATAAAAACAAGTCTCCACCCTGCAAACAAGAGCACAATGGTTCCAACAACCTTGGGGATTTTGGAATCCACCATAAAATCCACACAACAAGAAACTCTTCAGAGATCCTCCCTTTAGGAATCCAAGGAACAATCCTCCACCCCGTCCATCAAGGGACTCTAGATAAATATCATATCCACCCTTTGGCTAAACAAGGGATTGAGAGGCCATTGTTCCTCACTTGGCAAAAATATTCCTCCTACCAACCTTGCCAATTGAATTGATATCATTGTTATTCCTCCTTTTTTTTGCAAGACTCCTACAGTGTCCATCCTCATGGGATTCACTTTTCTTGTCACCCCTTTCTCTCATGCTTTGTTGGTGAATGAATCCTCGAATGCCCTCTCCATTTCCTCTCTCATGGTTCTTTGTTGTGCAGTCATGATTATTTCCCTATGTTTTTGTTTCCCATAAATTTCTTTGCCTTCCATGCCTTGGCATTTCTTACAATGCAATCTAAGTCTACATACTTATGTTGTAGTTCGATAAATTCATAACAGAGTTCATTAAACACACAACAACGAGTCTTCAATGGTTGTCCCAATAGTTCAAAGTTTCCTACACTGAGTAAACTTACACCATCCCAAGCAAGCAATCCCCCAACTTTGGAATCTATGTCCTACTCAACCCAATTTTGTAAAAATATTTACATTGCATTTCATGACAGAAATATGGTAGGGGCTACCACACTATTTCCTAAATAATTCCCGGCTTATTAATATAAAAACAATTTCTTTTTAAAGTTATTTTTTATATTAAAGACTTTCGTAATATATTTGAAAATTATTTTACCTTTATAAAACAATAATTATATAGAATTTTGAATACTAAGTATTTAATTTTTTTTAATAAATTTCAGTTTTCTTTTATAAATTTTGTAAAATCTTAAAAATATTGGAATTATAAGTTTTAATTATAATATGAAGTTATCCCATTACATTAAATTTTATTAATCTATTTATACCGAATTTTTAAAAAAATTTATGAATAAAATAATGATTTTAATTTTATATTTTAGCCTTTAGAATAAACCATTTTGATGTTCTAGTAAGAACTAGACCATACAATTTTGAATTAAAACTGATCTTGGATTTTTGACGTTCTAGTAAGAACTAGGCCATACAATTTTGAATTAAAATTGATCTTCGATTATTAAAATTGATTTGACTATAATTTTAATTTAAAATTTTAGATTTTAACTTTTAGAGTAAATAATTTTGTTTTTCTAATATGAATTGGGTTATACAATTTTGAAGTAAAAAATAATCTCTTAGGTAAAATCAAGTTCCTGAATATTAAAAATTAAAAAGTTATTATTTATTATTTTAAAAATTCTCATAAAATTGGAAAAAAAAAAACCAAAATTAGAATTATATTAATTAACTTCTTTTCCATCTCCTAAATACATAATGAAATGACATATAAAAACATAAATTTGTTTTCTAGTTTTTATATATGTCTTTTATACAATAAAAATAACTAAAATATATAATTAATTTATTTTAAAAGTTATATTGCTAAAGTCAAATAAATAGAAACTGATCTTTGACGAAATGATAGTTATGATTAATGTTGATTTCTTTTAGATTCATTTGGTGACTTCCTTGTGAGGCAAAGACAGGTTGAGATAACTAGATGTAAGTATATTAGAGTATTGGGTCCCAGTGAAGCTTACTAGAATTTCTTTTCTTTAATCAGCCTTCTCATCAGAAATGTTCTTTCAAAATGTCATTTATGGTTATATAGGCATAATAATTGTTGAATGGCTGTTCATTTTATGTATTTATTTAGATTATATATTTATATATTTGTTTAAATTATATTCTTATATTATTGTAAATTTTGAAATTTAAAAATAAAATTAAGTAATTGACAAATAAAATAATTTATTTTTTAGATTAATCACATTATTAAAATTGAGTATATTTTTTAAATGAATTAATGTGGTTCATCTTGAAAACAAAGTGAAAAAATCATAAATTTTTGAAAATAAATAACAGATAAAAAGTCGACCCAATCCGAATGATATTATTAATACGAAAAACTTTCTCTACATATACATTACAAAAATCACAAATCTAACAAAAATTCATAACTCCCCTCCAGTCTAAACCTTATAAGTTCTACCTACCTTGAGGTCAAACCTTATAGGTTCTACATCAGGAGACCTAACCGGGATTGGCTCTTTCATAATGAGATTCCTTCCGATCTCTCAATATTCCCAAAACCTGAAATATCCATCATTTTAATAGCTATAATTCGGTGAAGCGACACACCGGTACATTCATTGCCTGATTCGATTGTTCTTGGATGATACGTACATAAGCACCCACCCATAGACTCAAACAGTGTGGAGTGGCATTTAAAAAACTCAGTTTATCCGAAATCAAATTTACAGTCCAAATCAGCAAGAGATTTGGAGAGAATTAGAAGAAGATAAATACGATGGGATTTGAGGGTAGCATCGTGATGAAAAAGTATTTTCTGTCCGAACTCTTGGGAGAAGGTAGATACGCAAAAGTATACCTCGGGAGGAACCTAAAAACGGGCGAGCACGTTGCTGTTAAGGTCATGGAGAAGGAAATCGAGGCCCGAGCGGGGATGGAAGGCCAAATCGAAACAGAAATCTCTGCGATGAGAATGCTGAGGCATCCCAACATAGTGCAGCTTTACGAAGTGATTAGGGAGGAAAACAAAATATATATTGTGATGGAGTATGTGAAAGGAGACCTAGTTGCAAGGATGTTAGACGAAACAAACAAGCCGGACCCATGCACCAAGAAAAAATATTTCCAGCAGCTGATCAGCGCCGTGGATTTTTGTCACAGCAGAGGTGTGTGTCACAGAGACCTGAAGCCTGACAATGTGTTAATAAATGATAATGGGGACGTGAAGTTAGCGGATTTCGGGCTGAGCGTAATGCAGGAGAATTCAGGAGAGGGTCTCTTAAGTAACACAGGGTATGGAACGGTAGGGTTTATTGCACCGGAGGCTATGAACGGGGAACCCTACGATGGTGTCAAGGCAGACATATGGTCGTGCGGGGTGATTCTCTACTATCTCAAATCGGGCGGCTATCTTCCCTTCGGGGAAGAAAATTTGGTGCCTTTGTACAGGCAAATGTGCAATAGAGAATTCTCATTCCCGGTGGAATCTTTCGGGGACGAAGTGGGTTCACTGTTGTTCCAAATGCTGGACCCTAACCCTAATACGCGGATTACCATTCCGGAGATCATGGAAATTCCATGGTTCAGCAGGGATGATGGTGACAGCCACGCCGAACCAGAGTTCACGTGGAGCCTGAACCCTAACGACTCGCCTTTTTTCCCTTCTTCTTCGAGCAAATCAGATCTGAATCTTAGCTTGGTGGAACACGAAAGCAAACGGGAACTGCATTTCATGTCTGAGCAGCCTGCTTCGGCCATTGCATCGAAGTTGGAGGAGATTGGTAAGAGTAAGGGATTTACTGTGAGAAAAACAGAAGGCAGAGTGGACTTGGAAGGGACGACGATTGGCGCGGCAGGGCGGTTGAGTATATGTGGAGAGATTATCGAACTGTCGCCATCTCTCTGTTTAGTTGATGTGAGAAAAACTGGTGGGGATACTCCCGAATATGAAAGATTTCGCGACGAAGACCTGAAACCTGCCCTCAAGGACCTGACATATGGATGGATTTTATGAGTGTGAATCTGAGAGAGATGAGGCGCTCAGAGTACAAGAAATTTCTGCATTCGTATTGTTCACAGTAAAGATCCATATCATGCACCGTTCCGTTGGACACGTCTGGGTGTTAAGGTATTTTTAATTTACTTATTCAAATTTTAATCTATCTAACTTTCTGATTAATTTATTCAAATTTCTGTCAAATAGTAAATCTCATTATAATTTTATATTTTGATAATTAACTCTTCCCCATAGTTAACCCATTTCAAATTTAAATAAAAATATTTCACATCAGTTGTGCTATTATTTCCATTTATAATGCTAATGTAGAAGAAATATTAAACATAATTTAATGACGATTACGGTGTTGTTTAAAAGGTGTTAAAAGGCTCTATTTATATAAATACCATTAAGTCAATCTCTGTTATTTTACAGGTATATCTGTAAAATATTAATAAAACGTAAATTTTCACAATTCATAATCATAATAGTTTTTCACAATCAGCCTCGCATAATCTAATCTAATCAACTTATATGTTTTGATTAAACAAAATTATTTTCACATGCTCCTTTCTATTCCAACCCATAATCTCGCCTTGCATGATTGATTATTTTTTTCCCAATTTAAAAATAATTAATTATCTCTCATTTATATTAACCTTGAACTAAATTCTTTCCCAATTTAAATTAATTTAAAATTTATTATCTAATCTTGTCAAATATATATATTTAATGATTATCTATTAATTTTTATATTTTTTTATAAATAAAACTCTAATTTTAATACATAAAAAAATATAAAAAATAAAAAATCTAATATTCCACATGGTGTGCTGTGAGTGGGAGTCTCAACCTCATAACTTAAAATGAGAGCAACTGATTTAACGTGTCGGGTGCGTTGCCATTAAATGATATTCTCATTGGATTAAGGTACACTCGTGACTACAATTAAATTTCGTTTTTTTACGAGGTTACGGGTGACGGCATTATTTTGTACGTGGGAGAGGCATTATTTTGTGATGGTATTTTTTGTATGTGGTAGATATACTAGTTTTTTTGGAGAGTAATATCATATCAGGTGGGTTTATATTGGGGGATATATATTGAGGAAAAAAATACATAATGTATTGGGTATATTAGGAGATAAAGGGTTTTATATTGGTGGATATAAAAAATGGATCTCAAAGTTAATGAAAAATATAAATGGCTATTAAAAATGTTAATGAAAAAATGGATATCTACAATATCTAGTGAAAGTATGGATTTTTTAAATTGCAAAGGTGTATTGGGTTCGTATTGGTAGGGGGTTAAGTAATGTGATTTTTAATTTCAGAGGCTCATTGAGTGAAGCCCCCGGGAGTAGATAGGGGAATCTTGATTTCACTTGATATACTTTGTTTAAGTATGGGTTTTTGTAGCGTAAGATATTAGATATCATTTTGAGGATTAATTATTTAAAACTACAAACACATTTATGAGTGGCATGGGTTTTCGCAGTGTAAGATTTTAGATATATTTTCTTGGATTAACTATGTAGAGCAATTCATTAAACTATGAATATATCCAAGAGTATTGGTATTAACTAATCACTTTTCTCATGATTTTCAATATTCCACATAACACTCATAGCATTATTGATTACCTCTCGGGTAAAGATTGATGATATCTATTAGGACACCTTATGAAGTCACCCATCCCAAGACTTCTTTTGGTCAAGCACACTTATGAAATCGGTTTTGGAGGGAATTTTTTTCTTTTACAAACAATCTATTCATGGAGACAATGACATCATTAGCCAAGAATATTGATTCCAATATGATGTTGGAGATATCACAACATGTGGTAGTGGAAATAATCTAACGCTAGAAATTATTGAGTTTGAGGTGCATAACTTTTGGATTGTTAGAAATTCAGAGAATATCAAGTTAGTAGTAAGTCTTGTCTCTATCATAAGATTATCTTTAGTTGTTCACACTTTGTTATCAATGTTATTTAATAATTTTGATATGATTCCTTTCTAGTTTTATTTTTCTTCCCTTAAAATTGAGAGAGGTTTTTTGTATAATATATTGAAATCTACTCTAGCCCAAAGTTTTGGTTCCTTTCCCTCCTAGTTTCATTCTTTGTGAATGTAACTCTCATGTTTTTTTAAATTTATCTATTAGGGTTTTAACTTCCCCTTTCACAATTTTCCCCTCCATTTCACTCTTTCTCCCCCTTAAATGTCATTGTTTGCTGCTTCAGATCATTCTTATTCCCTTCTCTATGATCTCTTTTTCCAACTAGGCTTTCAATAGTCATTGAGCCTCATGGAAAGACATCAACTTACCTCTTTGCAACATGGAAGTGGAAGAGGAAATTCATGTGTCTTCCTTACCTCTAATGTTATGTGTCTATTTATAGGTTAATCCTAAGCCCAAATGAAAACTACTGCAGAAATGGATATGTATAAAAACATCATGCCTAGAGTGGTTCAGAAAATAATATTTTAACTTGAAGACCAAGTGTGACATAATAGAAGGTTTATCTATAATAGAAAATTTAACCAAGAAACGAATGAAGCTCTATTATGTTGTGCTCGTCATCTTGCATGAAAATGATGAACCTCTATTGGCATATTAAAAATCTCGTGTGGAGAGTGCTTACATATGGAGATGACACCCAACAAGAAATTTTAATTTGAATAGGTTAAATCATGGACATAAATGACAGCCTTAGCACAAATTTCCTAATGTTAGCCAATAATTTGGTAAATAATCTGTTTTCCTCTTTGAACAAGACAATGAGTAGCAACCACTTATTCTAGTGAATGTAACACCTCATTTTCATTTCCCCAAAAGATTGATTAAATACTTTTAATGTTGAGTTCCCAACATTTATATTGTGTGCTAAACCTTATTATCTAATATATTATTCTATTTTATTAATAAAAATTCTAGATTAAGGGAGCAATGAGAAAATCATGATCCCTTGGGCAAGGGGAAACTTTACAAGGGAGGAAACTATGTAATGGGTGCTGGGAGAAATCCTAGGGTTCCTTGAATAAATATTAGTTTCCATTTATGTGATGGTTGGTATTCCCAATCATCTTTGAGCAAAATATTTGGAATATGAAGGGCCAAGGCATGAATAAAAATAATAACAAAAAACCATCAAGGGTATCTTAGTTCTTTTTAACCTATACTGGCATATTAAAACTCTCATGTCGAGATTTCTTACATACGAAGCAGACACCCAACAAGAAATGTTAATTTTCATAGGTAAAATCATGGACATAGTTGAGAGGATTAACAAAAAATTATTAAGGTTAACCAAGAATTTTGTAAACAATGACTTCTCCTGTTCAAACAAGACAATGAGTAGTGACCACCTATCTTAATGGATGTCACACCTCCTTTTCATTTCCCCCAAAAAAATTGATTAAACACTTTTATTTTTTGGGTTCGCGACATTTATATTATGCACTAAACCTTATTATGTAATATATTATCCTATTTTATCAATAAAAATTCTAGAGTTAAAGGAAGGGAGCAGTCAACATATCATGATGTTGTGGGGAGGGGGGAATTAACTAGGGAGGATAAGATGTAGTGAGGGGTTGGAGAAATCCTAGCCTTGCGTGGATAAATATTATTTTCCTTTGATGTGATGGTTAGTATTCCCATTTATCTTCTAGAAAATATTTGGAATATGAAGGGTAAAGGTGTGATTATAAAATAATAAGGAAAAACCATCAAGGGTTTCTTAGCTATTTTTATTCAATATTATTTTCTCCTTAGCTTTTCTCTCATACTCTCTCACTTACGAATTTTCTTTTGCAAGAAAAATGATGGAAGAACACATAGAGATTCAAACATTGTAATTGGTTAAGAGTTGTGAGTGATAGATATGTGATAAATCGAGTCATTTCTTGTACGTGAAGGAGAGTGGCCTTCACTTTTTGTGTTAAATCTAGTTTAAAATTATATGCTAAATCCCTTAATTTAATTTCCTGAAGTTTTTGTGTTAAATCTAGTAAAAAAATATGTCAAATTTTTCCCTCAAGGCATCAAGGCTTGGAACTAGGGTGGCTAGCTATGAGAAAAATTACAGCACAACTGAGCATATGGCCGGGAAGAATGTTACTTACCCTACTTCAATTTATAGTAATTTTTTGGCTGCAATAGATAAATATTTATGTCTTTGTTATGGATATTCCTCTTACAGATGGTTTAGTAACATGCACAGTTATTTGTTGTTATATCATTTAATTTATTGATCTTGTTGTTGGTTATGATAGTATAGTTCGAAATCAGATAAGTGCAGTGGATGTGTATTCACTTATGTGGAATTTAAATGAATTTTGATATATGGGAAATGCATGCATTCCTTATTAATTTTGTCCTACATTTTATTTAATTTCGTTTATAGTACATAAGTGATTTCATGGCGTTTAATATCAAAGAAAAAATTAATATCGAAGAAAAAATGTGATTTATGGGGTAAAAAAGTCACACTACAAAAAAATGGTCATTAGTGAGGGTCATGCCTATGATGGACCCTTAAGTTTCATCACCAATATTGCATATGGTGATGGTCCTTGAAAAAGCATTGTTGTAAGTGCATATAGTGACGGTCCTTTAAGGTTTGTCACCAAAGCTATTTTTAATGACACATTTGGTGAGGGTTGTTGAAGGCACATCACTAATTCTCCCTTTGGTGACAGTTGTAGTGAGGATATTTTATTGGCACTCACCAATTCCCTTTTTTGTTACTTTTGGTGACGGTAAAAAAACATTCATCATAAATGATCATTCCAATAAGTTTTTTATGACACTATCTTATTGTTTCTATACTTTTTGTCAAAAAGAAAACAATTTAAGGCCATTTTTATGGAGTCTTTTTCATTATGTGTCCAAGGCCATAGTGCTTAGAGTCAATAAATATTTTAATATGTAATTAGTGTGTATCATTTCTCTCTTGTAATAAGAATATTTTTTTGCTATGAGTCAACACATGATTAATCTTTGTTAGGTTTGTTATCTAGAAAATTCCCTTTTAGACAATGTTCCACTAGTGTGTGTAGGAACCATATTATTAATACAAAATCAAAATATCTCAATTCTACTAATGAGAGACACATATCACTCATCAACACTCATGACACACCTTGAGATGCTTTGGCACACACTAACATTCCTTGGCACCTTGCATGTCTTTGAACATCTTTCCTTGTAGAACATTTTCCGATGACAAGGACACCTAAGCACATGTTTCCATGCCCTAACACAACATAATACTCCCATATCATGTGTTGGCATGAACTGTAGTCCCTAGAATGTCCTGGAATACCTTCGAATGCATTGAGATACATTAACATTTGGAATGCAATAGCACTTGGCATGTATTGGAACCTATTGTTTTTTTTTCTAGGATGCCCTTTCTGAAAAAGGTAAAATATTGACTTATTGACCCTCTTATGTTCTCGTTTCCTTTCATTTCAGTTTGGTTTTCCCTTTTGGTTCCTTCACACATGTTGGAATACCTTGGTACCCTACACATCTTGGCATGCCTTGACACGTGGCATGTCTTGGCATGCCTTGACACTTGACATGTCTTAGTATGCCGTAAAATTATTTGTCACATGTTAGCACACCTTTGAACTCCCTAACTCTCTTTGAAATTTGTTGGCATGCCCTGTTATTCCCTAGCATGCCTCATCACTACCTAACATACCTTGTCACTCCCTCCTTGGCATGCCTAGCACTCATTAACACTTCCTAGAACACCCTCATAATCATTCATTTGCATGCATTTTGACCTAGTCCTCCCTTGTGTTTCCTCAATACCCCATTACAATTGTTGGCATGCATTGGAACTCTAAAACACACCATAACACTCTTCGACATGCATTTCCACTTCATGGCAAGCGTAACACTACTTGATACACATTGGCACTTTGCACACATTAGAACCTATTATTGGTGTGCCTAGAATTACCCTCTTGGAATTAATAAATATTCACTAATTCTATTAATAATTGAGAGTTAACACTCCTGTACACTCACTAGCATGCCTTCACACTTGTCATGCAATAACACACACTAACATGCCTTGCACCTAGAAATATTACTTGGAACATATAAGAATGCCTAGTATGGTCGAGCACATATTGGCATGCCCTAGCACTCCCTAACATATGTTGGCACACATTGCTACTCCCAACTAGGATGCCTTGGTAATCCTTGGCATGCATTGACACACATTGACACTTGACAGGAACTAGCTCATGGCACATATTGGCACTGATTGTTGGTGTGCTTAGTATGCCCCCGCTTAAAAAAAAGTAAAGTCCTAGCTTATTAAACCTCTTATATTTTCATTTCCATGTATTTTAAGTTGGTGCTCCCTTTTCTTTCCCTTACACTCCCTGGCATGCATTAGCACACCCTGACACCTAACACATATTGGTATCCCTTAGAACCTACCACATCTTGGCATGCCTTTACACTATATGGAACATGTTAGCATTCCATAACATTAGATAGAACACCCTAGCACTTACTAGCATGCCTTGGAATTAGCTAACATGGTTTCAAATTACCTAGCATTCCTAGTCACTCACTCCTTGGAATGTATGGAACTCATTGATGACACTCCCTCACACACCCTCTTATTCATTAACTTACATGCATTTGTACTTGATGCTCTCTTATATTTCCTTGGAACTCCTTAACACTCCCTCACATGCATTAGCATTCTCTAGCACACCTTGGCACTCCTTGACACACTGTACCACTCTATAGCATGCCATAGCCATGCCTCTCTTGAAAAAGGTAAAATCCTAACCTATTAACCCTATTATATGTTCATTTAATTTCTTTCTATAAAATTTGTGCTCCATTTTTTTCTGACATTCCTTGAAATGCATTGGCACACCCTTGCACCCGACACATCTTGGCATGCCTTATCACCTATCATGTCTTTTCATGCCTTAGCACCTAACATGTCTTGAAATGCATTGACATGCCTTGGTGATATCTATCATCTATTAACATCCCCTGGCACTCCCTAACACAACTCGGCACTTCCTAGCATGCCTTGGAATTGCATTGAACTGTGCCTTCTCACTCCCTCCTTGGCACACTTGGAACTCACTGACACTACTTGACACACCCTCTTATTTTTTCATATCCATGAATTTTGACCAGGTGTCCCCTTGTGTTACCTTAGAACTCCCTAAAACTCCTTGAAAACACCTTAGAAATCTTCATCATGCCCTACACCACTGCATAACATGCCCTAACATTGTCTAACACACATTAGCACAAGTTTGCACATGTTGGCACTTGACAAGCCTTCACATGCATTGAGATGCCTTGGGATTATTATTTATTCATATGTGATTATTACCAATACACAAGAACATTAAGAAAACTCTTCATGCACCTAAATTTATATATAGGAGGTTGATAAGTAAGGAGATATGTGTAGATCAAAAGAATTGAAAGGAAAAATGTTGAGATTGGCATATTTTAAATTTTGTTTTCTAGTAAACAAGGCCTTGACACCATAAACAAAAGGACTAGACCTTGAGAGTGAGTTCAAAATAGATTTTATTAAGCATAAAGTGTAAAATCCTTAGTGATTAGATAAACATCAATATTGTATGATGTGTCAAAATCCTATGCATCAAAGCAAATCCATGGACATTTTTTAGGCACATCTAGACCCTTGTTGAGTCAACAATATTTAGTGAATGATACACCTAAGAGAGTTTTATCACGATGTACGCATAGGTATGTGGCTAATAATGGAGCTAAGGCACAACAAAGATATGTTTTCCTAACTTTACATTGAAGCCATGGACATTTTCCACTTGTCACTGAGAAAACGTACTAGTGTCCATGAGAGGAACCAACTGTTAAGTCAAGTGCTAAATGTTAGAAGTTGAGGTCTAAAGGATGCCAAAATGATTTATATGAAATTCCACAACATGAAACTAGGTTTGTATGGTGAGTATTAAGAAGAAGAAGAAACATCAGGTTCAAATTACAAAGGCTAACATGACAACATATTGTGTTAATCACACGATACCCTACAAAAAATGATACTCCAACAGAGAGCACACAAATGTCGAGCTCATTATTTTCAAAGTAAATTGAGTGCAATTTGATTTGGTCATCATCACAATGTTTTGGGTGGGAGCCATAGATAGAATAAATGATACCCTATTTGGAGAAAAATTGCATCATCTTATCAATAGGAATATACTTGTCAGTTTCTACTACATTTTCTTAATTCATTTTCAAATATTTTTAATCATATTCACTATTTTTTTAAAATCCATATATCATGCAAAGACATATATCATGGAATTCAAATTTTGTTCAAAAATCCCTTATAGAATATCTGGCCACAAATTTATAACATAACAACCCTTAGTTTTATGTCAAAACAGCTCTAAAACAAACCTCAACATCCCATAATCAAGGAGAAATTGGTGGCTCTTGTAAGGTCTTAGATTGATGTTCCAGAAATCCCTTGTATTTTCCTACTATATACATCAAACTACAAATCGAAAGCATCCTATACATGAGTCACAAGTGTGAAGAATATGGAAAGGGAAATATCTATTACAATTGTAATCAAAACAAAAATTTGTATAAATGTTTAGCAAGAGTGGAATATTTCTACATTAGATCAACTAGCAAAAGAGATCTGGAATTTGAAGATGAACCTATGCCTTCAACTGATACTCATAATACTCAAAACCGTGTAATGGATTATGTGGCAGAATGTTGCTTGTCTATTTGTTGTATCATTTTCTCCCACATCAGTTTTATTAGGGATTTTGAACATTGGAAAACTTTGAAGGTGTTGTAGCAGCTACAACTTCCCTCAAAAAAATTTCTTCTGCCTCGATTATGGATTGCATAGTCCGGACATTGAGCAGTGATTCAGGTGGATAATGGTATCCATTTGCCTATTCCACTTGGACCCCCAACACTGTCTCTTTTAGTTTTTCGATTTCCTTAATTGTAGCACAATTGACTACTTTTGGCAATTTTTCAGGTTGTGAACTTTCATATCTATTTTGAGGCCTTGAATGATGTTCTTAGGGAAAACAGAGAGCCAAAAAATGTGCTAAACTAAATCCTTGATGTAATTTAAGCCTTCTCTTTGAGATCTTCGAAACGAGTTTTATGATAGTGAAACAGAGATCGTATGCCAAATTATGACCATGAGAAGTTGATGTACCAATTTACCCAAACAAGGCCCACAATTTTGGCGCTTCATCTCCCAGGGTTAGGATTTTTGATGTTTAGGATTTCCATGTTTCATAATAATAAATAGGCCTTTGAGCCTCATTATAACACACTTCACAGGCATGTAGCCACCATGTCTCTTCTTAGAGATAAGCTACCATAGCTTGAACTATCTTATTTACATTCTGTTTGTAAGCAGAGTTCAATATTTTTCTATTAATGAAATGAAGTGTTTTTATGCTACATCTCTGAATTTATGATTATATCTGTAAGTTTTTTCATTCCTGTTTAAGTTCAGATCAGTGGTATCAAAGTGGTCTACTCTTTATCTATTTTTCTTTGCATGTCCGCAACGAGGTCAGGGTATAAGGGGTTAGGGCTTGATCTAGTTGAATAGTTACAAGGTTAGCCTCACAAAAACTAATGACCTCCCATGGAGGAATAAAATAAAGACAAGGGGACAAGATATCCTTTCAAATGTTGCTCGAGGAAGCCCTCGAGGAACATAGGGATGCGATGATGGACAACTTTGCCCAGATTCTTTGACGTCTACCCACAAGCGATGCATCTTTATCCAATAGCCACTCTAGAGGCACCATTCCTTTTAAGGTATACGTTAACTTTCGTATTCCCATATTCAAAGGCCTGATAGATCCACACGCTGCAGATAAATGGTTAAATATGTTGGAAGCATATTTTTCAATTCATGACTTTTCTAATCCGGAAAAGATTACTTTCGCACTTCTCAAAGTTGCCCCACATGTCAAGGACTGGTGGGAAACCTATTGTGAACGAAAGGACAAGAGTGAATCCTCATTCTTTTCAGTTTCACCGACTTGGGATTCTTTCCAAGACGCCATCAAGGAACAATATTACCATATCAGGAGCTATGAAGATAATATATAAAGTGGACCATGCTACAGCAAGGAAGGGACCAAGATGTGTCGGAGTTCACAAATATTTTCCATACCCTTCACACAAACATGGGTATCAAGGATACTAAGTGAAATTTGGTGCTCAAGTACAACGGCTACCTACACAGGTACATCGAGGACAAGATGGAGTTCCTGGACATTTCCTCACTCGACATGGCATACTGGTACACTGTCAAGATTGAGCAGAAGTTTAAATAGAAGAAGCGGGACTTTGGAATCCAAAACAAGGAAAAGGTGCCCCCAAACAACAGAACAAAGGACCAAGCCAAGGCAACACTAGCCAGTTGTTGAAGCCTCGAAAATCGGGTCGACAACAAGGGGGATACCCGCCCAGTCCGGACCTTGGTTGGCATCTCCTTATCCATTTGGTATAGCGGGTCTGACTGGGGATAATGGGACCAATTTCCCAATCTATGGGTCTGTGTGTGTAGAATTGGATGTTGCTGATCTAACAGTTCCTATCTAAGCTATTCTAATTCAAACTTTAATCTAATTATATGCTATTGTAATCTAATAAAAACAACACATCTAATATATGCTAACCCAAGATGTAATTCTTCTATTATGCGATCTAAAGAGATTTCAAATAACAATTGGTAATAAAGATCATTCAACAATTATAAGAAAGGAAATCTATTAAGATGAACTATTTCGCATAAAAAGTTAGGCAAAACAGTTGCGAACAACATATCACATAATAAGCTATTCATACATTAAACATAAATAAATAGCTACCACCGTACAAAAGTGCCAAATGGTAACTCAAGCATCCATGCAATAACATATAAACAACTAAAACACTATATATCACTTTAACATATAAGCAGAAATGGTCAAGAGATAAAAGTACCATTTATGACTGGTCCTACTCATAAGCTTCAAGTAATAATGATTTATCTCTCATTTCTCTAACATTTACTAAGAGTACAGAAGTGCAACATCAGTAGCAGATATCAAATGCAAACATCAACAAATCTTGATCCATTCATTCACCAAAACCTCCTCTGAGGGTGCAAAAGTGCATGTTCTGAGGACAAGTTTTTGATAAATTTCTGGACCCTTCTCTAAATGCATGAGAAGGGTTTAAATACTACTAACTAAATAACTTAATTACACAGATTCAGGATACAGTTTAAACGAAAGCCCTTTTTCTAAGCAAAACTATTTCTAAAAATTAAATCTAATATCTAACTATTTCTGCATTTGCTCCTTAATTTTGCGAGCATTCAATATTTGCCTGGGTAGAGTCGGATGACTGTCTTTCGCTTTTGGTTGAGCTAAGCAAACAGAAAAGGCAAGAGCTGGCACCATCTTTTCAGCAAAATAGAAGATATACTTGAGAATCATCTTTTGGCTATGTGGATTTACTGTGTATGCTCAATAATAATCCAAATTCCACTTGGTTAACCCTCAAATTTCCTCTGCCTTTGCTTTCTTGCGTTTTCTGGGCTTACGAGTGACTAAGCAGTTAGGGACTTTGATTTTTGAGAAATTTTCTCAGCGATGCATGATTAGCGCTAGGCGCTAATCGCGCATCAGAAACTACCTCCATTCTTTGATCCGGGCCTTTCTGGTACGTTTTTCGCCTTTAGCGCCTTTTCCTTCACTGGGTATAAGCTTCAAAATTTTGTAAACATACTGCTTTTGTGAGCTTCTAACCTTGAGCGTTAAATCGCCTGTTGATATCAGCATTATTCAACTACTCATTCAACCATGGTTCTGACTGAAAGATCTGTAACGGATAGCTCTGCGGCACTCTGTAATTTCGCGGCTCTGTTGCATGCGATATCCATTTATGAGGGCATCTCTTCTCTGTTTCTGAGCTTTTGGAGCTTTACCCTTTTCCTTTATCACTTCCTGCACATTGCTTCATGTTGTTTCTGTTTTTCATTCCTGCAGTTCACACATGAGGAGAGAGTAATGATAATAAAAATCGACAAGAAAGCTCTGAGCTCTACGGATGTACAAAAACATGCCACCTAATGTGAACTAACTCTTCGAAAAACACAAGACTGTCTTTCATTAACACTTGGCGTATCATTCATTAATTTTCATTAAAGCGCGTGTCCAATTTTTGGTTTATGGACAACTTTTCTTGAATGCTGAGCCGGGAAAATTTGCGATGGACAATTTCTGCGATTCGCATCACAGCATTGCATCATCGCAGTATCACATTATCACATTTTCATTAAGATGTGTTATCGCAGGGTTGCCCGATCAAGTTTATCGCAGAATCGCAGATTGTTGTATCGCGCGATCGCAGATCACAGTATCGCGTTATCGTAAGATTGCAGATTTTTACAATCGTTAAATCGTTATATGTTTTTTTATGCGATATTGAGATATGCGATATCGTATATCGGCCATCGGTGATTTTTTAAGGTTTTCGAATATGAACATTTTTTAATGCATGCGATGCGATGGAATTTGCGTCGCACTTCTCGCAGTTTATCATTTTACTCACAAGGAAATGTCCTATCTTCTTCGCGTGATGCGATGTTTTCTTAAGGAGTAAAATACATGAGTTTTAATTGAATTTTTTTGAATTTTTTACTAAGGGTCCCCACTTACCTAGTGTTATTGCTAATACTAAAGAAGGAGGGGGGTTGTTGGTGGCCACAACAATTGGCGATTCACTTGGAAGAACCAATTATCTCTGTTTTTCTATTGAATTTTTCAAACTTCCAAAACAAATTTTTTTTCAAAAAATTAAACTTTGTTATGGAAAGATAGGATACATGATGCTTTTAACTGTCAATGATATTTTGTTTCAACCTTTTTCTATTCTAATTATTTTCTTCCTCAGGCTAGTCCTTGTATTTACATCAGCCATTACTTGGTATTGTAAAGATAAAATAAAGTCTCCTCTGTAAAGCAGTTTTAAATATGCTCATTTGTCGTAAGTAGAGCCTCTGCTGCTAGCCGATGTTTATAGCCTCGACAAGGTTACCTGTTACCCAACAATGATACTGTATCCTACTTATGGTGACCTACAACTTTCAAAGAAAAATCCATATCCACACTTATTGCTTTCTTTTTTTATTCTTAAAGAACAATGTCTTTGTTTGGTAGCCAAATTATGACACAATCACTCACTTGATTCATAACTTTGCTGAACAAGCTGGCTCGTGATGATACCCCTTGTCTTTTGATTGCAACAATCTTGAGTCATTGCCCTGTTGTGGTGGACAGTATTGGCAAAGTCAGCAGGTTATAATATCTGTGATCATGATAAGCCGGCTCGACATGAGACCTCTTATTCTTCAAGACATAGTGTATCCTTGGATTATTCCTCTGAAAGCTGTGATTTCCTTAGCAGGGAGGAAGTCATTGTTTCGTTAAGATAGCTCTGGATGAGAATAATAGAGTTTTTTGGAAACAACTGTTCTACAGAGAATCTTTATTTTGTTATTGATACCTTTCATTGTACTGAGATAAAAAAAAAAAATCACTAAAGGTTGCTTTCATCAAATTTTTTGAAGTTGGAACTAGTATCATATCTAGGCTAAAGTTTTTTAACTGTATCTGTCAATAATAAAGATCAATTTTCCAAAAGATTTGCTATTTATACAAGTGAAAAGTTCAAAATCTGAAAGAGAATTGGTGTCTTTTTCGTAAATACCTAATGTAACCACTTACAACTGGTTTTATTATGAAAAGAAAAACTATTCTACAAAAATAGAAGAATAATCTTCTATCGAAAATATTTCTTGAGAATTTGTCCATTAACAGGCAAAGGATCCCTCTTACCTGCTAAATCCTGTAACACAAATGTTGATGGACCTATGAATTCAACAATCTGAAAAGGACCAAGCCACATCCTTTGAAATTTTGTATGTTTTCCCTTTTCTTCATGAGCCTTATCCCACTTTAAAACTAAATCTCCCATTTGAAAATCTTTTCTGGGCATTATGTTTGAATCAAAAGAGGATTTTACTAGCGCTTGATGATGAGCATGCGTTTTCTTAGCTTGTTCTCGATGTTCTTGTAATTTAATTATTTCCATTTGTCTTAGCTATAAGGAGGAAGTGGGTACTTCATCAATGTATTGTACTAAAGACAAAGAGGGAATGGCTAAGTGAGTCGGAAAAACCGCTTCTTTCCCATAAACTAAATTAAAGGGAGAAGTCCCAATAGAAGCTTTTTGCATTATCCTATCTGCCCATAAAGCATATATCAAAGCCTTGTCCCGATTTTTTTGATTCTGGTCAACTGTTCTTTTAATAATCCTAATTAGGTTTTTATTTGTTGACTCAGCTAACCCATTACCTTGCGGATAGTCATTGGCCGAATATTTAAGTTTGAATCCTCTTTTAAGTGCAAATTCAGTCATTACATTTTAAGAAAAGTATAATGCATTATCAAACATTAAAGCGGATGGCAGTCCAAACTTAGTGATTATAAATTGATCTATGAACTCAATGATATTTTCAGAATTAGCTGTCTTGAGTGGAACTGCTTCTACCCATTTAGTAAAATAATCTGTTTCGGTGAGGATGTATCTATGCTGCTTAGAAGAATGAGGAACGATCTCACCTATTATGTCCAAGCCCCACTGACTGAAAGGTTGCTCAATGTTTACTGGTTGTAGTGGAAGGGATGGCTTCTTTTGTCTTCCAGTAGTAGTTTGGTAGACTTGACATCTGTAGAAATTTTGAATAATTTAACACATATTCAACAGAGATTATCCTGATCATATACTATTGCGGAAAACATACACAATACATAAGCTCCTCTACGTTGATCATAAATATAGCAGCATCAATAACAATAAAACATCAAGAACATTCACACATTAACACAGTATGTATCCCGGGGAAAGCATCTCGCTAAAAACCCCAACTATCTGTATATTAATGATTGAGTCATGTAACATTACACAGCATAATACTTCTCACAAGTATCTCCACCTCTGTTACACACAATACAGCTCAGATCTGATCTCCAAATCTCTTCCACTGCTTGCCTGCCTCCAATGCTCAATACCTGCTCAAGAACTGATGAGAATGGCTCACCAAACTCGTTTTTCACCTGCAAAATAGTCACTCACACTTTTTTGGACGTGAGAACAAGCTATAATGTGGGAAAATACGTGAGAAAACTCATTGGGATACTCAATCCCTTGATTGTGCAAGATTTGGTGCACAACTATAGTCACAACTGATAGCAATCTGATTCTCTACCACCTGTCCCTGTTGAACTGAACATGCACTGACATGCAACTGAGTTAACTGATGTATTCATTAGTTATATTATGAGTTAATAACTTGTGAATTAATTAATAACTAATTCACCCAACTCATCTCTAGTCTATTTGCCAGTTAGACTAAATACAACTAGTTTGACAAAGCTATACTGAACACAACTCCATCAACTCCACAATCAACTCCACCAAACTCAACTAATTGAGTTCTAACTGAAGTCATGCATGCAACAACTCAACTGAATCATAAGAAAAGTGTATTTCCTTCTGACAGCTGCATGTGCCACCTCTGTAGCTCAAACTGAAGTGCTCCAAGAGAATAAGATTAAGTTTATAGTCCAAATATTATTGTGAGATAATAATATTTGACTTTTCTATTTTTGACAGCCAGTCTAAAAATAGACTTTGATCACTCACACTTTCATCAAAAATAGAAGTCCATCTATTTTTTCCCAACTTGATCAATCATCCATAAACAACAACCTGCAATCCATAGACATGATCCATATGTCTAAAAATATACATAGTCTAAAGAATAGATTTGCGCCAAAAATAGCCTGCGGGCCCACTTAGTGAAGGCGACTCTTTTCACTAAGCTCCATCATCTTGTTGCAATCTCAACACTCCCTCTCGACAAGATATGGATTATCAGCAACCCCTATCCTGCCTCGGTGGTACTCGAATTTGCTCCTGGTGAGAGCCTTCGTCAGAATATCAGCATCCTGATCCTCCGTTGGAATGTACGAAAGTAACATGATCCTCCACTACACACAATCTCTGATATGATGGTACCTGATGTCAATATGTTTAGATCTATCATGAAATACAGGATTAGCCGAGAGTTTAATGCAACTCTGGTTATCACAGTAAATCACAGTAGGATCCAAATGAGTACCAAACAAACCAACTAGGATCTTCCTCATCCATATAGCCTTGCATGCAGCCAAACTTGCTGCCATATACTCGGCCTCCGCTGAACTGAGTGCTACGGATCTCTGTTTCCTCCTGTACCAAGAAAGTGTTGTCGATCCAATACTGAAGCCCCCTCCTGATGTGCTCTTTCTGTCTGTTGGGCTCCCTGCCCAATCTGCATCCGTGAAGCCACATAGCTTCACCTCATCCTCCTGTCTGTACCACAAACCATATCCCGATGTGCCTCTCAAGTAGCGCAATACATGCTTGCCCGCCTTCCAGAAGAGCTTGGTAGGCTTAACCATAGCTGGTGAAAGTTGGTTAACTGCACAACATATATCAGGTCGTGTATTGACCAAATACATCATCGACCCCACCAACTGTCGATAAACAGTGGCATCCACTTCTTCTCCCGAAGTGGCATCCTCCTTCCTCCAACCTCCAGGAAGAGGAGTATCAACAGGCTTGTAGCCATGCATGTTGAACTTCTCCAGTATCTCCCGAGCATACTTGCCCTGAGAAACAAACAGCCCACCACTGCGTTGCCATATTTCCAATCCCAGGAAATAGTGAAGGAGGCCCAAATCCTTCATCTCAAACTCTGTAGCAAGATCCTTCTTGCATTACAGTATCAACGGCTCATCACCCGTTAGAATCAAATCATCAACATACAGTACAATGATAAGCAACTTACCCTCCACCACAATCTGGTATAGGTTCAGATCCGCCTCGCTCTTGGAGAATCCAAGTCCTGTGAAATAGCTATCTATCCGTGTGTACCAAGCACGTGGTGCTTGCTTCAACCCATACAGTGCTCTCTTGAGCCTGCACACATGCGACTCGCTGCTGAAGACTTCAAAGCCTTCGGGTTGCTCAATGTACACCTCCTCCTCAATGACTCCATTGAGGAATGCAGTCTTCACATCCATCTGATGAATGTGCCATTCCATCTGCGCTGAGAGAGCAAGAATCGTCCGTATGGAAGAATACCTTGCGACAGGTGTAAAGGTCTCCTCATAATCGATCCCCTCAATCTGTGAAAAGCCTCGGGCAACAAATCTTGCCTTGTATTTCTCCACACTCCCATCAGCTGCCTGCTTAACTTTGTAGATCCATCTCAAACCCACCACTGATTTCCCTTCCGGTCTAGGAACAATCTCCCATGCACTGTTTCTGACAATAGAATCATACTCTTCCATCATGGCGTCTACCCATGCAGGATCCTCCACAGCTTCCTCGAAAGAGGATGGCTCAGTCACAACACACTTGCTCATAAGAGCCATGTATCCTGTGTACCGATCAGGTGACTGTCTCTGCCTGCGTTGGGCTGTAGGTGGTCCTACAACTTTCTCTGCATCTTGAGCCAGTTGCTCAGTTTCTGTCAAGCGCTTTCGCCCTCTGATGGTTGGTGCTGCATGAGTGGTCTCTTCCACTCCATGAACCTCATCCTGTGGTTGATCCACATCCTGAAGCTCATCCTTAGGAACTAATAGCTCCTCATCTGCATGCAAGTGTAGCTCCCTCTCAAGCGAACACTTCATGGCTTTCTCCTCCTGAAATTTTATATCCCGTCGCACAACAGTTTTACCACTGTCTGGCAAATACACACGATAGTTGTGGGGTGTACCAGTGTACCCCACAAATATCCCAACCTCTACGGTTGGCTCCAACTTCTTTCTGTCATCCTTCGTCACATGGATGTAAACGTTAGCACCAAAAATCCTCAAATGAGAAAGATCGGGCTTCTTACCAGAATAAGCCTCCTCGGGTGTACTCATGCCAAGTATCCTATGAGGACAACGGTTCTGCACATAAACTGTTGTATTGCATGCTTCCGCCCACAAGTGAAGGGGTCGGCCCTGATCATGCAACATTGCCCGTGTAGCACCCACAATCATTATGTTCTTCCGCTCAGCTACCCCGTTCTGCTGTGGGTTATGGGGAGCTATGAGCTCTCTACGAATCCCTTCTGTCTTGCCGAAATCCTTGAACTCGTCCGAGATGTATTCACCACCATGATCGCTCCTAAGAGCCTTCACCTTCTTCCCCGACTCCTTCTTGACCAGTGCTTTGAATTCACAGAACCTTGAATATGTCTCGCTCTTCTTCTGCATGAAGAAGATCCAGCACTTACGAGAGAAATCATCAACAAAAATCACATAATACCTGTGTTTTGCTGTCGAAGCAACTGAGAAAGGTCCACACACGTCTGTGTGAATTCTCTCAAGGATCGTCGTGGCGCGACTATCTTTCTCGTGAAAGGTGGCTTTCACAAACTTCCCCAAAGTACACCCCTTGCACTGATCTGACTGCGCAAGTGTGCCTTTAGGAAGCCCTCTAGTGATCTGCTGTAGTATCTTCAAGGCTCCATGGTGAAGGTGACCCAATCTCCTGTGCCACAACTCGCTATCATCCCGGCTCACCAATCCTTCTGCCTTGCCTGCCATTGCTGCGCATCCATCTACATGCAACTGATAAAGGTTCCTCACTCGAACCCCTATCTTCTGGGTCTCACCAGTTGTCTTGCTGCGCAGGAAGGCCTTTCCCTCGCTGAAAACAACATCATACCCCTTGTCTTCTAACATCGCCACTGAGATTCTTCGTCAATCCTGGAACATGCATGACTTCCTTCAATATGAAGGGTTTACCAGACTCCCTCTCAAAGGAAATGGTACCGATACCGGTCGCACTATATCTACCATCATTGCCCATATCGATGTGCACTCCAAGATCTTTGTCCTCCAGATTAGAGAACAAATCTTTATCTCCCGTCATGTGAAAAGACGCACCACTGTCCAAGAACCACACGGATCCCATCACACTTGAAACCAAGCATGCGATCAATGAAAAATCAAGCTCAAACTGAGAAGCTAAGGCCTCTCCCCCTACAGATCCAGCAGCTTTCTTGTTCTTCTTCTTCTGTGGACAATTTGTGGCATAGTGTCCATACTGGTGACAGTGAAAACACTTCACCTTGGACATATCCTGCTTCTTGCCTTTCGCACCAGACTGAGAAGCTTTCTTGTTCTTCCCCTTCTTTGCTCTGGCACCAAAAGCACAATTCTCTTCATCAGATACCTTTGATGAAGATCCATTCTCACCTTTATTGTTACTGAGTTTATCCTTGAGCGCCAGGTCGCTCTTGCTTTGGAATAACATTTACAATCCGTTGAAAGACATTTCAACAACACTGCTGCAAATTCGATTTCCACCAGCAACCAACTCAACCGCCTTGGATCTAAAATTCGTGAGAACACAATATTTCTCGTACAGAGATTGACTGTATGGGCATTCACTGCATATCTCACCTTCCAAAGGAAGGATGAATCCAGAGGCTACCTGGCCCGATTACAGACTCTGCCTGAAGAAATAAAATGTAAACACTTCCTGAATAGTAGATCTGATGATCAATCCTTGCTTGATATCCTGTAAAAATCTCTTCTACAAATCAAGCAGCTCTGATACCATGTAGAAATTTTGAATAATTTAACACATATTCAACAGAGATTATCCTGATCATGTACTATTGCTGAAAACATACACAATACATAAGCTCCTCTACGTTGATCATCAATATAGCAGCATCGATAATAATAAAACATCAAGAGCATTCACACATTACACTACAACAAAACAGGCAATTTGCGCCAGATTTAGCACCAAATTCTAGTGCATTTTTTTCTCAATTGGGATGAGCAACCTGGTGCTAAATCTGGCTCTATTGTACAATTTTTAAAGCGTCCTTTTTTGCACCAAATTTTGCATCTTTTTTACGCCAAATTTTCTTTCATTTTCTGCATCATATTTTGCACCAAGATTTTCATTTGGTTTTACAACAGGTTTTGCTTCTAGTTTTGTGCCTTTTTTTGCATCTATTTTTGCATCATTTTTTGCTTCCTCTTTTGTGGAATTCTTTGCTTCTATTTTTGTGTCATAATTTGCATCGATTTTTACACCATCTTTGACATCTTATTTAGCGCCTTTTTTACATCCAATTTGTGCCAATTTTTGCATCTGGTCTTATGCCATCTTTTGCTTCTAATTTTGTACTTATTTTTACATCTATTTTTGTGCCAATTTTTCTGCCTTTTTTTACACCATCTTTTCCATCCAATTTTGCACCATATGTTGAATCTGATTTAGTGCCAAATTTTGCATGCATTTTTGCACCATTTTTTGCATCCACTTTTGCATTTTATTTATCTCCCTTTTTTGCATCCTATTTTGCACCATATTTTGCATTTAATTTTGCATCATTTGTTGCATCCAATTTAGCGTCATTTTTAACACCATTTCTTGCATCCAATTTTTCATCCTTTCGAGCATCTAAATTTGCATCCTATGTTGAACCATATATTGCATCCACCTTTGCATCCCATTTTGTGTCTATTGTTACGTTCACTTTTGAGCCATTTTTTCGTCTACTTTTGCATTTGTTTTTGCTCCAAGTTTTGAATGATTTGTTGCATCATTTTACATCCAATGTTGCATCTCAATTTGCATCCAAAATTGAGCCATTTTTATGCCCATTTTTGCACCATTTTTTCTTCTTTTGTGTCCAATTTTGCACCATTTTTTATGTCCAAATTTGCATCCTTTTTGGTATCTAGTTTTTCATCCTTTTTGGCTTCCAAATTTGCATCTTTTTTTCTGCCACATTTTGTGTCCACATTTGCATCTCATTTTGCACCTAGATTTTAGTTGGAATTTTCATCTAGTCATGCATCATCTTTGACATCCTTGGTTTCACCATTTTTTAGTCCCATTTTGCATCTTGTTTTGTGTCTTTTCTTACATCCTTTTTGCATCCTAATTTTACACCATTCTTTAGATCCTCATTTTGGTGTCCATTTTTGCATCCTTGTTTGCACCCAATTTGGTATCCTTTCATATGCCCTATTTTGTTCCCTTCTTTGTGTCTAGTGTTGCACCCTTTTTTAATTTTACTTTAAAAACCTTTTTGTGTCATTGTTTGCATATTGTTTTGATGGCTAGTTTAACATCCAATTCTACTCCCAATTTTTCATCCATGGTTAAATCCACTTTTGGCTTCTTGTTTAGAGTTTTACTTTTACTTCCATTTATGACCACCTCTATGGGTTCATTTTTCTAAGTTCATTTACATAGTGAAATATACTAAATTTTCTAAATATCATTTTGATGTAGGATTTAATGCATGGTTAGATGAAAACAAAACCCTCTCAGTTTATCTAAGAAACCTAGGACAAACCAATTAAGAGAAAGGTTGTTCTAAGGCTTAGGATTCTTAGTAGATCAAGATGTAGAGTATAGATTAAGAAAAAGAGAATGAATTCTTGTGAGTCCTTGCATGCGGGTCTTCTTGGAGTTTTTCGTATAGCCAAGAAGCGCTCCTAGCTAGCTCCAAAGCTTGGTCCTACACATAAGAGAGAGAATAAAGCAACCTTCACAACATAATATCTTAATAATCAAAACTATAAAAAACATATAAATATTATTGAATAAATAAATATAAACCAAAAACCCATGCATACATTAGTTAAATAGAAGAAGTAAAAAATGAATAGAAACATATGGAAGGAAGAACAACTGATCTATATGAATAAAGGAGTTGGAGGAAAGTTACAACAATCAGATATAGTTGCAACATCACCTCCCCCAACTCATAGCTCCAGAACTCTCCCTCTCAAGACAGATCTCAAGAGCGTGACAATACAAAATTCCCATCATTTTTTCAATGGCCAAGCCTCTAATATATAGGAAAGTGGAGGCTATGAAGATTTCCAAAATTCCTCATCAGTTCAATTTGGGAAAAATCTTTTGGGTGAATAATGTTTCCTCATATAAAAAAGGAATTTTCCACTTTTTAGATGCTTTTGTGCTTAGGAAAAAGCTTCCCCATGCTTTATGGCTCTTTCCCACTTTTGTATGCTTTTATTTTTTAGGAAAAAGCTAAAGATGAGGATAAAGAGATTACATTCCACCATATGTTTCCGAAAGTGACCAAGAATGTCAAATTCAAATTCTAGTTTGCTTATGTTTTAGTTTTTTTTTAAATATATATTTAGTTTTAGTATTTTTTTTTTCTAGAAAAATATATTTAGTTTTTGGTATATTTTTCTGTAAGAAAAATTATATTTTGTTTTTATAAAAATGGATTTTAAACATTCCATTCATGCTAAATTTGTGATTTTATGATAGGAGTGTAAATTATATATAGTAAAGTAACTTAACGTCATGTGTCGTGTTGCTGAGATGGGTGTTATACATCTCTTTCTTGCTAAGTTATAGAATGTGCTTGGGTTTTCTTAATGCAATAAAACTAATTATGTTCTTCATGATATCTTGAAATGTTCATCTTGAACCAGGCTAATAAAACAATAAAGTTAAAATAGGTTTTCCTTTGTCCTTTATAGATCTTTGTCCCCATTAATCTTGGTCTTAATAGATTAATTGTCTTGTGGTGGCCTTGAGTGGTCACTTCCATTAGTTGCATGCTTTGTAGTTTTCAGTTAGTGACATTTTTTAGGCTTGATAATATGTTATTTAATTTATTAAAATGTGTTATTGTCCATATTATTGTTAAATATTAATATTAAATATGCTGATTTTTAAGCATGTTTTAGCAAAATTTTCCCAAAATGTTTATAGATTGTATTTTATAATGCAATGATTCTTTGCTTGATGAAATTGTTTTGGATATTTTTTTTAATGATTCATTGATTGATGAAATTGTTATGGATATTTTTTTTAGTATATTAAATTGTATGTGATAAAGTCAAAAATCACCTCGTTTTTAGATTTTCATTGATCAATTTCCCTTAAGGCCATCAAGTTCACCATTTGGTCCCAGGTTAAGGAAATATAGGAGTCATGAAGTGGAATTGTCCAAGCACTTAAATCTTGAGACATGTTTCTTTTTAGTCACTTTATACTTTCTTTCTATGTAAATTTTTGATGAAAATAGTCTTGGAACATGAGGGGCGTCAATAGTAAGCGAAAACAAACTCCTAAAAGAAAAATGGTATGCAAAGCACCCATAAATAATGTTGATATAAGAAGCAAAAATATTAAGTGAGGTTCAACCTCATATAATTAGAAAATGGGGGAGGAATTTCCAAGTAGTAGTGATTGATGCGTAGAGATACTTGGGTGGAATGGTTATTATTTGAAATGATTAAGACATCAAGGTTACCAATATGTTTACCTCTTTTCGCATTATGACAATACAATTTTAGTTAATTGACATTGAGGACTACTACCATGTATCTAATGTCTATGACTCCAATATCGCAAATGGAAAACCTCTATTTCTCAATTCTATTTCTAGCACAAGTAATTTATACTCCCCATCTCCATGGATTGTTGGGAGTGACTTCAATATTATAAGTGTCTCGAGGAAAAGAAAGAATGAATCGAAATGTTTAACAAGATATTTTGTAAGCTATACCATTAAAGCCACAAAGTAGTCTCCATTAAAGTTGTCAAGAAATGAGTCTCCAACCCACACATGTGGATCAATGAGATGTAATACATGTGTGTGTGGTTACGAACTCAATACACCTCTATAATAACTCCACAAACTTATGTATTTCACTCTGTCACATAAATTGACAGTAGTGTGACATAACTAAACCAAGAGTAGACATGAAAGCCTTAGGAAACAAACATTCCTTAGATCCTCAATTAGGTGCTTAAATGATGAAGTGAAAATGCAAGGAGAAAAGAAGAATTCATGATTTAACCATCACATACATGTGATCAAGTGTGACTAGGAGTGTATATATTCATATATTTTCCAAAGAGGGAGTGAATACATGAGTTACCATTTATTGGCCCTTATTTTTCTTTCTTTTTCATTTTCTTATATATAGGACTTAGGGAATAAGGTTTTCATAAATTTGGCACAACTCATAGATATAAGATTTACATGAATTTTCACTTCAACCTTAGAGTTTAGACTTAGATAAATCAATATAGTGTATGTTTAATGATTTTGGCTTTCACTTTTTTATTGTATTTCATCACAAATACAAAAGGGGAAATATTTTGCCACAAATCTATGAATGCTTAATCATAAAGTCATCATGTGATGAAAACAAATTAATGATGTTATTCTCTACGAAAATGATGGGTATTCTTGAGAAAATATTATGCTTGTGGATGTTTCCTCCCTGGTTGAGAGGGAGTGAGGGTAGACACCATGTTATCCATGTGTCATGTACTATGGCTAGGATTAACAATCGTAAGCCTAGTAAAGGCACTAGTAGGGATAATGGTGGATTGGATAAACATCTAGGACCAATATTATTTGAGAATTTGGACATTGACTAGGACTAATCGCCATAAGTCAAGTACATTAATCCAAGATAAGAATAGTCATGAGTATTGACATTTTCTGGTGTCAAATATTATGATAGTGGATTAGGAAATGATCATGTGAGGACATACCTGGTAAACATCTTGGTGGGGTAAGTGCCTTGAAAGGCAGTGGTGTCCAAATTTATGCCTCCCAACATTGTGCTCTGATCTACTGGAGAGATAAACTTGTTAGTCAAGGCCTTACTATTTTGAAAATTTTGGCTATGATGATGTAAATCATCATTGATGCTTATCAATCTAGATCCCTTCTTATATGAATATTTCAACTTGAGAGTACTTTTTTGTCTCATTATGAGTACCTCGCTAGTTTAGAGGGAGGGTCATCATCTTCATTATTGCCATCATCACCACCATCAATGTGATCATTATTGTCATCATTTCATTATCATCATAATCACCATTCATGTCTTCTTCATGATCATCATCATCATCATGATTTTGTATATTGTTGTCAATTGTTCATAATTATAGGTATCATAAGAAATATCACCAACCTTAGGACACATTATATATGAAAGAAAAATAACCACTTTATTTTTTAGAAATGATTGATGATCATCAACATCACTACCATTATCATCGTCATTATAATTGTCATCATCCCCATCATCATAACTAATATAAGTTTTATCATAATTTTTGTCATCTTCATCATGAACATCATAATCATCATTCATGCCATTATTGTTCTTGATTATGACCAAGATGAAAATAATGATAATGATGATCAGATGATGATGACTTGGAAGATGACGCCAAAGATAATTATTATTATTTTTACCATGATAACATTTAAAAATTGGGAGGAATGGCCAAGGTCATTAGCATCATCATCATTGTCATTGTAACTCCCATCGTCTTTATCATCATTGTCATTATCATAACAATCGCAATTCATGTCATCGTCATCATCTTCATTATCATCATCGTTATAATTATTGACATTGTCATCAGTTGTTCATAATTTTCAATGTCATAAGAAATATAATCAATGCAAAAGATATTATGTGTGTTGGAAAATGGATGCAAAAGTAAACAAAAAAATGGGGGTAAAAATAGACGTAAATTTGGATGAATAGTGGACACAACATAAGTAGATGCAGAACAAGACAGAAAAATTGAACAAAAGTGGATGAAAAAGTAGATGCAATAGTTCATACAAACTTGAACACAAAATAGGACTCAAACATGGATGAAAAAGTGGAAGAAAACATGGGCACAATAGTAGGCATAAACTTAGCATGAATTGTGGTGAAACAAATGTGGATACTCCAATGAATGTAAAAAAAAAGGGACACAAACTTGAATGCAAAAAGGAAGAAAACTTGGATGAAAAAAGGGATGTAAACATGGGCCAAACATGGGTGCAATAGTGAACATAAAATTAGTTGCAAAACTAGACAAATCAAAAGTGGATGTAAAAGTAAATTCGAAATGGGATGCAAAAAACATAAACAATATTTGATGCAAACTTGGACACAAAAGACGATGCAAATATGGATGCAATAGTGGAAGAAAATGTGGGTTGCAATGATAGGCATAAGATATGGCACAAATAATAGCACAAAAAAGGTGGATGTAATAATAGACACAAAAAAATATGCAAACTTAGATACAAGACAAGATGCTATAAGGGATGTAAAAGTGGATGCAAACACGGGTGCAACATGAGAAACAAAATTGGATGCAAAATATGGATGAAATGGAAGTACATGCAAAAGAAGATACAAAATGAGATGCAAAACCCAACACAAAAGTGGATGCAAAAATAGATGAAATATTTTATGCAAAAGAGGATGTGAAGATGGATGCAAAATTGGAAGCAAACGTGGGTACAACAGTATGTGCAAAACATGGAACAAATTTTATCACAACAAAAGTAGATGTAATGATAGATGCAAAAAAAGAAGCAAATGAAGATGAAAAATAGGATGCAAAAAGG
The DNA here is from genome assembly GCA_031772625.1 of Pinus tabuliformis. Lineage (NCBI taxonomy): Eukaryota > Viridiplantae > Streptophyta > Pinopsida > Pinales > Pinaceae > Pinus > Pinus tabuliformis. The sequence continues at coordinate 98,420,471 of CM062820.1, forward strand.
GATGTAAAAGTGGGTGTAAACATGGGTGCAACAATGGATGTATAATAGCTTTTGCAACTTATTTGAAAGAGCAATTTTGTCCCAACAATTAGACTTGTAGCATAAAGAACATGGTTAATACATATGATTCGACCAAAAACTAGTTACTACCAAAATTCAACCAAAAAAAATATTACTGCATAAAAATAGAATTAAAAACAAAAAAAATAAAAACAAAAATTTCCCAAATTAAAAATAAATAAATGATAAACTTTTTTTTACCAAAATTTAGTGATTTCTTTAGTGCTAATACTAACATCACCATTACAACAAGATATTTTTTTAGTGCTAATACTGCCATTACAACAAGATATAAGAGGGATATAATGCAAAAAGTTTAATAATAATATGTATGTAGAAGATGGTCTTCAGACTGGTGAATTCATGATAATCAATGGGACTACAGTCAAAATAATTGGATGTTATTTACTTTTTTACATAGATTGTCAAAATAATTGCATAAATCGATTTTTTTTAACCAAAATTTAACAAAAACTTTGCTAGTGCTAACATTAGAACCACCATTACAACAAGATATCTTTCTAGTGCTGACAACACCATTATAGTAAGATACCTCAAGAGAGACAGAAAATTTAAAAAGTATGATAGTAATATGTATCCAGAAGATGGTAGTGAAACTAGTAATTGTTCATTCTCATTATCATAATCATTGTCATCATCATCACCATCATCCTTGTCATCGTTATTGCCATCATTACATTATCATCATAATCACCATTCATGCCATCATCATCAGCTCCATCATCATCATCACTATGGACATTGTTTGCAATTGTTTATAATTATAGACGTTGTAAGAAATATCATCAACCCAAAAAATGTGATCAGTGCTAGAAAAGGGTTGTTTAGGACACATTGATATACGTAAGAGAAATAAAAACTATATTTTTGAGAGATGATCGATGATCATCATCATCACCACCATTATCATTGTCATTGTCATTTTTATCATCCCCATCATCATCATTAATGTAATTTCTATCAACATTGTTGTAATCATCATCATCATTCATGCCATTATTGTTTTTGATGATGACCTAGATGAAAATGATGATGATGACACCAAAGATAATGCTTATGATTATGACAATGACAACATCTAAAATTGGGAAGATTCGCCAAGGTCATTAGCGTCGTCATCATCATAATCATTGCCATCATCATCATTAATGTCATTGTAACCACTATCGTCTTTATCATCATAATCACAATTCATGTCATCGTCATCATCTTCATTTTCATCATTGTCAATATTATTGACATTGTCATCAATTGTTCATAATTTTCAATGCCATAAGGAATATCATCAATGCAGAAAATATGATGAGTGTTGGAAAAGGGATGCAAAAGCGAACATAGAAATGGGGGCAACAATAGAAGTAAAATTGGATGAAAAGTGGATACAACATAAGTAGATGCACAACAACATGAAAAACCTAACACAAAAGTGGATGCAAAAGTAGATGCAGTTGTCAATGCAAACTTGGATGCAAACATGAAGGCAAAAGTGGAAGCAAACATGGGTCCAATGGTAGGTGTAAAACTTGGCACAAACTGTGGTGAAACAAATGTGGATGCAACAACGGACACAAAAGTAGATGAAAAAATGGATGAAACAAAAGTGGATACAATAGGGGATGCAAAAACATACACAATATCTGATGCAAACTTGAACACAAAAGAGGATGCAAACGTGGATGCAAATGTGGAAGCAAATGTGGTTGCAAAGGTAGGCGCAAGATATGGTGCAACAAAAGTGGATGTAACAATAGACAAAAAATATGCAAAATAAGATGCAAAAATGGATGTAAAAGTGGAAGCAAACATTGATGCAATAGGCAAAACAAAATTGGATGAAAAAAATGGATACAATGGAAGTAGATGCAAAAGTAGATACAAAACGAGATGCAAAACCCAATGCATAAACCTGACACAAAAGTGGATGCAAAAATAGATGCAATAGTTGATGCAAAAGAGGATGTGAACATGGATGAAAAATTGGGAGCAAACGTGGATACAATAGTGAGTGCAAAACATGGTGCAAATTATGGCATAACAAAAGTGGATGTAATGATAGATGAAAAAAAAGAATCAAAGTATGATGCAAATGAAGATGTAAAAAGGGATGAAAAAAGTGAAATTTAAAATGGGTGTAACAGTGGATGCAAAATTGTATGCAAAAGTGGATGCAATAGAAGTCGATGCAAAAGTAGATGCAAAACGAGACACAAAATCCGATGCAAATCCTGGTCCAAAATTGGATACAAAAAGGGATGCAAAAATGGATGTAGTAGTTGATGAAAACCTAGATGCAAATGAGGATGCAAATGTGGATGCAAAATTATAATCAAAAGTGGGTGCAAAGGGAGGTGCCAAACTAGGTTCCAATTGTGGCACAAAAATATTAGATGCAATAGTGGGTACAATAATAGATGCAAAAGAGGATGTAAATATGGATGCCAAACAAGATGGAAAAGTGGATGCAACAAAAGTAGATGCAAAATTGTATGCAAAAAATGATTTAAAAAAGGATGCAAAAAGGATGCAAAAGTTGATGCAAGTGTAGGTGCAAAAAGTGGATGAAAATGAGGATGCAAAAGTATGTCAAACAAAAATAGATGCCAAAATTGATGCAAAACCTGGAACAAGACCTGGTGCAAAGGATGACACAAAACTTGGCATAAAATTCGTGCAAAACGTGGTGCAAAACCTATTGTGATACCTGGTGCTAAACTTGGTGTAAGATTTGGTGCAAAACTTGATGCAAATTTTGGGTCAAGTTTTGCACCAATTTGATAAATGGATGCAAATAGCACCAAAAATCGGCTCTAGATGCAAAAAAAGAAGTAAAAAGGGACGCTAATCGCTAGTTTTGTTGTAGTGTTAACACAGTATGTATCCCGGGGAAAGCATCTCGCTAAAAACCCCAACTATCTGTATATTAATGATTGAGTCATGTAACATTACACAACATAATACTTCTCATAAGTATCTCCACCTCTGTTACACACAATACATCTCAGATCTGATCTCCAAATCTCTTCCACTGCTTGCCTGCCTCCACTGCTCAATACCTGCTCAAGAACTGATGAGAATGGCTCACCAAACTCGTTTTTCACCTGCAAAATAGTCACTCACACTTTGTTGGACGTGAGCACAAGCTATAATGTGGGAAAATACGTGAGCAAACTCATTGGCATACTCAATCCCTTAATTGTGCAAGATCTGGTGCACAACTATAGTCACAACTGATAGCAATCTGATTCTCTACCACTTGTCCCTGTTGAACTGAACATGCACTGACATGCAACTGAGTTAACTGATGTATTCATTAGTTATATTATGATTTAATAACTTGTGAATTAATTAATAACTAATTCACCCAACTCATCTCTAGTCTATTTTGCCAGTTAGACTAAATACAACTAGTTTAACAAAGCTAAACTGAACACAACTCCATCAACTCCACAATCAACTCCACCAAACTCAACTGATTGAGTTCTAACTGAAGTCATGCATGCAACAACTCAACTGACTCATAAGAAAAGCGTATTTCCTTCTAACAGCTGCATGTGCCACCTCCATAGCTCAAACTGAAGTGCTCCAAGAGAATAAGATTAAGTTTATAATCCAAATATTATTGTGAGATAATAATATTTGACTTTTCTATTTTTGACAGCCATTCTAAAAATAGACTTTGATCACTCACACTGTGATCACTCACACTTTCATCAAAAATAGAAGTCCATCTATTTTTTCCCAACTTGATCAATCATCCATAAACATCAACCTCCAATCCATAGACATGATCCATATGTCTAAAAATAGACATAGTCTAAAAAATAGATTTGCGCCAAAAATAGCCTGCGGACCCACTTACTGAAGGCGACTCTTTTCACTAAGCTCCATCATCTTGTTTTCAGAATTAGCTGTCTTGAGTGGAACTGCTTCTACCCATTTAGTAAAATAATTTGTTTCCGTGAGGATGTATATATGCTGCTTAGAAGAGTGAGGAACGATCTCACCTATTATGTCCAAGGCCCACTGACTGAAAGGTTGCTCAATGTTTACTGGCTGTAGTGGCAGGGATGGCTTCTTTTGTCTTCCAGTAGTAGTTTGGCAGACTTGACATCTTCTCACGTAACTGTGCGAGTCTTTGAACAACATGGGCTAGTAATATCCTGCACGTAAGATTTTATGTGCAGTAGCATCTCCAGCATAGTGTCCACCTGCTGGCCCATCATGGGGTTCCTGCAAAACTTTTTCAGCTTTAGCTTTCTCAAGACACCTAAGAAGAACAAAATCATAATTTTTTTTGAAAAGAATATCATTTACGAGCTGATATTGCTTAGCTTTCAATCTTAGAGCTCTTTTCTTAGTATGATCAAGGTGTGAAGGAGCATACCCATTCTTAAGATAATAAATGACATCAATATATAATGATTCTACATCATTTAGGCTTACCTCACACATTTGTACCTCTTTAGATGGAATTTCAGAAGTTTACAATGCTCCGGCCAGCATTTTGCAGAAGCCTTGACCTCTTACAATGTTTGTTGTTTTGATCTCAAGGTCATATTCCTGTAAGGCAGTAACAGAATTGGCCCTTTTCTCACCCACATCCTTCTGTACTAGAAGATTCCTTACCACTGGGAACGGTACTATGATCTTAGTATGGGTTTTAAGTAAGAAAGGTCTGAAGTATTTGACCGCTTTGAAAACAGTATAAGCCTGTTTCTCCATGTCTGAATAATTGAGTTCAGCACCCTATAAATTTGAGCTAAAAAACACAATTGGAGCTTCTGCTTTTTCTTGATTTTCTTGAGTTAGAATCGCAGCATATGACTTATCTTAGGCAAATGTGTATAAAATAAAAGGCTCTGAAAAATTTGGGGTTGTTAAAGATGGAGCATTAATAATAGCTTGCTTGATCAGGTTAAATGCTTCATGTTCATCTTGACCCCATTTTAAATTTGAATTCTTTTTAATTATGGTTTGCAAAGGAGACACAATTCGTGAAAATTCTAGAACGAATCTCTTTACAAAATTGATTTGACCAAGGAAATATTGCATGGAATTTTTGTTATGAGGTAGGGATATTTCAGAAATTTCTTTGATTCTGTCGGGATCAATGTGAATACCGGATTTTGACATTATGAATCCTAGAAGTTTCCCTTCACTTAGTGCGAAAAAATATTTCTTTGGATTAAGTGAAATTCCATACCTTAAACACCGTTGAAAGATTTGCTTCAGGTCTTTGAGATGGACTCTTCGCTTCTTGGAGTACACTGTTATATCATCCAAATAAATTACTACAAATTTATTGACTAAACCTTTGAATGCAATGTCCATGGCTCTCTGAAATGTGGCACCAGCATTAATCAAACCAAATGGCATCTTCCGATATGCGTATATGCCCCATTTAGTTCTGAATGTGGTTTTCAACTGATCATCGGGATGTACTAACACTTGATTGTATCTTGAAAATCCATCCAAGAAAGACATTAATTCAGAGCCCACCACTGCCTGTAGTCTCTGCTCCATAGGTGGAAGAGGAAAATTGTCTTTTTGACAGGCTTTGTTAAGGTTCCAAAAGTCAATGCAAATCCCAATATCTCCGTTTTCCTTTCTAACAGGTACCATATTGGAGACCCATTTGGAATGTATGACAAGAAAGATTATCCTGGCTTTGAGTAACTTATTGAGCTCAGTTTTTTCTGATTTTCTAAATTGGGGTGGATCTTTCTCAGCTTTTGTCGGACAAGTTTTTCATTATCGATCATGGGAATAGTATGTTGAATGATAGAAGTGTCGTATGTTTTCAGCTCATCATAATTCCAGGCAAAACATTTTTATATTGTCTCGAACGACAAATATATGCTAGTTTCTCTTCAAGGGCTAGGCTGAGGCCTAGGTTAATGTTTTGTGGTTTAGCATCGGTCCCTAGGTTTACTAATTTGTAGTTCAAGGCGGAACTGTAGAGTTTTGAATTGGTAGACCTCTTAAATCGATCTTTCAAATCGTATAAATCTTCTAACTTGACCACCGACTTAGGTATAGCATTATTAGTGCTATTTTGTTGCAATTGTCGATTGTGCTGGTATTCGTCAATTATTTGATTGGAGTAGGATCCTTCAGACATGAGGAAATTTACAATATCAGGATCATCATTGAATACTCTCCAATTTGTGATGTTGTCAGGAATGGATGGTTTAAAGATTAATTCTATTTATAATTTATCTGGACTAGAATATTTGGAGGGAATAAGCTTAGAAGCTACGTTAGCCAAAAGGTCTGCACTTGCGTTTTGGAGTCTGGGGATTGAAGAAATATTAAATGCTATGAAATGCTCAGTCAGATCTTGTACTAAAGATTGATAGTGTTTTAAGTGACCTGATAAGCAATGTATAGTGTTACATATTTGTTTAACCACAATCTCAGAGTCTCGAAAGACTTGAAGATACTTGACGTCTAACCCGATTGATTTGTATAGGCCTTGAACCAAAGCCTCGTATTTTGCTATATTGTTTGTGCAATCAAATTCGAGTCTGCATGTGAGCATGATTTTATCTCCTTCTGGACTAATCAAAACGCATCCTGTTCCTGCTCCTTCGCTAGATCTAGAGCCATCAAAAAATAATTTCCAAAACAAAGATTTATTTACAGATTTATCTAAAAAATTAATACATTTCGAACTATCAGTTCGAGAAAAATTTTCGACTTGGGACAAAACAGAGTGTTCTAAATAGGGTGACGCATGAGCATCCAAATTGCTGAGGAAAGAATCTACCGAGTAATTGCCAATGATACTGCTGTTATACGCTACCAGTTCATTTTCTCCCTCTAACTCCGTTACTATGTACTTCTGGTGTAGCTCTCGTTCAACCTTTATTTGATTCGGTTTACCGTTGTAGGGTAGCCACATGTGCGACCAACCGGTTGCGAAGTATCAATGGATTTTTTCTGACCAATCCCTGCTAAGAACTAAGCCATAGAATTCTGGGATATCAGCAACTAGAATGTCAATAACCTGACATACCTTTGGGTTGGATGACAATCTTATGGTTACTTGATTTAGTTCGCCAATAACTTCGACTAAATATGCGCACTGCAGATTTCTGTGGTTGAACATTTAATTTGGCACATATAGATTTGGGTAAAATATTTGATGAAGCACCAGAATCTACAAAACAATTATGCACATTTTTATTGAAGATTTCATAAGGAGGAACGGGGGAGTGTGAGATCTTGATCTTCCTCCAATTAAGGCGATGTCATTTGGATCAATCTTATTGATCGTGTTAGTTGGAGGTCTTCCCATGTTGTGGGAATCTTGAGAAAGTACAGCGGCAGTCAAAGGTGCGACTGACACGGCATCTAATTCTTTCAACATTATCTTCTGTTGATGTTTCAACTTGCTTAGTTAGTAAAGGGTGATATTAGCCGTAGCCTTCTTCATGTCATCAATAATATTGTACTCCATTTCATCCGACACTATCAGTGTTTTCGATGGAGTCTTTTCATCTGCTTGGACTGGGCTAGTTTGAGTCGCTTTAGATGTCGTTTTCTTTGTTGCGACTTTATCCTTTGTTGTAGAGCTTGTGCTCTTTGGCTTAGGGATAGTTTGGGAAGGATCAAGCTGATTTTTGCTTCGTGTGCTAACTGGAAATACTTCTTTCTCTTCTTCTTGTGGGAGGATGAAATCCCACATTCCTTGTAATTCCACAACTTCTTCGTCATCGGTCTGCCCTTCAGTGGCAATTTCCTCTTCCTCTTCCTCAGATTCCGCATTTGAAATGGCATTGGGTGGCTTTGCATCCGTTGAAGGACCTCTTTTAAAAGCTCTGTAGGCCTTTTTCGAAAAAGTTTCTGCTACTTACTTTTTTATGTCGACCATCTCATTGGACATGGTCTTTAGAAATTTCTGCAATCCTTCCAAATCAAAAGGATCTTTTGCTTGTTTCTTCTTGGAATCTTCCTTGAAGGTGACTTTTTTGGACTTACATTCCTCTATCGCGGATCTCTTTTCCAGGGCTATTATTCGTTTCTCTACTACTATCGCCTCTTTCATGTTATCAGCTAAGGTTATTTTATTTGCCCTGTCCACGAAGATTGCTATGTTTGATGGCAGAGCGGTAATATACCATTCACATCGTACCTCTTCGCTGGGCTGGGAAGCAGTAGGAGTTTTGTTGAAAATTTTGTTGAATCATATTGAAATCCTTAATAGGCTCTCTAGCTTCGGCTTTAAGATTGGATAGGTCATTGATTAACATTGTCGTTGACCTGTCATCACCAAACTTTGTTAGGAATTGGTCCTGGAATATGTCCCAACTTGTGATGGATCCAGAGGGCAATGAAAAGTACCATGACCCGGCTGTCCCTTGCAGTGTATAGGGAAAAAGCCGAACAACAACATCTTCATCAGTAACTCCATTAAGATTAATGGAAAGCATGAAGTTGTTTATGTGCTCTTCTGCCAGCATGCCTGCCTCGGGATTGAATTTAGGCAGCCATTTCTCAGGATGGGTCGGTATTTGACTCAAGGGTGTAGGCATTAAGACTGCCCTAGGATTATTCCATGGAGACTGGGCCATTGTTGAACTGCTAACAGTGGAAAGTGCAGAAGATGATCCATGTGGCTAGGAGGATGAGGATACTATGATCGTATATGATTGAAGAGGGGTTGTGGGGGTTCCAATGGATGGATGGAGGATGATCTGGAGTGGAGGTGTGGATGGTTGACTTCGCGGTGAAGTAGTTGAGATGGATGATGCAGATGAAAGAGTCTCAATGTCAAACTCTTGCGGTGATTTCCTCGCTCTTTTCCTGGTGGGAAGAGATAATTCGGTTGGCTGAACGCCAGACTTTTCACTTTTAGCCTGGTCAGGGGATGAGCAAGGTTGTATTGTGAAGTCACGCTGCCTTGAGATTTATTAGACTTCTAAGGAGAAATGGAAAATCACTGAAGTTTGTGAATCAGGGATTCAACTTCAGGAAGTTCAACGCTAGATTGTTCTGAAATATCAGGGTTTGTAGTAGCGGTTGATAGTCGAGCGACTTCTGACTCTGGATTTAAATATAATGGGGAAGTTGGGGGAGATGATGAGGGTGATTTACTCTTAGAATGGTATTCAGATTTTGATTTACTTGCCATTCATAGCTCAGGCCCTCCTTCTAGTGCCAAATATGTTGAAGCCTCGAAAATCAGGTCGACAACAAGGGGGATACCCGCCCGGTCTGGACCTTGGTTGGAAACTCCTTATCCATTTGGTATAGCGGGTCCAACTGGGGATAATGGGACCAGTTTCCCAATCTATGGGTGTGTGTGTGTAGAATTTGATGTTGCTGATCTAATAGTTCCTATCTAAGCTATTCTAATTCGAATTTTAATCTAATTCTATGCTATTGTAATCTAATAAAACCAACGCATCTAATCTATGCTAACTCGGGATGTAATTATTCTATTATGCGATCTAAAGAGATTTCAAATAATAACTAGCAATAAAGATCATTCAACAATTATAAGAAAGGAAATCTATTAAGATGAACTATTTTGCATAAAAGGTTAGGCAAAACAGTTGTGAACAACATATCTCATAATAAGCTATTCATACATTAAACATAAATAAATAGCTACCACCGTACAAAAGAGCCAAATGGTAACTCAAGCATTCATGCAATAACATATAAACAACTAAAAAACTGTATATCACTTTAACATATAAGAAGAAATGGTCAAGAGATAAAAGTACCATTTATGACTGGTCCTACTCATAAGCTTCAACTAATAATGATTTATCTCTCCTTGCTCTAACATCTACTAAGAGTATAGAAGTGCAACATCAGTAGCAAATATCAAATGCAAACATCAATAAATCTTGATCCATTCATTCACCAAAACCTCCTCTGAGGGTGCAAAAGTGCATGTTCTAAGGACAAGTTTTTGATAAATTTCTGGACCCTTCTCTAAATGCATGAGAAGGGTTTAATACTACTAACTAAATAACTTAATTACACAGATTCAGGATACGGTTTAAATGACCGCCCTTTTTCTAAGCAAAACTATTTATAAAAATTAAATCTAATATCTAACTATTTCTGCATTTGCTCCTTAATGTTGTGAGCATTCAATATTTGCCTGGGTAGAGTCGGCTGACTGTCTTCCGCTTTTGGTTGAGCTAAGCAAACAGAAATGGCAAGAGTTGGCACCTTTTTTTCAGTAAAATAGAAGATATACTTGAGGATCATCTTCTGCGTATGTGGTGTTGGCATTTTGGCACAGGTATGGCGCTATGGTACACGTGTTGTCCTTGATGGAAACTCACTTTGGTGACAGATCTCAGTTCAGGTGCTTAGAATGAATGAAATCTTGTATACGCAGGTACAGGTTGCAGAAGACGTGTATACATGTGGTTTATACGTTCCGAGGTCGCGTATGCGTATACACGCACTTTTATGCACATAAAAGCATGTACAGGGTGGGAAACTTATTTTTGGTCCGTGGTTGTTAGTCCTTGGAATTTGAACCTATGGTTGTGGACCATGGTATCTCGTCAGAAGAGTTGACCCTAGGTTTTGGGACCTTGGTATTGGTTTATTATGGTTTTGGACAGTGGTATTGTGGAAGGCCTAAAACTATAAAAGAGGAAGGAGATCATGTGGCAATTTATTCATTTGAATTATTGAATATCTGATATTGTGCTAGATCTGGAATACGTGTAGTTGGGTTATGGTGTAGATCTAGATCTAAAAGGAGGAACCTAAGCGCAAGAAGGATAAGGGCTATTGATGGATAAAAATCTCAAGGCTGAACATTGGTATCTCTGTATAATTTTGATCTATTATATGTGGCACTCTCTTGATCTATAAATCTGGGTTAACTAATGTCTGAATGCTTAAAAGAATAAATTATCCCTTATAGATCTGTATGCAGGTTCAGTGAATTGCAGGTGCCTATACATGCTTTTTCTATAAATGAAAGTAGCGTATACGCAGGTTGGTTGTGGTACAGAGGCATATACTCGCAGGTTGATGAACAGTGAAGTAGTGTATATATCTTGATTTATGTTCTAGCTGCTTCTGTTTTATTGCTGCAGTGCTCTGGGTTCACAATTGGTGTTTGATTATAGTTACTGTGTTCTAGGTACAATTGTCAGAGAAGTGCTTATTTGTTTCAGCTTTTTAATGGTGAAAAGGAGTTTGGGTTATGCAAAAATTCTTGATGTTTGATTGATGTTACTTGTGGATCCAGTCTGAAAATTAATGAAACGAGGTCCCTGAAAGAAAAGAGAAGGTTGCAGCCTTCTGCAGGTAGGAGCCTGCGTACTAGTATGTCAAGCTAGTACAAGAACTAAGGGGGTCAGAGCTCCCTTCCAGGAAAGCTGGAAAACGAGAGAGAGTTGTAGCTCTCTGCAGGTTGCAGCCTGTGTACTGGTAAAGTCTACTCCAGTACAAGACATTGTAAAGAGAAGTTTCTAATTAACAAGAAGATAGAGACGAATTGTAGCAGGGGGTTTTCACCCACATTCAGTTTCCTCCTTACATCTTGTGTTCTTATGTGTGACTGTCTTCTGCTCTGTTTCTGGTACTGTTTATGTGCATCTGAATCACAGATTAATAACTGACATCTGAAAGATAATTCAAATTATAACTCTGCTTGATATACGCGGGTTTCTTTATCTGTAGTTGCGTATATACGCGGTTTCTATTAACTAAAGTAGCGCATATCATCTGGAATTGAAAAGGAAATATTTGGCTTGATAATACTGATTCACCTCCCCTTATCAGTATTATTTCCAACAATTGGTATCAGAGCAGGTCCTTCTGAAACAGCTTGATTGCTTGAAGGAAGATCTTTCATCATGAGCAACTACGAGAGGGAAGCATCAATCAGGCCACCAGTTTTTTATGGGACAAACTTTGTATATTGGAAGGTAAGAGTTACTACCTATCTTCAATCTTTGGGAACAGAAGTTTGGGATATCATAGATACAGGATATACTTTTCCTGCAGCAAATCCTATAGATTCGGCTGAGAAGAAGAAATATGAAACAAATGCAAAGGCGGTCAATACTATATTGGGATGTATGTCGCAATCCGAATTTGTCAAATTTATGCAGTATAAATCTGCAAAAGAAATATGGGACAAGATTGTTATGAGCTATGAAGGAGATGATCAGGTAAAAAGAGCAAAACTTCAAACCCTCAAGATTCAGTATGAAAATCTCAAGATGTATAATGATGAAAGTGTGGCTAAATATTTTCTTTGTGTGGATGAGATTGTTAATTGCATGAAAAATTTGGGTGAAGAAATAAAAGAGGCTGTTGTGGTTGAAAAAGTTCTAAGATCTTTGTCACCTAGGTTTGAATCTAAAGTTTCTGCTATAGATGAAAAGGAGAATCTACAACATCTTAAAATGTCACAACTACGTGGAATTCTAACTGCTTATGAAATGAGGAAAGGAGGTCCATCTGACAGGAGAGAAGCTGCGTTCAAGGCTTCAGGCAAAGGAGAGTACTATGAATCAGGACATGGGTCAGAAGAAGAAGAAGAATCAAATTTTGTCAAAAATCTTCAAAGGTGTGCTGGATGATTCCGAGGTAAGTTACCTTTCAAGTGCTTTGCTTGTGGAAGAGTAGGTCACTATGATGCCAAGTGTCCTCATAAAGATAAGATTGACAAAGGAAAGAAACCTGTTAGATGGAACAAGAAACAGAATCCAAATAAGAAAAGCTATTACACCCATGAAGATAGTGATGGACTCTCAAATAGTGACGAAGATGAACGAGGTAATGAGTATAAACTTTTAATGGCTTTTGAAGATGATGAGTACATGGATGCTATAGATGTAGACGGTTTTTATAATGAAATGTCTGATCTCAAAGTTTTCTTAGAAGAGAAAAGTGCAATTATTGATTCTCTACAATGTCAACTGGCTGAAAGGGAAAAACATCTTGAAAAATTGGAATGTGAAATTGTTTGTCTTAGAAAGGAGATTGAGAAAACAAAAGCTATTAATCTTGAATTTGTTAAAGGATCTAAAACTCTGGATGAGATTATCAATATGCAGCATTCTCCACTAATCAAGACAGGTCTGGGATATAATGGAGAAACATCTCAAGCATCCACATCCAAAAGTTATCTTGATGCAGCAAGGAGGAGCGAGAAAAGGCCTAATAGAAATCATCAGGTAAATTAGGGACAATTTACCTCAAGAACAAACAAAGGCTATCAAGAAAATCGGGGGCAAGGTACCTTAAGGAAAAATAGAAGCTACAATCAGCTACAGGTAAAATCTTCTCAATTTGCCTCAAGAATGGATGTCAGTAGAAACTACAATCGGTTGGATGATAGATTTGATAATCGCAGGAGTTTTTTCAATGGCCAATGTTTCTCTTGCCATAATTTTGGTCACAAAGCAGCTCAATGCGTTGCTTATAAAACAATCATGACTAGAGAAGTCCAAAAACAAAGGAATATGACTGGGATCACGAAAAGGACCTATAACAACTTTTTGGCCCTTGAAAATGAAGTTGAATGTTCTATTTGTAATAAATTTGGTCATGAAGATTCTGAATCTAGGAGCAAGTTTTGGAAGAAAACTTAGAAGGAACAAACCTCAAGTGCCAAAACATGGAGAATGAAGGAACCACAACTAGAAAGATGTGGGATAGCTTTTTATGCAGAAGGACAGGAAAATCTATGGTATATCGACAATGGATGTTCGAAGCATATGACAGGGGATAGAGAAAAACTTGAATCGTATACTGCATTAGAAAAAGGGAAGAAGGTTTCTTTTTGAAACGATTCCCCTGCAGCCATAAAAGGAAAAGGTATTGCTCAGTTGAAAGGAAAAGTCAAAGCTGGAAATGTGTTGTATGTTGATGGATTGAAGCATAATCTTCTGAGTGTCAGTCAGATGTGCGATCAAGGAACCGAGGTAATATTTAGATCAAATGGATGTCATGTTTGCGATCTTGATACAGGTGAAACAATGATCAAAGGTAGAAGGACTCCAAATAATCTATACATATTTGAAGAAGGACAACAACAATGCTATTTGAGCAAGGATGATGAACATTGGTTATGGCACCAGAGGTTGGGGCATCTAAGCTTTTCACAAATAAGGAAAGCATGCAAATACCAGGCAGTTCGTGGTCTTCCAGATATCAAAATTCCAGACAACACCATATGCAAATCATGTCAGTTTGGTAAGCAAACCAGAACTAACTTTCCTGAGAAGGAAAGATCAGCTAGCAGGCCTCTTGAGCTAGTTCATACAGATGTATGTGGTCCATCTAGGAAAAGGCCACCTCGAGGAGAAGAATACTTTATATTATTCATTGATGACTTTTCCAGGATGGTTTGGATAGGACTGATGAAGCACAAAGATGAAGCATTCGAAAAATTCAAATCTTTCAAAGCATTGGTTGAAAACGAATCAGATCGCAAAATTAAATGCCTCAGGTTTGATAGAGGTGGGGAGTTTACCTCAAATGAGTTTTTCGATTTCTGTGAAGAACATGAAATAAGAAGGGAATTCTCTACAGCTATGACTCCTCAACAAAATGGAGTAGTAGAAAGAATGAACAGAACGGTTCAACAAATGGTGCGTGCTATGCTTGATGATTCTGGAACTCCCGCAACCTTATGGGGTGAAGCGGCTTATGCTGCGGTGGTTATTCTCAACAAAACAAATGTCCAGGTAAATAGCACTCAAACTCCTCATGGGCTTTGGTATGGTCAGACTCCATCGGTAAAACATTTCAGAATTTTTGGAAGCAAATGCTACATTAAGAATAATGATGAACATCTTGGCAAGTTTGAACCTAGAGCTGATGAAGTCATTCTTCTTGGCTATTCTCCCCACAACAAAGCATATACATGTTACAATAAAAGACTTGGAAGAATTGTTGACAACATTGATGTTGTAGTTGATGAAAAAGGAAACGTTCCTAGGCAAGTAAATTATGAAAATATAGAAGAAGATGAAGACTACCCTCCAAATCAAACTGATGATGAAGAAGAACCTCAAGAGGCACCAGTGGAACAGATAAGGATAGAAGAGAAGACTCCATCCAGGTATGTGCAGAAGAATCATCCAGAATCTCAGATTTGTGGGCAGAAAGAAGCAGGTGTACAAACTAGAAGAACAATTGCAGAAGCGTTAAGCTATTTGGCATTGCTCTCCTCCACTGAACCACAAAATGTAAAAGAGGCATGCAAAGATGAATGCTGGGTCAAGGCAATGGATGAAGAACTTGAGCAGATCGAAAAGAACAACACTTGGGAGTTGGTTCCTAGACCAAAAGATAAGAATGTCATAGGAACAAAATGGATCTTCAAGAACAAGTTGAATGAAAATGGGGAAGTTATTAGAAACAAGGCCAGGCTTGTTTGCAAAGGGTATGCTCAACAGGAAGGAATAGACTTTGAAGAAACTTTTGCTCCCGTAGCAAGACTTGAGGCCATCAGAATGTTCCTTGCCCTCTCTAGTTTTCAAAAATTCAAAGTATTTCAAATGGACGTGAAGTCAGCCTTTTTGAATGGGGACTTAGAAGAAGAAGTGTACATTGAGCAACCAGATGGCTTTATCCTTGGAAATGATCCAAATCTTGTATGCAGACTTAAAAAGGCTCTCTATGGGCTTAAACAAGCTCCAAGGGCTTGGTACTATCGGTTGGACAAATACCTTCATCAACAAGGTTTCTCAAAAGGATCACCAAATAGCAATCTCTATATAAAAATTGAAAATAACAAATTGCTAATACTTGTTGTGTATGTAGATGATATTATCTTTGGAAGCAATGAAGAAGCTATGAGTCAAAGCTTTGCCTTGATGATGCAGAAAGAATTCGAAATGTCCTTGCTTGGAGAACTGACATACTTTCTTGGATTGCAAATCCAAAAAAATGAAGGTGGTATCTTCTTGTCTCAAACCAAGTACCTCAAGCAGATTTTGAAAAAGTATGGCATGGAAGATTCGAAACCTGTATGTACCCCCATGATTACAGGATGCACCCTCAGTACAAATGATGAATCAGCAGCAGTGCATCAACCAACCTATAGATCCACGATTGGGAGTTTGCTTTATTTGACAGGTACCTGACCAGATATTATGCATGCAGTGGGAATAGTTGGAAGGTTTCAAGCCAACCCAAAGGAAACTCATCTTCAGGCAGTCAAGAGAATCTTCAAGTACCTTCAAGGAACTCAAAACTATGGCCTATGGTATCCTAGAGATATAGATCTCACTCTTCACGCTTACACAGATGCAGATTGGGCCGGAAGCGTGGATGACAGGAAGAGCACAAGTGGCGGTGCATTCTTTATGGGTTCCAAATTAGTATCTTGGTTCAGCAAGAAACAGAGTTCGATTGCTTTATCTACAGCTGAAGCGGAATATGTGGCTGTTGCATCTTGTTGCACACAACTCCTTTGGATGATCCAAACCTTGCAGGATTTTCAAATCACTTGTACTCCACTTGTCTCTATCTTATTTTATAATACAAGTGCAATAAGCATTTCAAAGAACCCAGTTATGCATTCAAAGACGAAGCACATACCGATCAAGTATCACTTTGTCCGGGAACAAGTGTTGGAACAAAAGGTCAAATTGGAGTATGTTCCTTCTAAGGAACAAGTTGTTGATATACTCACCAAACCACTGCCCAGGGAAACTTTTGAATATCTCAAATAGAAGCTGGGAGTCATTGATGCTTCATCCTAATGTTGAAGCTTGTCTATTCCAAAGAAAAGTTGGTGTACGTGATTTGGATAAGGGGTATCTGCGTACATACATCGATTTATGCAGGTGCAGTCGCGTATATGGAGTTCTGAAGAAAATCAGCAAGGGCAGACTCTGGTTGGAGAGAGTCTGAGATGGGTCTGTCAGAGACCATCAGGCGCAGGTTCAGGGGGAGTAGATAATCTTCTAATAATGCATTGTTGGCATTACCTTAGAAGCTCTTGGTTCTAGTACTCAAGCTATTTTTGATTCAGGTGGATCAGCTGCAGAAAGAAGATCAGAAGGAGAACATGATTGCTGATATGTACATTGATTGACAGATGTTGCTGATAGTAGTTATTGATGATTTGCATAGTCTTGATATTTCATCTCTATGTCATATATCTCTTTTGTGGTATCTCTTTCATGGTGTCAAGGTCATGTAACGACCTATATTGGTTTCCCCACTATGCCTGGGATGAAGATGAAATGTTTGGTTGTCATGTGTAAATTTCTGATGTATCGCCACTTGGTTGGGTGGATGATCCCCACTTGGTTGGGTAATGCTTGTATGTATTGAGTCTTTTGGTGCTAGGAAGGTCTTTTATGATGTATAAGTCATGGTTCTTCTTGATGAACATCTTTTGCAGATCTTGCCTACTATCAGGGGGAGCATGTTTAGCACAGCAGAGCAGAGATATCAGCATGTACTCAGGGGGAGCACAGCCCTTTGCCCTTGATGACAAAGGGGGAGAAGAACTTTGAGGATCTTGGGGTTGCCATCAAGTCCAAAGGGGGAGATTGTTGGCATTTTGCCACAGGTATGGCGCTATGGTACGGGTGTTGTCCTTGATGGCAATTCACTTTGGTGACAAATCTCAGTTCAGGTGCTTAGAATGAAGGAAATCTTGTATATGTAGGTACAGCTTGCAGAAGACACGTATACGTGCGGTTTATACGTTCCGAAGTCGTGTATGCATATACACACACTTTTATGCACATAAAAGCACGTACATGGTGGGAAACTTATTTTTGGTCCGTGGTTGTTAGTCCTTGGAATTTAAACCTATGGTTGTGGACCATGGTATCTCGTCAGAAGAGTTGACCCCAGGTTTTGGGCCCTTGGTATTGGTTTATTATGGTTTTGGACCGTGGTATTGTGGAAGGCCTAAAACCATAAAATAGGAAGCATATCATGTGGCAATTTATTCATCTAAATTATTGAATATCTGATATTGTGCTAGATCTGGAATACGTGTGATCGGGTTATGGTGCAGATCTAGATCTGAAAGGAGGAACCTAAGCGCAAGAAGGATAAGGGCTATTGATGGATCAAAATCTCAAGGTTGAACATTGGTATCTCTGTATAATTTTGATCTATTATATGCGGCGCTCTCTTGATCTATAAATCTGGGTTAACTAATGTCTGAATGCTTAAAAGAATAAATTATCCCTTATAGATCTGTACGCAGGTTCAGCGAATTGCAGGTGCGTATACACACTTTTTCTGTAAATGAAAGTAGCGTATACGCAGGTTGGCTGTGGTACAAAAGCGTATACTCGCAGGTTGATGAACAGTGAAGTAGCGTATATATCTTGATTTATGTTCTAGCTGCTTCTGTTTTATTGCTGCAATGCTCTGGGTTCAGAATTGGTGTTTGATTATAGTTACTGTGTTCTGGGTACAGTTGTCCGAGAAGTGCTTATTTGTTTCAGCTTTTGAATGGTGAAAAGGAGTTTGGGTTATGCAAAAATTCTTGATGTTTGATTGATGTTACTTGTGGATCCAGTCTAAAAATTAATGAAACGAGGTCCCTGAAAGCAAAGAGAAGGTTGCAGCCTTCTGCAGGTAGGAGCCTGCGTATTAGTATCTCAAGCTAGTACAAGAACTAAGGGGGTCGGAGCTCCCTTCCAGGAAAGCCGGAAAACGAGAGAGAGTTGTAGCTCTCTGCAGGTTGCAGCCTGCGTACTGGTAAAGTTTGCTCTAGTACAAGACATTGTAAAGAGAAGTTTCTAATTAACAAGGAGATAGAGACGAATTGCAGCAGGGGGCTTTCAACCACATTGGGTTTCCTCCTTACATCTTGTGTTCTTGTGTGTGACTGTCTTCTGCTCTGTTTCTGGTACTGTTTATGTGCATCTGAATCACAGATTAATAACTGACATCTGAAAGATAATTCAAATTATAAGTCTACTTGATATACGTGGGTTTCTTTATTTGTAGTTGCGTATATACGCGGTTTCTATTAATTGAAGTAGCGTATATCATCTGGAATTTAAAAGGAAATATTTGGCTTGATAATACTGATTCACCCCCCCTCCTCTCAGTATTATTTCCAACATGTGGATTTACTATGTATGCTGAGTTTTAATCCAAATTTAACTTGGTTAACCCTCAAATTGCCTCTACCTTTGCTTTCTTGCGTTTTCTGGGCTTACGAGTGACTAATAAGTTAGGGACTCTACTTTTTGAGCAATTTTCTCAGCGATGTGCGATTAGCTCTAGGCGCTAATCGCGCATCAGAAACTGCCTCCGTTCTTTGATCTGGGCCTTTCTGTTACATTTTTCACCTTTAGCGCCTTTTCCTTCACCGGGTATAAGCTTCAAAATTTTGTAAACATACTCCTTTTGTGAGCTTCTAACCTTGGGCGTTAAATCGCCTATTAATAGTAG
Organism: Pinus tabuliformis; assembly: GCA_031772625.1. Taxonomy (NCBI): domain Eukaryota; kingdom Viridiplantae; phylum Streptophyta; class Pinopsida; order Pinales; family Pinaceae; genus Pinus; species Pinus tabuliformis. The sequence goes on from CM062820.1 coordinate 98,439,935, forward strand.
CATTGTTCAACTACTCATTCAACCATGGCTCTGACTGAAAGATCTATAACGGATAGCTATGCGGCGCTCTGTAATTTCGCGGCTCTGTTGCATGCGATATCTGTTTATGAGGGCATCTCTTCTCTGTTTCCGAGCTTTTCGAGCTTTACCCTTTTCCTTTATCGCTTCCTGCACATTGCTTCATGTTGTTTCAGTTTTTCATTCGTGCAATTCACACATGAGGAGAGAGTAATGATAATAAAAATCGACAAGAAAGCTCTGAGCTCTATGGATGTACAAAAACATGCCACCTAACGTGAACTAACTCTTCGAAAAACACAAGACTGTCTTTCATTAACACTTGGCGTATCATTCATTAATTTTCATTAAAGCGCGTATCCAATTTTTGGTTTATGGACAGCTTTTCTTGAATGTTGAGCCGGGGAAAATTTGCGATGGACAATTTCTGTGATTCGCATCGCAACATTGCATCATCGCAGTATCGCATTATCGCATTTTCGTTAAGATGTGTTATCGCAGGGTTGCCCAATCAAGTTTATCGCAGAATCGTAGATTGTTGTATCACGAGATCGCAAGATCGCACATTGCAGTATCGCATTATCGCAAGATCGCAACAGATTGTTACAATCGTTAAATGGTTATATGTTTTGTTATGCGATATCGTATATCGACCATCAGTGATTTTTTAAGGTTTTTGAATATGATCATTTTTTAATGCATGCGATGCGATGGAATTCGCGTCGCACTTCTCGCAGTTTATCATTTTACTCACAAGGAAATGTCTTATCTTCTTCGCGCGATGCGATGTTTTCTTAAGGAGTAAAATACATGAGTTTTAATTGAATTTTTTGAATTTTTTACTAAGGGTCCCCACTTACCTAGTGTTATTGCTAATACTAAAGAAGGAGTCGGGTTGTTGGTGACCACAACAATTGGCGATTCACTTGGAAGAACCAGTTATCTATGTTTTTCTATTGAATTTTTCAAACTTCCAAAACAGAAAACTTTTCAGAAAATTAAACTTTGTTATGGAAAGACAGAGTACATTATGCTTTAAACTGTCAATGCTATTTTGTTTCAACCTCTTTCTATTCTAATTATTTGCTTCCTCAGGCTAGTCCTTGTCTTTACATCAGCCATTACTTGGTATTGTAAAGATAAAATAAAGTCTCCTCTGTAAAGCAGTGTTAAATATGCTCATTTGTCATAGGTAGAGCCTCTGTTGCCAACAGGCATTTATATCCTCGACAGGGTTACCTGTTACCCAGCAATGATCCTGTATCCTACTTATGGTGACCTACAACTTTCAAAGAAAAATCCATATCCACACTTATTGCTGTCTTTTCTTATTCTTAAAGAACAATGTCTTTGTTTGGTAGCCAAATTAGGACACAGTCACTCACTTGATTCATAACTTTGCTGAACAAGCTGGCTCGTGATGAGACCCCTTGTCTTTTGATTACAACAATCTTGAGTCATTGCCCTGTTGTGGTGGATGGTATTGGCAAAGTCAACAAGTTATAATATATGTGATCATGATAAGCTAGCTCGTGATGAGACCTCTTATTCTTCAAGACATAGTGTATCCTTCGATTATTCCTTTGAAAGTTGCGATTTCCTTAGCAGGGAGGAAGTCATTGTTTCGTTAAGATAACTCTGGACGACAATAATAGATTTTTTTGGAAACAACTGTTCTACAGAGAATATTTATTTTATTATTGATACCTTTCATTGTACTGAGATAAAAAAAAAAATTCACTAAAGGTTGCTTTCATCAAATTTTTTGAAGTTGAAACTAGTATCATATCTAGGCTAAAGTTTTTTAACTGTATCTGTCAATAATAAAGATCAATTTTCCAAAAGGTTTGCTATTTATACAAGCGAAAAGTTTAAAAGCTGAAAGAGAATTGGTGTCTTTTTCGTAAATACTTAATGTAACCACTTACAACTGGTTTTATTATGAAAAGAAAAACTATTCTACAAAAATAGAAGAATAATCTTCTATGGAAAATATTTCTTGAGAATTTGTCCATTAACAGGCAAAGGATCCCTCTTACCTGGTAAATCGTGTAACACAAATGTTGATGGACCTATGACTTCAACAATCTGAAAAGGACCAAGCCACATCCTTTGAAATTTTGTATGTTTGCCCTTTTCTTCATGAGCCTTATCCCACTTTAAAACTAAATCTCCCATTTGAAAATCTTTTCTAGTCATTATGTTTGAACCAAAAGAGGATTTTACTAGCGCTTGATGATGAGCATGCATTTTCTTAGCTTGTTCTCGTAGTCCTTCTAATTTAATTATTTCCATTTGTCTTAGCTGTAAGGAGGAAGTGGGTACTTCATCAATGTATTGTACTAAAGACAAAGAGGGAATGGCTAAGTGAGTCGGAAGAACCACCTGTTTCCCATAAACTAAATTAAAGGGAGAAGTGTCGATAGAATCTTTTTGCGTTATCCTATCTGCCCATAAAGCATATATCAAAGCCTTGTGCCAATTTTTTTGATTCTGGTCAACTGTTCTTTTAATAATCCTAATTAGGTTTCTATTTGTTGACTCAGCTAACCCATTACCTTGCTGATAGTAATTTGCCGAATATTTAAGTTTGAATCCTCTTTTAAGTGAAAATTCAGTCATTGCATTTCCAGAAAAGTATGATGCATTATCAAACATTAAAGCGGATGGAAACCCAAACCTAGTGATTATAAATTGATCTATGAACTGAATGATATTTTCAGAATTAGCTGTCTTGAGCGGAACTGCTTCTACCCATTTAGTAAAATAATCTGTTGCCATGAGAATGTATCTATGCTGCTTAGAAGAGTGAGGAACGATCTCACTTATTATGTCCAAGCCCCACTGACTGAAAGGTTGCTCGATGTTTACCAACTTTAGTGGCAGGGACGGCTTCTTTTGTCTTCCAGTAGTAGTTTGGCAGACTTGACATCTTCTCACGTAACTGTGCGAGTCTTTGAACAGCGTGGGCCAGTAATATCCTGCGCGTAAGATTTTATGTGCAGTAGCATCTCCAGTGTAGTGTCCACCTGCTGGCCCATCGTGGAGTTCCTGCAAAACTTTTTCAGATTCAGCTTTCTCAAGACACCTAAGAAGAACAGAATCATAACTTTTTCTGAAAAGAATATCATTTATGAGCTGATATTGCTTAGCTTTCAATCTTAGAGCTCTTTTCTTAGTATGATCAAGGTGTGAAGGAGCATACCCGTTCTTAAGATAATAAATGACATCAGTATATAATGATTCTGCATCATTTAGGCTTACCTCACACATTTGTACCTCTTTAGATGGAATTTTAGAAATTTGCGATGCTCCGGCCAGCATTTTGCAGAAGCCTTGACCTCTTACAATGTTTGTTGGTTTGATCTCAAGGTCATATTCCTGTAAGGCAGTAACCGAATTGGCCCTTTTGTCACCCACATTCTTCTATACTAGAAGATTCCTTACCGCTGGGAACAGTACTATGATCTTAGTATGGGTTTTAAGTAAGAAAGGTCTGAAGTATTTGACCGCTTTGAAAACAGCATAAGCCTGTTTCTCCACGTCTAAATAATTGAGTTCAGCACCCTGTAAATTTGAGCTAAAAAACGCAATTGGAGCTTCCGCTTTTTCTTGATTTGATTGAGTTAGAATCACCGCATATGACTTATCTGAGGTAAATGTGTATAAAATAAAAGGCTCTGAAAAATTCGGGGTTGCTAAAGATGGAGCATTAATAATAGCTTGCTTGATCAAGTTGAATGCTTCATGTTCATCTTAACCCCATTTTAAATTTGAATTCTTTTTAATCATGGTTTGCAAAGGAGACACGGTTCGTGAAAAATCTGGAATGAATCTCTTACAAAATTGATTTGACTAGGGAAATATTGCATGGATTTTTTGTTATGAGGTAGGGATATTTCAGAAATTTCTTTAATTCTGTCGGGATCAATGTGAATACTAGATTTTGACACTATGAATCCTAGAAGTTTCCCTTCATTTAGTGCGAAAAAAGATTTCTTTGGGTTAGGTGAAATTCCATACCTTAAACACCGTTGAAAGATTTGTTTTAGGTCTTTGAGATGGTCGCTTCGCTTCTTGGAGTACAGTGTTATATCATCCAAATAAATTACTACAGATTTATTGACTAAACCTTTGAATGTGATGTCCATGGCTCTCTGAAATGTGGCACCAGCATTAATCAAACCAAATGGCATCTTCCGATATGCGTATGTGCCCCATTGAGTTCTGAATGTTGTTTTCAACTGATCATTAGGATGTACTAACACTTGATTGTATCCTAAAATTCCATCCAAGAAAGACATTAATTCTGAGCCCGTCACTCACTGTAGTATCTGCTCCATAGGTGGACGAGGAAAATTGTCTTTTTGACAAGCTTTGTTAAGGTTCCGAAAGTCAATGCAAATTATAATATCTCTCTTTTTCTTTCTAACGGGTACCATATTGGAGACCCATTTGGAATGTGTGACGGGAAAGATTATCCTGGATTTGAGTAACTTATTGAGCTTAGTTTTTATCTGATTTTCTAAATTGAGGTGGATCTTTCTCAACTTTTGTTGGACGGGTTTTTCATTATCGATCATGGGAATAGTATGCTGAATGATAGAAGTGTCGTATGTTTTCAGATCATCATAATTCCAGGCAGAAACATTTTTATATTGTCTCAAAAGATGAATATACGCTAGTTTCTCTTCAGGGGCTAGGCCGAGGCCTAGGTTAATGTTTTGTGGTTTAGCATCGGTCCCTAGGTTTACTAATTCGTAGTTCAAGGTTGAGCTGTAGAGTTTTGAATTGGTAGACCTCTTAAACCAATCTTTCAAATCGTATAAGTCTTCTAACTTGACCACTGACTTAGGTATAGCATTATTAGTGCTATTTTCTTGCAATTTTCGATCGTGTTGGTCTTCGTCAATTATTTGATTGGAGTAGGATCCTTCAGATGTGAGGAAATTTATGATATCAGGATCGTCATTGAATACTCTCCAATTTGTGATGTTGTCAGGAATGAACGGTCTAAAGATTAATTCTATTGAGAATCTATCTCGACTAAAATCTTCAGAGGGAATAAGCTTAGAAGCTACATTATCCAAAAGGTCTGCACTTGCGTTTTGGAGTTTGGGGATTGAAGAAATATTAAACGCTATGAAATGCTCAATCAGATCTTGTACTAAAGATTGATAGTGTTTTAAGTGACCTGATAAGCAATGTATAGTGTTATGTACCTGTTTAACCACAATCTCAGAGTCTCCAAAGACTTGAAGATTCTTGATGTCTAACCCGATTGCTTTGTACAGGCCTTGAACCAAAGCCTCGTATTCTGTTGTACTTTTTGTGCAATCGAATTCAAGTCTGCATGTGAGCATGATTTTATCTCCTTTTGGACTAATCAGAACGCATCTTGCTCCTGCTCCTTCGTTAGATCTAGAGCCATCAAAAAATAATTTCCAAAACAAAGATTTATTTACAGATTTATCTAAAAAATTAATACATTTCAAACTATCAGTTCGAGAAAAATTTTCGACTTGGGACAAAACAGAGTGTTCTAAATAGGGTGATGCATGAGCATTGAAATTTCCGAGGAAAGAATCTACCGAGTAATTGCCAATGATACTGCTGTTATACGCTACCAGTTCATTTTCTCCCTCTAACTCCGTTACTATGTACTTCTGGTGTAGCTCTCATTCAACTTTTATTTGATTCAGTTTACCATTGTAGGGCAGCCACATGTGCGACCAATCGGTTGCGAAGTATCCATGGAGTTTTTCTGACCAATCCCTGCTAAGAATTAAGCCATAGAATTCTAGGATATCAGCAACTAGAATGTCAATAACCTGACATACCTTTGGGTTGGATGACAATCTTATGGTTACTTGATTTAGTTCGCCAATAACTTCGACTAACTATGCGCACTGTAGATTTCTGTGGTTGAACATTTAATTTGGCACATATAGATTTGGGTAAAATATTTGATGAAGCACCGTAATCTACCAAACAATTGTGCACATTTTTATTGAAGATCTCATAAGTAAGGAGGAACGGGGGAGTGTGAGATCTTGATCTTCCTCTAATTAAGGCGATGTCATTTGGATCAATCTTATTGATCGCGTTAGTTGGAGGTCTTCCCATGTTGTGGTAAGCTTGAGAAAGTACAGTGGCAGGCAAAGGTGCAACTGGCACGACATGTAATTCTTTCATCATTATCTTCTGTTGATGTTTCAACTTGCTCAGTTCGTAAAGGGTGATATTAGCCCTAGTCTTCTTCATGTCATCAATAATATTGTACTCCATTTCTTCCGACACTATCAGTGTTTTTGATGGCGTCGTTTCATCTACCTGGACTGGGCTAGTTTGAGTCACTTTAGATGTCGTTTTCTTTGTTGCGACTTTATCCTTTGTTGCAGAGCTTGCGCTCTGCGGCTTAGGGATAGTTTGGGGAGGATCAAGCTGATTTTTGCTTCATGTGCTAACTGGAAATACTTCTGGATCTTCTTCTTGTGGGAGGATGAAATCCCACATTCCTTGTAATTCCACAACTTCTTCGTCATCAGTCTGCCCTTCTGTGGCAATTTCCTCTTCCTCTTCCTCAGATTCCGCATTTGAAATGGCATTGGGTGGCTTTGCATCCATTGAAGGACCTCTTTTAAAAGCTCTGTAGGGCTTTTTCGAAGAAGTTTCTGCTGCTTGCTTTTTTATGTCGACCATCTCATTGGACACGGTCTTTAGAACTTTCTATAATCCTTCCAAATCAAAAGGATCTTTTGCTTGTTTCTTCTTGGAATCTTCCTTGAAGGTGACTTTTTTGGACTTACGTTCCTCTATCGCGGATCTCTTTTTCAGGGCTATTATTCGTTTCTCTACTGCTATCGCCTCTTTCATGTTATTAGCTAAGGTTATTTTATTTTCCCTGTCCACGAAGATTGCTATGTTCGATGGCAGAGCAGTAATATACCATTCACATCATACTTCTTCGCTGGGCTGTGAAGCAGTAGGAATTTTGTTGAAAATTTTGTTGAACCGTAAATTGAAATCCATAATAGGCTTTCTAGCTTCGGCTTTAAGATTGGATAGGTCATTGATTAACGTTGCCGTCGACCTGTCATCACCAAACTTGGTTAGGAATTGGTCCTGGAAGATGTTCCAACTTGTGATGGATCTAGAGGGTAATTAAAAGTAGCATGACCCAGCTGTCCCTTGCAGTGTATAGGGAAAAAGCCGAGCAACAACATCTTCATTAGTAACTCCATTAATATTAATGGAACGCATGAAGTTATTTATGTGCTCTTCTGCCAGCATGCCTGCCTTAGGATTGAATTTAGGTAGCCATTTCTCAGGATGGGTTGGTATTTGACTCAAGGGTGCAGGCATTACGACTATCCCAGGGTTATTCCATGGAGACTGGGCCATTGTTGAACTGCTAACAGAGGAAAGTGTAGAAGATGATCCCTGTGGCTGGGAGGATGAGGATACTATGATTGTAGATGATTTGAGAGGGGTTTTGGGGGTTCCAGTGGACGGATGGACGTTGATCTAGAGTGGAGGTGTGGATGGTTGACTTCGTGGTGAAGTAGTTGAGATGGATGATGCAGACGAAAGAGTCTCACTGTCAGACTCTTGCGGTGATTTCCTCGCTCTTTTCTTGGTGGGAAGAGGTAATTCAGTTGGCTAAACACCAAACGTTTCACTCTTTAGGCTGGTCAAGGGATGAGCAAGGTTGTACTGCGAAGTCACGCTGCCTTGAGATTTATCTGACTTCTGAGGAGAAATGGAAAATCGCTGAAGTTTGTGAATCAGGGATTCGACTTCAGGAAGTTCAACGGTAGATTGTTCTGAAATATCAGGGTGTGTAACAGTGGTTGATACTCAAGCGACTTCTGACTCTGGATTTAAATGTAATGGGGAAGTTAGGGGAGATGATGAGGGCGACTTACTCTCAGAATTGTATTCAGATTTTGATTTACTTGCCATTCATAGTTCAAACCCTCCTTCTAGCACCAAATATGTTAAAGCCCCGAAAATCAGGTCGACAACAAGAGGGATACCGGCCCGGTCCGAACCTTGGTTGGCAGCTCCTTATCCGTTTGTTATAGCAGGTCCCACTGGGGATAATGGAACCCGTTTCCCAATCTATTGGTGTGTGTGTGTAGAATTGGATGTTGCTGATCTTACAGTTCCTATCTAAGCTATTCTAATTCAAACTTTAATCTAATTCTATGCTATTGTAATCTAATAAAAACAGAAGATCTAATCTATGCTAACCCGGGATGTAATTCTTCTATTATGCGATCTAAAGAGATTTCAAATAACAACTCGTAATAAAGATCATTCAGCAATTATAAAAAAGGAAATCAATTAAGATGAAATATTTCACGTAAAAAGTTAGGTAAAACAGTTGTGAACAACATATCGCATAATAAGATATTCATGCATTAAACATAAATAAATAGCTACCACCATACAAAAGTGCCAAATGGTAACTCAAGAATTCATGCAATAACATATAAACAACTAAAAAACTCTATATCACTTTAACATATAAGCAGAAATGGTCAAGAGATAAAAGTACCATTTATGACTGGTCCTACTCATAAGCTTCAAGTAATAATGATTTATTTCTCCTTGCTCTAACATCTACTAAGAGTACAGAAGTGCAACATCAGTAGCAGATATCAAATGCAAACATCAACAAATCTTGATCCATTCATTCACCAAAACCTCCTCTGAGGGTGCAAAAGTGCATGTTCTGAGGACAAGTTTTTGATAAATTTCTGGACCCTTCTCTAAATGCATGAGAAGGGTTTAAATACTACTAACTAAATAACTTAATTACACAGATTCAGGATACGGTTTAAATGACCGCCCTTTTTCTAAGCAAAACTATTTCTAAAAATTAAATCTAATATCTAACTATTTCTGCATTTGCTCCTTAATGTTGCGAGCATTCAATATTTGCTTGGGTAGAGTCGGCTGACTATCTTCCGCTTTTGGTTGAGCTCAGCAAATAGAAATGGCAAGAGCTCGCACCATCTTTTCAACAAAATAGAAGATATACTTGATAATCATCTTTTGTCTATGTGGATTTACTGTGTATGCTCAGAAATAATCCAAATTCCACTTGGTTAACCCTAAAATTGCCTTTGCCTTTTCTTTCTTGCGTTTTCTTGGCTTACGAGTGACTAAGGAGTTAGGGACTTTTCTTTTTGAGCAATTTTCTCAGCGATGCGCAATTAGCACTAGGCACTAATCACACATCCAAAACTGCCTCCGTTCCTTGATCTGGGCCTTTCTGGTATGTTTTTCGCCTTTACCGCCTTTTCCTTGACTGGGTATAACCTTCAAAATTTTGTAAACATACTGCTTTCATGAGCTTCTGACCTTGAGCGTTAAACTTCCTGTTGATATCAACATTGTTCAACTACTCATTCAACCATGGCTCTGACTGAAAGATATGTAACGGATAGCTCTATGGCGCTCTGTAATTTCGTAGCTCTGTTGCATGCGATATCCATTTATGAGGGCATCTCTTCTCTGTTTCTGAGCTTTTGGAGCTTTACCCTTTTCCTTTATCGCTTCCTGCACATTGCTTCATGTTGTTTCTGTTTTTCATTCCTGTAGTTCACACATGAGGAGAGAATAATGATAATAAAAATCGACAAGAAATCTCTGAGCTCTACGGATGTACAAAAACATGCCACCTGACGTGAATTAACTCTTCGAAAAACACAAGACTGTCTTTCATTAACACTTGGCGTATCATTCATTAATTTTCATTAAAGTGCGTATCCAATTTTTGGTTTATGGACAGCTTTTCTTGAATGTTGAGTCGGGGAAAATTTGTGATGGACAATTTCTGTGATTCGCATCGCAGCATCGCATCATCGCAGTATTGCATTATCGCATTTTCATTAAGATGTGTTATCACAAGGTTGCCGGATCAAGTTTATTGCAGAATCGCAAATTTTTGTATCGCGCGATCACAAGATCGCAGATTGCAGTATCGTGTTATCGCAAGATCGCAGATTGTTACAATGGTTAAATGGTTATATGTTTTTTTATGCGATATTACGATATGTGATATCGTATATCGGCCATCGGTGATCTTTTAAGTTTTTCGAATATGAGCATTTTTTAATGCATGCGATGCGATGGAATTCATGTCGCACTTCTCGTAGTTTATCATTTTACTCACAAGGAAACGTCCTATCTTCTTCGCGCGATGCGATGTTTTCTTAAGGAGTAAAATACATGAGTTTTAATTGAATCTTTTGAATTTTTTACTAAGGGTCCCCACTTGCCTAGTATTATTGCTAATACTAAAGAAGGAGGGGGTTTGTTGGTGGTCACAACACCAGGGTAGCCCGCCAAAGCCACAAGCAAAGAACAACATCACGAAGACAAAGGACATGGGAAAATTATGTCAGTTCCATAAGAGCTCCACTCACAATACAAATGAGTTTCGGTCCAGCTAGTCACTAGTGGATGAGCTGAAGGCTTTTGAATTAGACGCATGTTGCAACTCTGAACAAGAACCTGATAAGAGAATTAGGAAAGGGAAGTAGATCATTGATGTAGAGCCCAATGCCATTGTAGTGACCACCAAGATCTAGAAGATTGAGCCTAAAGATCTAAAGGAGTGTGAATGCCTCTTCCACTCACATATGTGGGTGAAGGGTTCTCCACTGCAGTTCATTGTCAACAGTGGGAGCCAAAATAACCTCATTTCAGTAGAGGCTGTGAAGCAGCTGGGCCTAAAGACTACAACACATCTACAATCGTACACCATTGGGTGGCTTCACCAAGGAAGAGATCTTTAAGTCACCCAGTAATGTCACTTTCCCTATAGCATCAAGCCCTTCATGGATGAGATACTATGTGATGTTGCTCCTCTTGAATTTTGCGATGTATTGTTAGGACAAGCATACTTGTGGAAGCGACATGCTATATATGAGTCTAGACCTTTCTCTGTGATTATTACCTTGGCCATCAAGTTGTACAAGATATTGGAGGTAGCCTCGCCTACTGCCATCTCTTTGATCAATACAAAGAAATGATGTAAGATCATTTCCTAGACCAAGAATTTTTTTTCCTTATGATTCTCCCTCAAGGAAAGAAGAAGTTTGTGGCCATGGATTCCAGACAAGGCTCCTTTTTACAACAACAACAGATGGACAAGGTTATGGAGGAGTACAGGGATATTTTTGTCTCACCTACAGGGGTGCCTCTGCACTGTCAAGTCAAGAACTCCATCAATTTGACCCCAGGCATGCCACTGCACAATGGGATGATCTATCGATGCTCTGTTCTGGAGAATGATGAGGTCAGGAGGCATTCAAGAACTATTGCAGAAGGGCACATAAGGCCAAGCTCATCACCTTGTGGGAACCCAATTGTATGGGTACAAAAGAAGGATGGGACCTGGAGGCTCTGTATTGACTGTCGAGCCTTGAACAAGATCATTGTCTACAATAGATACCCAATCTTGTAGATTAATGACCTTCTTGACCAGCTCAAGTGGGCCAAATATTTAAGAAATATTAACTTGAATTCTGTTGATCACCAAGTGCCTATAAAACCCTTTGAAGTGTAGAAGAATGCCTTCAAATCCAATGAGGGCCTTTTTTAATGGTTGGTCATGTCATTTGGATTGAAAAATGCCCCTGTAACCTTCATGAGATTGATGGATGACATCTTTCGACTCTTCACCAATGCATTCGTGGTGGTGTATTTAGATGACATCTTGATCTTTAGCTAGAGTTGGGATGAGGACCTCCACCATATTCAACAGGTCCTTCAAACCCTGAGAAAACACGTTTTTTGCTAACTTGGAGAAATGCACCTTTGAGCTAACCCAGGTTCAATATCTAGGTTACATAATTGATGAATAGGGTGTACATGTGGACCCATCCAAGATACAAGTCATTCGGGATTGGCCAACCCCAATCACTGTAAGATAGCTCCACAACTTTTTGGGTCTTTCTAACTTCTACCATAGGTTCGTGTTGGGGTTCTCTCATATCACTTGGACTTTAAGTCATGTCACCAAGAACGAAGCAAAAGTAAAGTTTTTTTGGTCTAAAACCCAATAACAAGTGTTCTCTGAGTTGAAGAATCGCCTCTGTTCTGCACAAATGCTCACATTACCACACCTGAAAAATCCATTTGAGATTGAGACAGATGCCTCCAACTATGCTATTTGTGTGATTCATATTCAACATGGGAAATCCAATGGCTTACCACAGTGAGACACTTTCAGATATAATCCAAAAGTACCCCACTTACGACAAAGAAATGTATTCCATTGTGCTGGCCTGCCATCAATGGAAGAATTACATTATTGCGAAGGAAATGATCATCTGCATAGACCAATGATCTCTATAGTTCATGCAGACACATGAGAAGTTGCAAAATGATTGCCATCAGAAATGGTCCACCTACCTCCAACAAATCCACTTGAACATTAAGTATAAGAAGGGAAACACCAATAATGTCGTTGATTATGTTAGGTCCCTATACTACAACTGTAACCCCTTATTGTTATTAGTGTAACTACTTATTGTTATTAGTGCAACCCCCTTATTGTATTATTGTGTGCATATGGTCCTGTTGTGGCCACCAACAACCCCCCTCCTTCTTTAGTATTAGCAATAACACTAAACAAGTGGGGACCCTTAGTAAAAAATTCAAAAAAATTTATAAATTTTTTTGTATTATACTCCTTAAAATACATCTTATGGAGAAGAGTAAAACATTTCTTTATGAGCACAATAAAAAACTGCGAAGAAGGGATGCGAAATTCATCGCATCGCATACATTAAGAAGCGCCCATAAATGAATATCTTAAGAAATCTCCGATGGCCGATATGCGACATCGCATAAACAACACACAATAACTTAACAAATTGCAACGATCTGCGATCTTGCGATAAACGTGATGCTACGATAAACTGATCAGGAAACTCTGCGATGACACATCTTGATGATGCGATCCGCAATGCTGCGATGCAAGTCGCAGAAATCACCCATCGCAAATTTTCCTCGGCTCAGCATTCAAGGAAAGTTGTCCCTAAACCAAAAATTGGGCGTGCGCCTTAAAGGAAATTAATGAATGTACGCCAAAGTATTCATGAAGGATAGTTTTGTGTTTTTCGAAGAGTCAGTTCACTATGGGTGTCATGATTTTATACATTCGTAGAGCTTAGAGCTTTCGTGTCAAAATTTATTATCATTACTCTTTTCCTTTGCGTGAACTGTGGGAATGAAAAACAGGAAACAACATGAAGCAATGTGCAGGAAACATCTAAGGAAAAAGGGAAAGCGTCAATGCTCGGAGAACAGAGAAGAGATGTCTTCATAAACGGATACCGCATGCAACAGAAACACAGATTTCAGAGTATTACTGAACAGATGCTGATATCAATAGGCGATTCGACACTCAAGGTCAAAAGATCACAAAAGCACCATGTTTACAAAATTCTGAAGCTTATGCCCGGTAAAGGAAAAAGCGCTAAAGGCAGAAAACGCACCAGAAAGGCCCGGATCAAAGAATGGAGGCAGTTTTCGATGCCGTGCATCACTAAGAAAATTGTTCAGAAAGAAAAGTCCCTAACTTGCTTAGTCATCCACGAGTCCAGAAACCGAGATAGCAAAAGCAGAAGCAATTTGAGAGAAATTTGGGTTGTTACCAAGTACATACGCAGTAAATTCACCCAGCCAGAGGATGATTCCCAAAAATATCTTCTAGTTTACTAAAACATGGTGCCAGCGCTTGCCATTTCTATTTGCGTAGCTCAAGCAAAAGAAGAAAACAACCAGCCGACTCTTCCCGGGAAAATGTTGAATACTCGTAACATTAAGGAGCAAATGCAGAAATAGTTAAGAATTAGATTCAATTTTTAGAAATAAGTTTGCTTAGATAAAGGGTGGTCATTTAAACCGTATCCTGAATTTATGTAATTAAGTTATTTAGTTAGCAGTATTTAAACCCTTCTCATGCATTTAGAGAAGGGTCCAGAAATTTGTCAAAAAACTTGTCCTCAGAACATGCACTTTTGCACCCTCAGAGGAGGTTTTGGTGAATGAATGGATCAAGGTTTATTGATGTTTACATTTGATATCTGTTACTGATGTTGCACTTCTGTACTCTTGGTAGATATTAGAACAAGGAGAGATAAATCATTGTTTCTTGAAGCTTATGAGTAGGACCAGTCATAAATGGTACTTTTATCTCTTGACCATTTCTTCTTATATTCTTAAAGTGATATACAATTTTTAGTTGTTTATATGTTATTGCATGAATGTTTGAGTTACCATTTGGCACTTTTGTACGGTGGAGCCATTTATTTATGTTTGATATATGAATAACTTATTATACAATATGTTGTTCACAATTGTTTTGCCTAACTTTTTATGCAAAGTGGTTCATCTTAATTGATTTCCATTCTTATGATAGCTGAATGATCTTTATTACCAGTTATTATTTGAAATATCTTTAGATCGCATAATAGAAGAAATACATCCTGGGTTAGCATAGATTAGATGTGCTGTTTTCATTAGATTACAATAGCATAGAATTAGATTAAAGTAGCTTAGATTGGAACTCTTAGATCAACATCATCCAGCTTTGCACACACACAAACCCTTAGATTGGGAAACTGGTCCCATTATCCCCAGTCGGACCGGCTATACCAAACGGATAAGGAGCTATCAACCAAGGTCCGGACCGGGCGGGTATCCCCCTTGTTGTCGACCCGATTTTCGGGGCTTCAACATATTTGGCGCTATAAGGAGGGCCTGAACTATGAATGGCACCTAAATCAAAATCTAAATACCATTCTAAGAGTAAATCTCCCTCATCATCTCCATCGACTTCTCCAGTATATTTAAATCCAGAGTCAGAAGTCGCTCGAGTATCAATCGCTGCTACACACCCTGATATTTCAGACCAATCTACCATTAAACCTCCTGGAATTGAATCTCTGATTCACAAACTTCAAGGATTTTCCATTTCTCCTCAGAGGTCTGATAAATCTCAAAGCAGTGTGACTTTGCGGTACAATCCTGCTCATCCCATAACCAGGTTAAAGAGTGAAAAATTTGGCATCCAGCCAACTGCGTTGCCTCTTCCCACCAGGAAAAGAGCGAGGAAATCACAACAAGAGTCTGACAGTGAGACTCTTTTGTCTACATCGCCTATTTCAACTACCTCACCACGAAGTCAACCACCCACACCTCCATTCCAAACCATCATCCATCCATCTACCGGAACTCCCACAACCCCTCTTCAATCCTCTACGATTATAGTATCCTCATCTTCCCAGCCACAAAGATCATCTTCTGCACTTTTCTCTACTAGCAGCTCAACAATGGCCCAGTCTCCATGGAACAACCCTGGGGCAGTTTTAATGCCCATGCCCTTGAGTCAAATACCAGCCCATCCTGAGAAATGGCTGCCCAAATTCAATCCAGAAGCAAGCATGCTAGCAGAAGAACACATAAACAATTTCACGCTTTCTATCAATCTCAACGGAGTTACTAATGAAGATGCTGTTGTTCGGCTTTTTCCCTATACACTGCAAGGGACAACCGGGTCATGGTAATTTTCATTACCCTCCGGGTCTATCACAAGTTGGGATATCTTCCAGAATCAATTCCTTATCAAGTTTGGTGATGACAGATCAACGAAAACATTAATCAATGACCTTTCCAATCTAAAGGCCCAAGCTAAAGAACCTATCAAAGATTTCAAATTACGGTTCAATAAAATTCCCAACAAAATTCCCACTGCTTCCCAACCCAGCAAACAAGTACGATGTGAATGGTATATTACTGCTTTACTATCAAACATAGCAATCTTCGTGGATAGAGCAAATAAAACAACCTTAGCTGAAAACATGATAGAGGCAATAGCAGTAGAGAAATGCGTAATAGCCCTGGAAAAGAGATCCGCGATAGAGGAACGCAAGTCTAAAAAAGTCACCTTCAAGGAAGACTCCAAGAAGAAACAAACAAAAGACCCTTTCGATTTGGAAGGATTGCAGAAAGTATTAAAGACCATGTCTAATGAGATGGTTGACATAAAAGAACAATTAGCAGAAACTTCTTTAAAAAATCCCTACAGCGCTTTTAAAAGAGGTCCTTCAACGGATACAAAACCACCCAATGCCATCTCCAATGCTGAAACTGAGGAAGAGGAAGAAGAAGAAAGTGCCACTGAAGGGAAGACCGATGATGAAGAAGTTGTGGAATTACAAAGAATGTGGGATTTCATCCTCCCATAAGAAGAAGATCAAGAAGTATTTCCGGTTAGCACACGAAGCAAAATCAGCTTGATCCTCCCCAAACTACCCCTAAGTAGAAGAGCGCAAGCCCTACAACAAAAGATAAAGTCGCAACAAAGAAAACAACCACTAACGCAACTCAATCTAGCCCAGTCCAAGCAGATCAAACAACTCCATCAAAAGCACTAATAGTGTCGGATGAAATGGAGTACGATATTATTGATGACATGAAGAAGACTAGAGGTAATATTACCCTTTATGAATTGAGTAAATTGAAGCATCAACAGAAGATAATGATGAAAGAATTACATGCCATGCCTATTGTACCTTTGCCTACCACTGTACTCTCTCAAGCTTCCCACAACATGGGAAGACCTCCAACTAACGCGATCAATAAGATTGATCGAAATGATATCGCCTTGATTGGAGGAAGATCAAGATCTCACACTCCCCCGTTTATTCTCACTTATGAAATTTTCAATAAAAATGTGCACAATTGTTTGGTAGATTCTGGTGCGTCATCGAATATTTTACCCAGATCAATATGTGCTAAGTTAAATGTTCAACCACAAAAATCCGCAGTGCGCATAGTTCAGCTTGATCAATCTCAAGTCGAAGTGATTGGTGAAATTAATCAAGTAACCATAAGATTGTCATCTAACCCGAAGGTATGTCAGGTTATTGACATTCTAGTGGCTGATATCCCAGAATTATATGGCTTAATTCTTAGCAAGGGTTGGTCCGAGAAACTCCATGGATACTTTGCAACCGACTGGTCGCACATGTGGTTACCCTACAACTGTAAACCGAATCAAATAAAGGCTGAATGAGAGTTACATTAGAAGTACATAGTAACGGAATTAGAGGGAGAAAATGAAGAAGTATCGTATAACAACAGTGTCATAGGCAATTACTCGGTAATTTCAATGCTCACACATCACCTTACTTAGAAAATTCAGTTTTGTCCCAAGTCGAAAATTTTTCCCGAACTGATAGTTCAAAGTGTATTAATTTTGTAGATAAACCTATAAATACATCTTTGTTTTGGAAATTATATTTCGATGGCTCTAAATCTAACGAAGGAGCAGGAGCAGGATGCGTTCTGATTAGTCCAGAAGGAAACAAGACCATGCTTACGTGCAAACTCGAATTCAATTGCACAAACAATACAACAAAATATGAGGCCTTGGTGCAAGGCCTATACAAAGCAATCAGGTTAAACGTCAAGTATCTTCAAGTCTTTGGAGACTCTGAGATTATCGTCAAACAGGTACGTAACACTATACATTTCCTATCAGGTCATTTAAAACACTATCAATCTTTAGTACAAGATCTGACTGAGCATTTCATAGCATTTAATATTTGTTCAATCCCGAGACTCTAAAATGCAAGCGCAGACCTTTTGGCTAACGTAGCCTCTAGGCTTATTCCCTCCGAAGATTTTAGTCCAGATAGATTCTCAATAGAATTAATCTTTAGACCATCCATCCCTGACAACATTACAAATTGGAGAGTATTCAATGACGATCCTGATATTGTAAAGTTCCTCACTTCTGAAGGATCCTACTCCAATTAGATAATTGATGAAAACCATCACGATCGACAAATACAACAAAATAGCACTGATAATGCTATATCGAAATCGATGGTTAAGTTAGAAGACTTATACGATTTGAAAAATCGGTTTAAAAGGTCTATCGATTCAAAGCTCTACAGTCCAACTCTGAACTACGAATTAGTAAACCTAGGAACCGATGATAAACCACAAAACGTTAATCTAGGCATCGGCCTAGTCCCTGAAGAAAAACTAGCGTATATTCGTCTTTTGAGACAATATAAATTTTTTTTTGCCTAGAATTACGATGATCTGAAGATGTACGACACTTCTATCATTCAACATACTATTCCTATGACTGACAACGAAAAACCTGTCCAACAGAAACTGAGAAAGATCCACCCCAATTTAGAAAATCAGATAAAAACTAAGCTAAATAAGTTATTAAAAGCCAGAATAATTTTCCCCGTCAGACATTCCAAATGGGTCTCCAATATGGTACCCGTTAGAAAGAAAAACAGAGATATTAGAATCTGTATCGATTTTCGGAATCTTAACAAAGCCTGTCAAAAAGACAATTTTCCTCTTCCACCTATAGAACAGATATTACAGGCAGTAGCAAGCTCAGAACTGATGTCTTTCTTGGACATATTTTCAAGATATAATCAAGTGCTGGTGCATCCCGATGATCAGTTGAAAACCACATTCAGAACTAAATGGGGCACATATGCATATCAGAAGATGCCATTTGGTTTGATTAATGCGGGCGCTACATTTCAAAGAGCCATGGACATCGCATTTAAGGGTTTAGTCAATAAATCTGTAGTAATTTATTTGGATGATATAATAGTGTACTCCAAGAAGCGAAGTGACCATCTCAAAGATTTAAAACAAATCTTTCAACGATGTTTAAGGTATGGGATTTCACTTAACCCAAAGAAATCTATTTTCGCATTAAGTGAAGGAAAAATTCTAGGATTCATAGTGTCAAAATCCGGTATTCACATTGATCCTGACAGAATCAAAGAAATCTCTGAAATATCTCTAGCTCATAATAAAAAAGCCATGCAATATTTCCTTGGTCAATTCAATTTTGTAAGGAGATTTGTCCCAGATTTTTCACAAATTGTGTCTCCTTTGCAAACCATGATTAAAAAGAATTCAAATTTTAAATGGGGTCAAGATGAACATGAAGCATTCAACTTGATCAAACAAGCTATTATTAATGCTCCATCTTTAGCAACCCCGAATTTTTCAAAATCTTTTGTTTTATACACATTTGCCTTAGAGAAATCATATGCTGCAATCCTAACTCAAGCAAATCAAGAAAAAGTGAAAGGTCCAATTGCGTTTTTTAGCTCAAATTTACAAGGTGCTGAACTCAATTATTCAGATGTGGAAAAACAGGCCTATGCTGTTTTCAAAGCGGTCAAATATTTCAGACCTTTCTTACTTAAAACCCATACTAAGATCATAGTACCGTTTCCAGCGGTAAGAAATCTTCTAGTACAGAAGCATATGGGCGAGAAAAGAGCAAATTGGATCACTGCTTTACAGGAGTACGACCTTGAGATCAAACCAACAAACATTGTAAGAGGTCAAGGCTTCTGCAAAATGTTGACTGGAGCATCGCAAATCTCAGAAATTTCATTTCAAGAGATACAAATGTATGAGGTAAGCCTAAATGATGCAGAATCATTGTATGCTGATATCATTTATTATCTTAAGAATGGGTATGCTCCATCAAACCTGGATCACACTAAGAAAAGAGCTCTGAGATTGAAAGCTAAACAATATCAGCTCATAAATGATATTCTTTTTAGAAAGAATTATGATTCTGTTTTTCTTAGATGTCTTGAAAAAACTGAAGCTGAAAAAGTTTTGCAAGAACTCCACGATGGACCAGCAGGCGGACACTATGCTGGAGATGCTACTACACATTAAATTTTACGTGCAGGATATTATTGTCCTACGCTCTTCAAAGATTCACACAGTTACGTTAGGAAATGTCAAGTCTGCCAAACTACTACTGGAAGACAAAAGAAGCCGTCCCTGCCACTACAACCGGTAAACATCGAGAAACCATTCAGTCAGTGGGGCTTGGACATAATAGGTGAGATCGTTCCTCACTCTTCTAAGCAGCATAGATACATCCTCACGGCAACAGATTATTTTACTAAATGGGTAGAAGCAGTTCTTCTCAAGACAGCTAATTCTGAAAATATTATCGAATTCATAGATCGATTTATAATCACTAGGTTTGGATTGCCAACTGCTTTAATGTTTGATAATGCATCATACTTTTCTGGAAATGCAATGACTGAGTTTGCACTTAAAAGAGGGTTCAAACTAAAATATTCGGCCAATTACTATCCGCAAGGTAATGGGTTAGCTGAGTCAACAAATAATAACCTAATCAGGATTATTAAAAGAACAATTTACCAGAACCAAAAGAATCGGCATAAAGCTTTGGTAAATGCTTTACGGGCAGATAGAATAACGAAAAAAGCTTCGATCGACACTTCCCCCTTTAATTTAGTTTATGGGAAAGAAGTGGTTCTTCCAACTCACTTAGTCATTCCCTCTTTGTCTTTAATACAATACATTGATGAAGTACCTACTTCCTCCATACAACTAAGACAAATGGAAATAATTAAATTAGAAGAGCAACGAGAACAAGATAAGAAAACCCATGCTCATCGTCAAGCGCTAATAAAAACCTCTTTTGATTCAAACATAATGACCAGAAAGAATTTTCAGATGAGAGATTTAGTTTTCAAAATGGGATAAGGCTCATGAAGAAAAGGGCAAAAATACAAAATTTCAAAAGATGTGGCTTGGTCCTTTTCAGATTGTTGAAGTCATAAGTCCATCAACGTTTGTCTCATAGGATTTAGCAGGTAGAAGGGATTCTTTGCCTGTTAATGGACAAATCCTTAAAATATATTTTCCATAGAAGATTATTCTTCTATTTTGTAGAATCGTTTTATTTTTCTTTTCTTTTTCATAATAAAACCAGTTGTAAATGGTTACTACCAGTATTCATGAAAAGACACCAATTCTCTTTCAGATTTTGAGCTTTTCGCTTGTATAAATAGAAAAATTTTGAAAATCTGATCTTTATTATTGACAGATACAGTTAAAAACTTTAGCCTATATATGATACTAGTTTCAACTTCAAAAAATTTGATGAAAGCAACCTTTAACGAAGAAATTGTTTTATATCAGCACAATGAAAGATATCAATAAAAAAATAAAGATTCTCTATAAAACTGCTGTTTTCAAACTCTATTATTGTCGTCGAGATCTTTCTTAAGGAATACAATGATTTCCTCCCTATTAAAGAAAGTCACAGCATTCAAAGGGACAATCTAAGAAACACTATATCTCAAAGAATAAGAGGTCTCATCATGAGCCGGCTTATCATGATCACAGATATTATAACTTTGCTGACTTTGCCAAACAATGTCCATCAAAATAGGGCAATGACTCAAGATTGTTGAAATCAAAAGACAAGGGGTCTAATCATGAGCCAGCTTGTTCAGCAAAAGTGTAAATCAAGTGAATGACTGTGTCATAATTTGGCTACCAAACCAAGACATTGTTCTTTAAGAATAAAAAAGGAAAAAGTGTCAATGTGGATTTTTCTTTGAAGGTTGTAGATAACATTAAGCATGATAAAGGATCATTGCTGGGTAACAGGTAACCCTGTCGAGGCTATGGACGCCTGCTGGCAGCAAAGGCTCTACCTATGACAAATGAGCATAATTTAAAGCTAGCACACAGAGAAGACTTTATTTTATCCTTACAAGACCAAGTAATGGCTGATATAAATATAAGGACAAGCCTGAGGAAGCAAACAATTAGAATAGAAAAAGGTTGAAACAAAATATCATTGATAGAATAAGGCATAATGTACTCTATCTGTCCATAACAAAGTTTAGATTTATGAAAATTTTTCCATTTTGGAAGTTTAAAAAAATTCAATAGAAAAGCAGAGATAACTGGTTCTTCCGAGTGAATCGCCATTGTTGTGGCCACCAACAACCCCCCTCCTTCTTTAGTATTAGCAATAACACTAAACAAGTGGGGACCCTTAGTAAAAAATTCAAAAAAATTTATAAAATTTTTTGTATTATACTCCTTAAAAATACATCGCACAGAGAAGAGTAAAACATTTCTTTATGAGCACAATAAGAAACTGTGAAGAAGCAACACGAAATTCATCGCATCGCATACATTAAGAAGCGCCCATAAATGAAGATCTTAAGAAATCTCTGATGGTCGATATGCGACATCGCATATCGCAACATCGCATAAACAACACACAATAACTTAACAAATTGCAACGATCTGCGATCTGTGATCTTGCGATAAACGTGATGCTGCGATAAACTGATTAGGAAACTCTGCGATGACACATCTTGATGATGCAATCCGCGATGTTGCGATGCGAGTTGCAGAAATCACCCATCGCAAATTTTCCTCGGCTCCGCATTCAAGAAAAGCTATCCTTAAACCAAAAATTGGGTGCGCGCCTTAAAGGAAATTAATGAATGTACGCCAAAGTATTCATGAAGGACAGTTTTGTGTTTTTCGAAGAGTCAGTTCACTATGGGTGTCATGATTTTATACATTCGTAGAGCTTAGAGCTTTCGTGTCAAAATTTATTATCATTACTCTTTTCCTTTGCGTCAAATGCAGGAATGAAAAACATGAAACAACATGAAGCAATGTGCATGAAACATCTAAGGAAAAAGGGAAAGCATCAATGCTCGGAAAACAGAGAAGAGATGTCTTCATAAACGGATACCTCATGCAACAGAAACGCAAATTTCCGAGTATTACTAAACAAATGTTGATATCAATAGGCGATTTGATACTCAAGGTCAAAAGCTCACAAAAGCAGCATGTTTACAAAATTCTGAAGCTTAATAATGCTCGGTAAAGGAAAAAGTGCTAAAGGCGGAAAACGCACCAGAAAGGCCCGGATCAAAGAACGGAGGCAGTTTTCGATGCGCGATTAGCGCATAATGCTAATCGCGCATCGCTAAGAAAATTGTTCAGAAAGGAAAGTCCCTAACTTGGTTAGTCATCCACGAGTCCGGAAACCGAGATAGAAAAAGCAGAAGCAATTTGAGAGAAATTTGGGTTGTTACTAAGTATATACGCAGTAAATTCACCTAGCCAGAGGATGATTCCCAAAAATATCTTCTAGTTTACTAAAAAAGTGGTGCCAGCGCTTGCCATTTCTATTTGTGTAGCTCAAGAAAAAGTAGAAAACAACCAGCCAACTCTTCCCAAGAAAATGTTGAATGCTCGCAACATTAAGGAGAAAATGCAGAAATAGTTAGGAATTAGATTCAATTTTTAGAAATAAGTTTGCTTAGATAAAGGGCGGTCATTTAAACTGTATCCCAAATTTATGTAATTAATTTATTTAGTTAGCAATATTTAAACCCTTCTCATGCATTTAGAGAAGGGTCCAGAAATTTGTCAAAAAACTTGTCCTCAGAACATGAACTTTTGCACCCTCAGAGGAGGCTTTGGTGAATGAATGGATCAAGGTTTATTGATGTTTGCATTTGATATCTGCTACTGATGTTGCACTTCTGTACTCTTGGTAGATATTAGAACAAGGAGAGATAAATCATTGTTGCTTGAAGCTTATGAGTATGACCAGTCATAAATGGTTCTTTTATCTCTTGACCATTTCTTCTTATATTCTTAAAGTGATATACAATTTTTAGTTGTTTATATGTTATTGCATGAATGTTTGAGTTACCATTTGGCACTTTTGTACGGTGGAGCCATTTATTTATGTTTGATATATGAATAACTTATTATGCGATATGCTGTTCACAACTGTTTTGCCTAACTTTTTATGAAAAGTGGTTCATCTTAATTTATTTCCATTCTTATGATAGCTGAATGATGTTTATTGCCAGTTATTATTTGAAATCTCTTTAGATCGCATAATAGAAGAAATACATCCCGGGTTAGCATAGATTAGATGTGTTGTTTTCATTAGATTACAATAGCATAGAATTAGATTAAAGTAGCTTAGATTGGAACTCTTAGATAAACATCATCCAACTCTGCACACACACACACTCTTAGATTGGGAAACTGGTCCCATTATCCCCAGTCGGACCCGCTATACCAAATGGATAAGGAGCTGCCAACCAAGGTCCAGACCGGGCGGGTATCCCCCTTGTTGTCAACCCAATTTTCGGGGCTTCAACAAGTCCCCATGTTGTTATTATTACACCCAATAGAAGCCCAATATTGTTATTGTTATGCCCCTACAATATTATCGTTATGTAGGCTCCGATTGTATTGTGACCCCTTAGACTCCTATATATAGAAAGGAGGTCTTCTCATTTATATCATCCAAGAATTTTTCATCTGTGTAATGTAAAGGAGGTTTGCCCCTCAAAGAGGCTGATTTCTAAGTCATTGGTCTATCTTTTCTATCTTTTTGTGAGCTGGTTTCATAACGTTTGGTACTAGAGCTTTGGATTATAGGGTTTCATTGCTCCAAATAGGGCATCGTGACATTTTCTCTATACACTTTTCCCTGTGAAGTTCTAGAAGCTAAAAAAAATCCGAAATCTCATTGAACTTTAGGTCCGAATTTCATATCTTGTCACTCTATATTTTCGGAGATATGATCTGAGGAAGTTAGGGTTTTTGCAAGCTCCAGAATTCCATCTCAAACATGTCATCATGGAATTTTTGCTATAATTTGTTTTATATCATAGTTCTGACTCTGAAATTAAAACCCATTTGAGATGCAATCTTTGTGAATCTCATCGCCTGATTTCAGATCTTGGTTCACTATATTTTCGAAGATACAGTGCAAGACATTTAGGGTTTCTATAAGATCTTGAATTACATCCAAAACAGGTGACCTTGGGAAAATTGTCATAAACTTCTCTCTGAGAATCAGATTGAAATTTTGTAAGAAGTTTAGAAAGAGGACGGACTACACTTTTTTTTGTATTGTTTTCAGGTCCAAAGGTCGAAATAGTGACACATGGAACTTCGTACAAGTTCTCTCTATTGAACTAGTTTATAATCAGGGCATCGTAGGAGATTTGGCATAACTCTTTCTTAAATAATCCAATATTTCTCAGACTGATGGGGTTAGAAAGAGGACTCAGAGAGCTACCATAAGACGCATTTTCAGAAATGGGAGATCTGAAATTACAAAGTTACAGTCACTTCAATATCGAGCTCCTAAAATCAAGAAAAACGATATGAGAAATTTTGATGGCAAGGATCTGGTAAACTGGATACTACAAATGGAGAAATATTTTTATCAACATGGTCTAAAACCGTTACAGAAGGTACATATTTCATCTTTATATTTATAAGCGAATCAATTTTATGGTATAAAGGGATTTTTTCTCGTAAACCACTTGTCACTTGGTCAATTTTCACGGAGGAAATGATAACACATTATGAGGATACAAAGAGCAACCCCTTCTTTGGCCAATTGATCAATCTCAAATAAAAGGGTTCAATGGCAAAAAAAATTGAGGACTTCCAAAAATTGAATATAAGGGTAATGATATTCCAAAGAAGCAAAGGATTGATGTATTCATAGGGACTTTAAAGGATAACATTTAACATGAGGTTCATCTCTGGGGACTTGATTCATTGGAGAAGGCATTTAGGTTGGCCAGAAAAATTGAAAGCGAAATTATGGAAACAAGGAATCCTACCACTCACAACTATAAATATGGAAGTGTTTTTTCTCCTAGCATTCCACAACCTATAAGTTTTGCACCACCAAAATTGGAATAAAAAAGAGGAAAAGGGCTTTTTTACAATTGTGATAGCAAATACACTAAAGGTCATATAT
Source organism: Pinus tabuliformis (assembly GCA_031772625.1). NCBI lineage: Eukaryota > Viridiplantae > Streptophyta > Pinopsida > Pinales > Pinaceae > Pinus > Pinus tabuliformis. The sequence continues at coordinate 98,465,652 of CM062820.1, forward strand.
GTGCTAAGAACAAATTATTTTACATAGATTGTGAAGAGGAGGAAGAAAAGGATCAAGAAACATCAAAAGAAGAGGATATACACCAAGAACCAAGCCCAAAGAAAAAAGAAATGAATCCGACCATATCTTGTAAATAATTTGCAAGAATTACAACTCCTCAAAATCCCAAGATAGAAGGACATATCCAAAAGAAAATGTTCAAGAAGTGAAAGATCACATCGAGCATCAAGAAATGAATTTTACCATATCTTGTAATGCATTGGTAGGAATTAGCACTCCTCAAACCCTTAAGATAAAAGGACATATCAAGAAGAAAAAGGTTCAAGCAGTGAAATATCACATTGATCATCAACGAAAGGTTCTCCAACTTCTAAAGGATAACCCTACTTTGGTGCCGAATAGAATGAAACAATAGGTAGATCAACATCACAGTGAAAGAATTTTTTATATAGGCAATTGGGTATTTTTACAAATACAACCGTACAAAAAAATTTCCCTCAAGAAAGCTAAGAAGGATAATACATTATCACCAAAGGACTATGGTCCTTACAAGGTGTTGCGAAAGATTGGTAGTATGGCATACAAGTTGGAGCTTCATGCATCTCCCTGAGTGTCCCCAGTTTTCCAGGTTTCATGCTTGAAGAAGGTTATAGCTGACAAGCTCCTAGTCCAAAGAAAAATTGAAAGAGGAATTATGGAAACAAGGAATCCTACTAGTCACAACTGTAAATATGGAAGTGGTTTTTCTCCTAGCCTTCCAAAACCTATAAAGTTTACACCAAAAAAATTGGAATAAAAAAAGAGAAAAAGGGCTTTGCTACAATTGTGATAGCAAATACACTAAAGGTCGTAAGTGTGGTAAGAATAAATTATTTTACATAGATTGCAAAGAGGAGGAAGAAAAGGATCAAGAAACATCAAAAGAAGAGGATATACACCATGAATGAACCCTAGAGAAAGAACAAATGAATCCCACCATATCTTGTAAATCATTGGCAAGAATTACCACTCCTCAAACTCTCAATATAGAAGGACATATCCAAAAGAAAAAGGTTCAAGTGAAATATCACTTCGAGCATTAAGAAGTAAATCTGACCATATCTTGTAATGCATTGGCAAGAATTACCACTGCTCAAACTCTTAAGGTAAAAAGGACATATCAAGAAGAAAAAGGTTCACGCAGTGAAAGGTCACATTGATCATCAACAAGAATTTCTCCAACTTCTAAAGGATATCCCCACTTTGGTGCATAATAGAATGAAACAACGGGTAAATCAACATCACAGCGAAAGAATTTTTTATATAGGAAATTGGGTATTTTTACGAATACAACCATACAAACAAATGTCCCTCAAGAAGGCTAAGAAGGATAATAAATTATCACCAAAGTACTATGGTCCTTATGAGGTGCTGCAAAATATTAGTACTATGGCATACAAGTTGGAGCTTCTTGCATATTCCCGAGTGGCCCCAACTTTCCAGGTTTCATGCTTAAATAAGATTATAGCTGACAAGCTCCCAGTCCAAAGAATATTACAGGAACTTGACAAGGAAGCAAAAATCATATTGGAACCTAAAGTAGTCATGAAAACAAGAACCAGACAGCTACGAGATAGATCAATTTTAGAGTATCTCATCAAGTGGAAGAACTTACCCGCTTAATATTTCACATGGGAGGACCAAATTTTTATACAGAAGCATCCAAAACTACTCAAGAAATGAGGAAAACATTTTTGGAAGGAGAGGGGCATGTTAGGTCACTATAATGCTGGTGTAATCCCTTATTGTTATTAGCATAACCCCTTATTTTTATTAGTGCAACCCCATTATTTTATCATTGTGCCGATGTAGTCCCCATGTTGTTATTATTATGCCCCATAGAAGCCCACTATTACTATTGTTGTTCCCCTACAATGTTATTGTTATGTAGGCTATGATTATATTGGGACCCCTTAGGCTCCTATATATAGAAAGGAGGTCATGTCATTTCTATCATCCAAGAATTGTTCATTTTTTAAATGTAAAGAAGGTTTCCCCCTCGAAGAGGCTGATTTCTAAGTCGTTGTTCTATCTTTTCTATCTTTTTGTCAGCATGGGCATCTAGTGGCTTATCACAAAGTACCCCACTTATGAAAAATAAATGTATTTCATTATGCAGGCATGGCTGAATGGAATAATTACATTATGGGGAAGGAAACAATCATCCACATAGACCACTGATCTCTATAGTTCATACAGACTCAAGGGAAGTTGCAAAATGATTGCCATCAGAAATGGTCCACCTACCTGCAACAGTTCCACTTGAACATTAAGTATAAGAAGGGAAACATCAATAATGTCGCTAATTTCCTCAGTTAACCACCAGTCATGGTGCTAATCACTATGCTCGTATCCTATGGGAACGAAACATCGGGGTGGGCGCATATTTATAAGAGCGATCTAGAATTCGATAGCACATACCAAACACTCCTAGAAGGGAAGCAAGCTCCAAATTTTCACTTTCAAGATGCACTGTTATGCTACCTACGACACATATGTGTTCCTTAAAGTGAGTGTGCCAAGATAATCTTGGAGGCACACTATAGTCAGGTTGTTGGACATTTTGGAGTAGAGAAAACAGTGGAAGTATTTCAGAAGTATTTTTATTGGCCAAAACTTCATCAGGATATTGGGGAGTACATTAGATCCTGCACCACCTGTGCCATTGCCAAACCAACCATCAAGAATTAAGGCATGTATACTCCTCTACCTAGTCCTAATCGGCCTTGTGAATCTGTCTCCATGGATTATGTTGACACCTAATCATTAGGATTGGGTGAATAAATGTAATTAATGTAAATAAATAATAAGAAATATTAATAGTCATCGGGAGATGAAGTGAACAATATCTCCCTCATGTATATAATAAAGACCAACCTGAAGGAATAATATATGAATTGAGTTGGTATAGTTATTGCCTCACCTGACATGGTATCAGAGCCAACTCCATTTTTTGCATCTCCTTCTAGTCCTGTAACTCCCTTCTGCCATTTTTTTGCAGTCTGTCCACTGCCCCCTCCACAGTCGCTACCCATTAAACGTTGCCACTATTTAAATGCTGCAAATCTCTGACATTATTCTCCTCCTTCTGTTGTAACTCGTCTCTCCCATGATAGGGTCTTTGATTCCCTGGATGTGCACTGATTTCCTTGCTCGCTCTTCCTTTCAGATTTTTTTGTCATTTTCTACATATCTAGTGCCAATCGTCATTTTCTTCTTTCCTCATAGCATCCTTTGAATCAGCGGCACTTAGAAATTCCACAAAGGCTTTGCCTGTGGCTCTCCCATTGGAATGAGTTACAATGTGTACATTTTTCTCTTTCAGATCATATTCCTTGAAAAATTCAACGATGTCCCTCTTCGACACCGAGAAAGGAAGGCCTTTGAGCTTCAGAAAGCCAGTATGCTCCATATGATCCTTCTCTGAAGAGCCCTTCGAGCGGTTGGTTAAAGCCGAAATTCATTGGGTGGCAGTTCCAAGTTCGAACCTCCCACGCGCCCTGGTTCGAGTAGCTACGTGGAGGAGCAGCATCATTTTGGCTTCACCGACTTCAGCTGCAACAACATTATAGTAGTCCTGCTTTTTACAGTGAAAGACCTCATTGTGATGCCACTGATGCAGTTAGAATACTCTTGTTAAGTTACAAACTTGGTGTGGAGGTGCTCACTGTCTTGCGCAGCGGAAGCGTTGGTGGAAGCCATCCCGTTTTGGTGTGGTTCCTCCATTCTTGACATGCTGGCACCACAGTATTTCTAATATATATAACACTGATATATATTTAAATTTTTTTCTCCAAAAGGAAGTGTTTCATATACATAAATGCACAAGAGGTATTTGAATAAGTTTGTGGCTTTTGGATGGCTTTAATACACCTTTTTTACATAATTTTATTACATGCGCGCCGGTACCCATACTATTTTCCCACACTGCCTCACTGGTTGTGTGTGTTTTGTTTTTTAGAGAATGTTGAATGCTACTGCAATAACCATATGCATTGAGTTCGTGTAAAAATCGATTAATGTGTTGGTTGGGATATAAAAGATTATTTATATTTTGATGACCCATGATTTTATTTTACATCAAAAGCACATTTTTCCAGCAGAAGTATTTTTTTAAAATAGTACACAGATTTTACAGTACACAGAATTTTTTTGCCAATAGAAGTGTTTTTTACAGTATGCATTCAATCATATCTATTGTGGGAATAGTTTTTATTGGAAAGGAGAAATATACTAAGTGGTACCGCATGATAAAAAACACCCTCATTTTCAATGAGCTTTCAAAAGGAGTGTGTATTGGAGATGGAGACAAAGATCCAAAACAACCTAACTCATGCAAAGAGTTCGCTATTTGGGAAAATAAGAATAGCAAAGCTTATGCATTAATCGCAGCATCTGTTAGTGAAGAGGTGAGTTGCCATATTTTTCCATTTTAAACTGCTTTCGAAGCCTTACAAAAGCTAAAAGAACTATATGACTCACATTCTGCACTTGAAGTTTTTCAACTCGTGATTAAACTCTTCACTCTTGAATTACAAAATAATCATGCTCTTGCTCTTGCATCCGAAGTAAAATCTATAATGCATGATACCAAATCTACTAAGGTTGAATTGGATATTCCTCTTATTGTTTTTCTCAAGGCATTTTATCCTACTTACTCCAATTATGTTGAGTCATTGCAAGCAAATGGAAATCTCAAAGATATTACCTTTGACTCTCTTGTAAAAAAATTGTTGAAAGAGAGAAAGCTTTTGGAAAGAAGACAGCCCCTGAAACTTCTAAAAAGGCTGCGTGCCTTGCTCATAAAGAAAAGAATCTTGCTCAAGATTCTTCCAGAGGAAGAGGTGGTCGAAGAGGAAGAGGAAGATATTTCAGAGGCGGGGGGTAGACACTCTCAAGGAGAAAACTTAAATTTGCAATGCATACGCTGTAAAAGAAATGGATCACATGATGCCTCTACATGCAAAATACCTTGGGACAAAATTGAGCAACAAAGAAATCAACCCAAAGGTAAATCTAATGACATAGACAAAGGTAAAGCACCTGAATCTGCTCATTATGTGGTGGCACAACATAATATTGGAGTAAATGAAGATTTATTCAATGCTTCACTTGCTTCTTGGAAAAATGATTGGTTGCTTGATTCAGGAGCAACTTGCCACATGGCTCATAGAAAATATTTTTTTGAAGAATTTACTGACAATGTTGATGGAGCAGTATACTTTTCAGACCAATAAAAATCAAGCCATCACGGCTTGGCACAATCAGGATTAAATTTCCGAGTCTTCCAAACTTTCTTCTGCACCGTGTTCTATATCTTCCATAGCTGAAGAGAAACTTGTTGTCCTTGGTCAACATCTGCCAGCAAGGTCGCTCCATTCATATGTTTGATGGCAAGCTTGAGGTGCGAAAAGCATCTGATCACTCACTTGTCATGAGGGGAGTAGAAGAAGAAAGGCTTCTCAAGCTGCAAGGTACCTCTGCTTGTGCACAACATTTCTCATACAATTCTCATTATGAAGAAGGTACACTTCCATCAAGTTTATTATGGCATTCTAGAATTGGAAATTTGAACTATGACAACCTCCACTTGTTGAAGAAAAATGGTGTTGCTGGTTTGCCTACAATTCCTAGGAAATTTAAGCAATGTAATGCTTGCATTCTAGGAAAGCATAGCAAATAGTCTTTTCATGATTCACATTCAAGAGCACATAAAAAACTTGAACTCATTCATTCATATTTATGTGGTCCAATTCCTGTTCCTTCTGGAAATGGAAATAAATATATGATGACATTTATTGATGACTATACCAGAATGTGTTGGGTTTATTTATTGAAGAACAAATCTGATGCTTTTCAAACATTCAAGAACTTTCATAATGGATTGAAAATGATGCAAAATCTCATATTGGATCTATTCGCACTGATAATGGAAAAGAATACATCAAATGAATTTGAAAACTATCTTCACCAACATGGGATTAAACATCAAAGAACTGTACCTTATAATCCCGAGCAGAATGGTGTAGCTGAAAGAATGAATAGGACAATCTTAAATATGGTACGCTACATGCTCTTCTTCAAAAATGTAAAAATAATGTTTTGGGCTAACGGTGTTCTATGTGCTACATATATAAAGAATAGATGTCCATCTAATTCTATCAGAAACAAGAATCCCTATGAAATGTGGTATGGGCACATTCCTTCAGTAAAGCATCTCAGGGTCTTTGCTTCCACCTGTTATGGCTTGATACGAAAGGTACATAGAAATAAACTTGGTGCAAGAATTTTTTAAGTGTATCTTCCTGGGGTATTCAAACACCTACAAAGCATGTCATCTCTATGATGAAGTCAATAAAAAGTTTGTTGTATCTAGGGATGTAATCTTTCTTGAATCATCCAAAACTAACAATGTTGTTGAGCAACAACTTGATCGCTTGGGTACATTTGTAAATGCAAAATCATTTCAAGAATTTGATAATAAGATTCCACATATTGAAGGGGGGATTTCTATTCTAGATCAACATGTGGAATCTTCTTCTGAAGAAATCTCTCCCCTGCATGAAACTCCAACAACAGATGATGCTTTAAGTGATGTGATTGATAGAATTGGGAGGCTCATTCTTGATTCAGTCCCAACTCAATCAACGGAGTAGCCTGCACCATCTAAGAAAGGTCCCCCAAAGTGGCTGACAAAGACACTTGAAAGTGTTCATCCTTATGAGGTTGGAAAGACAGGAACTAGAAATTCAAACCAGCAAAATGGAGGTGATGTAGATGACTCTAATTCACTTGTTGATATCGATGTTTCTTATGATTATGAATTGAACTTGTCTACAGATTTTGAACCAAATTCCTTTAAAGAAGCTGCTTCTCATGATGAATGGAAAGAAGCGATACAAAAAGAGTATGATGCCCTCATAAAGAATGGCACTTGGAAGCTGGTTGATCCTCCATTAGGAACCAAACCAATTGGCTGCAAGTGGGTCTACAAGAACAAGTGTAAAGCTAATGGCTCACTTGACAAGCACAAAGTCAGGCTTGTGGCAAAAGCTTTTTCACAAAAGGAAGGGGTCGATTATGAGGAGACTTTTTCCCCCACACCAAAATGAGATACCATCCAGAAACTCTTTGCCCTAGTAGCTTAGAATGGTTTGAAAGTCCATCAAATGGATGTAAAAACTACTTTCTTGAATGGAGATCTAGAAGAGAATGTTTTTATGTCCCAACCTGAAGGATTTGCTATAACAGGACATGAACATAAAGTATGCAAACTTGTGAAATCCTTGTATGGCCTCAAACAAGCATTGCAAGCCTGGTATGAGAAATTAACTGAGCATCTTCTGAAACTCAATTTCAAACATTATGATCTTGATGATGCAACGTTATTTGTCAAGAAAGTTGGCAAAATAGTTGTATATTTTGTGGTATATGTAGATGATCTTTTGATGACAGGGAACAATGAAAGCTACATTGCATCCATAAAAAAGGAATTAGGGAAAAGTTTTGAAATGACTGATTTGGGCTATGTTTATTACTATCTTGGTATTGAAGTAACTCAACATCTGAAGTCCATATTTCTTTCTCAAAAGAAGTACATTGGAGATCTATTGAATAGGTTTGGCATGACAGAATGCAATCCTCTTACTACTCCAATGGAACAAAACTTAAAGCTCACATTTATTGAAGGAAAAGAATTTGGGGATGTAACAAAGTATAGACAACTTGTAGGAAGTATCAACTACCTAACTACTACTAGACCAGATATTTCATTTGTTGTTGGAGTCCTCTCCAGGTTTATGCAAAAACATTGTGAAGGACATTAGTTTGCTACAAAAAGAGTTCTAAGGTACTTGAAGTGAACTCAAGACTTTGGAATCAAGTATACACAGGTGGACGACTTCATTTTGATTGAATACTTTGATTCAGACTTCGATGGAGACAAATAAACTGAGGTATCTACATCAGGATATGATATGAGTCTTGGATCAACAGTTGTATCTTGAAGTTCACGCAAACAATCAGTTCCAGCAGATTCCACAATAGAAGCAGAATACATGGTAGCAGCTGAGGCAACTAAAGAAATTGTGTGCTCAGGAAAATTCTTGAAGATTTGCAAGTAAAACAAGTACAATCAACTCCACTCATGATTAAAAATACCTCTGCAATAAAGTTGTCAAAGAACCCAAAGTTCCATGATCGAACGAAGCACATCAATACTAAATATCATCTGATTTGACATCATATTGAGGCCAAAACAATCCATCTCCATCATTGTTCCACTAATGAGAAAATTGTAGACATCTTCACCAAAGCACTTGGAAGAGAAAATCTTGAACGATTCAGAATGATGCGTGGACTCACCAACATCCCTTCAGATTAAGGGGGGGAATGTTGACACCTAATCATCAGGATTGGGTGAATAAATGTAATTAATGTAAATAAATAATAAGAAATATGAATAGTCATCGGGAGATGTAGTGAATAGTCTCTCCCTGATGTATATAATAAAGACCAACCTGAAGGAATAATATATGAATTGATTTGGTGGAGTTACTACCTGGCCTGATAGATTAAATGTTGGGCCTTCCTTCTACAAATCATGGCAACGATTTTCATGGTCATCGATAGATTCTCTAATATGGTCATCATGGTGGCCTAGAAGAAGAGTATCACAAAAGAATCCACTTCTAAGTGCTTCTTTGAGCGAGTGTGGGTACACTTTGGGACCCCACAATCTATTGTTTCAGATCAAGACAATAGATTTTTGATTTCATTTTCGTCAAGTCTTTGGCCGATGCTAGATACAAAACTTACTAAGTCCATGGCTTTCCATCCCCAAACTGATGGAAAAATAGAGTTTTTCAACATGATGATCATACACATTCTACGCATGTAGAACTCAAAGCATCCATGCACATGGGATGAAAGCCTCCCTTATTTCTAACACAACTACAAAAGTGCTCTCCATAGCTCAATGGGCCACACCCCCTTTTAGGTAGGGCTAGGATTTCAACCATTATGTCCCATTGATGTGGCCTTACCATTTGCAGCTACTCAAGAAGATTCAGCTCATCTCCAGTCTGAAGCCGACAGGGCTGACAAATTCATTGAGTGGATTTAATACATCTGTCAGTAGTTCCATGATATATTAGACAGGGCCAATTCTAAGTGCAAGTAGCATCATGATCAGCATCAGGTGTCACACAAGTTCTATTTGGGCGAAAAAATTTGGCTACATTTGCAAAAGGAGTGCCTCGTTGGACCCCACCGGAAGCTTCAACCACTCCGATATGGGTTGTTGACCACTAGGTTTCAATGACCTATAGTAGTACAACACCTTATTTTGCAAAAGGGATAGCGCCTAATTGATGTGTTCATGTCATCCAACTATCATCATTAACCTGATCGTTATGTTATAATGTAAACCCATTTTTATGTATATGATGTAAATAATCTCAGCAGATCCATGTCATGTATGCAATTTCATAGCTAAACCTACTTTTCTGGTGACGATCTACATTCCAGGAGGTCTTTTATCTCATCGACCCATTCTCGGATGGTCGGCTGAGTTTTCCTTGAGTATTACCACAAAGCCATAATGGATTTTTTCACTTGGATCTTAGGCGAGTCCTAGTGTTCTAGATTGAGTCTATGTAAAAGTTATTTGGGAATAATCCTAACTTTTTGGTTAGGTTATTTTATTACAAATTGCTTGGTATCCTGGATTATATTTGTGTCACAAAAATGGGTAGTCTGTGAGGGTCAATCACAAATGGGTTTTTCTCGTTGACATGTAAAAAATATGAAAATTATGATGTAAAGTGTCTTGAGGGTTGGAAAAATAATTTATCCCATTATAGGTTAATTAACTAAATTATCTGACCAAAAATTAATTAAAATCCTAAGCCGAAAAAATAATTAATTCTAGGTCCTAGGCAAATTTAAATTCTCCAAATGAAAAATTCTTCTGTCCTTAAAAATTAAAATTTAAAAAGTCTTGAGACTAAGGTAAATTAATTATTTTGCTAAATTTTAAGCCTTTCGCCCCTGGAGGTTAAGTCAAAATCAAATGTTTTAGGAAATTAACTCAAAACTTTTATCTTTGAGTTAATTAAAATGCATTTAATTAAAAAATTCAGATTTCCTCAAGAATTTAAAATTTCGACAGTTGAGATTAAAAGAAAATTTTTATCCTCATTAACGGTCGATATTTCTTTGATGAAGATCACTCGAACTAGCCATTGGAGTATTTACCTTTAAATAGGAAGTCATTTGTTAGTCGAATCATTTGACCTTTGAGTCCTACCCTAAGCTAAAATCTCTCGTGTAATATTAGTTTTGAATAATAAATAAAGACTTTGGGGTAAATCTTCGTCGGTGTTACTCTTCATGGAAATACTGTGAGGTGTCATTTTTCATATGTAAATTTTTCTTTTAGCCATTGATAATAGCTTCTGAAGAGTGGTTTGAGTACATGTATCTTGCTCAGCCATTGGGGTTTAAATGATAATTTAAATTTTGAATTTAATAGCAAGTATCTCTATTTATATGAATTTTACTATCATTTTCTCTCTCTATTTTGATGGCTGGATTGAGTTTTGCAGGAAAATCTTGATTTTTTAGATCATCAGGCATTTGGTGAAGTTTTCAGTTGGACCAACCAACTCCTGATCTGTGTTTTCTGAAGAGCCCAACTTAATTTGATCCCAGCATTATCATAAGATTTTTAGTGGTGATGCATGAAGGGTTTTGAACTAAGCACCTCCTTTGAAATTTAAAAAATTTAATTTTTTATGTAGGAAATTGATAGATCTCATTTTTGAGAGCCTTAGATTATGAGATCTGGGAGTGGAGTTGGACTGATACTCCTCAGATATGATAGATCTACCATTCTTGTACATAGATTAGTAAATTATTTTTGGTTTTCTAACTTGGGTTTTCCTGGGTTTTAGTTTTCATCATTGTATATATCATTTGGGTGTTCTCTTGTTGTCGTGCAACTATAGATCTGAAGAACAAAACTATGTAGAGACTAGATCTAGGCCCTGGAGGGTAAGATCTAGATCTCTGGGCTTCATAAACATCATTTTGTAGGAATATTATTCAAATTAATTTTGCAGTCTAAGGGTTTAAAGAGCTTTAAATCTGGAAAATTTTATAAGGGTTCACAAATTCTTAGATCTGGAAATTTTCATGAGGGTTTTGGGGTTAGATCTGAAGCAAGTGCATTCAGTATTTCAGTTAAGATTTTAGGAAATTTTTCAAAGAGTTTCTGGGCCACCATTTTGCTGATTGGTTTCTTTGATTTGTTGCCTCGTTTTTTGTATTCACTGTGCAATTTTGATTTTTTTTATAAAAAAAAAAGATTTCTGCTATAGAATTCATGCAGTCATTTTGTGTGGCCTCCTTCTTGCAAAAGATGTGTTTCTTAAACCCATGCTGATTACAAATCCGCAACTCCATTTGATTAATGTCTCATATTAAAAATCTGTTGCCAACATCCCTCATCTGCTACTGTCTTTGAAACGTCCCTCCTCATTCTTCCACACAGTCCTACCCTCTCATCCCTTAAACCCTTGTCTGCTATCTCCCTTTGTCGTGTCCTCTTATTCTCTTCTCCATTCACAAATCCGTCCCTCATTTCTTGAAAATCTTTCTCCATTCCCGTTGCATCAAACCCTCGAGCCATCATTCTTTCCTTATGTGATCCCTCGCTGCTACATATTTTATCTCCTTTTCTAGCCTTAGATTTCCCTCATCATTGTTTTGTGGCCCTTGCAACCTAGATCTCACTCCCCTCATTTCTCCAACAATGCCATCGAAGCTCTGAGCTACTAGCCACCATTCAAACCTGCAAACGTAAACCCTCTGCAGCTCCCCATCACTGCATTTTCTAATGCATCCACTACATTTTCATCAATCTGAATCTGAAAACGGCTCCATCACTATCCCTTCATCATTCAACCTACACAGCAAACAAATAAAAGAAAACCTGCTTGCTGTGTATCCCTTTCCTGCTCGCCTTCCTTCAAATCCACTGCATCTCCATACGTTGTCATTGAATCCACTTGTGAATCCACTTTGCTGCTCCATTAACCCCTGCAATTCTCCTGAACTTTTCCTACTCCATCCACGTGTTGCCTCAGACTCATTGATCAGACCTTGCTCTCCTTCCTTTCTCTCTGACCGTCGAGTTCCTCCGCCATTGTCAAGCCTACCTACCTACACAACAAACAAACACATTCAACTTCTTCTTCTTCTTCTTCTTCTTCTTCTTCTTCTTCTTTTTATTTTTTTTATTTTTTATCTTAGATTTCATTTGCTTATATTTTTTAGCCTTTATGTGAGGGTTCAAGTCAGTCATTTTTTGAAAAGAAATCCTATTTTGTGAAAGGAAACTTTAGATTCATTTTTTTATTTTATTTTTTAAAATTTTTGTTTTTTGTTTTAGGTTTCATTTTTTAATTTTTGATTTAATTCTATTTAGTTTCACATTTTTTTATTATTATTATGATTTTGATTTAAAAAAATATTAAAAAATCTAAAAATTTTAAAATTCATAAAAACATTAAAAAATCCAAAAGAATCTAAAAATTTCAAAAATAAAAAAAAAAATCTAAAACATTTAAAAAAAAAATTGTGACTAAGGAATTAAATTAATAAGGGATTTACGCTTTCACATTTAATATTTTAATGTGGCCTATGGTCGATTAAAATTTTACTTTTTAACCCTTTGATTCATTTTAATTCCATCACACTAAAAGATTTTGATTTCTTCATTCCAGTAATTGCCTAAAGAATAATTAAAATACTAACCTAAAGTTCCTTGGTGTTATTTGGTGACTAAATGCATTTGCATGATCTTTGTATGGTCAAAGTGTAATAAATGTTTTAATTTATATTGGATATAGGAAAAAGTTAACTAAATTCTAGATCTGGGTCATTAATGAAAATTATTTAAAATCGAGAATCTCTTGCATATTGCAATTCTGGGCATTTAAATTGATCATTCATGATTGTCACTATTCGTCACATATTGGAAAATTGTTTTGGATAACTTGTTTTGTTACTTAATCTATGGTTAATTAAACATAAAGGTTATTGGAAATAATACTCAGAGAGGGGGGGGGTGTGAATCAGTATTAGTCATATCAATAACTTTTTCTTTTCATACTTTGATTTATATACACTACTTCAATGAAGGTAACTCGCATGTACACAAAACTATATTTAAGTAAACCAACGTATATCCAGCAAACTTATGATTCAGTTAATTCATCATATTTTGATATTTAATCAGTGCATTAGTACTTAATTAACCACATAAATAGTAACCATGTGTAGTAATAATAGAACAAACCATCACACATAATAAACACACATGAACACCAAGATTTAACGTGGAAACCCAATGCGGGACAAAAACCACATGGTGTTGTCTTATTTTAATATAAGAAAAAGTTGTTTACAATCTTGTACTAGTGTAGACTCATACTAGTACATAGCCACCCACTTACAGAAGGCTACAACCTTCTCTCATTCTCCAGCTTCTACTAGAAGGGTGTTACAACCCCCTATCTCTTGCACTAGACGATCCATTTATTAGTACGTAGGCACTAACCTATAGAAGTTTCGAACCTTCACTCATTTTACAACTACTACTGGAAGGGAGCTCCAACCCACTATCTCTTGTACTATTCGATCCATTTACTAGAACTTAGGTGCCAGCCTACAAAAGGCTCCAACCTTCACTCGTTTTCCAGGTGCTATTGGAAGGGAACTCCAACCCCCTGGATCTTGTACTAGCTGATATGTTTACCAGTACGTAGGTGTCAGTCTATAGAAGACTACGACCTTCTCTCTTCCTCAAGGGGCCACATTTCATAATTTTTTAGACTAGATACTCCTAGAACACAACACCACAATCTGAAGGCTACGTTTCATCCAATTTTCATACTAGACCCATCAACAACATTGATGCTCAAAATCATAACTACAATACAACCATCAAATACATTTGCATCAACTAAGCACTGAAACTCAATCATCACTCTCTGAATCAATCACAACTAAATCAATCAATCACTGACAACCTCTGAACCTCTGAATCAAACAATCATTGAACCTTTGACACAACTGAGTCAACCATTCATTCAAACTTAATCAAATTCAACCAATCAACTGGAATAGATAGATTACAGTAACCAGTACATAGATTTGAACCCAGAACACTACATCAACAACCAAAACTAACTGTAACCTCGAAAGGCATGTATCAGAATGTGTATGCTCATTCAATGAGGAAACTCCTTCAATGAGGAAAACATGTGTGTATACGCTACTTCCATTTTCCCAAACTTCGTACAGTTCTAAACATACTGAATCATTAAACCTATAAACCACAAATTGTACCATTCAGTGACATTCTAAACATCTACTGTCAACTTACATAGCTTTACACAGGCAACAACAGATATCACTTCTTCTCACTTATACAATCAATCTATCAAATATCAAACTCCTTATTCATTCAGTTTTACATTCAGATCTAAGAAGACTTCATTGACAAACAATAACAAAATAGCAACACTGATTTGATAGATCATTCATCCTTGAACATCAAGCTTTTCTTTTGCATACGCTACTTGGAAGAGCCAAACCAATGTGCATATGTACCTTCACCAAAGCGAGCTAGAGTACAGATATGCAAATAATTACTTCATAACTTCGTTGCACCTCTGGACTTTAGACAAACCCAGATCATCACTTATAAAGGATAAAATTTGCATTAGAAATTATATCTAGCCTATCCATTATCAGATATCATTATGATAAGTCATTATGATCCTGATCCTTCATTAGATCTCATCCATCATCAAACACTCAAGAGCATACTTAGTTCAGATCAAGCAAATCATCATAAACCCATAACATGCATATTTTCTTTTGATCTAACACTGCATAATATATTCATTATTTATCCATTTAGCCCTTGATGTTCTCCTCCTTATATACTTAGATCCTTTGTCAATACCTTGGACCAAAACCACTTAGAACCAATACCTTGGACCAAATACCTGGGGTCAATACCATGGACCAATACCTTAGACCAAATACCTAAGGTCAATACCATGGACCAAATACCTCGGACCAAAACCTTGGTTTTCCAGTCATGTACGTCCTTTTCTTCCAGTGGGAGCGCGTGTATACGTATACGCTCCTTTTGTTTTGTGGACCAGCATGTATACAATTTTTTAACTAAGAGGACCTGCGTATACTTCGTAAACTGGTTTTCATCAACCTTTTCCTTCACCTTCTTTATTATGATCATAAGACCTTTGTTCCATGTTCCTGTTATTCTGTACCAATGCATTGTTCCCTCTCAATAGACTTGTTACACTCTAATTCTCCATATTACTTCTGAAATGATTCCTTAGAAATTCCATGCATTTTGTCACATCTGTAAATGCAACTGCCATGCATTCTGTCACATCTGATATCTCTCCTGTAGATTCATCTAGTTACATAGATTCATCTAGTTACCATGTACAAGTGAGTTGTTCTACTATAAGTGGGTTTCCATCAAGTACAACACATGCATCATAATGCCAACAATCTCCCCCTTTGGACATGATGGCAATCATTTTGGTGTTAATTACTACAAGCTGTAGAAAGTATTAGAGATAAAAAGCAACACCAAAATACTCTCCCCCTTTAACATCAATAGAAAAGGGCGGACCAAGATATTCTCCCCCTTTGATATCAAGGGAAAAGGGATGATGAAAATGAATACTTTCATATCTAAATAGCTGAATATTGATCATGCTCCCCCTAGGCACATGTTTAATTCTCTGATTAAACTCCCCCTTTGTACATGATGTGATGCACTAAACCATCCATTCTCCCCCTTAGCACATGCAGAATCTGCAAAAATATTTTCCAACAGAATAACATGACTCTATAACTCAACTATGTGATTTTGACCTTCCTATCACCAATGAATCATACATACATCAATCTCCCAACCAAGTGGGTGAAAAACCAAATTTGACACATCCACCCAACCAAGTGGGGATATACCAATTGTTTATACATGATTGAAATATAGCAATTATTACATCATCCTTCCCATGCATAGTGGGGTTACAAATTACATCATATGACCAAAAAGGACTCATCAAAAGACTATGACAGACAAAGACAAATTATTACATAATGAGTCTTTATATGACCTTTACATCAAATGATATACATGACACTTATAACAAAAACCAAAGATCTAAACAAGACTATGATAGTCATAAGCAACTATCATACACCATATATAATCTACTCCATAAGCATCTGTTAGAAACATCTAGACCAACAACCTGTATATGTTCATCATCAGTTTTCAATATATGACAAGGTAAATATCATCAACTTATTACAGAGTATGCCACATATAGATATCAACTCATCCTCTTGATCTCATCAATATCAACTTGCTTCATTTCCTTAGAAGAAAGCGTCTTATCATAACCTTCCATGTCCAAATAGTAACACAAAATCATTCACTTCATATGTATGTGAAGAAACCATAGTCATTATCTATGATCATAACATCATCATCAAGAACTGCATGATCTTTCCATAAGAGCCCTCAATATATCAACCATGTATCATCACTAGGGAACATCCCACATTTAATAAGCATCAACCATGATAATCAACAAGTGTGAGTATCAAACTTATCATCATAAAGTAATAAGTCATCATCATCAAGCCATGTCTTCGAATATCCATGTCTTCAAATAGCCATGCCTACAATAACACCATTCTCTTGTCCAACCAACAATATTTATCAATATGGAACTTAAGTAAGCATCTGTGTATCCAACATACTGTATATCCATCAAAGAGATAGCAATATGTATCTATAAAACCATGAGCTCATAGTCATTTGTCAATCTTTCTTGATACCATCAATAACAACAATCCTCAACCATGTGAGAGCAAAGAACTATATGAATCTTGCATCATAACTACACCATATGAACTTTATGCATCTTTGAAGGCGTGATGATGGTAGCATGAAAGAAATGAGTGTCTCATCATCAAATAATGAGGTTGTGTACTCAAGATTTGTACTTCTCCCTGTCCTTATGAAGATCCCCATGTAAGAATCATATATGTACTGTATGTATCATCAAAAATTCATTCACAATCACCCAAAAATATGATCTGAATAACAACTATGTAACCCCAAGGAATACAAGTATCATCATCATAGGCAACTCATAACTGAAACATAGCATGATGTATCATTTAAACACTTTAGCCATATAAGAATCATCACCATTGATAAAAATCATTAGGTACCAAAGACATAATGCCAATAATGCATTATTAGCAGTATAACATATTCTCCCCCTGAACCTGTGCCACCTGTTCACTGTCAAGTCTGATCATTGCATATATCAGTAAGAAATATCAAGGCATCATCATGAATCAGATATACATCAAGTCATAAACAACTTATGAGGATCAAAAGCACTTCTAAATAACATCCACATACTATGGTCATCAATCATCAAGACAGAAAAGATAATTGATAATTGTCTGAACCATATCAAATCATTTTTCTAAGTCTGTCCCACTGCTTCTTCATCAAACCAACATATACGTGACTGTGCAGCTTCTAACTCTCGTATATACATGAATTGCCTTCATCATAACTGGGTATGAGAATTAGGACACTAAAATTTCATATTTTTAGCTCCTTTTGAGTCTGTTCTATCTATATACTGAGCTATGCGACATCTTTCAGTGTGTAATTCCTTCTTCTTCCATAGCTTGGAGAGTGATGATGTCTGTTCCTTTTGGTATGTTGGCTAAAATTTTCTACTACATTCTTTTGTTATATTACCAAACTTGTTACAAGAATAACATCTTATATGTTTCATATTCCTTCTAAAGCAGTCAATGGCTTTGTGACCAAGCATATTGCAAGAAAAACAAAATCCCTTAAAGTACCTGGAAGCTGATGATCTTTCTGTGTGATGGTTATTAGCTTGAACAATTCTACTTCTGCATCTTGCTACAACATGTCCAAAATTATGACATACAAAACATTCAAAATTATTCATCAGAGGAAAGAAATGATTATCACTTCCATGGTTAGGAGTAAATTATTTTCTTTGAAGTCTTTCTTTCCTTGGTTGTTGATGGGGTTGACCTCTTATCCCCTTGTTGAGTACTTTAGATTTTACATTAGAGTTCCTTGCCTTATGTTGTGAACTAGATTCACCTTCGATAGTTTCACGAAAACCAAGATGGGATTTTATGATAGAAGACCTTTGACTACTAAGAATATTATCCAAAATCTTAGTACTATCTTGAAATCGTAAAAGTTTATCCTTTTATTCCAATTTACCTTTTTAGGATATTTACCTCAACCTGATATCGCTCTTCCTTTTCAAGATACTGCTTCTTCATGATTTCTTCAGCTTTTCTTCCTTCTTCCACCTATTGCCTTAATTTGAGAATCTCATTTTCTTGTTCTTCATCTTCTCGAGGTAGTTTTTCATTCTTCTTATTTGGCTTTTCAAGATCTTCTTTTATAGAGAGGATCTTAGCTTCCAGACTTTCATAGTAACTAGATCTATCTATAAGTCTCTTGATTATTGTACTCTTTTCACTTACTTCATTTCTTAATGATGTCACTTCATCCTGCATCTTTTGACATTGATCTTCCTTTTCCTCATATTATTTCCTTAATTTTCTTCCTTCCTCTAACCAAGCATTTAACCTTGTAATCTTTCCTTTGCAGGTACACTCCCTTTTGTCCAATAGATCTTGCTGATCTCTAATTGTGTCTATGAACTTTTTAAAGTCTGCCTCTATTTGATTTCTTTATCTTTCACCCATAAAAGCAAAGTCACTTGTTTCATTGTCACTTTCATTATCTTCAAATGAACAAAGAAATGTATCACCAGAGGACAACAAATTCATACGTGATAGTTCTTTTGTTTGTTCATGTTCATTCGGAGGTGATTCTGACTCTAAAAAGTTGCTTCTACATATAGGCCAATCATCTCTCCCACTATCACAGTTCCTTTGAGATGTATTCTTCTTTTGGGGTGCTTTGTTCTTTAGTTTCTTTCCCGTTGTTACTACGGATCTCCTTCAAGCAATCAAGCTTCTGCTAAAGGACCTGCTCTGATTCCAATTGTTGGAAATAATACTAAGAGGGGGGTGAATCAGTATTAGTTAGATCAATAACTTTTTCTTTTCATACTCTGATTTATATACGCTACTTCAATGAAGGTAACTCGCGTGTATACACAATTGTATTTAAGGAAACCATCGTATATCCAACAAACTTATGATTCAGTAAATTCACCATATGTTGATCTTTAATCAGTGCGTCGATACTTCATTAACCATATAAAAAATAACCATGTGTAGTAATAGCAAAACAAACCATCACACATGAACACCAAGATTTAAGGTGGGAACCCAATGCGAGACAAAAACCACCTGTTGTTGTCTTCTTTTAATATAAGAAAAACCTGTTTACAATCTTGTATTGGTGTAGACTCATACCAGTATGTAGGCACTGACCTGCAAAAGGCTACAACCTTCTCTCATTCTCTAGCTTCTACTGGAAGGGAGCTACAACCCCCTAGCTCTTGTGCTAACCAATCTATTTACTAATACATAGGCACTGACCTACAGAAGTCTCCAACCTTCACTCATTTTTCAGCTACTATTGGAAGGGAGCTCCAACCCCTTGGCTCTTGTACTAGTTGATCCATTTACTAGTACTTAGGTGGAAACTTACAGAAGGCTCCAACCTTCACTCATTTTCCAGCTATTATTTGAAGGGAGCTCCAACCCCCTGGCTCTTGTACTGGCCGATATGTTTACCAGTGCATAGGCGGCAACCTACGGAAGACTACGACCTTCTTTCTTCCTCCAGGGACCACATTTTTTAAATTTTCAGACTAGATAATCCTGGAACACAACACCACAATCTGAAGGCCATGTTTCATCCAATTTTCATACTGGACCCAACAACAACATTGAAGCTTAAAATCATAATTCCAATACAACCATCAAATACATCTGCATCAACTAATCACTAAAACTCAATCATCACTCTCTAAATCAATCACAACTGAATCAATCAATCATTGATAACCTCTGAACCTCTGAATAAAACAATCATTAAAGCTCTGACACAACTGAATCAACCATTCATTCAAACTTAATCAACTTCAACCAATCAACTGGAATAGACAGATTATTATAACTAGTATACAGATGTGAACCTAGAACACTGCATCAACAACCAAAACTAGCTGTAACATCAAAAGGCATGTGTCAGAATGTGTATGCTCCTTCAAAGAAGAAAACTTGGGTTTATACGCTACTTACATTTGCCCAACCTACGTATGGTTCTAAATATACTGAATCATAAAACCTCCGAACCATAAACTGTACCAATCAGTGACATTCTGAACATCTATTGTCAACTTACAGAGCTTTACATAGGAAACAATAGAGATCACTTCTTCTCACTTATACAATCAATCTATCAGATATCAAACTCCTTATTCATTTAGTTTTACATTCAAATCTAAGAAGAATTCACTGATAGACAACAGTAAAACAATAGCACTGATATGATAGATCAGTCATCCTTGAAGATCAAGCTTTTCGTTTTCATACGCTACTTTGAAGAGCCAAAACAACATGCATATGTACCTTCACCAAAGTGAACCAACATACAGATTTCCAAATACTTACTTCATAACTTCGCTGCACCTCCGGACTTCAGAAAAATCGAGATCTCACTTATAAAGGATAAAATTTACATTAGTAATCAGATATAGACTATCAATTATTAGATCTCATAATTATAAGTCATTATGATCTTAATCCATTATTAGATCTCTCCATCATCAAAAACTTAGGTTCATATTTAGTTTAGATCAAGAAAAGCATCAGAAAACCATAACATGCATATTTGCTCTTGATCTAACACTTCATAAGATATTCATTACTTATCCATTTATCCCTTGACCTTCTCATCCTTATATACTTAGATGCTTTGTCAATACCTTGGACCAAAACCACTTAGGACCAATACCACCTGTTAACACCCAGGTTGTTCCCTTTGACTCCTGAGGGAATACGGCCGGGGTAACCACTAACCAAGCTTTGGATTACAGGTTCTAGCCAACCTATAATAAGAGAGGGCTCTCTCTTATGATTTTTCACTATGTTCTTGGGGATCTTAGGCTAGCTATGAGGTGAGGGTTTTGGTTTTATATTTTGGTTGAATGATGTCTTTCAGTACCTAAGATGATATCTTCAGATAGTTTTAGTCCATTGGGCAATGGAGTCTATGGTTACAGGCTGTTTGAGATGTTTAAGTGGGATTGTTGAAACTGCAGGGCCATTTAAATATTTCATGAAACAAAAATTGAAATTGAGGTGATGAAGTATGTTTAACCAGTGGAAGGCAATTAAGAATTTTCCACTAAGCTGGTGGTGTGAGAAAGATATGTATTGCCCAGGAGTAGGTTTGAATTCCTGAACAATAATCACTGTGAAAGGTACAGTCTGAAGGTGCAGCAATTAAGAATCACACTCTTATAACTATAACTGAGAAAAACATTCATAACAGCATAGATTGAGTCCAGGGTATTCTATGAATAAGTCTTGAAACTATTCGTTTTCTTTGCCATTAAACTGTGAAACATAGAACATGAATCGATTATGAAGGAAATAAAAAACATAACGAAGAGGTTAAAGAAACTTATTGTGCCATGAAATACGCAGGAATCCTGTAGCATTCGGCAAACACACCATAACGCATCAGACAACACAGAACTTTGGAAATTCCATCATCTTTTTGTATCAAAACTCTAAACATTTACAGCATAGGACCTCTTGAAGAGAAAATCAACAACCCCTGCAAGCTTATGCAAGGGGGAATATATACAATCAGTTTTTACAAAAATATCTAAACCGCTGAGTCATTTGATTAATAAATACATTCACCAACTTTCAAAATAGGAGATAAGGAAGTTATTGCTGCTCTAAATACAAAATGAATGCTCTTTAATTCTGTCAGAAGTCTTTTTGACCTTTGGAGGCCACTGAGTCGGTTGAGCGTTCTGCATTTATGCTGAATGATGTGTCTTTATGGCTGTGTCGTGCTGTAGCTTTCTCGGCCCTGTCCCCTGTAGCTGTCAGTGTTGCTTTGGTGGCCGAATCTGTCTGCTGAGTTGGCTCAGCCCAGTCTTTTCCAGTCATATTAAATTTTCTGAACATGATGACTTATATTTTAATGAAAAAACTTGATGAAAGCCTGTTGTTTACAGTAATAACTGTATCATGCTGGCCCACCATTCCTGTGTAAGCAATTGATGTCTCAAAATTGCACCTAAGGTTTCATCTGCCTCTGTATATTTGTAGAAATTTGGAGGCACCTTGAACAAATGTCTGATTTCATTCATGATAAAAAACAAATTTTCTACTTTCTCATAAAGGCTCTACCTAGATGTAGGCCCTGCTTCCTCTGGGGTGCTTGATCCTGCAGTGATCTGATTGGTGTCAAATGCATTTACCCTTTTTTCATAGTTCTCATGTGATAGTAGCTTTCCTGCGTTGTTCAGTAAGCTGGGAAGGCCTCGGGTGTGCAATGCTGTGAACTTAACAGTGAATTTGTTCACCTCTGTTTGCATCTCCTGGCACCTTCTATCCAAGGTCTGCACCAGATTTCTCAATGTGAGGACCCTCTTTATCATCAAGATGGTTTCAGTTCTATTGGGGATCCCTATTGCTGCTAGCTGAGGACCTGTGCGGTTATTGAGAACATTAATCATTCTGTTGGCTATCTCAGGCATATTGCCTAGAGATGCCCTTGCTCTTTGGACTTCCTTGTGTGCTCTGACTATGAGCTCCATGTGCTCATGAATAGTCTCTATATACTGCCATTGATCTGTTATTGATTGGCCAATGTTGGCCCATAAAACTTTCTTGATCTCCGCCACCACTTTGTCAAGAGTGAGCTCTTTCTCCAGCTCCTTTATCTTCTCCTTAAGAGCTTTTATTTCTCTTCCTTTTTCAGCTACACTTTGCTTAGACTTGTCATATTTTTCATTCAGGGTAGCTAATTTCTCCTTGGCTTCATTCAGCTCTGCCATCTGGGCTTCTAGGACTTGAATCTCATTCATCAACTTCTGCATGTCAAGGCTTGGAGCCTGCTCTGATGTTGGTGCTGGTGCTGATGTTGATGGAGCTGTCTCAACTGTCTGTACTGTAGGAGGAGTGACAATTTGAGGGGGTTCCTCAAGGTTGATTACTTGCTGAGGGGGCTGAGATGTTTGGCCTCCTTCTTTCTGTTGTAGGGCTGCCTGCAATGCAGCCTCTGTTTCTACCAATTTTCCCTCTGTCTGTACCAGTTTTCCCTCTGTCTGTACCAGTTGCTTATGGAGTGATATCAGCATGGCTGCTACATCTTGGTCCTGCCTTTGCTGGGCAACCTCTTCTGTTTGAGGGTGAAGGGTTGCTGGCAGCTTCACCATCTTTCTTAAGGCTGCGATGTATGCATCTCTTTCTTTAAGAAACGCTTGTATAGCTTTGGGGTCCTTTGGGTCGTGCCCAAGCTCTATGATTATATCCTCCAAAGACCTGATCCTGTTGTCTTTGGCCTGAGAGGATGCCTTCTCCAACTCAAGTTGGGCAGTTGTAATGTTCAGGCTATTTTCCAACTTATGTGCCAAGAAGGTCTTATCCGCAAGTGTCAAATACACCATCTCACCCGTTTGCTTGTGAAGTTCTATTTGATCCATAAGGTGGATGTCTTTTGCGAGAACCTCAAGGTTGGTCCTTATATAGTCTGCAGCTGACTGTGGCTGCAGCATGGTTGGCATGAAATGACTCATGGTCATTTTCCCCTCTGTTATGTCATAAGCTGACATAAGCCTCTGTTGGTTTGTAGGGGCCATTTTAAGCAATTGATTATAGAGCTGGAGCCTGAGTGGCTCATTTCTCTTTTTGATGTCAATGAATTGTTGCTTGATGCATGTTTCAGCTCTCCTTTGCTGACTTGAGGAGCTGACCTCTCCTCCAAGGGTTCTTTCTTGTTCCTGCTCAAAGGAACTGGTAGATGCCTCTATGCTTGGTGGGCCCATGCCCAAGGATTGCCCAATAGGCATCTCTTCTTCTGAAAGGGTATTTAGTCTCTGTATTTTCTCCCCTTGAGTTTTGGATGTTGTGAGGGGATTCTCCTGCTCTCTATCCCTCTTTCGGTTTCTTTATTCATTCTGTGGAGTTTGGAGCACCGAGGCCTCCACTGTCTTTTCTTTCCTAGGAGGCACAGTTTCTTGAGCCTACTGCTCTTTGGATTTTGGGGGCTCAGCTGTTTCTTCTTGCTGCATTGGCTGCTCTTTTTGCTGTTCTGCTGTAGGGGGTGGTTGTTCCTGCTCCATCTGCTTTTCTTTACCCTTTCCTAATACCTGATGAGCAGTTTTAGCTGCTTGTTGGTGGGCTGTAGAGGATGAGGCGGCTGCTCCAAGTTGCCTTTGATAGGAAGAGGAAGCCTGCCCACAAGTTTCCAAGTCAGCCTCTTTCTCAATATTCTTTGCCTCTCTTTGTAGCATTTTCTCTCTAGTAATTGCCTCTTCTAGAGTGCCCTCTTTCCAACTTAACAAATTGGCATATTTCTCAATATGAGGCAATCTGATGTGATCATAGCTACCCAATTTATATTTTACCCTCCTGAGAGTAATGAAATGATTAGGGTCATAAGGTACCCAGCGGAAACTGGTTTGCAATTGCAGGGTCTCTAGGATCCTGTCTGCTTCCTTCCATCCCTCCTCCCTTTTGTTGTAAAGAAATGGGCCTAGCTGGTTCCTGACTTTTAGTTGCACCTTCTTGTTTTTACTGTGGAAATGGACCTGTTCTGCATTTCCAAACTGCCTGAAATACTCTAAGGCAAAGAGTCTCATAGGGACATATCTTGGCAGCCTATAAGGGTTCAACTCACAGCCATATATTCTGATTACTGTATGGTGTTGGTAAAAGTACCAATCACCAATGTTGTAGGCCTTTGAGGGCTGGAGTACTCTTTGCATCTCATCAGTCAATCTTGGAGGAGGGACACCCAATAACAAGGTCATAGCTGGATGGATAAAAAGGTCTATGAATTCACAGTAGGTGTATGGTGAATAGGAGGTGTGATGAAAAACTGAAGTCCAAAATACCATAGACCTTGGGTTTCCCTGAGCATCAAGCTTCTTGAGAGGAATAGGGAAACTGTCAGGCTGATAAAATAAGAACAAGTGATAGATGTATGAAGTGTATCTAAACACCTTTTCCCTTTCTAGATTCATCAATTGCTCATCAATCTTATTGGCGATGTATGCAGCATAATCATAGTGCACAGCAGGAGGCATTCCAGGGGAAAAAATGGACAGCATGGCCATAATGGTGTCATCAACATCCTCACATGATCTGTAACCCAGGATATAGCTAATCAAGTCCACCAGCATTTTGCCCAAGTCATTGAGATATGGATTTCCAATAGGAGGTGTTCTCACAGCTTCAGAGCCTGGCTGAATAAATAATTGATTAATCTTGATGATCTGGGCACTGGACAGCTTACCCCCTTTCTTTAGCAAATCCATCATAGAGGAGAGGAGTTAGTGGCTTTGCAGTTGAAAGTGCAGCATCTCATTTATGGCCTAAGGGGTTATATGGAACAGAACTGATCCTGAGGGGCTGAGAACAGCTCTTTGACATGGATCATAGTTGTCACAGCATCTATGGATCAAGTCTGGAAGGACATTGACTTGAGGAAGGTTGAAAATGGGCAAATTGGAGTCCCAAATCCCTAAAATATCAGCTCCACTGAGGTGTTGGGCCTTTAAGTCATTTAGCATATGAATGTTAAACTTGGAATTCATTGAGAATATCTCAGTCATCTGGTAATCTTTATCACCTAGGGCCTTCCACTCTAACTCTCTGTGTGGGGCATTCAAAGGTGGAATGTTCAGTGCTACTGGTGTTTCCATGGTTGACTAGTACTCTGAATTGTATTAGGACTTGTTTTACTGGACTGAGCAACACAGAGGGGTATTTTTGCAAGAGTGAGGCAAATTGCAGGGGAAAATGGGGTAAATTGTGGTGAGGGCAATTGAAATGCTCCAAAGAGAGTTGAGTGAGAAAATGCTGGGACTAGTAAAACTGTCTTCACGGTGAATTAGTGCAGCACGGGTTTTAAGTTCACGAATGCGCAAACTGACTGCGAATTTATGAAAACTTGACTAATTGTGGGCTCTGCAGGTGAATTTCGACCCAACAATTGAAAATAAACGATGGTCACGGGGATTTACTGGTAATTACACTGCTTTTTACTCTCATTTCTCAGTGGTTTTGGGTGAATTTATACAAAAACCAGGCATGGAAGAGAACTTGGATAAATACCTGGTGAACCTTCGACAATGGTGGCAAGTGTGGGCAAACTGAGAGCACCCACGGTCCTTAAGTTTATTTTTGTAGGTTGGCGGCCAAATGGTCGTAATTCACATGCAGAGCAGAACAATATCTCTTTTGGCAAAAGTGACAAAAAACACGATTTTTGGCGAAAATATGGACTTTTTGGGTTATTGGCGCTTTTTTTGGATGACGTCAGCATGACGTCACCGGGTGGGGTCGGGTACGGAAAGGTGACGTGGCGGCCTGCGAGTGGTCCACGGGGACTGGTGAGGTGGCGGACAGGTTGGAGCAGTGGCGGGTCGGGCACTGACGCGGCGCTGCGTTAGCACGACGTGGGGATGACGTAGCGGTGACGTGGGCAGGTGGTATACAAAGGGTGGTAAGCGGTTCCATCGGACCGCTTATGGTACGGTGGTGGTATTGGCAGGCGGCCTCCCGATAAGATTTGGGAGCGACGCGTGGCAGAGGCCTGACGTCACCCTCTGACACTTTCTCGGGAGGTAACGTCCGGTCATCGGGGGCGACCCGATATGGATGTGGGCCGTCGGATGGGAAAGCCCAGATCCAACGGTCGACGGGTCGATAAAAAGCAAGGACAATACGGCAGCAGGGCGCGAATATTTTATTGTTCTTCTGGAAATGTGCGCCCAGGCAGAACTTTGGATTTTGGCGGATTTGTGGGTTTTTCAATGTTTTTATATTCAAATGCGCATAGTAACAAACTTAGGATAAAGGGTGAAGGTGGGTTTTCTGGTGTATTTTGAAAATGGCGCGGGTTAGGGGTAATAGTGGGTTTTTACAAGGCTGCTTGCAAAATAAAGTGGGTAAATCATTTCGGAGGGTTGTAGAGGGAAAAAGGGGTAGGGCTTAGGTTATTAAACCAACGTGGGGTTGGTTTAATCCCTGACTTTGAACAAAGCATCCTGTTTCAGACTTGGACTTAGCATGGTTGTCCAATATTTGGACATATGGCTATAATGCCAGGGGGAGGGAATATACATATTGTGGAGGTTTTATACACCATGGTGTTATAATAATAGGGAAAGGGGAACATAGGGAATTAAGCATAGATAGAGTTAGTAGTTAGTTTTGGAGGGGAATAGGAATGGGAAGTGATAGATACTAACTTTTAAGGAAACAAACTTAGTTAGGAAGTAGATCAAAATGAAAAGAATTTTACACAAGAAATTTGGCTCTTAAAGAGACAAGAACCAACAAAAGACTTTGACTTCTTCCATGAACATAGGTAGTATTGGGATGTTAGTAATGAATGTAATGGGGGATAATCAGGGAGTTAGACATGCTTCATTGTATTGCTGCAAAACTGCTGAATAAGAGACCTGCACTGGCACCATGCTTTTCCTTTGCTTGGGCCAGTGACATAAAAGAAATCATGCTTCTGCAACCCCATATACCTACCCACTCTATTGCCTAGCATTTTTTGTTACTCCAAGGAGGGTGCACTTAGACTTGCAAACCCTTATGTGCCTTTTCTTTTCCTTTGGCTTTTTCTTTTGATTTTCTATCTAAGGCTAGCCTTATTGTTTCCAAGGCCCCAGATTAAACAGTTGGGAACCTTCATTCTCTACATAACTACTTTATCTGCCAAGTTTGAACTGTTTGGACATATTTCTTTCTCTAATCTACAACAGAAAATTGAAACATGGCATGACCCAGCTTAGACTGTTGGATCACCCATTCAGAAGTGGGGCAGCATCAACCAACTGTAAACATGTGTCTTTCACCAAAATATGAGATCTTTGCATCACCAAAGCAGATCATATTGGCACTTCCCCTGCTAATCATGAAACATGAAACCTATTGGTATAGGTAGCTAACAGTGGCTCCACTTGGGGATGGTTTTTCTTCTTGAAAGACCAAGAACAGCAGGTCAGACTGCCTTGGCTTTTGACTTCTCTTCAAAACTTGAAAACTTTCTCTTTGGACTTCAAACTGGAATCTGCTATCTTTGTGGAACTTGTTGAACTAAAAGCCTTTTCCTGCTTATATACAATACCTTTCAAACTGAGCTATTTACATGCTGAAAGAAAGTAGTATATACAACAGATTATGTACAGGGGAGAAGCTATGCTATACACATGGGAAGTAATCAAAGTAGTGCTTTAACATCCGGCCATTTACAGGGCCCTCTTCAGCTTC
Organism: Pinus tabuliformis; assembly: GCA_031772625.1. Classification (NCBI taxonomy): domain Eukaryota; kingdom Viridiplantae; phylum Streptophyta; class Pinopsida; order Pinales; family Pinaceae; genus Pinus; species Pinus tabuliformis. Next base: position 98,494,350 of record CM062820.1, read on the forward strand.
AGTGCCATCCAGACTTTCCAAGAAATAAGTATTATTTCCTTGTACTGCTTGAATCACAAAAGGCCCTCTCCAAAGTGAGTCAAATTTGCCGTGCTTGCCCTTGTCTTCTCTTCTTGAATCCCATTTAAGCACTTTATCACCAATAAAGAAATCTTCAGCCTTGGTTCTTCTATCAAAGGCTTTTTTCAGCTTCTCATGTAGGATTTGAACTCTGTTATACACTTGATCTCTGGTTTGCTGCAAACATATAATTTGGTTTACTCTTCTTTGCATGTCATTTGGTTCAGCTTGACTTTCTTGAAGAAGTTTCATGACAGGGATCCCTAAGGATGAAGGGAATTTGGCTTCCATTCCATAAACCAATTCATATGGGCTGACCCCTATGGATCTCTTGGTTGTTAGCCTATCTGCCCATAAAGCATTTACAAGCTTCTTATGCCAATTTTTCTTATTCTCTTCCAATACTTTCTTAATGATGTTGATGAGACTTTTGTTTGATGATTCTACCAAACCATTGCCTTGAGGGTAGTATGCTGTGGAGTGACCCAAAGTGATATGGAATTTGTGACAAAAGTTCACCATCTTCTTGGATCTGAAAGCAGCAGCATTGTCTGTTATTATCTTGTTAGGACAACCAAATCTAGAAAGGATATTAGTCTCAAGGAATTGAATGATAGTAGAATCATTTTCCTGCCTACATGGAACAGCTTCAATCCATTTAGTAAAGTAATCTGTGGCTGTTAGAATCCATCTATGTTGGCCTGAGGATGAAGGATGAATTTCCCCAATGAAGTCCAAGCCCCATTGCTGAAAGGGTTTTTCTATTGCAATAGGCTTTAAAGGAAGTGGTAGTAACTTTATTTTTCCCTCAAACACTTGACATTTGTGACATGAAGTGGTAAATTTTTTAACATCAGAGAACAGAGTAGGCCAATAGTAACCAGCTCTTAATATCTTATCCACAGTGGACTTCCAGTACAAATTTCCACCACAATCTCCTGCATGAAATTCTTTCATAACATTGTTAGTCTCATCCATATTCAAACAGTTCAGCAGTATAACTTCATGATTTTTCCATAGTAAATTACCATCTATAACACAAAATCTTGAAGCTTTCATTTTTAGAAATCTAGATTTGGTTCTGGACAATCCCGGGGGAGCACACAGGTTTTGCAATATATAACAAATATCATAATACCACAGGGATTGTTCAAAGGCTACATTTATCTTTGGAGTCGCCAGCTCTAATTCATTGTCTAGTTGGTTAATGTCCAAGGCTTGAAAATTTGCTTCAGACATCAACTTAGCCAAACCTTGCCCTTTTATCAGTTTTGTAGGTCTTATCTCAATATCAAATTCTAAAATGTTGGCAATCCATTTTCCTCTCCTACCCTCTAAGTTTTCTTGAGTGAGTATGTCTTTCACAATGGGACTTGGTACATAAGCTATAACATGGGAGTATAAGATGTAGATCCTAAAGTCTTTGATGGCTTTGACCAAAGCATAAGCTTGCTTCTCCATGATCTGATATTTCAGAGGTGCATCTCTAAGGGCTCTACTAAAGAAAGCAATAGGTTTTTCATTTCCTTGGTCATCTTTCTGCAATAAGACAACAGCAATGGTATGCTGGGAGGCAAAAGAAAAAATGATAAATTCTCTGTCAAATTGAGGATTTGTTAGGACTGGGGTTTGGGTAAGGGCCAATTTTATACCTTCAAAAGCTTGATTTGCTTCTACTGTCCATTTTACCTTTGAATCCTTCTTTAGCATGTTGTTTAGTAATTTGATCAATTCTCCTAAATTTGGGATAAACCTCCTTAAAAAGTTGATCTTTCCCAAGAAGGCTTGTAATTCTTTGATGTTTCTTGGATGGGGCATTTGCAAGATGGCCTGTATTCGGTCTGGGTCAATTCTAATGCCATCCTTTGAAATGATATGACCCAACAGCTTACCTTCTTCCAAACCGAATAGAGACTTTTTGGGATTTAAGGAAATTCCATACTTCCTACATGTTATGAATATTTGTCTCAAATGTTTTAAGTGTTCTTGGTCAGATTTTGAGAAAGCTGTGAGATCATCTAAGTAAATAACAAGGAACCCATGGATCTCTTTGGCAAAAGCAATATCCATTGCTCTCTGAAATGTAGCTCCTGCATTTTTCAATCCGAAAGGCATTTTAGCATATTTGAAAGTTCCCCATGGGGTTGTAAATGCTGTTTTATCTTGATCATCAGGGTGGACTAGGATCTGATTGAAGCCTGAGAATCCATCAAGTAATGATATTCTTGAAGCCCCTACCACTCTTTGGAGAATGTGATCCATCTTAGGTAAGGGATAATTGTCTTTGAGGGATACTTGGTTCAAATTCCTTAGATCAACGCAAAGCCTAATCTCACCGGTTTTCTTTCTTGTGGGCACCAAATTTGAAATCCAGTCTGAGAACCTGATTGGTGCTATGATACCAGCTTTAAACATTTTTTGTACCTCTTTCTCAATTGAAGGGAGAAGCATAGGATTGATCCTTCTCAATTTTTGCTTGAATGGCTTTTGATTAGGCTTGAGAGGGATGGTGTGTTGGATAACAGAGGTGTCATAGGATTTTAAATCCTCATAACTCCATGCAAAGACATCTTGGAACTCTTTAAAGAGGTCAACGTATTTAGGCTTCTGGTCAGGAGGTAAAGATGCAGACAATTTGATTATTTTGGGTTTTTCAAGAGTCCCAATGTTGCATTCTTCAATGGCAGCATTGAGGGGCTGCATTTTCGGTTTCCTAGGGACATCATTTGAGTCAAAAATGTCCTCCAATGGAGTTAGGCCTGTTGGTAGAAAGTTATCCTTTAGCTCTATGATTTCAGCCTCTGTTCCAGCTGCTTCATCAAAATGGAATTGTTCAAGTTCTTGTATTTTCTCCTTGTCAAAGTTTGTTGGACAAAGCACTTGATTTGTTTTTTTGGGTGATATTGCTGTTTGGTCCTGTTCACTCAATGGTTGTGTGTCTTTCACAGTGTCAACATCAATGTTCAAGCTTGAAAATTCATGCTGCAGGGTTAGGAAGCTGTTTATTTGTGCGTCATCTTCAAACACTTGCCAATCTTTGACATTGTCTGGGACAGAAGGTCTGTGTTTTATCTCAGCTGTAAAGGAGTGATTGGGTTCAAAAGGCAATTTGCATGTACTGGCAAATGTAGCTAAACTGTGGGCATGAATATTATAAATCCTAGGTATTTTGGTTATTTGAAATTCTGTGAAAGCTTTGAGAATTTCAGTAGCAGCAGCCCTGTATGATCTTAGTCTTTTGTCATTGGTGACAAAATTGCCTTTCACTTGTTGGATAATAAGGTCTGAATCCCCCAGGATTGAAACTTTCGTGGCCTGCAATGATTTTACCAATTTGAGGCCTAGTAGAAGAGCCTCATATTCTGCCATATTGTTAGTACATCTGAAATTAAGCCTAAAAGCTCGGCCTTCTGCATGATTGCTTTGTTTGTTATGAATCCACACTCCAGCTCCTGCCCCTAATTTGTTGACTGATCCATCAAACTCAAGGAACCATAGGATCTCTTGATTTAGGGGACTTTCAGTATTATCTCTATTACTTGGGATTATAAGTTGGAGTTCTTGTTTTTCACCTGGTTTGTCTTTTAGGATTGCCTCATCAATTGGTCTCTCAACCTTGATTTCTTGGGAACTTGATTGCTCACTCACATGCAGATCTGGTTCAAGTATGACAGATTTGTTATGACTCATTGGACTTACATCATTATTGAACAGAATAAAGGAGTCCATATCTGAATGGACTGCATAAATAGGGAAATTTTGAGGTTTTTCTTCACTGCTCACCATGTATTTCATGAGTGACTCTCTGTATAGCCTCTTGGGTTGCCCAAAGACAGAGATGGTAGCATATGACATGTCTAATTGCAGGGAACCTTGGAGTTTAGCCCCCCATGATCTTGATAACAGCATTCCATACTTGGGTGGGATATCAGCAACTACAACATCCATCAAGATTGTCTTATTTGGGTATTGGACAAGTGACACACATAGATCCTTTATCAGGCCTAAACACTTAACTTGGCTGGAGTCAAATGAAAATAGGTCCTTATATGGTCTTGTAATATCTAGATTCAATCTTTCCATGACTGATTTGGGCATCAGGTTGTGAGAGGCGCCTGAGTCAAACATTGCATTATGTAATACCTTATCATGAACATGCAAGCTGACATAAAAAGGTAAGATTCCTGTAACTGTTGTCTTTCCATCAACCTCTGGGCTGAAAAGTAGCTCTGGGGTGTCATCCAACACATTAACATCATATTTATTGTGAGTGAGTTGAAGGGATTTCTTGATTTGTTGTTTATAGATGCTATGCTTGGCTAACTCTGAAAGAGGTATGGCTATCTTCAATTTTCCAATTTCAACTTCTAAGTCAAAAGGTCTTTCAGATTGGATCTTGGTGTTCTGGTTAACAACATTTTCTTTTTCAATTGAATTCTTGGAGCTTTCTTCTTGATTCTCATTTTGATCTTGAGACTTATCCCTTTTACTCATCTTTTGAGAATTATTGCTTGGATCAGGTTGCAAGGGTGATGTAGCCATTGGTTGTTGATTTGAGGTAGATGCTTCAGTTATTTCTTCAACTATTACTTCATTTGTGACTGAATCAATTATGTGAATTGGCTCTGTGACAATAGCCTTCTTGGGCTGCAAGCTATCCTTTGTTTTCTCAGGCTGTGTCACATTTATAGTTCTGCTCCTTAGCTTGTATTGCTTATGAACTTCATAAATAGTTGTGTCATAGCCTTGTTTAAAATCAAATGACTCACCTGATTTGGTTTGGAACTGCTTAATTTCATCATCCTTATGATCTTCTTGACTTAGAAAAATTTGTTGATCATCGTTCAGGCCCATTAGGTTAATGTGGGTGTCATCTATCTGCTCATTTGAAGTGGATGCTTATGTATAATTTTCTTGGAACGGAGGTCTAATCTCTGGTTCAGAACTGGCCTTGCCAACGTTAGGGTTTTGACTTCTCCTAAAATTGGGATTCCTAATAGGGTTATTTTGTGGTGCTTCCCATGATGACTTCCTCTCAACTGATTCTACTTTGTCACCTAATCTCTGCATACCAGTGATTATTGCATCCAGTTTTTGACCCCAGCCTGAAGGCTCTTCCTTGAAGGTAGTCTTTCTCTCAGTTCTTGTCCTATTTCTCTTGGCTATCAGGTTGGCTTCTACACTCACTGCTATATCTTGCATTTCAGCTAAAGTTCGGGGAGCCCTTTCCCTTAATTGATATGCCATATCTAAATCAAACCCATCAGGAAAGGTATATAGGGCTAGATCCGGTGGGGGTCTAAGATTTTGGGGAATAGCATTGTAGACATTGTTAAACCGAGCACAGTAGTCCGGGACAGTTTCTTGTGGACCTCTTTTGATTGTATTGTATTCGAATAAAATATGAAGTGGATCCTTTTTCTTCTCCCATCTGTTGATAAACGTTTGATACAGGGCTTTAGGGTCAGCTATTGAGTTTGCTGTAAGTGACCTAAACCATGTTCTTACATCTCCTGTTAGGCTTTGCACAAAAATTTTCATTCTAACCCCATCATCATCTATTTCATAGTTTTCAAAGTAGTCCTGCATTTTCTTAGTATGTTGAAGGGCTAGATAAGAGCCAGTACCATCAAAGTATGAGATCTTGCTTTGGTACTCTTGAGGCATAGTAGCTGGATTGGCCGGTAACTGCAGTGGAGCATATCTATTAGCCATGTTTGGAGGGACAATATGAATAACATGGATGAATGGGACAAGTGGGGGAAAGGGGATGAAAGGGGTATGTGTAGTTGATGGAGGGGTTGGAAGAATACCTTGTGAAGTGGATGATGAACTAGTAGATTGTGGACCAGTGGTATGAGGATGAAGAGAAGCCTTAGCAGGGGTTGGAATGTCAGTTTGAATACCCGCTTCTGAGCTAGATTCTGATAAAGTCCCTTCTAATTTATGTCTCTTAAGGATTCTTGAAATCAAGTTCGGGTTTTGAAACTCAGGTGATGGGTCAGGATCTGGGTTAGATCTTGTATAGCGAGTTTTCTTCTTAGGAGCCAGTTTCTGTGATTTCCTTTTAGGAGAATTTCAAGGAAGTTAATGGTTTTTTACAAGGACTGATCAGGTAAAGCACAATTGTATGAAACTTAAGAGCAGACAAAGATTGACTGAGGCAGCTTTTATATGCTTCTGCAAATGCAAAGCAAAGGTTTCTGTAAGGCTGTGTGGCTGTCATTCAAGCCTTGTGTACAGTAGTAAGGATCAGACAGGAGGTTATGAAGTTTATTCAGGTCCCCAGTGGAGTCGCCATTTATGTTAACACCCAGGTTGTTCCCTTTGACTCCTGAGGGAATACGGCCGGGGTAACCACTAACCAAGCTTTGGATTACAGGTTCTAGCCAACCTGTAATCAGAGAGGGCTCTCTCTTATGATTTTTCACTATGTTCTTGGGGATCTTAGGCTAGCTATGAGGTGAGGGTTTTGGTTTTATATTTTGGTTGAATGATGTCTTTCAGTACCTAAGATGATATCTTCAGATAGTTTTAGTCCATTGGGCAATGGAGTCTGTGGTTACAGGCTGTTTGAGATGTTTAAGTGGGATTGTTGAAACTGCAGGGCCATTTAAATATTTCATGAAACAAACTTGAAATTGAGGTGATGAAGTATGTTTAACCAGTGGAAGGCAATTAAGAATTTTCCACTAAGCTGGTGGTGTGAGAAAGAGATGTATTGCCCAGGAGCAGGTTTGAATTCCTGAACAATAATCACTGTGAAAGGTACAGTCTGAAGGTGCAGCAATTAAGAATCACACTCTTATAACTATAACTGAGGAAAACATTCATAACAGCATAGATTGAGTCCAGGGTATTCTATGAATAAATCCTGAAACTATTCTTTTTCTTTGCCATTAAACTGTGAAACATAGAACATGAATGGATTATGAAGGAAATAACAAACATAACGAAGAGGTTAAAGAAACTTATTGTGCCATGAAATACGCAGGAATCCTGTAGCATTCAGCAAACACACCATAACGCATCAGACAACACAGAACTTTGGAAATTCCATCAGCTTTTTGTATTAAAACTCTGAACATTTACAGCATAGGATCTCTTGAAGAGAAAATCAACAACCCCTGCAAGCTTATGCAAGGGGGAATATATACAATCGGTTTTACAAAAATATCTAAACCGCTGAGTCATTTGATTAATAAATACATTCACCAACTTTCAAAATAGCAGATAAGGAAGTTATTGCTGCTCTAAATACAAAATGAATGCTCTTTAATTCTGTCAGAAGTCTTTTTGACCTTTGGAGGCCACTGAGTCGGTTGAGCGTTCTGCATTTATGCTGAATGATGTGTCTTTATGGCTGTGTCGTGCTGTAGCTTTCTCGGCCCTGTCCCCTGTAGCTGTCAGTGTTGCTTTGGTGGCCGAATCTGTCTATTGAGTTGGCTCAGCACAGTCTTTTCCAGTCATATTAAATTTTCTGAACAGGATGACTTATATTTTAATGAAAAAACTTGATGAAAGCCTGTTGTTTACAGTAATAACTGTATCATGCTGGTCCACCATTCCTGTGTAGGCAATTGATGTCTCAAAATTGCACCTAAGGTTTCATCTGCCTCTGTATATTTGTAGAAATTTGGAGGCACCTCGAACAAATGTCTGATTTCATTCATGATAAAAAACAAATTTTCTACTTTCTCATAAAGGCTCTGCCCAGATGCAGGCCCTGCTTCCTCTGGGGTGCTTGATCCTGCAGTGATCTGATTGGTGGCAAATGCATTTACCCTTTTTGCATAGTTCTCATGTGATAGTAGCCTTCCTGCGCTGTTCAGTAAGCTGGGAAGGCCTCGGGTGTGCAATGCTGTGAACTTAACAGTGAATTTGTTCACCTCTGTTTGCATCTCCTGGCACCTTCTATCCAAGGTCTGCACCAGATTTCTCAATGTGAGGACCCTCTTTATCATCAAGATGGTTTCAGTTCTATTGGGGATCCCTATTGCTGCTAGCTGAGGACCTGTGCGGTTATTGAGAACATTAATCATTCTGTTGGCTATCTCAGGCATATTGCCTAGAGATGCCCTTGCTCTTTGGACTTCCTTGTGTGCTCTGACTATGAGCTCCATGTGCTCATGAATAGTCTTTATATACTCCCATTGATCTGTTATTGATTGGCCAATGTTGGCCCATAAAACTTTCTTGATCTCTGCCACCACTTTGTCAAGAGTGAGCTCTTTCTCCAGCTCCTTTATCTTCTCCTTAAGAACTTTTATTTCTCTTCCCTTTTCAGCTACACTTTGCTTAGACTTGTCATATTTTTCATTCAGGGTAGCTAATATCTCCTTGGCTTCATTCAGCTTTTCCATCTGGGCTTCTAGGACTTGAATCTCATTCATCAACTTCTGCATGTCAAGGCTTGGAGCCTGCTCTGATGTTGGTGCTGGTGCTGATGTTGATGGAGCTGTCTCAACTGTCTGTACTATAGGAGGAGTGACAATTTGAGGGGGTTCCTCAAGGTTGATTACTTGCTGAGGGGGCTGAGATGTTTGGCCTCCTTTCTGTTGTAGGGTTGCCTGCAATGCAGCCTCTGTTTCTACCAATTTTCCCTCTGTCTGTACCAGTTGCTTATGGAGTGATATCAGCATGGATGCTACATCTTGGTCCTGCCTTCGCTGGGCAACCTCTTATGTTTGAGGGTGAAGGGTTGCTGGGAGCTTCACCATCTTTCTTAAGGCTGCAAAATCTGCATCTCTTTCTTTAAGCAGCGCTTGTATAGCTTTAGGGTCCTTTGGGTCATGCCCAAGCTCTATGATTATATCCTCCAAAGACCTGATCCTGTTGTCGTTGGCCTGAGAGGATGCCTTCTCCAACTCAAGTTGGGCAGTTGTATTGTTCAGGCTATTTTCCAACTTATGTGCCAAGAAGGTCTTATCTGCAAGTGTCGAATACACCATCTCACCCGTTTGCTTGTGAAGTTCTATTTGATCCATAGGGTGGATGTCTTTTGCAAGAACCTCAAGGTTGGTCCTTATATAGTCTGCAGCTGACTGTGGCTGCAGCATGGTTGGCATGAAATGACTCATGGTCATTTTCCCCTCTGTTATGTCATAAGCTGACATAAGCCTCTGCTGGTTTGTAGGGGCCATTTTAAGCAATTGATTATAGAGCTGGAGCCTGAGTGGCTCATTTCTCTTTTTGATGTCAATGAATTGTTGCTTGATGCCTGTTTCAGCTCTCCTTTGCTGACTTGAGGAGCTGACCTCTCCTCCAAGGGTTCTTTCTTGTTCCTGCTGAAAGGAACTGGCAGATGCCTCTATGCTTGGTGGGCCCATGCCCAAGGATTGCCCAATAGGCATCTCTTCTTCTGAAAGGGGATTTAGTCTCTGTCTTTTCTCCCCTTGAGTTGTGGATGTGGTGAGGGGAGTCTCCTGCTCTCTATCCCTCTTTCGGTTTCTTTCTTCATTCTGTGGAGTTTGGAGCACCGAGGCCTCCACTGTCGTTTCTTGCCTAGGAGGCACAGTTTCTTGAGCCTGCTGCTCTTTGGATTTTGGGGGCTCAATTGTTTCTTCTTGCTGCATTGGCTGCTCTTTTTGTTGTTCTGCTATAGGGGGTGGTTGTTCCTGCTCCATCTGCTTTTATTTACCCTTGCTTGATACCTGATGAGCAGTTTTAGCTGCTTGTTGGTGGGCTGTAGAGGATGAGGCGGCTGCTACAAGTTGCCTTTGATAGGAAGAGGAAACCTACCCACAAGTTTCCAAGTCAGCCTCTTTCTCAATATTCTTTGCCTCTCTTTGTAGCATTTTCTCTCTAGTAATTGCCTCTTCTAGAGTGCCCTCTTTCCAACTTAACAAATTGGCATATTTCTCAATATGAGGCAATCTGATGTGATCATAGCTACCCAATTTATATTTTACCCTCCTGAGAGTAATGATATGATTAGGGTCATAAGGTACCCAACGGAAACTGGTTTGCAATTGGAGGGTCTCTAGGATCCTATCTGCTTCCTTCCATCCCTCCTCCCTTTTGTTGTAAAGAAATGGGCCTAGCTGGTTCCTGACTTTTAGTTGCACCTTCTTGTTTTTACTGTGGAAATGGACCTGGTCTGCATTTCCAAACTGCCTGAAATACTCTAAGGCCAATAGTCTCATAGGGATATATCTTGACAGCCTATAAGGGTTCAACTCACAGCCATATATTCTGATTACTGTATGGTGTTGGTAAAAGTACCAATCACCAATGCTGTAGGCCTTTGAGAGCTGGAGTACTCTTTGCATCTCATCGGTCAATCTTGGAGGAGGGACACCCAATAACAAGGTCATAGCTGGATGGATAAAAAGGTCTATGAATTCACAGTAGGTGTATGGTGAACAGGAGGTGTGATGAAAAACTGAAGTCCAAAATACCACAGACCTTGGGTTTCCCTGAGCATCAAGCTTCTTGAGAGGAATAGGGAAACTATCAGGCTGATAAAATAAGAACAAGTGATAGATGCATGAAGTGTATCTAAACACCTTTTCCCTTTCTAGATTCATCAATTGCTCATGAATCTTATTGGCGATCTATGCAGCATAATCATAGTGCACAGCAGGAGGCATTCCAGGGGAAAAAATGGACAACATGGCCATAATGGTGTCATCAACATCCTCACATGATCTGTAACCCACGACATAGTTGATCAAGTCCACCAGCATTTTGCCCAAGTCATTGAGATATGGATTTTCAATAGGAGGTGTTCTCACAGCTTCAGAGCTTGGCTGAATAAATAATTGATTAATCTTGATGATCTGGGCGCTGGACAGCTTACCCCCTTTCTTTAGCAAATCCATCATAGAGAGAGGAGTTAGTGGCTTTGCAGTGTGAAAGTGCAACATCTCATTTATGGCCTCAGGGGTTATATGGAACAGAACTGATCCTGAGGAGCTGAGAACAGCTCTTTGACATGGATCATAGTTGTCACAGCATCTATGGATCAAGTCTGGAAGGACATTGACTTGAGGAAGGTTGAAAATGGGCAAATTGGAGTCCCAAATCCCTAAAATATCAGCTCCACTGAGGTGTTGGGCCTTTAAGTCATTTAGCATATGAATGTTAAACTTGGAATTCATTAAGAATATCTCAGTCATCTGGTAATCTTTATCACCTACGGCCTTCCACTCTCACTCTTTGTGTGGGGCATTCAAAGGTTGAATGTTCAGTGCTACTGGTGTCTCCATGGTTGACTAGTACTCTGAATTGTATTAGGACTTTTTTTACTGGACTGAGCAACACAGAGGGGTATTTTTGCAAGAGTGAGGCAAATTGCAGGGGAAAACGGGGTAAATTGTGGTGAGGGCAATTGAAATGCTCCAAAGAGAGTTGAGTGAGCAAATGTTGGGACTAGTAAAACTGTCTTCACGGTGAATTAGTGCAGCATGGGTTTTAAGTTCACGAATGCGCGAATTGACTGTGAATTTATGAAAACTTGACTAAATGTGGGCTCTGCAGGTGAATTTCGACCCAACAACTGAAAATAAACGTTGGTCACCGGGGATTTACTGGTAATTACACTACTTTTTACTCTCCTTTCTCAATGGTTTTGGGTGAATTTATACAAAAACCAGGCACGGAAGAGAACTTGGATAAATACCTGGTGAACCTTCGGCAATGGTGGCAAGTGCGGGCAGACTGAGAGCGCCCACGGTCCTTAAGTTGATTTTTGCAGGTTGGCGGCCAAATGGTCGTAATTCGCATGCAGAGCGGAACAATATCTCTTTTGGCAAAAGTGACAAAAAACGCGATTTTTGGCGAAAATATGGACTTTTTGGGTTATTGGCGCTTTTTTTGGATGACGTCAGCATGACGTCACCAGGTGGGGTCGGGTACGGAAAGGTGACGTGGCGGCCTGCGAGTGGTCCATGGGGACTGGTGAGGTGGTGGATAGGTTGGAGCAGTGGCGGGCCGGGCGCTGACGCGGCGCTGGTTAGCACGACGTGGGGATGATGTAGCGGTGACGTGGGCAGGTGGTATACAAAGGGTGGTAAGCGGTTCCATCGGATCGCTTATGGTACGGTGGTGGTATTGGCAGGCGACCTCCCGATAAGGTTTGGGAGCGACGTGTGGCAGAGGCTTGACGTCACCCTCTGACACTTTCTCGGGAGGTAACGTCCGGTCATCGGGGGCGACCCGATATGGATGTGGGCCATCGGATGGGAAAGCCCAGATCCAACGGTCGACGAGTCAATAAAAAGCAAGGACAATACGACAGCAGGGCGCGAATATTTTATTGTTCTTCTGGAAATGTGCGCCCAGGTGGAACTTTGGATTTTGGTGGATTTGTGGGTTTTTCAATGTTTTTATATTCAAATGTGCATAGTAACAAACTTAGGATAAAGGGTGAAGGTGGGTTCTCTGGTGTATTTTGCAAATGGCGCGGGTTATGGGTAATAGTGGGTTTTTACAAGGCTGCTTGCAAAATAAAGTGGGTAAATCATTTCGAAGGGTTGTAGAGGGAAAAAGGGGTAGGGCTTAGGTTATTAAACCAACGTGGGGTTAGTTTAATCCCTGACTTTGAACAAAGCATCCTGTTTCAGACTTGGACTTAGCATGGTTTTCCAATATTTGGACATATGGCTATAATGCCAGGGGGAGGGAATATACATATTGTGGAGGTTTTATACACCATGGTGTATACTAATAGGGAAAGGGGAACATAGGGAATTAAGCATAGATAGAGTTAGTAGTTAGTTTTGGAGGGGAATAGGAATGGGAAGTGATAGATACTAAGTTTTAAGGAAACAAACTTAGTTAGGAAGTAGATCAAAACGAAAAGAATTTTACACAAGAAATGTGGCTCTTAAAGAAACAAGAACCAACAAAATACTTTGACTTCTTCCATCAACATAGGTAGTATTGGGATGTTAGTAATGAATGTAATGGGGGATAATCAGGGAGTTAGACATGCTTCATTGTATTGCTGCAAAACTACTGAATAAGAGACCTGCACTGGCACCATGTTTTTCCTTTGCTTGGGCCAGTGACATAAAAGAAATCATGCTTCTGCAACCCCATCTACCTACCCACTCTATTGCCTAGCATTTTTTGTTACTCCAAGGAGGGTGCACTTAGACTTGCAAACCCTTATGTGCCTTTTCTTTTCCTTTGGCTTTTTCTTTTGATTTTCTATCTAAGGCTAGCCTTATTGCTTCCAAGGCCCCAGATTAAACAGTTGGGAACCTTCATTCTCTACCTAACTACTTTATCTGCCAAGATTGAACTGTTTGGACAGATTTCTTTCTCTAATCTACAACAGAAAATTGAAACATGGCATGACCCAGCTTAGACTGTTGGATCACCCATTCGGAAGTGGAGCATCATCAACCAACTGTAAACATGTGTCTTTCACCAAAATATGAGATCTTTGCATCACCAAAGCAGATCATATTGGCACTTCCCCTGCTAATCATGAAACATGAAACCTATTGGTATAGGTAACTAACACCACCAACCAAATACCTAGGGTCAATACCATGGACCAAATACCTTAGACCAAAACCTTGGTTTTCCAATCATGTACACACTTTTCTTCCTGTGGGAGTGCATGTAGACATATACGCTCTTTTTGTTTCATGGACCAGCATGTATATGCTGTTTTGACTAAGAGGACCTGTGTATACTTCTGAAATTTCTTTTCATCAACCTTTTACTTCACCTTCTTTATTCTAATCAAAAGACCTTGGTTCCATCTTCCTGTTATTTTGTACCAATGCCCTGATACCTTTGAGTATACTCTATTACACTCTAATTCGCAAAAGAGAGCATTATATATTTCCGGTTCTGAAGGATAACAACATTTTCCAACATAAATATTCTCTACAACGTCCGTTTTGGTTGAGATATTTATTGCGATAGTCTCTTCAATATTGGAAAATTTTCACTCGAAATCCACCGTGTTTACAGTATTTGATAGGAAATCAAAAACTGAAGGATAATGAAGGTCATTAGGAGTATCTTCTTGACAATGCAGAAGATGGGAACGATGGTGGTAATCTTCCCATGGCGCCCCTTCAATTGTCACTGACTGAACAATTCCTTCATCGGTGTAATGCACTTGCAACCAAGGATCTGAAGGGGTGTCACATTCCTTAGACCTATCTATCCAAACGCTCGTTGAGCATTGATTTGGGTTTGCCTCCCATGCCAAAAACATTGATTTCTACAATAGTTCTATTGGGCATGGAGGAAATAACTGCGGGTGATTCATGTTAATATCGTTTTTTGAGATCTTTTGAGTCGAAGATATCATATTGCAGGTTCCTACCATCGCCACTTCCTCCAGATTGATTGGAGGCGGGAGGGAAAAATTCCCCATTAATATAGGGTCTTTTAGTAGGCCTAGTCTGATATTTTGAAGCGAGTGGGGGCTTCCATGGATCATCATAATGCTTCCCGTAACTTGAGAACTATTAGGGAGAAATGTTTGTTGGTCGACGGTTGTAATTCCTCCTTGAAAAGGAAATGCAATATTCCTAAAGTAGGTCTACACAACCGCAGCCATAGCATATATCCATGGTCTTCCGAGTAGGATGTTGTAATCGAGGTTTCCGTTGATTACTTCAACATCTATTTCTATTATTTTCCCTCCTAGTTCAACTTGCAAGTTACTTAGAATACCATATGGGGTATATGCTCATCTGTAAAATGCTTTTAATGTCATCAAATATTGTGACAAGGTTGGAGATCCTAAAGTTTTCCAGCAACTCATTGACATAATACATGTAGATGCCCCCTCATCAATAACTGTTCGATGAACAGTTTTGTTGAGGGCTTTCACCTGAATGAGGAAAGCTAGTTGAGCTGGTAACTGAGGATCATATCCTTTGTGATTAAAGGACACAAGATTAGGATCATTTGCGTCTATCCCACCTATAGCTGATAATAAAGCCTGCTTTTGGGATGGGCAATTTTGTAGTACTTCAAGTGTCGACATAGTCGATGGCGATTGGGCCAGATCTTCGACTATGTTATAATGTTGCGCTGCTCTGTCACGAGGATTAAATGTCGACCTGTGTACTACTCCCTTTGGCAGTTTTATTGTTAGCTCTGGAATGATGGACAGCGCAACTTCTGTCGAAGTTGTTGTCGAACTACTAGGTTGATCATTATCCTTGTTGTTCAACAGCTGTGGATTCCCGTAATCTTTATTTCTTAGATATCATTTTGGGATTCAACAGCGTTAAGTAAGTCATTAACGTATGACCATTTCCATGAGAGGTAGTCGTAACTGACTAATTTCTCATGATTTTTGAATAGTTCACTTAGCACTCATTGCATCGGGTGATGCTCACAGGGGTGAAGAAGTGGGATTGAAACTAGTGAAATGTGGAGAACGAATCACATAGCATCAATCATCACTTCCGGGGCTTGCACCCGGTAACCAGGACTTCCCAGGAGGTCACCCATCCCAGAACTCCTCTGGCTCAAGCGCGCTTAACTGTGGAGTTTTTCCACAATCAAGCCCACTTAGCTTGTTACCCCATTTGCAAAACCTTAGCAAGTATTGTGCCTCATGAACCATTCAAGTAGAGATCCCTTGACTCTTTTTGAATTTAAGTATGGGGGATTTACGCAGTGCATTATTAGATATCATTTTGGGATTCAACTGCGTTAAGTAAGTCATTAACGTATGACCATTTCCATGAGAGGTAGTCGTAACTGACTAATTTCTCATGATTTTTGAATAGTTCACTTAGCACTCATTGCATCGGGTGATGCTCACAGGGGTGAAGAAGTGGGATTGAAACTAGTGAAATGTGGAGAACGAATCACATAGCATCAATCATCACTTCCGGGGCTTGCACCCGGTAACCAGGACTTCCCAGGAGGTCACCCATCCCAGAACTCCTCTGGCTCAAGCGCGCTTAACTGTGGAGTTTTTCCACAATCAAGCCCACTTAGCTTGCTACCCCATTTGCAAAACCTTAGCAAGTATTGTGCCTCATGAACCATTCAAGTAGAGATCCCTTGACTCTTTTTGAATTTAAGTATGGGGGATTAACGCAGTGCATTATTAGATATCATTTTGGGATTCAACAGCGTTAAGTAAGTCATTAACGTATGACCATTTCCATGAGAGGTAGTCGTAACTGACTAATTTCTCATGATTTTTGAATAGTTCACTTAGCACTCATTGCATCGGGTGATGCTCACAGGGGTGAAGAAGTGGGATTGAAACTAGTGAAATGTGGAGAACGAATCACATAGCATCAATCATCACTTCCGGGGCTTGCACCCGGTAACCAGGACTTCCCAGGAGGTCACCCATCCCAGAACTCCTCTGGCTCAAGCGCGCTTAACTGTGGAGTTTTTCCACAATCAAGCCCACTTAGCTTGTTACCCCATTTGCAAAACCTTAGCAAGTATTGTGCCTCATGAACCATTCAAGTAGAGATCCCTTGACTCTTTTTGAATTTAAGTATGGGGGATTTACGCAGTGCATTATTAGATATCATTTTGGGATTCAACTGCGTTAAGTAAGTCATTAATGTATGACCATTTCCATGAGAGGTAGTCGTAACTGACTAATTTCTCATGATTTTTGAATAGTTCACTTAGCACTCATTGCACCGGGTGAT
This sequence comes from Pinus tabuliformis, assembly GCA_031772625.1. NCBI lineage: Eukaryota > Viridiplantae > Streptophyta > Pinopsida > Pinales > Pinaceae > Pinus > Pinus tabuliformis. Next base: position 98,511,017 of record CM062820.1, read on the forward strand.
GCTCACAGGGGTGAAGAAGTGGAATTGAAACTAGTGAAATGTGGAGAACGAAACACATAGCATCAATCATCACTTCCGGCACTTGCACCCGGTAACCAGGACTTCCCAGGAGGTCACCCATCCCAGAACTCCTCTGGCTCAAGCGCGCTTAACTGTGGAGTTTTTCCACAATCAAGCCCACTTAGCTTGCTACCCGATTTGCAAAACCTTAGCAAGTATTGTGCCTCATGAACCATTCAAGTAGAGATCCCTTGACTCTTTTTGAATTTAAGTATGGGGGATTTACGCAGTGCATTATTAGATATCATTTTGAGATTCAACTGCGTTAAGTAAGTCATTAACGTATGACCATTTCCATGAGAGGTAGTCGTAACTGACTAATTTCTCATGATTTTTGAATAGTTCACTTAGCACTCATTGCATCGGGTGATGCTCACAGGGGTGAAGAAGTGGGATTGAAACTAGTGAAATGTGGAGAACGAATCACATAGCATCAATCATCACTTCCGGGGCTTGCACCCGGTAACCAGGACTTCCCAGGAGGTCACCCATCCCAGAACTCCTCTGGCTCAAGCGCGCTTAACTGTGGAGTTTTTCCACAATCAAGCCCACTTAGCTTGCCACCCCATTTGCAAAACCTTAGCAAGTATTGTGCCTCATGAACCATTCAAGTAGAGATCCCTTGACTCTTTTTGAATTTAAGTTTGGGGGATTTACGCAGTGCATTATTAGATATCATTTTGGGATTCAACAGCGTTAAGTAAGTCATTAACGTATGACCATTTCCATGAGAGGTAGTCGTAACTGACTAATTTCTCATGATTTTTGAATAGTTCACTTAGCACTCATTGCATCGGGTGATGCTCACAGGGGTGAAGAAGTGGGATTGAAACTAGTGAAATGTGGAGAACGAATCACATAGCATCAATCATCACTTCCGGGGCTTGCACCCGGTAACCAGGACTTCCCAGGAGGTCACCCATCCCAGAACTCCTCTGGCTCAAGCGCGCTTAACTGTGGAGTTTTTCCACATTCAAGTCCACTTAGCTTGCTACCCCATTTGCAAAACCTTAGCAAGTATTGTGCCTCATGAACCATTCAAGTAGAGATCCCTTGACTCTTTTTGAATTTAAGTATGGGGGATTTACGCAGTGCATTATTAGATATCATTTTGGGATTCAACTGCGTTAAGTAAGTCATTAATGTATGACCATTTCCATGAGAGGTAGTCGTAACTGACTAATTTCTCATGATTTTTGAATAGGTCACTTAGCACTCATTGCATCGGGTGATGCTCACAGGGGTGAAGAAGTGGGATTGAAACTAGTGAAATGTGGAGAACGAATCACATAGCATCAATCATCACTTCCGGGGCTTGCACCCAGTAACCAGGACTTCCCAGGAGGTCACCCATCCCAGAACTCCTCTGGCTCAAGCGCGCTTAACTGTGGAGTTTTTCCACAATCAAGCCCACTTAGCTTGCTAGCCCATTTGCAAAACCTTAGCAAGTATTGTGCCTCATGAACCATTCAAGTAGAGATCCCTTGACTCTTTTTGAATTTAAGTATGGGGGATTTACGCAGTGCATTATTAGATATCATTTTGGGATTCAACTGCGTTAAGTAAGTCATTAACGTATGACCATTTCCATGAGAGGTAGTCGTAACTGACTAATTTCTCATGATTTTTGAATAGTTCACTTAGCACTCATTGCATCGGGTGATGCTCACAGGGGTGAAGAAGTGGGATTGAAACTAGTGAAATGTGGAGAACGAATCACATAGCATCAATCATCACTTCCGGGGCTTGCACCCGGTAACCAGGACTTCCCAGGAGGTCACCCATCCCAGAACTCCTCTGGGTCAAGCGCGCTTAATTGTGGAGTTTTTCCACAATCAAGCCCACTTAGCTTGCTACCCCATTTGCAAAACCTTAGCAAGTATTGTGCCTCATGAACCATTCAAGTAGAGATCCCTTGACTCTTTTTGAATTTAAGTATGGGGGATTTACGCAGTGCATTATTAGATATCATTTGGGGATTCAACTGCATTAAGTAAGTCATTAATGTATGACCATTTCCATGAGAGGTAGTCGTAACTGACTAATTTCTCATTATTTTTGAATAGTTCACTTAGCACTCATTGCATCGGGTGATGCTCACAGGGGTGAAGAAGTGGGATTGAAACTAGTGAAATGTGGAGAACGAATCACATAGCATCAATCATCACTTCCGGGACTTGCACCCGGTAACCAGGACTTCCCAGGAGGTCACCCATCCCAGAACTCCTCTGGCTCAAGCGCGCTTAACTGTGGAGTTTTTCCACAATCAAGCCCACTTAGCTTGCTACCCAATTTGCAAAACCTTAGCAAGTATTGTGCATCATGAACCATTCAAGTAGAGATCCCTTGACTCTTTTTGAATTTAAGTATGGGGGATTTACGCAGTGCATTATTAGATATCATTTTGGGATTCAACTGCGTTAAGTAAGTCATTAACGTATGACCATTTCCATGAGAGGTAGTCGTAACTGACTAATTTCTCATGATTTTTGAATAGGTCACTTAGCACTCATTGCATCGGGTGATGCTCACAGGGGTGAAGAAGTGGGATTGAAACTAGTGAAATGTGGAGAACGAATCACATAGCATCAATCATCACTTCCGGGGCTTGCACCCGGTAACCAGGACTTCCCAGGAGGTCACCCATCCCAGAACTCCTCTGGCTCAAGCGCGCTTAACTGTGGAGTTTTTCCACAATCAATCACACTTAGCTTGCTACCCCATTTGCAAAACCTTAGCAAGTATTGTGCCTCATGAACCATTCAAGTAGAGATCCCTTGACTCTTTTTGAATTTAAGTATGGGGGATTTACGCAGTGCATTATTAGATATCATTTTGGGATTCAACTGCGTTAAGTAAGTCATTAACGTATGACCATTTCCATGAGAGGTAGTCGTAACTGACTAATTTCTCATGATTTTTGAATAGTTCACTTAGCACTCATTGCATCGGGTGATGCTCACAGGGGTGAAGAAGTGGGATTGAAACTAGTGAAATGTGGAGAACGAATCACATAGCATCAATCATCACTTCCGGGGCTTGCACCCGGTAACCAGGACTTCCCAGGAGGTCACCCATCCCAGAACTCCTCTGGCTCAAGCGCGCTTAACTGTGGAGTTTTTCCACAATCAAGCCCACTTAGCTTGCTACCCCACCAGTTAAGCGCGCTTGAGCCAGAGGAGTTCTGGGATGGGTGACCTCCTGGGAAGTCCTGGTTACCGGGTGCAATCCCCGAAAGTGATGATTGATGCTGTGTGATTCGTTCTCCACATTTCACTAGTTTCAATCCCACTTCTTCACCCCTGTGAGCATCACCCGATGCAATGAGTGCTAAGTGAACTATTCAAAAATCATGAGAAATTAGTCAGTTACGACTACCTCTCATGGAAATGGTCATACGTTAATGACTTACTTAACGCAGTTGAATCCCAAAATGATATCTAATAATGCACTGCATAAATCCCCCATATCTTTATTTCTTGTTGATATCAAAGCATCATTTTGCTGTTTCGAAACCGACAACATCGGCACTTGGGACAAGGAAGCATTTTCACTAGCAATCAAATTTGTCCCTGGAGTTGGAAATGGATCAGTCAATACCACCGAGGTTTTTGAATTCTTGAAGAATATTTTAAGCTCAGCTTTATGTGGACAATCTCTTGTCCAATGATCCTCATCACATATTAAGCATGGACTTTTTGGTTTCCTATCTCCAGGAGGGTTTGCAGAAGAATTTTCAGGTGATTATTCCTCCTGTTTCTTCTTCGTCCCTTTTTTTTCTTCTTGCCTCCTGGTTTCTTGGTTTCTTTGCCTTTGTCAGTCAAAACGGCATTTACTTCCGAGGCGAGAAGTTCTTCTTTTGCATTTTGACTAAAAATATTACAGACCTTTTTAGATGTAGCCTTTTTCGATTTCGTGTCTGTCATACCAATCACGCCATCACCGGCATGAGATTCATTGTTCGATTTAGGAGGAGGAGGGACAAAAAATTCCGGTCTGGGAGCGTCAGGGATTTTATCGTATGGCGTGCCAGAATGAGTATAAATCAAGTCTAAATATTGCGCATGAGCAATAACTTTCTCTTTAGTGACGACTCCTCCTTTTGCCACATCTTCTGTAATGGAAGGTAATAATGACTTAATAAACCATTCAACTAAAAGATGATCAGGAACATACATTTTTACCATTCTACGACGACGTCATCACTCATGAATATGATCGGATAGGTGAGTGGCCGTTGTTTGCTTGAAATTGGTAAGAAGTTCTGTTCCCATTTCGTACCTTATCGGTAACTGAAAATGGGTTAAAAGGTTGTGGCTAAGGTACTGAAGTTGTCAAATGAAGCTCTGGTTCACTCGATATACCATTTTGCTGCTGGACCAATTAATGTCGTCCCATCGATTAGGGTGTTTGATGAACACCACATATGAAATGTCATCACATGATTTGATGGGTCTTCACTCGGATTTCCATTAAATTTAGAAATATCTGATGGAAGTTTTTGCAGAATCACTCGCCACCAAGGGGCATAAGCAATTGGATCGTTCGTTAGCCGATTGAGATCTGGTAACTCTAAAGTTACCACGAAGGGTAACTCTTGATTCAGGCTTGGCGAAGCATACCCAGGATATGACGGAATTGCCTGAGCGATTAGTCTTTGCATACCAGCATAATGCATTTGAATCTGGTAACTTTGGTAAGGGTGATGGGCATAACCATTATAGAATGGTTGATTTTGACCGTTTTGAATATACGGCTGCCCCCTAGTTGCAAAGATTTGTTGCAAAGAACCCTAGTAAACTTGTTGAAATTGTTGTTGTTGACATTGCACCAGCCATGGTTGTGAAGCCATTTGCTGTTGTCCAATACTAACCGTTTGACCAAGATGAGGGGTAATCGTACCCATTTGGGCCTGTGTCATTCCACTAGTTGGCAATTGTGGTTGAGTCGCAGGGACAAGAGGCTATTGAATTGCAACCTGAGAAACCTGAGGTTGGCAAACAACAAGCAATGCTTGTACTTGTGACACCGTCACAATAGCTGGCGTGTTTGGTATATTTAACATAGGTAAACATTGTTGCATTGAATATACAACTCTTGGTTGTTGAGGCAGTATTGGCACCCAACTGCCAGATGTAATTCCAGCATAACCTGGATTTTGTTGTGAACTCACGTATGGTTGTCCTCCTGGAGGAGACAATGAAAGGCTATATTGTCCCCCATACGGTGGTAATCCGGTACTCAAACGGATTTCTTGTCCTAGAGAACCAGACTGCCCAAATTGACACCTTGAAGGATCAATTTGCTGAGACTCGACATAAGAGTTCCCAGATACTATTCCGGATGAACAAACAGGAACAGACCATACTGTCGAAATAGCCCTTGAGTGGGCCCCTTCTAACGATTGAGAGCTAGTCGAGACAGATGGTACGCCATCAAACATTGTTGGAGTGACAGCAGGAGGTTTTGTCGTCGCTGCATCGGATGACACAATCCTAGATGTCGACGGTTTTTCAGACATTTCTAGTCTATCCAAAATATTGCCTAGCGATTCTACAGGAGCTTCCGATGACAGTATACTAATTTCTGATGAAGAAGGATATAGAGTAATCCCGACTCCAAATCGCGATGGAGTACTAGATGGGGGATCCTCCACAATCTCTTCTATAGCAATCAGACCAGGTGGAAGAGGTAGACCGTCAGGTTCGTAAAATATTTATGGTGCCGAAGAAGGTATAGAATCTATAATGACAGATGTTTGTGGAATAACACCTTCCGAATCAGCTGTAGATGGAGCTACTTCAGTAATACAAGTGTTTACCTTCACACTAGGATCAGTTATACTATCCTTTGGTGGCTGCTGAACTTCTTCTGTAAAGGCAGGGATACCAGAAATGTTTGGCATTACCGGAGTCTCCGATGGAATTGGAACACTTGTTCTAACTTTACCAGGGGATTTGGAACCAGTTAAACGAGTTCACTTTGTCCGTAGCAGTTCAATTCTGGAGACAAAGACGGTTGACTCGTAAGCCTCCGCGAACGATGGGGTTTCAATTTACTTTCTTCCATGATTGCAGATTACGAGATCAACTAAAAATCAAGGGGAAGTATGTTTCCTAATTAGATGAATTTTAGACGCTTTGACACAATTTGTTTTTTCAATTTTTAAGGGTCGAGAAAAAACAAAAGATGACTCTAGTCACCTTCGATTTTTAATGAGCCTGAAGTGACAAGTGCTCAGATGGACCTTTTCCTTTAAGGAGTCTGAAAAGGAATGAAAGAGACTACTCTGGAAATCTAGACAGAGGGATTACCAAACCAATCGCAAAACTGCAGAATACATTTTATGGTACGGCAGTCAATCTTCCCGAATGTTGTGTTCAGTGCATTGTGATTGATAGGGCGACAGACACGACTTCCTATAGATAAAGGATAAAGCCTATTGTGGTCTCCCAATATATACTCAATGGTACATGGGAGCACAAGTCTGTACTGGCACTTATCGTCTCAAAGTGGAGGAATCACCCAACCAGCAATGAAAACAACAGTTACCAGGCTTGACAACGCTGGAATGTGTCTCTAGCCTAGACTTCTAAATGTTGTGCGTTAGGTTCCAAAGTGCTTTTAGATTCATTAAATTTATTTTATAGTTGATCTTGCTTAAGAAATTTTCCTTTCAGGTTCACCACGTGATGTAGATGTACAATTCCTAAAATGCAGTCTAAGATGATAAACAATTGTTTAATCTTCTTTTTGCAATGAAAATCCTAGCTACTAAGGAAAGAGAGATGGCATTCTTTCAACATAGAGCAGAGAGCACACACTATATGCACTGTCCTAAACCAAACCAACAAACAATCTAAATGCAAATTCACGTGCATGTATTTTTTTCGGCCTTCTTAATGTGTGAATGATAAAAAGAAATCTAAGCGCAAATCTGAATTATTTTTCAAAGCGACGTTACTAACAAGTTTCTTTTCAAGACAAAACGAGGACAATGACAACACTTTGCGATTTGGAAATGAAAACTTGCTTTCGACACTTGAAAAACTACTAATTCAAATCAAATACAAGAGTAAGAGTGTAATCAACTATCAAGAACAATCAGATTCCCTTCTATGACTGAAAATGACACTTGTGACACTTTCAAATCAAGAAACGACAGTACGATTACGTTACTTCTTTGTAAAAGAGAACTGAAAATGGCTCAAAATACATAAAAACATTTACAGTCCTTTGCACAATGGAGGCAAAATAATGGCAAGGAAGGGGGTTTCAACAGAGGTGTACTGACTATAGGCAGCAAAACTCTTGAATAGAGCTGGAAAGAGTGAACACAAAAACAAAATCTAGGAGTGGGAAAGGCCTTGTCTGATCAGTGCACCTGTAACACAGTGAACTAGAGATGCAGCGCACCTACTACACTCAGGAAATGCGATGCATCTAGAATTCACAGAAGAGATAGTGCGCTGGACAAAAGACGAGACTTTAACTGGGTTCCGGGTCACAGTTTGCAGCTTAGTTCAGGGATTTAGGCCGAGAAAGTGGTAATCAATAAATCAATCACAGGGGTAGATCTAAAGAGGTTATTAGATCCACCACAAGGGAAATTAGAGAGCTTGTAAATCAATTATTCAATTCATAAATAAAACCCAGAGATAGACTGAAGCAGCATTGATCTACTTTTCACTTGCATAGAAAATGCAGTTCGAAGGCTAGCTGGCTTAACTTTAGGCTCCATCTGTAAGTTTCTAAAGTAAATAAATGCAGATAAAAAAACAATCTATTCACTCCCCAATGGAGTCTCCATTTTGTTATCAGGAAAACTAGTGTCTATGCAGAGCTGCTAGTTCCACTAAGGCTGGTAGCTACCTTAGAAACAGACAAACAAAAACTACTTTCATTTTCCTTTATGAGAAATAGATAAGAGGGGAATAAGGAGACCAACCTCTCTCTTGCGCTTGGTTCCTTGCTCGATTCCTCTCCCTTCTGATAGATCTTTGCTATTCGCTTCCTTTTCTACCCAGCTTCAAAGAGCACCTGTAGAATCAAAGTAGCATAACACTATCCAAGAACATAGATCTATTATCATAAACAATATAGGTGTCACGCGGAAAGAGTCGTTAGTGCGGACACAACCGACCTTCCTAGAAAGCCTAAGACTCTCTAATGACAAACAAGACAAATAAGAGCAATCCTTCTCTAAATATGCTTTTACAATATGAGAAATCAAGTGTTTAGATCCTACCTGTAATCCAACACTGTTGTAGTAGTCCAGCTTCGTTGATCCGGATGAGCTCCTCCTTCCCTTCGAAACCTGCATTCACCAAAAATCAAACGATTAAATAGCACCTGAATATCACATAAAATAAAACATATTTAACATGTAGACCAAGGAGTACATGAAACAACTCATTAATAACAAATTGTTGAGAAGAATTGACTAATTTGTATTAAAAGGTAACAAAAGGAACCATTACAACCTGAGCCTTGGTGTTGTGCAAGCTCCTCCCAGGGTCCACAAGAGTTCTCCCTTACTCTGATCAGCTCACCCACCTCCCAATGGAAACAAGTAAAGATGGTAATCTCTCCTCACAAGCTTCTACAAGGAAGTCCTAATTCCAGCAGCATCTACCCTTAGGAATGTTCAGCTTTCAACCTCCCCTCCCTTTGGCCCAATGCCTGTATTTATAATGCTCTAGAGGAAGTTATTCAGGTCCACCATCAATGGGATAAGCCCCTCTTTGGATGGGATAGCTCCCCTATTGATGGGATAAGTTCCTCTTTGGTAGGGATACATGAACCATCTGGAGGCGCTTCATACACGTCAAACATGCTTCTAGAAGACTCTAGAAATGACCACAAGTAACTTTTTTAGAGTGAAACTTGCGCCTTTTGACCTTTACAGGAGTACGCACCCATCCCTTTACATACAAAGCATACAAGTACGCAGGTTTTGTGAACTTGGGTTGCGTACCCGCAGGTGAGGCTAAGAGAAACTGCGTACCAGAGATAATTGACTTTTAAATGACTTTTCTCTCTTTCTTGAAGTTTGACATGGAAAGCAGAGGCATGAGACTTGCCAAGGGGGATAGTATGACAGTGGATGGAGCCATACTAACTGCAAATAGTCATGGTGACATTTTTTAGTGTAATAGATTGCCCCCTAAAGTGCGAAGCCTGTAGTAGATTAGGGTTTTTATGATCTAGGAAGGGTGAAGTACTTTATCATTTCAAGGAGTATCTTGTGGAGGACCCGGTCAGAACCTGCAAATATTCAACACAAAATACATATATAAGATGATATCATCGCTGAGGTAGGCATTCCCATACTCAGATTGAAAACTTTAACTAACAATCTAACTACTGCTCTGATACAAGAATGATTTTACAGTACATCACAATCATAGACTTTTGTAGACACAGTATGGACGCAGCCATCTGTTTATGATTAGTCTACTGTATAATGAATACAAAACTCCTCGCAGCCTGGATGGTGGAAACTAGATCCAGGGTCTTCATTTCTACCTCCCGAATTGGTACGATTCTATCCACGCAAATAAATGAGTTGATGTCGAGCATGGTAGAAACCACTTGATTACCAGTCAATGATGTAAACTGTTAACAAGTGTGAGAGAGACCACCAGTGATGTCAATGGTTCTCAAAGTACCCAGTACAATCCATGAAATGTGAATGAATGAATTGATGTCGAACACGTCACGGAATCCTTTGATCGAAAGTCAATGATGTAAACTGTCATCAAAGGCGAGAAACCTGCCATTGATGCATGCAGCCTTCAAGGTACTGACGATTTTTAAGTCATCTTTCTAGATAATGTGCTGATGTCGATAGAAAGCGACTCGTTGCAGGCAAGCCCACAACACGAAATCATTGTTCAAGTTGAAGAAATATTGCTGTAAGGACTGACTCAGGGATGGTCAAATGGATGACAAGTATTTTGCATATGAATGGTTTATTTGCAGAGACCTCTTGAACACATAACGACACGACAGATGGTTTGGTGACGATTGACCCAAAGTTAATACCTGGAAACGGTTGAAGACTTTCAAAGTGGTTTGATCAACTTTTAAGGCAAAGGATTTCCCAACCCAGGTGAACGGAAAGTGTCGTGTTCAAGAGCGGTGATAAGGTTCTTCTGTAACAAAGGATAACAAATCAGTTCATTCTTCTCTCTTTTCCCCCACCATTTCTGGCAAGTACCTCTTTATTTTTTACAAGCTTGAGGAGGATAACATATGCTTGACTATAAGCTCATCCTTCGGATGAGTCCAACTTAGTTTAGATTTGGACCCTAAGAAGGAGTCATCCATTCCTGTTTGTAATCGAACAGGTCCTTTACTGTGAAATTTTAATGAGTCCAGTATAGGAGAAACTCGGCGTTTTTCATTTTTAGAGAGTCTGAAAAAACTAAAGAAGACTCCAAAGAGAACTTTTTCGTAAATTTGTGTCTCCCAAGCCCGAAAATGTATAAAATAATACCTGAGAGAACCGCTTGATCTTGCAACCAAGGAGTACTTTCATGTTTAGTGCCGTTGACCTGAAAAGTAAAAAGTGATCAAGGACACGTCGTTTTATTTCCAATATCGAGTTTGAAACGACAAAAACCCGGCAATCTTTTCGTGTTTTTACGGTCAGAAAAGGGCTATAAGAGGACCGTCTTTTAATTCCATTTTAACGAGTGTAAAATAAATGCTCGGTAATCTTTTCATGTTTTAGGAGTCAGAAAAGGGCCTAAAAGATGACTCTGACGTGAAAAATGATAATTTACCCTAAAGTCCCTTTGTCCTGCACAAAAACAACACATTACTCATACCTGTTTAAGATGGGCAAAAATACATTGAAAAATATCCTTTCATGGTGAAAAATAAACAAACTTAGTATTCATTCATCCAAAAAACCTATAAAAAGACCTTTTACCATGTCATTTTTACCATTTCACTGTTGAGGTTGAGAAAAGGGCTTTTGACAAGAAACTTCCTGTGGATATTGCGGAGAATCCGACCGCCAGAACCGAATGCCGTCTCATCAGGTATTATACAACATCCTTCTCTTGCTTTCCATCCATTTAAAATTCATTTTTAGGTTTTTATTTGATTTTTTGGAGGTCTTGGGGTTTCAAGATGCGCCCTCCGGGGTACACAGGTCATGCACTGCTGACCTGCATACCCCGATATTTTCTCAATGGGGAAAATACCGGGCGTACGCACCCGGCCTTAACGGAAGCTACGTCCGAACGCTCTGTTCCTAAAAGCCGGGGTGCGTAACCCGCAAAACGTATTTTGAAACCCTCATTTCTCCAAAATGGACCAAAATTTTAAAATTTTATGGACTCTAACAGATGTTTTATGATGTGCAGGGTGCACACCATGCTTGATTGGCGTGAAAGAGAACACGAGGACGTTGATTTGGCCACAATAGGTCATCAACCTTCTATTGATGCGTTAAAGGCATGTGGTCTCTATAATTTGCGGCGCGGCTGCTTTGCACCATGCCACCGGGTGTTGTGGGGAAAAGTATCCGATGCGGATGACCCTATCCCTACTCTAAAGGTGACAGTCTTTAGCAACAACTGAAAGTAAAGTTTTGATGATTTCCTTTATGAAAGTACAGAGAGAATGAAGAAAGATTAACCAACCTGGTGTCTTTCGCTTAGTCGATCCTTGTCCTCTCTCTTTGTCTCTTGTTCCCAGCTCCTTGCTCTCTTTGCCGGTCCAGCCACACACAGATCCTGCACAAACAAGAGAGCAAACTACAAGATACATGTACTCATAACTGAAGCATGGATTAGGATGAATCAAATATACATGTAAATACAATACATCAATGCAATACAAGTATATAGGAGAACATGCAAAACTTTATTGATAGAAGTAACAGGGTTCTGAGAAGGTTACAACCAATAATGGCTCCAATCCAGCAGCACCTCCCCAGCAGCAAGAACTCTCCTCTTCACCTCTAGTAAAACAATCACCCAATAGCTCTAACTGTAAACCAACAGCACCTCCTTACTTTACACAAAATTCCAGCCCCCTTAGACCTCATAGAAGAGCTCTATATATAGGAGAGAAGAAGAGAGGATGAGTCAGCTTGAGACTGACATGAAGCTACCTTGTGTCTTCTCCCTCTTCAGTTAATCTTCAGTTCTTGAGTCCACTTGGAGATCCTTGCTTACACATGGTGATCAAGTACCTCTTACTCATCACAGGGCGAATCTCATGAACCAAGTGTCAGTTTGGAAGCTTCCTGGGCAGTTGACACCTTGCAGAATGACTGTGCCACTTGGCCAATCTCGCCCAGCGCAGGTAGCCTTCATTAGATTTGACTTCCAGCGCAGGTACAAGGAGGAGCAGTTGCATTCCAGCGCAGATGCTCAGTGGAGCAGCTGACATGATCCAAAATTAGCCTGTTTTGAAGTGTTTTCAGGTGGAGAACTGATTGGAAGTGCTGTTGTTTGATGACCTTGTTCTTTTAGGGGTAAGAACAACATGTTTAGGGACTGAGGATCCCTGTAATTATTGACATTTCATGCTCCATGTCGCGAGGCACAAAAATGTCTATAACACCGGGTCCCAAATGCGGATGGCTATAGATTGCTTCCAAGGCCCCATTTTCAACTGGTGCGATGTTGTGTTGGCCAATATGAAGGGCCAACTAACCAGGGCAAAGAGAGGACAACTGAAGACCTTTGGATATGGGCCTTTAGTTGTGAACTTTGCCTTAGAGAGAGTTCCAATGTTGATCCCCCAGCATCTTACAGTTCCAGTTGGGCCTCCTCGGGAGCCTAAGTTGACGAGATGGGTTGCGGTAATGGCCCGGCATCCTGATGAGGGAGCAGCAGTTGTTCGATTTCCTGACGGTTACTTTCACTGGTTGGAGAACCAGGTCTTTGCGATTCAGGATTTTCCTTATGTCGGAATGGATTTTCGGAATGATCCGAACATGGTTCTTCCACAGGGAGAACAATGGGACGACAGAGGTATTTCATTCTTCACAAGTTTTAAATTATGTATTTTTTTTGTTTTTTATATATCGTCTCAAAACTAACAGCACAAATTTTCAAAATGCAGATGTAGGTCCACGGCGTCCGGCCAACCTCCGGGCTTTTGAGAGGAGAGTACCAGCTGTACCAGCACCAGCCCCACAGGATGCGGCCGCAGAGACCTTAGCCATGCTGGAACAGGATCTAGAGCGTCTGACGACGGATATACCAGAGACCACTATAGATGACATTCCTATCCGACTTCAACGCTACGTGGTCGCAGTCCCAGGACCTTTCAGGAGGTTCCTGTGTAGGGTAGCGCGGGCTGTGGTCTCGTATAGAGAGCACCACCAGTGATTGGCTAGTCGCTTTTGTAGACACATATGACATTTTTGGTTTTTTTTTTTTTTGTACTTATCATTTTGCCGATCATAAGGTGTTTTTCAACCTATGATCGAAGACGATGTATATTTTTGACACACTCCTATCTATATATATCATTATTACCGGCTTATTTTGTTAAACATGTGTGATGAAATGTTTATAAATTTACATTTATGATTGTTACAAATGTCTATTTAACATTCGAGACGCCATTGCATCTGCTAATGTATTTCAAGACCTTGGAATATGCTGATATTCAATGTAATCAAATTCACATTCCAAGAGACGCACCCTCAAAAACAATCTTAATAACACTGGATTTCTAATGGCATAGACTCTATTAAGCTGTAATACAACGAGTTCAGAATCTAACCTCACTATCAAACTCCGAATCCCAAATGAAATAGATTCAGATAATAATTCAATCACTGCACTGTATTCTGCAATGTTGTTTGTTGTTTGACCGAGGCTCACCCCATGCATAGAAACTAACTCGTCAGAGGGCGAATAGATAACCCAAGCTACGGAAGAGATATTCCGTGTACTACGACAAGCACCATCAGCAAATCCAATGTACGTTTGGAGAGGCGTCGACATCTGCAATATCAAGAGTAAAACCAAGATAAGCCAGAATAATGACAAAAACATATTCTTTAAACTAAGCACGCAGCCTAAACTAAGCAAACATACCAGTTAAAAAGGAAATTAACCTAACTAGGACTAACTAAATCTCCATACCCACCATTTAAGCATAATACCTCTTTAGGTAAAGTCCATTTCTGGGCTTACCCAAAGAGTCCCCATCAAAATCTACCAGCTCATAGGCCCCTTTTGCCAGCTTTCGCTTGACAATGTAGGGCCCATGTCACATGGGAACGAATTTTCCAGCACCTAATTTATCGTTAGATTGATCATATAATAGCACTAGGTCTCCTTCCGAAAAATTACGAGGGGTCACGTTACGGTCATACTGAGCTTTCATCCTTTTTGCGTGAGTCTCGATTGCCAAAGCAGCGTCACGTCGAGTCTCATCTAATTTAGCTAAGTATAACAGATGCTTCTCCTCTTCGGAAGTAGCTGGGAGTAATTCGATAGCCATTTGAAGTGATGGGATTTCGCATTCAATGGGCAACACTGCTTCCAAACCATAAACTAGTTGGAAAGGAGTGAACCCTGTTGATGTTTTTACTGAGGTTCGATACGCCCAAACCGCTGAGAATAACATGTTATGCCAATTCGACCAATGAATACCAATGATTCGTCGGATCATGATAACGAGAACTTTGTTGATGGATTCAACCAAACCGTTTGCTTGCGGATAATAAGGAGTAGAACTATCATGGCGTAAACCAAGCTGGCTTGTAAGTTCTGTCATCATAATGTTTCGAAAATGGCGCCCATGGTCAGTGATTATCACTTGTGGGACACCAAACCTAGCAATAATATGATTGAATACGAAAATCGCTGCTGTTTTGCCGCTTGCCTCGAATGTAGGCATCGCCTCGGCCCATTTAGTAAAATAATCAACCGCAAGGATGATATACGCATGCCCCCAGGCCGAGTGAGGGTTACAAGTAATAAAATCGATACCCCATTTAGCAAAAGGACCAACGGCAATTATAGGGTGGAGAGGAGCAGGTGGTGCGTGCATCTTGTGATCAAACACTTGGCAGTTGTGGCATTTTCGGACCGCAATGATACAATCTTTAAACATGGACGGCCAGAAATAGCAAGCACGCAACACCTTCTGAGCTGTGGCATACCCAGACATATGACCGCCACATGCTCCAGAATGACAGTCATTCAAAACCCTTTCTGCCTCTTCATGAGTTAAGCAACGACGAAAAACCAAGTCCGCCCCACGATGATAAAGAGTATCTCCAATAATCTTGTATTGTTGGGATTGGAATCAAATTTTCCGGCGTTCCGACTTTGAAGCTTCGGGCCGAAAGGATGGGGTTTGGAGATAGACGATTATATCCCCATACCATGGATCTAAAGTGCTGATAAGAAACAGAGATTCGTCCGCAATGGGTTCCTCTGCCACAGTTTCCGTGTCAGCACGCGGGAAGTCACAGATCAATTCCGCAAAAACTAAGGATTTCGTAAACTTGGACTTCTCAAACTCCAAATTGAACTCCTGCAGGATAACAATCCATTTGGAGTACTTGCCCCCTAGCAATTGTTTTGTCAAAATATAGATCATAGGGTTACAATCTGAAATCACTGTAGTTTTACGGAGAAGAATGTAATGACGAAAACGCTGGACAGCTTGAACGGCTGCCAGTGCCAACTTTTCCACATGCGAGTATTTTAGCTCGGTTGGATTTAACGTCCGACTAAGGTAATATATCACATGTTCCGTTCCGAATTCGTCTTCCTGAACTAAGACCATTCCAATGGTGGAGTGGGAGGTGGCGAGATACAAAAAGTAATCCTGGTTGTAGTTGGGAGGATGCAGTAACGGTGCATGGGTCAACGCGTGCTTAAGAGCATCAAAAGATTTCTGAGCTATCTCATCCCAAGAAAATTGAGCGTTTTGTTTCAACAATCGGGTGAAACCCTTTGTAACCTCGGCGTAGTTAGGAATGAATCGACGTAAAAAGTTTGCTTTCCCTTGCAAACTTTGGAGTTGGCGCAAACTTGAAGGAGGAGGCAATTTGATGATAGCTTCGACCTTCGAGGGATCGACGCAGATACCGGCTTTTGAAACGACAAATCCTAGCAATCGTCCCACTTCTATGCAGAAGACACATTTGTGTGGGTTCAACCGAATTCGATAATGCCGACACCTCATAAAAATAGCGCGTAAATGGACAAGGTGATCAGCTCGATGTAAAGAATGAGCAGGCAAATCATCGAGATACGGTTGCACAGTGTGCTTGATGTCGTGAAACGCGTAAGACATTGCCGTTGGAAAGTGGCTCCGGCATTCTTAAGTCCGAAAGGTAATTTGCAATAAGAAAACGTCCCCCAAGGACAAATGAAAGCCATTTTTGGTTGATCGACAGGTAGAATATTGATTTGGTTGTAACCGGAAAAACCGTCCATAAAGGAAAATATTTCACTGCCGGCACAATCATCAATTATTTGATCGATATAGGGTGTAGGATAGTTGTCTTTTGGACAAGCACGATTTGTATCCCTATAGTCGATACATATTCTTATTGTTCCTTGTTTCTTGTTAACCAGAACAATATTCGATACCCAATCTGTTAACGAGATCAGATAAATGAAACCTGCTTTCAACAGCTTCTCGACTTCTGCTTTAATCGCAGCCGCTTTCCTAGGGTGTATCTGACGCAGACATTGCCGAACGGGTTTAGCGTCCGGGTAGGTCTTGATTTCATGAACAACAATGGAGGGATCAATTCCCGGCATTGCCTCATAGGACCAGGCAAACACGTCGCAGAATTCTTGAAATAGGACCTTGTATGTTTGAATTTCGTTATCTGTACACGAGGCACCTATATGAATGTTTTCAATAACTCCGGTTTTGACTGAAATGTCAATGGCAATAGTTTGGGAAATGTTTCCCAAATTCAACTCTGAATCAGGATGTTTCATGGGATTCTGAGCGTCCCTGACATATTCAGCTGTAAAAATTGATGAAAAATCATTTTCAAAGTCATCACCCTCAGGTAAAAACGAAGATCTATGATGAAGATCTTCCCATGGTAGATCGTCTACACTTAGGATTTCGCGAAGTTGTTCGTCAGATGACACAACTTCGGGAAACGTTATCCATTCCGAGGTTGACGTGAAAAATGATTCCTCACGGACCACATTCATTTGGTCGAATTGGGTTGAACTAGAGTCAGAAAAAGACTGCACGGCCTCATAAGCAATTTCATATGGGCTCAAAGGCATTGTATTACCGAAGGAGTCTATTTCAGATTCAGATGGGACAATCCAAGGATCATCGTAAATAATAGCGTCTGAAGTGATCATATGAATGGATGCGAATGAAGGGTCTACATTGATGAAGGAAAGGGAAAAGTTCCCAGTAAACCAGAATCTTTAACCAATCCTACACCAACATCCTTGTAAGGGATAGTCGTTTTACCGACATGCTGGATACTCTCTGAAGAGGCTGGGTCGGATGAAAAGAAACCCAGCTGGTCTATTGTCACGATCTTACCATTATGTGGGAACTTTATAACTCTGAAGACCGATGACACAACCGTTGTCATAGCGTAAGACCAACTGCGACCCAAAAGAAGGTTGTAGTCTAGAGGGGCATCAACCACCTCCACATCCAGACTAACGGTTTTTCCTTCAACCCCTATAGGAAAATCCTGTAGAATGCCAAATGGATGGAACCCACGGCCATCAAAGGCCTTAAGAATCGTCGGGGATTGGTTCAGTGAAGGAGAACCAAGCGATCTCCAACACTGAATCGACATAATACACGTAGAAGCTCCTTCATCAATTACAGTCCGATGAATAGGCCTGTTTTTGACTATCACTGGAATCTGGAAAGCCATTTGATGAGGGAGACGCGGTGTACTATTTTCTAGATCAAAGATTATCAGGTTCGGGTCCTGAATATCAACAGCTCCTATAGCCGACAAGAGTAATTTTCGTTGTGTTGGGCATGATTGCAGCACTTCCAAAGCCGACATTGCTGAGGGTGAAACAGCTAAATCCTCAACAATGTTATAATTCTGAGCTGCTCTCGCATGTGGATTGAAAGCAGACTTTCGAAGTATACCCTTGGCGGGCGGTTTAATTATCAAGTCCGGGTTAGGTTTCTCGATCTGTAGTGGATCGGAACCGGGAGCTGAGGTTGATGGATTAGAATGAGAAGATTCTGCTTCTTTGCCATCAACAGGATTCTTACTACCATAATCTTGTGGTCGAGTCGCAATCCGTACATGAGACATCATCAATATGGGTTCTTCACTGGCACTCGAGGAAGAACCTATCATCTTACTCTCCTGCTTTGGAATTGGATCTTTCAAAACAGCAGGAGTTGGGGAACCTTTAACGATTTTCACAACCTCTGCCCGATGAGGGCAATCTCTTGTGAAATGATCTTCTTCACAAATTAAACAAGGATAGCGAAGTTTGCGCTTTTCGTCGTTAGATTCCAACTTCTCTTTTTTCTCCTTTGGAGCCTTGTCTGCTTTGTCCTTCTTCTTTCCTTTCTTCTTACCACCGTTTTTTGATTTAGCCGTAGATGACTCTACAGCATGAATATCGGCAGTAATTTCAGGAGAAGATTCTCCTGTCGGGGAGTCCGGTAAGGTTATTATTGGAGAAGAATTCTTTGAGATTTCTTCTTACTTTTAGTATTCACCGTACCAATCATGCCATCAGCAGCATGAGACCCCGAAGGAGCAGCAGCAATTTGATTCGACTTAGGAAGATCTGGGATCTTCTCGTGCAACGTACCCGACTGAGTATAAACTAAGTCAAGGTACTGGGCTTGAGCAATGACTTGCTCCTCAGTAACTACTCCGGCCTTAGCTACATCTTCAGTAATCTTCGGTAATAATGATTTTACAAACCATTCAGCTAAGATTTGGTCCGGGATAAAAACTTTCACTAAACATCTTCGACGTCTCCATTCATGAATATGATCGGAAATATAAGTGGAGGTCGATTGTTTTAATGAAGTTAATAGCTCCGTGCCGTTATCGTATCTGACCGGCAACTGAAAATGAGTTAGGAACGAGGTAGCTAACTGGCTAAAATTGTAAAAAGAGGCCCGTGGTAACTCAATGTACCACTTGGCCGCGAGACCAATGAGCGTACGCTGGAAAAGACGTAAGCGGATCGAATCATCTAAGATAGAATTTGAAGCACACCAGAGGTGGTAAGTCATCACGTGATTGGACGGATCCTCTCCAGACTTACCTTCGAACTTGGGTATATCACTGGGCAACTTATTTGGCATTGGCGGCCAGAACGGAAGATATTGAATTGGATCGTTCGTTAGGCGCGTCAAGTCTGGTAAATCCAAAGTTGCGATAAACGATAACTGCCGGTTAGGATCTCTAAAACTCTGGGTCACAAGACCAGTCCTAGGAGGAGGATATCCAGGATAACTAGGAACAGGAATCACATTAGGGATATTATATCCTCCTGGAAAACCAAGATTAACTGGACCGTACTGGGGTTGTTGAGGTTGTTGATAAGTGTACCCAGGATACCGTTGATACTGGTAAACCGGTTGCTGGACAGCAGGACCGAATTGGTACTGTCCCTGGTACTGTTGGTGGGTAAATTGAGGTTGAGTTGTTACAACAGTACTTAAACCAGGCTGCCCTACAGGCATCTGGACCGTGGTTTGAATCGTAGATCCGGACAACGGTAAAGATGTCTGAGGAGTGGTTGCAGAGACAGTAGAAACCGGAGCTGTCGATACTCCAGAAGTAAGTGCGGTAGATGTTGCGGTAGTTGCAGCAGCCGTTTGAGATGGAGTACTAGGTGCAATTGGCGGCTGAGTAACTACCGAAGTTACAGAAGTTTGAACATTTGACTGGACAGGTTGCGGTTGCTGGGGTGGACCAGAAACTACGGGTTGTCCAGTTTGAGGTACCAACTGTATACTTGGCTGCAACACCTGTTGACCTTGTGATGGATCCCACACTATCATTCCGGGTTATTGACCCGTAACAGGTTGAGGATACTGAGATCCATAACCGGATTGAGGATAGGATTGATAACTGAAAGGCATAGTTCCCATACCTTGAACATATGACTGACCTTGAGGTGGTTGATAACCTTGACTCGAGTATTGACCTTGAGGTTGATAACCTTGGGGTAAATACTGATACTAGGGTTGACCTTGACCTTGAGGTTGATACCCTTGAGGTTGATACCCTTGGGGTTGATACCCTTGAGGTAAATATTGATACTGAGGTTGACCGTGGGGTACATATTGAGGCTGGGGTTGACCTTGAGGCATGTATTGTACCACGGGTACATACTGACCTTGAAGATGCCCCCTAGACACAATTTGTGTACCTTGAGGTTGCCCCCCAGGCGTTAATTGAGGCTGCCCCCTAGGTGGTAATTGACCACCTTGAGGTTGAGAAACGGGAACTGAACCTGACATCATGTAAATGTCTCCTACACCCAACGGTTTGTTACCATTGTTTCCAGGTAATAACCCATGATCAATGGGTTGAGGAGATGCCCCCGCAAAGGTACCAGAAAGTGATTGATACCCGGTGGGAACAGAAGGACCACCGTGCAAGAAAGATTCAGGAGTTTGAGTAAACACTGATGACTAACCAGACATATTTACAGGAGTATAAATACCTCCAGGCGGAAAAGGAGTACGAGGTGGAGAAAAACCTACCCCTGAGTTGTCTAAATAATTGGTTAACGAAAGGTACCAAGTAGTACTTCTAGGAGGACTGTAAAAGATAGATTCACGCTCCCTGAGATCAATAGTAGGTTGATCTTCAAGGGTAGATACGCCTAATTCTTCCTCTAGAGCAAGTTCTTCAATAGCTATCAAACCAGTAGGAAGATTTTCGGTGATGACTCTTTCTACCCTAGGTGAATCTGGTACACTAGAAGTTGGAGTAATAGGTTCAGATATTTTAGGTTCTTCGCCTATATCACTAGTAGATGAAAAACTACCAGCAAGCTCAGAAACTTCAACTGCTTCAGGATTATAACCTGTCTCTAGACTTTGGTAATCTTGATGGAATATCAACGAAGACTCTCCTTCTTCTGGTGAACCTACTCTACTGCCGCTAGGAGGAGTTACGAGGACCTTTAAACCTTCGTAATGACCCGGGACGTCTTCAGGAGGTCCACCCCGTGATCTACGGAGTTTCCTCAACAAATCGGTTCCGGTAACAATCTCAGGTGACTTGCCCCGAAGTCTACGGGACTATCTCAGTAATTCCGCCACAGTTAAAAACTTTTAACTACTGCACACGCAAACAAAGTAAAATCTCAAAACAAACCACCTAAAGTCTCTAAAGAACCAAACAAATTTGAATCATACGCCTAAAGAATCTAGGGCGTCAAACCAAGCACAAACAGTAGCCTTCCAGACCAAAAACGCTAGTTGGAGATGAAACCCAACATCGCTGGATTCAGTACAGAAGTGGCGGGTGGAACAGTTACCCCGGCAACCTGCTTAATGAATAGACTGGCACAAGTTCCTCCACTTTAACCGTCTCGAGTGAAGTGAACCCCCCGGAAAATCCAAGTGAGTCTAGCCGACGTCTGCTCCAGGTACAGTGGGATCTTCCCTCCACCGTCACCTCGATAGAATCCTAAAGATAATGGTCACTAAGGTTACCAACCGTAACAAATGCCCCTGGGGGAACAGTCTACACTCCGACAGCACGCAAGGGCAGAGTATCAAGCTCAATCCCCTTGCCGGTTCCTTGACAATAATCCAAGGTTTACCGACAAGTGACCCCTGGCTCCTCGACAATGGTTAATCCGAGGTTTACCGTTTGTAATACGTGCGTGTTTGGCATCGTTCCCAACGAGGGAGGATTGATCCCCTCACTGGTTCGGACACGAGCTCGTGCTTCTCCTTTAAGAGGAGCTTTCCCAGAGTACAAATGAGACAATTGGATTTATTCTATCACAAGCTAAGCTACTTGTTTGGTTTTGTTGTCTTGGAGAGTTAATTACTCTCCTACTCCAAGACACTAGCCTGATCTAAATTGGTGTTTCAGAGCCCTAGTAAATAAAAGTTACTATGTTGATTTTACTTTAAGCGTTAATTTTATGGTTTTTCTTAAAGACAAAAGGTAGTGGAGATGAAACTGGTGGTGTGTAGACTCGACTCGCAACCACTACAAAGATGCACCTAAGATGATTTACACTACTTTTCCTTTTCAATGAATCTCCTAACTAAGAGAGTTGGAAAATGCAAATTTTATAGAAAACAACTTTCTTAGTAAAGACAATCAAAGAAACAATTCTTTTTATCTTTTCAAAACGCACAACTCATGACCACTAATTACTCTACGAAATTTCCTTTTTCTTCCAAAAGTCTACAAATGCTACCAAAGCAAACTTTTTCCAAAAGAATTTTTTGTGTTTTTTCTATGTTAATAAAGCATGTAAAACTATTTTATCAAATCGAATTTAACAAATCTAAGGCAATCAAATCAAATTCATTCAAAAGCAAATCAAAAGCAAACTTACCTAAAAATAAAATAACGAGGACAAAAGCCTACAAGGATGATTCCCGGATGTTTTACTTAGTCAAAATGCAACTAAGGATCAGTTCATGCAGAATCATAAACTAACAAAAAAACAAAATCGAAATCTTTTTGTTTTTTTTTCTCAAGAATGGAATTCAAGGCTTTAACAAACAAAATTTTCGATATTCGCAAAGAGAAGACACAAAGGTAGGTCTCTCACTAAGGTGACTTCTATGACAGGCCCGACTCCTAAGAGGACTGATCAAAACCAGGGAGATCCAAAGTTTGACAACCTCTAACGCCAAAGTCACTACAGGACCAGTTAAAAATCAAACCCTAAGGAAAAATCCCTATGAATTCCACCAAAACCATCGACACTAACGGGACAAGTTCAGGTGAAGATCTTTGATAGTAAACTGATGGATCTGGGTAGTAAAAACAAAGTAAAAGCAAAATCTAAAAGAGAAAAAAGCAAAAATTGAAATTTTCTCAAAATTGACAGGGGTACGTAGGTCATCTGTTCACACAGGCGCGGGTACGCACTGTGCACAAAGACGTAGTCCGTACAAGTATGCACTGTGTTAAACCCGGAGACTGCGTACTGCTGGCAAGACTAAGAAAAATAAAAAACTAAATTGACTCTAAGCTAACCCACCCAAATACACAGCTAGACAACCAAAAATCAGAAAACAAGCAATTTTTCTCATATCAAAATATCAAATCAAAAAGAACTCAAACACATTAATGGATTCCCCAGTATGGTTGCCATTTTGTCACGCGGAAAGAGTCATTAGTGCGGAGACAACCGACCTTCCTAGAAAGCCTAAGACTCTCTAATGAAAAAAGACAATAAAAGAGCAATCCTTCTCTAAATATGCTTTTACAATATGAGAAATCAAGTGTTTAGATCCTACCTGTAATCCAACGTGTGTTGTAGTAGTCCAGCTTCGTTGATCTGGATGAGCTCCTCCTTCCCTTTGAAACCTGCATTCACCAACAATCAAACGATTAAATAGCACCTGAATATCACATAAAAATAAAACATATTTAACATGTAGACCAAGAGTAGTACATGAAACAACTCATTAATAACAAATTGTTGAGAAGAATGGACTAATTTGTATTAAAAGGTAACAAAAGGAACCATTACAACCTGAGCCTTGGTGTTGTGCAAGCTCCTCCCAGGGTCCACAAGAGTTCTCCCTTACTCCGATCAGCTCACCCACCTCCCAATGGAAACAAGTAAAGATGGTAATCTCTCCTCAAAAGCTTCTACAAGGAAGTCCTAATTCCAGCAGCATCTACCCTTAGGAATGTTCATCTTTCAACCTCCCCTCCCTTTGGCCCAATGCCTGTATTTATAATGCTCTAGAGGAAGTTATTCAGGTCCACCATCAATAGGATAAGCCCTTCTTTGGATGGGATAGCTCCCCTATTGATGGGATAAGTTCCTCTTTGGTAGGGATACATGAACCATCTGGAGGCGCTTCATACATGTCAAACATGCTTCTAGAAGACTCTAGAAATGACCACAAGTAACTTTTTTAGAGTGAAACTTGCGCCTTTTGACCTTTACAGGAGTACGCACCCATCCCTTTACATATAGAGCGTACAAGTACGCAGGTTTTGTGAACTTGGGTTGCATACCCGCAGGTGAGGCTAAGAGAAACTGCGTACCAGAGATAATTGACTTTTAAATGACTTTTCTCTCTTTCTTGAAGTTTGACATGGAAAGCAGAGGCATGAGACTTGCCAAGGGGGATAGTATGACAGTGGATGGAGCCATACTAACTGCAAATAGTCATGGTGACATTTTTTAGTGTAACAATAGGACCAGATATATATTGACCACACAAATGCACATAACATCAATCATGCAAAAAAGTGGAGGAAAACTTGAATAGCTTTATTGATAATCAAGAAAGAGCAAAGAGGATTACAACCAATTGTTCTATCCCAGCATCATCCTCTCAGCAAGAAATCCCTTCTTCACCTCATGAAAAGCTTAGATCACCCAACACTATGATATTGCACCAAGAAACCAACAACACTTCTTTACAAGATACAAAATTCCAACCTCCGGATCTCTGGGATGAGAGATCCATATATAGATGTTTGCAAGGGGGGTGAGTCAACTTTTGAGGGTTGATTAGTGTCCTCTCTCTGATAGTTCTTGATTCCACTTGGAGATTGATGATCTCTTACTCATCCCTGGGTGAATGCAGAGAGGCAAGTGTCACAGGATAAGTTTTTAGAAGATTCCATGATCCTCCACCTTGCAGATTGACCTTGCCATTTGTCCACTCTCGCCCATCGCGCCCCATAGAAGGGATTTTCAAGATGCATCACACCTACTGTGTGTACTTAGGTGGGATGCAGTGCACATTGACCATGGAGCAACTGAGATGGTCCAGTTTTGACCAGTTCTGAACAGTTTTTCATGGAGAACTTCTGGGAGAATGTGTAATCATTTGACCTTGTTCTTTTAGAGATTGGAACAACACTTTTAAGGACTTAAGAGCCCTTGGTTTATGGACATTTATGATTGGGGTTACACTGCCAAAAAATGTCTATAACAAATACCAGCCAACCAGTGGAGATAGATGATTCAGGGGATGAGCAACCCTCGTAATTAGAAGGAGAGAAGAATGAGAAAGAGATGGAGGAAAATAAGGAAGGAGAAATAGAGGAAGAGACTGAGCAGTCTGGGTAGGCGGAGGAAGAGACAGAGCAACGCGAAGAGAGCCCATTGCAAAATCCATTGCAAGAGGACGAACTGGCCCAAATTTTGGTCAATATGGTTGAATATGCCCAACCTCTCAGCCCCCTAGGCCTCCATATTGGAGAAGAACCAAAGGAGAATTTTGCTTAGGACAAAAATGCACCCAAAGAGTTGTGCCACGAGGAAGAAGAAGAAGAGAATCATTCTGTTCATGATAAAAGTATAACGGGAGAGAAAAGTGATGAAGATACAGAAGCAGAACAATCTGTTCCCAGCTAGACTACACCAGAAGAATTTCATGGAGAAGAAGGGGTGGAAAAAGAAGTCACCCAGGAAATAATAGAACCAGCTAGGGTTTTTACTCCTAAGCAACCCAGCCAAAATAATGAAGGGGCACCCCAACAAGAAAACCAGGAAATTGGCCAAGATGACAGTCTAGGCTCAAGTAAATAGACAATTGTTCCTTCTAAGAAAACAAAAGAAATTAAAAGATTACGAAAAGAACAAAAAGACTGCTAAATGTGATAGAACGACTTTGACAAGAAATCAAGGTTTTGAAAATGGGAAAGAGAGCAAAAATGACCTCGAGGGTAAGACATGCAACCACCTCGGCGAGACACCTCAAGAAAACGGTTAGGAGGACTCATGTCTAGTGTTGGGTCCCTATAATACTAGTGATTACCCCATTACAATTGTAGTTATACCCCTTATTTATATTGTTGTGCCCCTATTACCAACATTTTGTTATTTATGTGCCCCATAGAATCCCTCTATTGTTATTTTTGTGGCTTTATATTATTATTGTTAGGTCGACTGGATTATATTGTGACTCCTTAGACTCCTATATATAGAAAGGAGGTTTTGTCATTTGTATCATCCAAGAATTTTTCATTTATGTAATGTAAAGGAGGTTACCCCCTCGAAGAGTCTAAATTCTAAGGCGTTGATCTTTCTTTTCTATCTTTTCTTGAGCTGGTTTCATAACATTTGGTATCAGAGCTTTGGATTCTAGGGTTTCGCTGCTCCAAACAGGTCATCGTGGAATTTTTGCTATAACTTTTTTTCTGTGACGTTTCAGAATTTGCAAAAAAAAACCCATTGAGAAGAAATCGCGCTGAACCTTGGCTCCGAATTTCAGATCTTTTAGCGTGATATTTGCGGATATATGCTCTGAGGAAGTTGGTCTTTTTACAGACTCCTGAATTACATTCAAAACAGGTGACCTAGGGAAAATCGTCATAACTTTCTCTCTGGGGATCAGATTGAAATTTCGTCAGAAGGTAAAGAAAGAGGACAGACTGTAGTTTCTTGTATAGCGTTTTCAGAACCAGAGGTCAAAAATTATACACGTGGCACTTCATACAAGTTCACTCTTCTGGAAAGGTCTATAATCAGGTCATCTTGGGAGACTGTGCATAACTCTTTCTTGGAGAATCCAATTTGGATCAGGCTGGTGGCATTGGAAAGAGGACACAGAGAGCTACTACAGGTCACAATTTTAGAACTAGATGATTGGAAAGTACAGAGATACATCAAAGGCAATATCAAGCTCCTACAAAGTGAAAACAAGTGTGTAGATTTTTTAAATTTTTGCTTAAGCTTGGTTTGAAAATTTATTTTGAAGGAATTCAAAGGGCATAGTAGAGCATTATTATCGGTAACTGATGCCCCAAGGAAAGAAAATCCAAACACCTAGTAAGGAACCTGAAAGCTCTAGCTTGACTCATGAAGAAGAGGAAGAAATGCAACATGATATATGAAAATTACAAGACCAAGTGCAACAATTGTCCCTTGCACAAAAAGGAACAGAATCTAAGATGGGTGGTTTAAAGAAAGATGTAGAAGCTAAGATGGATGGTTTAAAGAAAGGTGTAGAAGCTAATATGGACTATTTAAAGAAAGGCGTAGAAGCTAAGATGGATGGCATGGAAGCTAAGGTGAATGGCATGGACGCTAAAATTGATGGCATGGATGGTAAGATGGAAGAATTGAAGATAAATATGAATAAGTTGCTACAAGAAATGGTCACTAAGGGTGAAAGGAGTACTAAAGGAAAGTCATGATGAGAACAAAAGAAATGTTAATCATGATTCCATAGACTCTAATGTTGGATCGAAGACTCACCATGTTCCAAAAATTGATATGAGGAAGTTTGATGGCAAGGATCCCGCCACATGGATATTACAGATGGAGCAATTCTTCGATCTCAATAATGTGCAAAACACACAAAAGGTACGTATGGCAACTTTATATTTGGAACCAAATCAGTTTGCATGGTATCAATGGCTTTGTTCTCGTAAACAGTTTATCACTTGGGCAATTTTTACGGAAGAATTGATAGCACATTATGAGGATACAAAAAGCAACACTTTTTTTAGCCAATTGATAAGTCTCAAACAAAAGGGTTCAATAATGGAGCACATTGAGGAGTTCCAAAAATTGAACATAAGGGTAAAAGATATTCCAGAGGAGCATAGGATTGATGTGTTCATAGGGTCTTTAAAGGATAATATTCAACATGATGTGCGCCTTTGGGAACCTGATTCATTAGAGAAGGCATTCAGGTTAGCAAGAAAAATGGAAAGCAAAATTATGGCAACTAGGAAGCATACCATTCACAACTATAAAGACGGAAGTGTTGTTGCCCATAGTCTTCCACAACCTACAAGGTTGACACCACAACAATTGGAAGAAAAAAGAGCAAAAGGGCTTTGTTACAATTGTGATAGCAAATACACAAAAGGTCATAAGTGTGTTGAGAAGAAATTATTCTACATAGATTGTGAAGAGGAAGAAGAAAAGGAGCAAGAAAGGTCAAAAGAAGAGGATATATTTCAGGAACAAAGCCTAGATGAAGAACAAATAAATCCGACCATATCTTGTAATGCATTGGCGGGAATTACCACTCCTCAAACCATCAAGATAGAAGGACAAATCAAGAAGAAAAAGGTAATAGTGTTGATTGATTCAGGAAGAACCCACAATTTTATTCATTGTAGGGTAGCAAAAGAATTGAATTGCTTCCTATATCCAGCACCAGAGTGTCAAGTGATGATTGCAAATGGAGGAACAATAAATTGTTCTGGAAAGTGCCATAATATCAAGCTATCCATGGGAGAATATGTATTGACTAGCCCAATGCTTTCCATTCCAATGGGAGGTGCTGATGTTGTACTAGGAGTCCAATGGCTACAATCCTTGGGTACAATAGCTTTTAATTTTCAAGAACTTTTCATGAAATTTTTTGTGGAAGGAAAGGAAGTTGAATTAAGGGGTATTGCAGGGAAACCAAGAAAGATAATCAGCTCTAATGGCATGACAAAGCTTCTAAAAAAGGAGCAAAGAGGTGTAATTGCACAATTATGTTCGCTAGATGTTTCCACATTGGAATCATCTATTTCTCCAGATCTCCAAAAAGTCCTGGACAATCATTCCAAGGTATTTGAGACTCCCAAAGGTCTCCCACCTATGCGTGATCATGATCATGCTATTCATCTGATTCCAGGAAGTGTTCCTCCAAACATCAGGCCGTACAGATATCCATATGTCCAAAAAAGTGAAATTGAACGTATGGTTGCAGAAATGCTAGAGGCTGGTATAATTCAACCGAGTCAAAGTTCTTTCTCAGCTCCAGTAGTATTGGTGCACAAGAAGGATGGATCATGGCGCATGTGTCCAGATTATAGGGAGCTCAACAAGCTCACTATTAAAGATAAGTTCCCCATTCCTGTCATTGATGAATTACTGGATGAATTGCATGGATCAATTTACTTCACCAAGTTGGATCTTCGTTTAGGATATCATCAAATCAGAATGAAGATTGAAGACATTCCGAAAACGGCATTTAGAACTCATGAGGGTCATTATGAATTTTTGGTCATGCCTTTTGGCCTTACCAATGCACCTTCAACATTTCAAGGTTTGATGAATTCAATTTTCAAACCATTCCTTAGAAAATTTGTGTTAGTATTTTTTGATGATATACTAATCTACAGCAAGTCTTGGAAGGATCATGTTGAACATGTTGACAGGTGCTACAACTATTGGAGGAGAAACAATTATATGCAAAAAGATCCAAATGTTTCTTTGGAGTCCAGGAGGTGGAATATTTGGGTCATATTGTATCTCATGAAGGAGTTAAGGTAGACCCTAGAAAAATTAAAGCCATTAAGGAATGGAAAATCCCCACATCCATAAAGCATCTAGGAGGATTTCTTGGGTTGACAGGTATTGTCGCAAGTTCGTTAAGAATTATGGGAGAATAGCAGCACCTCTAACAACATTATTGAAGAAAGATTCATTTTCATGGACTCCGGAAGCAACAAAGGCCTTTAAACATCTTAAAGAGGCAATGTGCCAAGCACCGGTCTTAGCTACACCGGACTTCACAAAAACCTTTATTGTGGAATGTGATGCTTCAGGAAATGGAATTGGTGTTGTTCTAATGCAAGATGAAAGACCCATTGCTTTTGAAAGTCGTCCAATCAAGGGAAAGTTTTTAAGCAAAGCTATTTATGAGAAGGAAATGTTGGCAATACTCCATGCACTTAAGAAATGGCGACCCTACCTAATGGGAAGACACTTCAAGGTAAAAACGGATCATGATAGCCTTAAATACTTTTTAGAACAAAGATTATCCTCTGAAGAGCAACAAAAGTGGGTCACAAAGATGTTGGGTTATGACTTTGAAATCATCTACAAAAAAGGGAAGCAAAATGTGGTGGCAGATGCACTCTCAAGAAAGGATGAGGATATGGAAGCATTGTTGTGTGCCATTTCTATTATCCAACCAGATTGGATAAACGAAGCAAAGGAGGAATGGAAGAATGACGAAGAAGTGTGGGCACTTATTCGAAAGCTACAACAAGATTCCAGTACTTCTGATACATTTAGCTGGCAAAATGATTCGTTATGGTACAAAGATCGCTTATACCTCTGTAAGAATTCCCAGCTAAAAAAAAGATTCTTATGGAATTGCACACTTCTCCCTTAGGAGGGCACTCAGGATTTTTAAAAACTTACCACAGGGTTAAGAAGGAATTTTTTTGGATGGCCTTAAATCAGATATTCAAAAGTTTGTGGCGGAATGTTTGGTTTGCCAACAAAATAAAGTTGAAACAATTAAGATATTGGGTCTATTACAACCTTTATCCATTCCAAGCCAACGTTGGGAGGAGGTTTCAATGGATTTTATCACAGGTTTACCCAAGTCTGAGGGAAAGAGTGTCATCATGGTGGTAGTTGACAGACTTACCAAGTATGCACACTTTTGTGCATTATCACATCCATTTAAAGCCAGTACAGTTTCTACTGCATTTATGGAAACAATTCAAAAGCTACATGGAAACCCAAAGATTATTGTAAGTGACAGAGATCCCATTTTCACTGGAAATTTTTGGACAGAATTATTTTCTTGTCTTGGTACTCAGTTAGCTCATAGCTCATCTTATCATCCTCAATCTGATGGGCAAACTGAGATAGTAAACAAATGTTTGGAAGGATATCTTCGTTGCTTTGTATCTGATAAACAGACACAATGGGTCAAATGGTTGCCTCTGGCTGAATGGTGGTATAACACTTCCTTCCATACAGCAACAAAAATGACCCCATTTATGGCACTTTATGGGTATCAACCACCATCAATCACATCATATTTAAGAGAAAATTCTAAGGTTCAGGCAGTGAACATCACATCGAACATCAACAACAAGTCCTCCAACTCTTAAAGGATAACCTCGTGTTGGCACAAAATAGAATGAAACAACAGGCAGATCAACATCAAGTGAAAGAAGTTTTGATGTAGGTGATTGGGTATTCCTACGGCTACAACCATATAAGCAAATGTCCCTAAAGCAAGCTAAGAAGGATAATAAATTATCACCAAAGTATTATGGTCCGTACAAGGTGCTGGAAAAGATTGGTACTATGGCATACAAATTGGAGCTTCCTGCAGCTTCTCGATTGCACCCAGTTTTCCATGTTTCATGTTTAAAGAAGGTTATAGGCGACAAGCTCCCAGTTCAAACAATATTGCCAGAACTTGACGAGGAAGGAAAAATTATATTGGAACTGGAAGCAGTCACAGAAACAAGAACTCGACAGCTACGAAATCGATCAATTTCAGAGTATCTTATCAAGTGGAAGAACTTATCCACTGAAGATTCCACATGGGAGGATGAAAATTTTATGCAGAAGTATCCAGAACTTCTCAAGCATTGAGGACAACACTTTTTTGAAGGAGAGGGGCATGTTGGGTCCCTATAATACTAGTGATTACCCCATTACTAATGTAGTTATACCCCTTATTTATATTGTTGTGCCCCTATTACCCCCATATTGTTATTTCTGTGCCCCATAGAATCCCTCTATTGTTATTTTTGTGGCTTTATATTATTATTGTTAGGTCGGATGGATTATATTGTGACTCCTTAGACTCCTATATATAGAAAGGAGGTTTTGTCATTTGTATCATCCAAGAATTGTTCATTTATGTAATGTAAAGGAGGTTGCCCCCTCGAAGAGGCTGAATTCTAAGGCGTTGATCTTTCTTTTCTATCTTTTCTTGAGCTGGTTTCATAACATTAAAAGAACAACAAAGACTGCTAACTGTGATAGCACGACTTCGACAACAAATAAAGGTTTTGAAAATGGGAAAGAGAGCAAAAATTACCTCGAGGGTAAGATATGTAACCACCTCGGCGAGACGCCTCAAGAAAAAGGTTAGGAGGACTCAAGTCCAGACTGCCGTTCATAACCAAAAGGAACAGCATTCAGCTGTTACACATGTTGAAGTGAAAAAAAATGATATATCGGCCTGCGACATGGAAGTTCAGACAGAGGCACAACCCTCTGAAGAAATGAAAACCATAAACATGAGGTGATGCAATAAGAAGATTCAAGTAAATCTTCTACTTACCACTACCATGTGGGACAGTGATCCGAGGATAGTAACCCTACGAGAGGGTTTGATGCAAGCTCAACAAGTAGTAGAAAAAATTACAGAACAAATGGTTTCTCGAGAGAAGTATGAAGAATTACAATAACAGCTAAGGAATGCCAATTTATCTGAAAGCCAAGATTTTGAAGGATGGCAAAAGGAATACGAAAAATTCGCCAAGGTAACTCATAGATTAGATGTAGTTATCAGACAGATGGATACCTTATGCTCTTTGTACACTGACATCCTAGCATGTAGAGCCCCTGCTAAGAATTTTGCCTTGTTTTTAATGGAATGATATTTGCAATTGAAACTTAAGGCTGTCAAAGCAGGAGCCCCTATACAAATTAATACTATTGATGATTTCATAAATTGTTGTAAGCACTATGGAATAAAGGTCCAAAGATTATTATGTGAATTCTATTTGCATAACCTTGTGCTAGATCAAGAGACAGAGCAGAACTCCAGCCCTTTCATTGGGGACATCCAACTGCAGGCATTTATTTCATTTGGAGTTAATCAAATCAAATGGCTTAAAGCCTATAATGCCTTCCAAAGACAAGAAAATAGATTAGACTTATGGGTAAGAGCTGAGCCTAGAGATCCATTACAATTGTGGAATAAACATAGGAACCTTATGAGGACTCTGGGCATGATTGAAGCATTAGGACCCATTCATACAACAATCAATCGACAAGAGATAGAATACTTCTTTACCATTAAGGACCTTGCCATTGCAGCTGCTAAATTTTGATATTAGACCTTTAATACGAATATCCAACTCAGGGAACCATTTAATTATGAGAACTCTAAGTTAGTCGTTGATTTCTTGGGCCTCTATGGTGATCTTATCTTGAGGGCAGGGCCATCTTGGTTAGGATATAGGTTCAGGAGTCCGATTATTTGGCACCCTGCACCTGGATACCAAGCCCTATTTGAGATGCCTGAGGGTTAGATAGGCCATCTTTTCGAAAACCTAGCTAGGCATCATGGTTGT
The DNA here is from genome assembly GCA_031772625.1 of Pinus tabuliformis. Taxonomy (NCBI): domain Eukaryota; kingdom Viridiplantae; phylum Streptophyta; class Pinopsida; order Pinales; family Pinaceae; genus Pinus; species Pinus tabuliformis. The sequence continues at coordinate 98,544,252 of CM062820.1, forward strand.
AGACCACCACATGAGATTCCATCTCTGGCCTACTCTCTCACCACCTTACATGTCAACTACAATGTTTTCATGAGGGCATGAAAAAGGGTAAGCAAGGGGGTGTGTGGAGTACAAAAAAGGTATGTTTTTATCGTTTATTTTGTCATCTTTGCTTTAAAACTCATAACCTCTTTGCATCATGAACTAGGCAGATAATAAGAAATGATGACAAAATCTAAGGAATTTATATGCAACACAAAACTACTAATAATTGCCATTTATTTATGCAGGAAGAGGAAAAAACGAAAGATTGCTATCCCAAAGGAAAAGAAAGGGAAAAGTTAACTGTTGTCCCTCTAGCAGGAAACCACATGCAAACAAGACGGTCCAAATTGGAGCATATCATCCAGAAAATGGAAAAGGAGATATCGATTCGGTGCAAGAGAATAAATAGATAACTGGAAATTAACAGTCTGGTGAATCCCTCAGGATCCTTTGATCTTGAGGGATCACTATCTTAACTATTTTTGCATCATTGATATCTCCGCTCAGATATTATAAGAAGGGGCAGCACTGCTAGCCCGTAGGGGGATGACCTATTGTTGTTTTTATGTAATTCTCCTTTGTATTTGAAACTTTGATCATCGCCTCTCGTTGAGAAGTGATCCACTGTAACTCTGCTTTGATGTTTTAATATACATCTGGTTGCCTTTTGATCTCTGATTGTGGAGTAATCTCAAGTGGTGTGTCCGTGGAGGCTAAGGTTCCGGCCCTGGTGGAACACTTGCTCCTGTACCATTATCTCTAATTCATGTGTGATTTTCATTATTAGCGTTTTCTGGTAATCTAATGTGTTTTGTTATTTTACATCACGGTTTTGTTATATTTGATTTATGTTCAATTGAGTAATGTTTTTGTCTGTGACAGGAATGTTGTATTATTCATTTTGACTTTGTAACACATTGCTATTCCTTTAATCATTGATATAACATTGTTGTTCCTTACAAAATGCTATTTCTGTTCAATTACAGAGCAACCATGCCGTAACATTCATAAGTTGGTACTATTGTATTCATCTATGGTTTACACTTAATCGCGATTTTTGTTCAATTGACATTGTTATCCCATTACAAATTACAATCGTTATTCTTTATAACTGAGATTGATACCTATTGTATCGAAGTTAGATTACTATTTCTCTTAATATTAAGTGTAACGCGTGTGTTATTTATTTTGGTTCATTATACATTTACATCTAACTCTTGTTGTTGTTCTATATTTCATTGCTGAGTAGTTGTCGTTCTATTTCTATTCGCTGTCCAATTTATCCTTAGAGTAGAGATTTCTATCTAATTTCTGTAGGACACGATTGCTGCAACTATTTCCTTAGACTGAGGTTTGTTGTTCATCTTATTTATAAGAACTCGTTGCTATTCCATTTCCTATTATTTGTATTATCATTGCTTTGGTGTGTGGAACGAACTAAGACTGTAGTGAACATTGACATTTGTTGTCTAGTTCCCAGGTTGATGATATTTTCCTTGATTATCTTTAATTACATCAGTTTACAGAGGGATGAGTTATTGTTACTATACCCTTGACTGATAAATTGCTATAGTTTTCTCGGTGCATGATTTGAGTCTTAAGGTTCTTTTCTATAAATAGATCTTATTTCAAGCCCCCGTTTACTCTTGTATTTAGAGCACTATACTACTAGCATTACTTTGACAAATGACTACCTCAAACTGAGTACACTCTTTGAGATAATAAATCGTTCCTGGATTGACAAGTTAATGTGAGGTAAATAGAGGTGAAAAAGACCCTTTTTACTGCTCGACAGAATGCGTGACTGGATTATTTGAAATACTGATGGCACTTGTATCATCACAAAGAATGGAGATGGGTGGAGTACATGTGATATGAATGTCTTGCAATGTTTACATCATCCAAAGGATTTGTGTGCAGCAAGATGCAACAGCCATATATTCTTCTTCAGTTGTAGATAATGCAATTGAGCTCTGTTTCTTGCTAAACCAAGACATTGATCTTGAACCCATATAGAATGCACCACCACTAGTGCTTTTTCTGTCATCAACGCTTCTTGCCCAATCTGCATCTGTATATGCATTAAGTGTAAGATCTGTATCTCTAAGATACGATAAACCAAAATTCTATGTTCCTTGAAGATAATTGAATATCTTTTTGACTACCTGAAGGTGTGATTGCTTTGGATTTGCTTGGAATCTTCCGACTATTCCCACTGCATGCATGATGTTTGGTAGGGTACTTGTTAGATAAAGTAAGCTACCAATCATGGATCTGTAAGTTCGTTGATGCACCGCTGCTGATTCATCATTTGAGCTGAGACTGCATCCTGTTACCATTGGAGTACATATTGGTTTAGAATCTTCCATGCCGTACCTTTTCAGGATCTGTTTGAGATATTTGGTTTCTAACAGAAAATACCATCTTTGTTCTGTTGAACATGTAGATCAAGAAATATGTAAGTTCACCAAGCAGGGACATTTCAAATTCTTGTTCGATTACCGAAGCTAAATTTCGACTCATGGCTTCTTCATTACAACCAAAAATGATATCATCAACATACACAACAAGTATTAGCAATTTATTATTGTCAATTTTTGTGTATAAATTGGTATTAGCTAATCCCTTTGAAAAACCTTGTTGATGGAGATATTTGTCAAGACAGTCATACCAGGCCCTTGGAGATTGTTTTAAACCATAGAGAGCCTTTTTGAGTCTGCATACAAGTTTTGCATCATTTCAAAGAATGAGTCCATTTGGTTGCTCAATATAGACTTCTTCTTATAAGTCTCCATTAAGAAAGGTAGATTTTACATCCATTTTGTATACTTTGAATTTTTGAAAACTAGAAAGAGCAAGGAACATTCTGATGGCTTCAAGTCTAGCAGCAGGTGAAAAAGTTTCTTAAAAGTTTATACCTTCTTGTTGAGCATGTCCTTTACAAACAAGTCTGGCCTTGTTTCTAATAACTTCTCTATTTTTGTTTAGCTTGTTTTTGAATATCCATTTAGTTCCTATTATATTCTTATCACGAGGTCTAGGAACTAATTCCCAAGTATTGTTCTTTCCAATTTTCTCAAGTTCTTGATTCATCACCTTAACCCAACATTCATCTCTGCATTCTTCATTTACATTTTGAGGTTCAGTGGAAGATAGTAATGCTAGATAGCTTGAAGCTTCTGCAATGGTTCTTCTAGTGTGCACACCTGCCCCTTTTTCTCCCAAGATTTGAGCTTATTTATGATTTTTCTGAACATACCTGGACAAAGTCTTTTCTTCTACCATTATCTCTTCTTCTGGTGCTTCATTGGTTTCTTCTTTAGAGTTAGTCTAATTTGATGTAGGAGGTTAATCGTCATCTTCTTCATAATCTTCGATTTTTATTTGTTTTGGATTTTTGCATGCTTCATCAACCACAACATCAATACTTTCAATAATTTTCCCAAGTCTTTTATTATAACATTTATATCCTTTACCTCGAGAAGAGTAACCAAGGAGAATACCTGTATCTGCTCTGGGTTCAAACTTACCAAGTTTTTCATCAGTTATTTTGATGTAACATTTTCTTCCAAAAACTTTGAGGTATTTCACTGTAGGAGTCTTACCATACTAGAGTTCATGTGAAGTTTGAGTGTTGTTTACCCGAATATTTTCTTTGTTGAGAATAGTGATGGCATCTAATGCACCTTCAACCTAGAAGGTTCCAGGAGTTCCAGACTCATCTAGCATAGCACAAGCCATCTGTTGAATAGTTTTCTTCATCCTCTCTACCACTCCATTTTGTTGAGCAGTCCTTGCGATGGAGAATTACCTTTTTATTCCATGTTCTTTACAAAAGTCGAAGAATTCATCCGAGGTAAATTCCCCTCCTTGATCAGATCTGAGGCATTTGATTTTGCAATCTGATTCATTTTCAACAAAGGCTTTGAAGGCTTTGAATTTTTCAAATGCTTCATCTTTATGCTTTAGAATTCCTATCCAACACATTCTGGAAAAATTGTCAATGAACAATATAAAATATTCTTCTCCACGAGGTGAATTTTTACTTGATGGTCCACATAAATCAGTATGAACAAGTTCAAGAGGCCTACTAGCTGACCCTTACTTTTCAGGGAAATGTGCTCTAGTTTGCTTATCAAATTGACATGATTTGCATGTTGTATTTTCTAGAATGTTGATATCAGGAAGATCATGAACAAGGTGGAATCTGCACATTTTTCTTATTTGAGAGAAGCTTAGATGGCCCAATCTTATGTGCCATAGACAATGTTCATCATCTTTGCTTAGATATCACTATTTTTGTCCTCCCTTGAGTATGTATAGGTTGTTTGGAGTTCTTGTCCCTTTAATCACAGTTTCTCCTGTATCAAGCTCATGAACAACACATCCATTTGATCAAAATACTACTTCATTTCCTCGATCACACATTTGACTCACACTTAACATATTGTGCTTTAAGCCATCAATGTACATAACATTTCCAGCTTTAACTTTTTCTTACAAGAAAACAGAATATTTACCTTTTATGATAGTGGGAGTGTCATTTACAATTGAGATATTCTTTTCTTTTTCTAAGGCATTATATGAGTGTAGTTTTTCTCTGTCACATGTCATGTGTTTTGAGCATCCACTGTCAATGTACCATTGGTTTCTTGTCCTTCTGCATACAAGGCTATACCACATCTTTCTATTGTGATACTTTCTTTCTCCATATTTTTGGATTTAATGGAGTTTGCTCCTTTTGAGCTATTTGCTGAAATGTACTCCTGCATTTAGATTTTTCATGGCCAAAGTTGTTACAAATTGAGCATTCCATTTCATTTTCAAGAAGAGAAAAGCTATTGTAGGAACTTTTATTGATCTCTGTCACATTTCTTTGATTTCATGCTTCTCTAGTCATGATAGTTTTGTAAGCAACACAATGAGCATCTTTGTGTCCAAAATTACGACATGAGAAACATTTACCATTAAAGAAGTTCCTGCTATTATTGAATCTACTGACCAGATGATTGTAGTTGATGTTCCTTCTATTGACTTGTTGATTGTTATTCCTTGAAGCAAATTGACTGTGGTTTACCTGAGGTTGATTGTGGCCTTCGTTCATTCTTGAAGTAAATTGAGCCTCGTGATCTACTTCATCCCTTTGCTGATGATTGTTGAACTGTTCGTTGCTCTTTGTTGCATCATGATAGCTTTCAGTGTAGGTTGACATCTTTTGTGATTGAGATGTTTCTTCAGAGTATCTAAGACCTGTCTTTATTAGAGGAGAGCATTGTACTTTGATAATTTCATTTAAGGTATCTAATCCTTTAGCAAATCTAAGATTGAGAGCTTTTGTTTTCTCAAGATCCTTTCTTAGACCCACAATTTCACATTCTAGCTTTTCATTGTGTTTTTCTCTTTCAACAAGTTGCAATGTCAAGGTATCTATAATCATACTCTTTTGTTCTAAACAAAAATTGAGTTTAGAGGTTTTTTCATAAAGTTCATCTTCATAGAAAGCATCTAAAAAATCATCATCTTCATAAGCCATTAGAACTCTATAATCACTGTTATTTTCATCTTCATCACTATTTAATAAACCATCACTATCGTCATGAGTATTGTAGCTATTTTTACTTACATTTTGTTTTCTATTCCATTTTGCAGATTCCTTAACTTTATCAACGTTATCTTTATGAGGACATTTGGCAGCATAATGACCGACCCTTCCACAAGAAAAACATTTGAAGGGTAGTTTACCTCTGAATCTTCTGGAACCCCGTTGGAGGTTCTTGACAAAGTTTGCTTCTTCTTCTCCTTCTGAAATATGTCCTGATTGATTAAGTTCTTCTTTTCCTGAAGCTTTAAATGTGGCTTCTCTCATATCTGTTGGACCTCCTTTTCTCATCTCGAAAGTAGTTAAGATCCAATGTAGCTATGTCATAGTAATAGTTTGAATATCCTACTTTTGTTCTATCGCAGACACTTTTGATTCAAACTTAGCAGACAAGGATCTTAAAACATTTTCAACTAAAGTAACTTCTATTATCTCTTCACCCAAATTCTTCATGCAATTAAGAATCTCATCTATACGTAAGAAGTAACTAGCTATACTTTCATCATTGTGCATTTTGAGAGTTTCATATTGAATTCTGAGAGTTTGTAGTTTTACACATTTTACCTGAGTATCTCCTTCATAGCTTAGAACGATTTTGTCCCATATTTCTTTGGCAGATTTGAGCTGCATAACTTTGAAAAATTATGATTGTGATAGATTCCCAATAATGTATTGACAGCCTTGGCATTGGTTTCATATTACTTTTTACCTGCCGTATCTGTAGGAATTGCTGATGGAAATGTATATCCTCCTTCCATGATTTCCCAGACATCTGTTCCAAGAGATTGAAGAGAGGTTGTGGCTCTTACCTTCCAATAAATGAAGTTTCTTCCATCAAAGATTGGAGGTCTGATGGATCCCTCTCTTTCTTTATTTCTCATGATGATGGATCTTCCTTCAAGCGATCAAGCTTCTTCTGAAGAACTTGGCTCTAATACCAATTGTTGGAAATAAAACTGAGAGGGGGGGTGAATCAATATTACCAAGTCAATAATTTTTCATTTCCATAATCAAATTTATATACACTACTTCAGCTAGTAGAACACGCGTGTATACGCAACTGTGATTAAAGCAACTAGCGTATATACTACAAACTTAGTATTCAGTTAATTCATCATATGTTAATCTTTAATCGGTGCATCAGAACCATATAAATAGTAACCAGGTGCAGTAAAACAAAACATAAATTCACATACATGAACAAAAGATATAAGGTGGAAACCGAATGTGGGTGAAAACCACCTGTTGCAATCGTCTCTATCTTCTTTTTAATAATAAGAAAATTCTTTTTACAATTTTTGCATTGGTACATACTTATACCAGTACACAGGCTTCTACCTGTAGAAGGCTACAACCTTCTCTTGTTCTCCAACTTCTCCTGGAAGGGAGCTACAATCCCCTTAGCTCTTGTAGTAGCTGATATGTTTACTACTACGTAGGTGCCAGCCTATAGAAGGCTACAACCTTCTCTTTTCTTCCAGGGACGATGTTTCATAAATTTTCAGATTGGATCCATCATTCAATCGTCAAATATATTTGCATCAACCAATTTGACTACCGTTCAATCTGATCTTTCAGAATGCTGTAACCAGAATATAGTAACCAGAACCCAAGCCAGAACCCAGAATACTCAAATAGCAAATAGAAGCAGCTAAAATGTATTTTACAAGGTATAAACTACTTCCTATGTCAAACCTGCGTGTATACTCACTTTTCTCAAGGATAACCTGTGTAGAGATCTGCAAATTAAATTTAAGATGTATACACTATTTTGACATGTAGAACCAATGTGTATACGTGCCTTTTCTAGATTGAACTTGTGTACATATCTGTAAATGATGATTTAAAACATTACAATAATTCCAGACTTCAATTATACCCATATCATCATATTTACAGACTACAACATGCGCTAGTTATTTAGATAAATGATCAAACCACATAAAGATACTTCACTTCAAGCCTTAAGGTCTTGACCCATCATTAGATCTTATCCTTCATCAAGTGTGAAGGTTCATCATTGGTTCAGATCCAACTATGCACCATAACCCAATAACCTGTATAGTAAATCTTACTCATCATCAGATATTCAATTCTTGAGTGACTTTTCCTAATGATCTTATCCTCCTTTTATAGTCTTAGGCCTTAATCAATACCATGGACCAAAACCACTTAGAAACAATACCTTGGACCAAATACTTGTGGTCAACACTTCGGACAAGATACCTTGGACCAACACCATGGATCAAAATACCATGGACTAAATACCACGGACCAAAACTTAGTTTTCCAACATGTACACACCTTTCCTTCTGTGAACATGTGTGTGTATGTTATAAGCTCCTTTTGGTTTGTAAGCCTACGTGTACACGCGGCTTGGTCAATGGGGAACCTACGTATACTTCTCCTTCTTCATTCTGTAAGTCTGAACTGTGATATGTCATATGAGTGAGTTACCGTCAAGGACAACACTTGTGTCATAGAGCCAAATCTGTGTCATAATGCCAACAGAGAAGCCTCCACATGTCTTACCAAGGTATGTCACTGACAAACTGATCACGCATAAGGTCTCATACTAGCTTGCTACAGGGTTGTCAACAACACTACATAGGAAGAAGAAAGTTCCATGGTCCACTCTTCGTTTGCAAATCAGATTATATGCGATTAAGAACATAAAATATGTAGATGTTGAGGCTAAGGATATATTGATATTTGAGTTAGACACCAAGGACTTTAATTAGTATATTCCCCACAGTATTTGCAAGGACCATTGTACGAGAGTTTCCTTTCCATGGATTAGCAGGGAATTTCATTGGCTAGAGGAGGATCCTTGGAGGTACTACTATAACGTCTCTAGACTCCATGAGATGGTAAGTATAGAAAGGAATTTGAAGTTTGTTCCATAAACAATGGAAGTTCTAGAAGAAACAACAATAGGAGCAGAAGCCAACAATCCCGTGCAAGACAAGGGAAAGAGGAAGATTTTTGGCAGTTAAGAGGGAGAGAAAAGCTATAAAATGAATGAACATCTTATTATTATGAAGGCATATTTGGGAGCGGAAGAAAAGAGGGAGCAATGAATGAATATAGTAGAATGGGGGAAGATAGAAAAGTAGAGGTTGTAGGAAGTAAAACTAAAGCTGCAGGAGACAAAGAGGAAGCTGAAGGGAGAAATGGGTTTAGGAGGAGAGAACGAGAACAAAAGTAGAAGAAGGAAGAAGAACAAATACAAGGGGTGATGATATAGGAAACAATGCTAATACAGGTTGAAGAACTAAAAAGAGGAGGAAGGTTAACAAATGTAGGATTGAGCACTGGCTCAAAATATTGGGCAATTGATTGAAGTGATAGAAGTGTAGTTGGAACAGCAGTCGCAACATGAAGATGTTGACCTGATGCTGAGAGCACCATAGGTCACCCCTCAGTCTCCACCACCTCTAGCAGTAGATCTAGCCATGAGAAAGTAAGGAGATTTTGTTCTCCTCGATGATGGTCTATTCATGGATGTGTACAATTAGTTATTTGGTGAGTTCCAAAAGAGAATTGTACAAGAACGAAGGGAGCACTTTTTGGATGATCATGCATCACCTGCATTCATCAAGGAAAGTGTGATGGTTTAAGAAACTAGGAAGTGTCCATCTTCCATTATCGAAGCCATCATGGCCTATGTAGGAGTAAAAAGATCAAATTTTCAGTATCTAAAAGCCGATAATGAGAAACTAGCAAAGAACTTGCAAGCTTACAGGAAAGGAAGAATGACTCTCAACAACAACGTTGAATGTAGTTTCTGCATTGGGGGAGATTAGAACAATGATACTGGTTGAAGTATTAGCACTTGGAGAAACCATGCAGAAGCTCTATGAAAAATTTATCACCATGCATAAAGAAGATGTCTATTTCCATGGCCTATAGAATTGAAATAAAGAGTTTGTTAAAACTCTCAAAAACATACATGCTACCATTGCCTATCTATAGGAGTGGGCCATGTGATTCAAAGGGGCCCTGCTTGACTTAATGAAGAAGATGAAGCCATAGGCAGAACTAGAGAAAGTGAAGGTTCGAATGCTGATTCAGAATAACAAGCAGCTTGCCTCATTAATTGGTAGCACAGAGGCCTCATATGTGTGGTTTTACAATAGTACATATGTCTTAGTGAGAACACACTGGATCCCATCAATTGGTTCCCTCACCAATGCTAAACCCAAGAACCATGTTCGGTAGGAAGTCAAAGAGTACTTGCAGTAGCTAAGAAAAGAAGCCACAAGGAATGACTTGGAGTTGAACACACAACATGTATAATCTCATCGGTGGTCCTGTCATGGTCAAGATAATGTTGCTTATGCTTAAAAATGATTTGGATACAAGTTCCAAGATGGTGTACAAAGATTCCATGGAGGCTAGAAAGACATCGCTAAGCAGTTTGGGGACACCATCACACAGTACCAAGCTTGGCACCAATATGTGACCAAGAAGCAACAAGTGGAGGTTGTATATCTGGAGTTTCCCCAAACTTCAAAATCATAGTGTTGTGTATTGTTAGGCTATCTCTACCCTATTTTTTCTTATATGGGTACGAGTGGAAAATGTAATATTATTTGTAATCATCTTGTAAGTGAAATTCCAAGTTTGAATATTGAAATATGAAAAGTCACCATGTAATGTAATGTGCCATTTAGAGAAGAATTTTAAGAGTCATGATGGTAGTCCAAAATTCACAAAGGGGAGTTGAAGAGTCACCCCCTCTTGTTATAAATAGAACCTCATAACTCATAGAATAGGCTTTTGGGAGCCAAGATTTTAGCTAGTCTTGGAAAGAGCTTCGGAGTATTGTGAAGAGCCTTCGCTTCTCCACAGCGTAGATAAAGTATACTTCTTTGGAGGAGTAGGTGTTCTTGATTGTAATTTTCCACTATTGGCGCTAGTGGTTGTCATTGGTGTATGTATGGATGGAACTTTCAATTATAATAATAAAATCATAGCCAAAAAACTTCCATGAATGTGTTGTTAACATTAGAGGAATTTTTAGGTATAAAATTGGCCTCCTAAGGAAATTATAAAATAATAGTGGAAATATTAAAATAATATTATATTACATCATCAAATTTTAGAGGGAAAAAAAGAAAAAAATATTTTTTCAACTCGTAGTTTCACCTTGTCTCCCTATGGGTTTACTAAAAGTTTAAGAAGGAACACTCATTGGATGTATAATTTGTTTCCTCATCCCAGGAGTACCCATGTTGCATACTTTCGATGGAACCTGCTACACGAAAAATGAGAAATACATGAAAAACGTGATTGCAATAATGTTTTTCATGTATTTCTTTTTTTGGTGTAGCAGGGTCTATTGAACATATGAAACATGGGTACTCTTTTGATGAGGAATTAATTTTTCATCCAATGAGTACTATCGCTTGAAATTTGAGTAAAAAATTAGGGAGATAAGTAGAAAATATGAGCAGAAAAAGTAGTTCTAGTATTTTAGTCTTTTTTATTCTTTTTACTCTTTTACTCCAAAAATGGTGAATCATCCCCCATGATTAACATAATCATCTTGAATCCTATTGGTTCTTATTAAGTTTATTTTGGTTGTACATTTTCTTAGGAGGACCATTTAAGACCTCAAAATTCATGTAATGTATAGTAGGACTATTCTAGTAGTATTGGCAATGTATGTTATTTAAATTACGCATATGCTTATGAACTATTTTGTTTACATTTGTATGAAACTTGTTGAATGTGTGTTGTTGGATTAACTCATCACTTTAAGTTATGGACTATTCTACATCTTATCTTGTGATGTCATTCCGCTCGTGTGCTCCTTTCAAGCTGTGTACTATTACAGGATTCCAAGGGGCGCACTTACTTTTTCCTTTATGTGTTGGAACCTTCATACATCATACATGAATCTCCACAGGATCACACACTTTATCTTACCCAAAGTTATCATACTTCCCTCTACATGTTTCCGTGGTCAAGGAATTACATTACCACCCACTGGTAGGACCTACTCCAAATAGTGTGAGGTCTATTTAGGACTACATATTGGGGAGATCCCCTAAATATTGTTGGGTCCAACACCGTCAACATGTTTGGTTCCAGAAGAAGGGCCAAATTATAAGTTGAGCCCTTGAAGTCTATTTTGAATTTTTTCACATATTTTATGACTTCATCCCAAATCATAACCCTGACATGTTTTTTGAACTCTATAAATTTGAAAGTGTTGGCGAGCATTTTAAATGACTTGTCTAAATTGAAGTTCAATGGCAAGGGTTGAATAACCTTGCTCAGACACACAATTTATTTTATTTTTTTTGTGACAGGCATGACATCTAGTATGAGGATGTTTCCTATGGCTTGTTTCGTCTCCCATTTTAAGGGTGCACAAAGCAATGGTGTCACACATTTCCCACATCCTCCATACATCCTTTTAAACAATTTGTTGGTGAACCATGTCCTGATTTCGTTATTTATGATCGTAAAGCCCTTAATAGCAAAAATTTTAAAATTGTAAAAAACACTTGATGAATCTATTCAAGATTTTCATGATCATTTTCTTCATTACTGTTTTGAATTTCTTGAAGATGAAGTTGATTGGGAATTTTGGGCTTAAATATTTGACTATCTTGTTCACATTTATGAAAATCCACATGAACTAGAATCTTTCAAGCCTCTCCAACATACCTTAGTTTTAGAGGTTATAAATCAGAGATGAACAAGGTTTCTATTCCAAGTGACCCTCTCTCCCCTTCTCATCAAACAACACTAGCTCCACAGGTTGAGGTGGGAGAAGTTGAGAATCCACTTGTTGATGCACCACCATCTCCTCCTACACCACCTACTCAAAAGTTTTGCATAGATTTGGGTTGTAATGATAACAACCATGGTGTAAATTCCATGTAAAAATATATATATAAGGCCATGGTGATGGCACATGTATTCCTAGCTGAATGGTGGCAAAAGCATCGTAGTGGGTGTTCATTCAATTTTTATGGCTAAAGGAAATTGACAAAGGCAATGGCTAAGGCATTTGGAAAGGAAAAATGACATTTTGGCACATTTTATTTATGAAATTAAATGAAATTAGTAGAAAAGGAGGGTTAAAGGTCACAGGCTGCATGTGAGGAGGAAAATGAAGGAAAATAATGGAAACTGAAGAAAATAGAGGCCTCATTGAGAAAAATGCTTATGAGGATTAGTTGGTAATATTTTGATAGGTTTTGCTGGAGCTCTCTTCTAACCTATTCTCTCTCACATACTCTAGGATACTTAGAGATTTCTTGGAGCACTCTTGGAGAGTGTGGCATACTTCGATTCTTGGAGCAAGAAGGCAAAGGAAGAGCATGAAAGTGTAAGAGGACCTCTGGATCAACACCTACAATGGGTTTTTCTTGCTGGTATCAAGTTGCATGTATTCCTCACTAGTTTTTTCATGCATGGCACATGCATGTGGTTTGTTGGTTGTGATCTGTCACTGGCATGGAGGATTTCCTCGACCGACAATGGATTTGCCTAGCCTTTCCATTTCCTAGATAACCATGGATATTGTGGGTTTATTTCATTGCTTTGTTTTGGTTGATTCTCATGTTTCCTTAGCTTGGGTTGAGTTATCAGCTCCTAGAGCCTTGGTTGGACAAACGCTCTAGAAGCCTTGTAACGGCTTGGGTTGAGTTACTAGTCCTGTAGCCTTGGTTTGAGAAACCCTTTGGAAGCCCTCTAACAGATTGGGTTGAGTTACTAGTCTTGTAGCATTAGTTGGATAAATTACGTGGAAGCCCTTGGTGGGTTGAGCTACTAGTCCTAGAAGCCTTGGTTGGACAAATGCCTAGGAAGTGCGGAAAATGTTGTGGTTTCAGTTACTAGTCCTGAAGCCCTGGTTGGAAAAATGCTTTGGAGCCCAGAAGCAATCGTGGGTTGAGTTAGTAGTCATGGAATCTGGGTTGGAAAAAATTCTCTAACCATGAGGTGGAATCACTATTTCCTGGGTTGAGATGGATGGCCTCTGGAATTCCTCGATGAGTTTTGATTGATGTGTTCTATGAGATCGCACATTCATGCTTGGAATATGGCATGGGGGTGAATGGATGTAGAGATATTTGTCTTAGCCATTCTATAGTCGGGTGGAACATGGAAGTCCCATCCCGGGTTTGAATTTTGCATCATCAATAAGAGGTTATTTCTCCTTGTATTTTTATGAGTATTATAATGGATTATATGTGGTTTATATGGATGTGATCTCATTGGTAATTCAGTGCCTATTATGCTAGTTATGACATGTTTTTTGACAACAAAAATGTATGGATCTCATCATGTTTTTACTTGTATGTGAATGAAAAATGTATCTATGGTCTAATGGATGAAACTACAACTAAAGATATAAGGAAACAATTCCTAATAGTGATTATAAGATAAGTATGAGACCCTTATTATCATATATGTTATTTACACCTGTAGATTACATATTTGTGATATGTTTGATGAAATTCTTGTCAAGGATAGTAGTGGTCTAGTCAAGGTATTATTCAAGTAATTTCATTAGTACTTATATTTCAATGTTATATTATTGATCAGAAGTTGTCATATAATTCTTGGGAGTGACCTAGGCTTTGGGCCTAAAAAAGTGGCTCAAATTCCAAGGACGCTAGCACAGAACCCAGAAAAAGAGTCCTTGGATGCTGGCAGGTAGACCTATGAGAGCATCTAGAGGTCCTTGGACATTGTCATGCCCATAGCATGAGAGGTAATGGGGGTTAGGTTGTTGAAAGTTTAGTGGGACCCAAGGGAAAGATGCCTAAATTGTTGGATTTGTTCCTAAGGGTCCTGAGGATGATGTTGAAGGTCTGTATGGTGTGTTTCTATCAGTTCCACTTCCTTAATATGACTTAGGAGGTATAATTATATCATAGTGGTCTCTCTTCACATGTTTACTCCGACTGTTCAGTTGTATGGGTAGATATGGGAGTACAGTGTTACAGTTGGTATCAGAGCATCGTTGCACTCTCCTTCAGCAATGTGTTGATCATACTTTCATTATAGTTTCATATGTGTTCCTTATGTGTGTAGTCCATGTGATTGTTACATTTTCATGTTGTTGATCATGGTCATATAGATGTCACCATGTAAAGGTTTAAGGTGTTGTCATGGAGTATGTATTCATGTGTGTATGGTTGCTTATGCATTTCCATGCACGTCAGTGTTCACATGTTATCAAGTGCAAATGATATGGTTGTTGTTGTCATGCATGGGGGCATGGTTTGTGTGGTTGATATGGTCATGGATTGATGACTAGACTCTAGCTAGAATGATGTGTGTATGGTTTTGTACTCATGTGTTATGTGTCTATTTCCAGTTGTTATGCATGCATGGCTTTGGTTATCATGGTGCTATTGGTCGTTATGATGCTAATGTGTTGGATGAGATAGAGAAGGAGATGCATATCATCATAATGAGGTGGCAACATTAGAATTTGGCGTCAGAGCAGATCATCATACAGGTATTGTATGATGGCATGCAAGTATGTAAGTTACGGATTGTTATGTGCATTAGGGTTATGTACATTTCTTTTGATGTTATGGTTACATATATGATAGATGATATTTTATTAGCATAGTCATATGCACATGTGTTAGTAGGTCAAGAATGATGATAGCTTGTGGTTGTATGCATTGCTATTGTTGTTTTATGTTAGATAACTTGATGATTAGGTTATATGTTGTTGATGGACATGATATATATCTTATTGCTGTTATATTTCAGTAACTTGATGATTAGGGTTATTACATTAACACCTTGATGTTATATGTATCATACTAACTTGGATGGGTCTATGCAAATGGTTAGGGTTATGGAATTTAGATATGAGTTAATATGTTATGATATTATGGCATATTAATCTAGACTAATTGTGTAGACATGATTATTGTGTCTGAATGATGAATGCTTATGAGCTTATGATCTAGACATGTTAGCTAGTGAATATTATGGATATCGTGGAATTATTTGTGGTTGATTTGACATGTTGTGAATTTATATCATTCTAATCTTCATTGATTATGCAGAGAAGATAGCCTCCCTTGAGATACATGAAGGTATGAGATTTTTTATATCATCTACTCTGTGATTGAATGTTTGATTATGTCGTCTAGTTGATTAATGTAACATGGTATGTTTGCAAGTTGGTTGAATGTTTGATGAATTGCATAATATGAGTATGCATTCAAACGATGCTAATTTAAGATGGTTGTACTAATACATATGTGTCAAGACAACTTACATGCACTTGAATGTAGTTGACAGTTGTATCATTATGTCTAATGACTATGAGTTGACTAGGGATTATGACATGATCGTTAGTGTTGGTAAAGGTTGATTTCAAATTGATAGATATGATTGTCTTGATATTTGGAACACGTGTTTCATATGTGTGAGTAGTTGCAGGGTAACATGATAGGTATTACTGTGACAAGGTAACACTTGATGTGTTTATATAACTAATAATTGGGTGATGTGACAGTACATAGTAAGTCTTGATTGCAACAAAGAAAAATGTAAAAGAAGGAAATTGGGAAATAATTCCTCTGGCTATGTTTGGAAACCGTAATTCCAAACGAATGAGTACTTTTCATACAAGAAGTCTTCTTACCCTTAATCTTGTCTAACATTAGGTGGATATGTGTTAGCTTCATGAACATGTGCTTGACAGGTATGTTAGCTAGTCTCTAGTTACAAGTGGATCTGTCAAGGGAATTGGAGTCCCTTGAGAGATGTCATGGATGTGCTCAGTTGTAAGGCAACATTATTCACATTACAAGTTAAGATAACTGGTATATTGTTATATTTATTTATACACTGATAGTTATGTGTTTATGGTAGTATGATGTAGGGGATTGCATGGAAAAGAGATTACTATGAAGTATTGAAGAAGGCTCAGGTTGAGATTTTCCTTGGAATCTCTAGGAACCATGGGGATTGAGTCATGGTATCAATTGTTAGTCTTGTGCTTTTGATCTCTAGTGATTTTCTTGTGCTTGATTTGTGGTTTTGTTATGCCTATTGCATGATCTTGACACTTTGTTTTTGGTGTTCTGTTGCTTTTGGTTTTTCATGGTCTCCTTTTGGTTTATTTCTTATGCTTACCTTTTATGTTTTGAGTGTCTTGGGAATTAGTTGAAAGAGGGAAGTTGATGGAGCTCAAGGAAGGCTGAATGAAACCTAAAAAGTAATATAAGACACAGATGAAGCTCGGTGCATGAGTAAGCACAGTGGAAGGTAAGACTATGACAATCATTTACAATTGTTGGGTCCATTGTGGTAAATGGATGGTGGTAGTATAGAAATTAGAAAGGTAACCAGAAAGGTGAAGTAAATGGACTTGAGGTCTTAGATGCCTTGGCTATGTTGGGAATAGTTGTTCTCAATGTTGTGCATGTTGTGCATGAATAAAGGAAGCTATCTTAACCTTGACCTTATCATATATAGTAATTACGTTGTGATCATGATGATGATGATGTCTATATGTGTATACATGCAGGTATGTATGTATGTAATGTTTGAAAAGGTTGTCATGGATCATGATTATTAATGCTAACATTTATATGTATATGTGTGTGTACGTATATCATTGTCTAACATGACAATTATTTTTTTATGCTAATGTTTATGTATATGTATGCATGTATCCATGTTTCTATGTCACTGTTTGATAGGGTCATTAGGAATCATCCTTGTGGAGGAATGATTTCTTACGTCGGTGAATGACATGACGAGGTTCTTGGTCTTATGAGGAATCAAGTGGAAGATTAGTCTTGACAAACCTTCAAGGTCAATATCATGTGTTATGAGTTGATATTATCTGATTATATTATTCTTATGCTTATGTTATGAGAGGTAATGCTAAGTGATACATAAACAAAATGAAAGTAGTGTGGTTGCGGCATTCTGGGTGGTGCAGGGTTAACACTCGCACATACAAATAGTATACATTTAGAAATAATGCATCCACAATTGTCCTAGGTATTTAACTCTACAATGGAGTTAAATATTTAGACCTTAAATGGTCACGGTCCATTCATTAGTTCCTATGTATAGGAACCCAATCACCCCACCTGAAATCTCTATTGGGAGTTTCTAAATAACCCTCATAAACCTTGGCCGCATATATATTCTTCCACTTTACATTGGTTATATGTATTTAACGTATAACCTTCATATCGATTCTATTCTCATTTAAATCCATTTACAAAGGAATTACTTTGCAAACATATCTTTTTGCTTTAATATGTCTTTAGCATAGATTCCAATGCTTTACCTTTATCGCAATCGGCTAATCGACTTCCCCGTGTTCACAGCGCATATCAAGAAAACCGCCGACCCATACGGGAACACATATACAGGGATTGTAAATCCTATACACTCACCTTCACAACTATCATCAGGTCTACCCTTACCATCCACTTTCAATCTCCGAAGCCCCTATGCCTGACTGTCAATAACTCTCGACACTGATTGCCAATATATCACTATCAATGATAGCGTAACTTCGCTAAACACCGTCGCTGACATTTACACCTCCGATTGCCAATATGCAATTGAAAATCGTTGCTATTGATCTGGCCACGATCCAACAGTCCATGATTAATCGTTGTTCACTCTTCGTAAATCTCCAAGGCTCGTTCTGATCACCTTAAAAGGGTCTCCATCATTTTGATTTGATCTCAACTGTAGATCTATGAGATCTAATGGTTGTTGTGCATCATTTACACTTCTCCGTAATTCCTTTTACTTAGAAATTTTACATTGTTCCAGTGGTTTTTCTGTGGTTTTGGCTTTTCCAAAGGATCGCGTTCTTCACTGTTTTCATTGCAACTCCCTCCTGAGTTGATTCCTCAGTGAATTCTCAACTTCTTCAATGGATTCTAAGAACCCTTATGATTCCTCTAAATCATTCTCCACTCTTGCTCTTTGTGTTCTGTAGAACTCTATCTGTAATATCTTATAACAGAACCTACGAGTTCAAACTATAATTAATCAACACTTAAAACATGCATTCAACTCTTTTTCACAATTAGGAATAACTCTGAATATATATTAATATAAAAGACAGATTACATTTGAGAGTCCTTGGTCTCGCTCACACACATACACAGGCCAGATTCTACTATTGGTGGCCTCTCCTATTGAATGCGCAGGTTCACTTATTTATAAGAATGCGTTGGATTGGATAATTGGACGATCTGATCACCCCTCTAACAAAATCCCTAAAGCTCTCTGCATGCATACATATGTGGTAGATAATTATCCTTGAGATTTTATCCATTACATCTTTTCCTCTATTTTAAAACAGAAAAGTCTTCTTATCAGGTTCCCATTTAGTGCCTAAAAGCTCTCTCTTGTTTCTAGAATCATGGAACTATCTAAGAGTTGGATTTGACTTCTACCACTCATGTTCTCATTTAATTATTTTGATATCATTTACATATTCTCCCACTATCTAATTAAATCACTCTTAAAATCCTAAATATTGCATTGTCTTGAGACTTAGGAAACCTATTTCCTAAACTGCATGACCCCCTATGTCTATTATTTACAATGATTTTCCTTTTGGTGAATTCTCCTGCATCAGACTCCCAAAGTAGAAAATATTCATGATCTCCTGATCATGTGTCTTCTAATCTTTGTCTTCCCGGATCCCACACTTTGTTCTGTAACTGTCCACATGCTTTGTTCCTTTACCGCTGTTGTATGTCTGATGTCTTATTCTTCTTGTCAATCATATTCAACTTCTGATTGATCTTGCTTGTTGCTGCTACCATTTTCCTCCATTTGAACTGCTACATTATTAGCTACCACATTTCTTCAATTCTATGTGCATCATATCTTTGGGCTCATCTATCTTCTACTTCATATTTCTTTGTTCCAGGTTACTGTTGTTGTCTTCTATGCTAACTCCTATGCTGACTTCTCTTTTAATTGCTTCATTCTTTGGTTTACATGCTACCTCCCTATCATCCTTACCCTCTTTCATGATTGGATCATGACTGTTTAGCATTCTTTCCAACAAATTAACTTCTTTTCTCCATGGATTGATTTATTCCATAGAATTTTCTTCTTTCACCTTTATTTGGATGTTCACTTGTGCCAGATCTCCTCTAGCACTTGCAAAAAAACCTACACACTCAAAGAACTTATTAAAATAAAAAACATAAGGCTATTGTTCCTTATTTCCCTTTGGCAACAATTTAGTTTGCTGCTCTATTTTCTCCTTCTCCTCTATCAGCACATCCGTATGTTGATTCGAATTCTTAGTAGAATTCATGAGACTATCAGTTAATTTCTCTTCCACCCCATCTGTTCTAATGATGTCTTCCTTCTAGGGTTCACAGTAGTGAAATTCTCCTCCTTTAACTTGCTGCTGGTTATCTCCACTTTGAAATTTTTGATTCCTACTGCCTCTTTACCATCTTCAAACAATCTTTTCTCAATCTCTCTCATCACATACTCATACTCATTCATGCTTTTTAATGAACTTGCAAACAAATTGTTTCATCTTCTTGTCTCCATGGCTACTTGAGACACGTCTTCTTCTTCAGAAACTGTAACTGCAACTTTTGTTCTACCGTCAGGTTCTCTTATCAGTTTCTCCAATAGTTTAATATCCTCTTCACACTTAGCAAGCACTTCATCACAATGCTCTCTTCTTCCAGCTTCATCCTTCACATGTTGTGTTACAATATTAAGATATTGTCTTCCTTTGACCCTTGTAATCTCAAGGTATTTCTACTGTAGCAAATCAATACTTCCATCATTCAAGAGGTCTTCTCCATTATACTTTGTTCTCCTGGAGTAGTCCTCTAGATTTTTGACATCTTCAGAAGACTGTTCATCCTCTTCAAAGCACTCCTTTGTTAGTGTTCCTTTTCGCAAGGTTAAATCCTTTATATAGGGTTTCTCCTTCTTAACATCTTTCAGTAGATTTCCTTCTTCCCTACTATCTGTCTCAACAGTTTCCATGGCTATCTCCACTGTTCTTATCATCATAGTGAATTGATGATCCTTTACTATGTTTTTAGCTAACATAGTCTCTTCGTCAAGTTTGCCTTCAGTCCCTTGTTTTTTATCTTCTCTGAAGATATCTTCAAATGGCTGCTTTTATCCTACAATATCTGCGATCATACACAAACGATCAGTTTTAAAAATATCAGACCTATGGTATCATTTAATGGTTCAACCATCATATATTCTTGCTATTCTAAATCATTCATATGATTCAGAAATTCTTTGATTGTCTCCTCTTTAATCTCTTCAAGCCCTTCACTTGGTTGGTTGATATCTTTCTCCAACTGTATACGAGATCTAGCTATCTCATCTTCATTCAAAACAGAATTTAGATTCTGCTGGTGTTCTTCCTTCTTGATGACAATATCAGCTAATTGTCCTTCACCTGCAAACATCCACAAATTGTCAGATTTAAAATCATCAAACCTTTTTGTCTCACTTGAAGTTTTAGTCTTCAAGTTTTCATCTTCACTTTCTCCTAGAAATTTTCCTTGTTCTGGTTCACAAATGGATTTTTCCATTTCTAACTCAACTTCCTTTAGTTTTTCCTTCAGCCACTTTATTTGCTTTTTTTGTAGCCTTCTCTGAATCTCATGCCATTCCATTGGCTTCTTCCTCAAGACCTAACCTAGTCTCTGGCTTTCCTCAAGCATTCTCCTCAATGTATTGAGTTGTTCTTTTAATTCAGCAACCTCTTTGTCAATTTCTTCTTTACTCATCCTCTTGCCATTTGCTTTGGCACCCTCTTTCTTATATCCTCTGTTGTGGCTACTCTCTGAACCTTTGCTATGACTATCAGTAGTCGTCTTCTTCTCTTCTTTCTTCATGAGCTCCTTTGCCACAAGCCTCTGCAACAGCTAGTCCTCCTAGCTACAATCTTACCTCACAAGGCTCTCCTCACTCAATATTTTGGTAAGCACGGTCCTATGTCTAGAACCTTCTCTTGAGAAACACCTTTGCTACTTCTAGGCTTTTGCAATCTCTCACTCTTTCTTGAGAACACTTCAGTTGTCCTCTCTGTCCAATCTCCTGTTGGATTCTTTAGGTTCACTGCCACTTATTCTTCAGAGTATTCTCCTTAATCTGTCTCCAAGGACACATCTAGTTCTTCTCTCACAGCTTCTCTTGCTATCACCTATGCATTAGTATAAAAACACACATTCTTAATTTAAAACAGAAAAGGTATATGTGGTAGTAGTAAATGGTATTATTTCCATGTTTTAGGAGTGGTCATTGTAAATACTGCAACGAGCTATCTTATTAATCTCCATGGGAAGTATGTTCTATTTTCAGTGGTCTCGTTGGTTATAGGTTTCATTGAACACCAAGGATGGTGTTCCCCCAACGTGAGGTTTCTATGATAGCCCTGGTGAAAATTCTACATAAAAATATATATAGGGCCACACTAATGGGAGATGTATTCCAAGCTGAATGTTGGGGAAAACATCCTAGTGGGTGTTCATTCAGTTCTTATGGATAAATGAAATTGGAAAAGGGAGTGGCTAAGGCATTTGGAAAGAAAAAATGGTAGTTTGGAACATTTTATTTATGAAAATAAGGGAAATTAGGAGAAAAGGAAGGTGAAAGGTCACATGTTGCATGTGAGGAGGAAAATCAAGGAAAATAATGGAAAATGAAGAAAACATAGGCCTTTTTGATAAAAAAAGGCTTATGAGGGTCAATGTTTTGGTGGAGCTCTCTTCTAATGTATTATCTCCCTCATACTCTTGGATACTTACATATTTATTGGATCACTCTTGGAGAGTGTGGCATACTTGGATTCATGGAGCAAGAAGGCAAAGGAGGATAAGGAAAGTGCAAGAGGACATTGGGATCAGTAGCTATAATGGGTTTTGATTGAAGGCATTAAGTTGCATGTATTTCTTCCTCACTAGTTTTGGCATGCATGGCACACGCATGTTCTTTCTTGGTTGTGATTTGTCTCTAGAATGGAGGATTTCTTGGACTGACAATGGATTTTCCTAGCCTTGCCATTTCCTGGATAACCATGGAGATTGTGGTTTTATTTCCTTGTTTTGTTTTGGTTGGTTCTCATGTTTCCTTAGCTTGGGTTGAGTTATTAGTTCCTAGAACCTTGGTTGGAAAAATGCTTTGGAAGTCCTATAACGATTTCGATTGAGTTACTAATCCTGTAGCCTGGGTTCGAAAAATGATTTGGAATCCTTGTAACAGATTGGGTTGAGGTACAGGTTCCGTAGCCTTGGTTTGAAAAATGCTTTGGAAGCTCTTGGTGGGTTGAGTTACTAATCCTAGAAGTCCTGGTTGGAAAAACACTCTCTAAGCCCAAAAAATGATGTGGGTCGAGTTACTAGTCCTAGAGCATTAGTTGGATAAATGCTTTGGAGTTTAGTAGTAGCTATTGGTTGAGTTACTAGTACTAAAATTCAGGTTGGAGCAAATTCTCTCGAGCCCTAGAAGGCTTGGATAGAGACCAACCGAATGATGGTTTTGTGATGTCCGATCATGAGGTGGAATCACTATTTGATTGGCTGAGGTGGATGGCCTCTGGAAACCATGGACGAGTTTTGATTGATGTGTTCTATGAGATCCCACATTCATGATCGGAATATGGCACAAGAGTGAATGGTTGAAGGAAGATTTGGCTCAACCATTCTACGATCGGGTGAAACATGGAAGTCCCATCTCACATTTGGATTTTGCATCATTAATAAGAGGATATTTATCCTTGCATTTTTATAAGTATTATAGTGGATTATATGTGGTTTATATAGTTGTGATCTCATTAGTATTTATGTGCTTATTATGATGGTTATGTTTATGTTTTATGACGAAAGCTATGTATGGATCTCTTCATGTTTCTACTTGTATGTGAATGAATAATGTATCGATCATCGAATGGATGAAATTGTAGCTAAAGTGATAAGGAGATAATGCCTCATAGTGAATCTCAGATAAGTATTAGACCACTATGCTCAAATATGTTATTTACACATGTAGATTACATATTCATGATATGTTTGAAGAAATGCCTATCAGGGCTAGTAGGGGTCTGGTCAAGGTCTTATTTAAGTAATTGCATTAGTACTAATATTTCCATGTTATCTTATTGATCAGAAGGAGTCATTCAATTTTGGGCAGTGACCTGAGCTCTAGGCCTTAAAAAGTGGCTCAAATCCAAAAGATTCTAGCACAAAACTGTGCAAAAGTTCCCCTGGATGCTGGTAGGTAGGCCTGTGAGAGCATCCAAATGTACTTGGACACTTTCACGACCATAGCATGAGAGCAACTGGGGGCTAAGTTGTCCTAATGTTCAGTGAGACCCAAGGGAAAGCTGCTTGAAGTGTTGGATTGGTTCCTGAAGGTCTTGAGGCTAATGTTGAAGGTCTGTATGGTGTGTTTATTTTATTTCCACTTCCTTAACATGACTTATGAGGTTGAATCATATCATAGTGGCCTCTCGTCACATGTTTACCTTGACTGGCCACTTGCTTGGGTAGATGTGGAAGGAGGGAGTGAAATAGCTCTAATGATTATGTCAAAGTCTTATCTCCTCATCCTCCATCCTTCGGTCTCTATGATCCTCCAGATTTTGGTGTGTTGTGTTCATCCTTATCAGATCTATATTGTGATGCTAACGAGGATCAAGTTCTTGGCGGAGTTGGTGTTGAGAAGCCAACTTGCGATATAACTTTTGATGAGTATGTGTGGGATTCTGAACAAGAATTTGCAGTGAAGGATGACCTCCGTCTGTCTGCACCTCTTGCGCACTATCCTAACATATTCAATGATTCTTTCATTCCTTTTTAATCTTGTGAAAATTCATTTTTGGATGTTTCTACTTTCAATCATTCGCAAGAAACATCAAATGCCAATTTTTCATTTGAATGCAGAGAGGAAAAATCTATCTTCCCCGATCCTCCCAATCTCTCATCTTATCTTTTTGGAAGCATAGAGAGTGAAATTTGGCATTTTTCATTATCCCCTCCATATGATTCATCAAATCGTGAGGATTCCCCTATTCGTGATCTTGAACTTTCTGATCATGGTTTTCTTGATCTTTTCATTCATTCATTTGATCATGACTTTGATTTGTTCAATATTTTACTTTCTAAGTCACCGATCTTTAATGAACTGTAACCTCCCAAATTTGTCAAGGCACTTCATCCGAAGCTGATGTTTATGTCAGGTTCTTGTAGCCTTGAGGTCCTTTCCACTTCTGATCACAAATGTGTTGAACATTCTAGGCTCCTCTTCACTATGTCGCTCACATTGAAAATAAATCTATCTTACAATTTTGGCATCCTCCATTTGTATCACACGATACTCTTTCTTAGTCATTACAGGAGTGGCACGTAGCAAGCACTGTTGCAGAATGAAAATTTTATTCTTTCTTCTTTTTTTCTCATCTTTCAAGTTTGAAAGTGTGCACATGCTTGTCTTCCACTTGCAATGTGTTTGGACACAATGGTATATCCACAGGATTCCTTTCATGTGCTTTTCGATTTTAATTTTTTATGGATGCATTAAAGCTTTAGACGTTTTTGTTTGTATTTTCTTATCTTTCTTATTTTTTTATTTTCTTGTATATCTTTCTTGAAATTCATGATCTTGCCTACATGGGCCAATTAATGTGCCGATGACTGCATTGGAACTATCATTTTATGTGAGTTAGCCGGTGTTCTATTTAGGTTAGGAGTAGGCGTAGTTTCTCTTTTCTTGTGTGTTTCCTTAATCTTCATTAATTTGTTTTCCTTTATCTCACTTATTTCATTTGTTTCTTTTCTTTTGTAGTTTTAGGTTTCTTTTCGCATGAAACTGCGTTTGGCTTCTTAGAAAATAAAGGTCAAGTCACAAGGGCCTCACTCATTGAAACTATGACCTATCACGTGCATTCGTGGAATATTTAAAAATACCCTTAATTTGACTACATATTGGGAAATACCCCTAAATTCACATTATTTAACCCCCTACCAATACGAACCCAATACACCTTCCCAATTTAAAAACCCCTACTTCCACTAGATATTGTAGGTATCCATATTTTCATTACCATTTTTTATACCCCTTCATATTTTTTCATTAACTTTGAGCTCCATTTTTTATACCTACCAATATAAAAACCCTTTAAATTCTATATATCCCCTAATATATTATTCTATTTTTTCCTCAATATATATCCCAAAATATGAACCCACGTGGTATGGTATTTGTCCCCTAGTGAAGCCCCCATGGGTGAAGTTCAAGAGGAACTTGTACTTCTATCAACACTTGGTTATCTGCCTATTACCTCTCTTTATGTAAATATTTCATTCTAATAGTCGATGATACCGTAAAGGAAAATACGTTCCTTTCGAAGAGATTCATGGTGAAATCACGATGCTTGCACTCTTAACTAGTCCACCTACTCTAATCGATTTTGTATTTTCAGTTAACCCTTGTCAAATAGGTTAAGTAGTGTAAGGAGAGGGGGAAATCCTTAACAAGTATGCCATAGCTATATATAAATATCCTTCTCAGAAGGGACAACCTCTTCTGATCTCAATAAGTCAAGATCCCTCTTCTGCCTCATGAAATAATTAAGTGCTTATGCACAATTCTTTGAACAAATGAAATGAAAAAATGGAAAAATGAAATAAAGGGTGAAATAAGACAAAGTCTTCCTAGGCATAGAGGTGAAGCAAGTAAATTTTCCTTAGTACTATCTAGGCTTGCTAGCAGCGAAGCAATGCGTGTATTCCTGAAGTGACTTTCTTAGGCTATTGTCCAAGCCTTCTAGTCATGGAGCAACACTAGAGATGAAACTAAAAGTTTGACAATCTAATTTTACTTGTGCATTTATATACCCCTCATCCCTAACTGAAAAAACTTCGTTTGTCTTGGATTGGTATGTGTGTTGCCGATGAAGAGAATGGTAGGGACAACATCTTTAACTCAAGCTAAGTGAAAATAATATGACAATCAAAGAATTGAACAATACTTCCGGAACAGTTAGACTCTTTTTGAATGAGGCAAGGTCCATACATAGAGCTGGAGTTCTACCAATGTGTCACCAATGTTGTAGTGGCTACATTCACCCTCCAAAATTTTACATATGCCTAGATTTTGGAGCCTTCCTTCCTAACTAAAGTAGACCATCTCACACTAATCCATGTATTCATTATTCGACAGAGACTTATCCTTTTATTTTGGCTTGTGGTTTCTTACTTAGTTGATTTTATAACTCACAAGATAATCTCCTTATTTGGTCCCATAGCAGTTCTCATCTTTCCCCTAGAAGCTGCATAATCCTCAAGGGAAAGTAGCCTTGATGTTGGGAATTATGTAGTCCTAACTACTAGTGAGCCTTGAGCTCAGGAAATGCTCAGTTATGAGGGGGCCTGTTGTGGGGAAAAATGCCTATTTAGGACGATCCTATCCACCTAAGGTGTGACAACGCCTTAGCAACAAACGAATACAGCTATCATGATTTCTTCCTTTATGAAATATGAAAGAGAGGAGATCGGTAGACTTACCGTTATCTTCCGGTTGTCCCTCGAACTAGATCCTCTCCTCTTTGTGTGTCCACAGCTACTTGCCTCCTCGTTCGATCAAGAGAATAGCTACTTGAATCCCACGAGATCACAAGAGAACAACTACCTGTGACAAGAGAATAGCTACTTGTAACAAGAGAAGAACACAATACAAAGGCAAATATACATATTCATAAATGATTCAGGATTAGAAGTAAATCAAATATACTAATGCAATTACACAAAATACACCAGCATATAGGAAAGAATCAAGATAGCTTTATTGAAAGTAACAGTGTTCAGGAAGAGATACAACCCATAGGGCTCCAACCCAGCATCTCCTTCCCAGCAGAATGGACTTCCTTCTTCAGCTCCTTTCAAAGCATAACACACCCAATGTTTCTAGCCACAAACCAACAACAATTCTTTGCAAATACTAAATTCCAGCCTCCCTAGACCTTATGAGAGAGATCTATATATAGGAGTTTTGGAGAAAGGATGAGTCAGCTTGATGCTGGTATGAAGCTGACTAGTGTCCTCTCCCACTTCAGTTATTGAGTCCACTTGGAGGTTCTTGCTTCCACTTGGAGATTTGGAACCTCTTACTCATCACCAGTCGAATTCCCTGATCCAAGTGTCATTTTGGAAGCTTCCTGGGCATTGACACCTTGAGGAATGACTGTGCCACATGTCCAAACTCGCCCAGCGCAAGTAGCCTTCTTTGCAGTTGACATTCAACGCAGGTAGACAATGGAGCAGTTGACATTCAACGCAGATGCTCAGTGGAGCAGTTGACATGATCCAGAATTGCCTTGTTTTTGAGTGTTTTCAGGTGGAGAACTTTTGTGAATTGCTGTGGTTACTTGGCCTTGTTCCTCTAGGGGTAGGAACAACATGTTTAGGGACTTTGGATCCCTTGATTATTGACATTTCATGCTCAGTGATGCAAGGCACAAAAATGTCTATAACAGTTGCCCCCTAAAGTATGAGGCCGTTTATCGGGTGAAATGCTTTATCCAGGAGGGTCCGAAGTTCATCCATCTGCTGGGAGGAGACCTGTAATAAAATACAATACAATACATTATGATTCATTCTGCTTTCATGATCTGGCTGAGGCGAGCATTCCCATGCTCAGCTTTATAAATTCATTTTTGTACATAGAACAGACGATCGTCTGATGGTAGACTGATAATTTTGGTGAAAATTATCATCCTTTGATTAGGATGATCATCTGCTGCAATGATGTACATGTCAAATGTCTTTATTTTTCCTGAATATATATCGCAGCCCGGATGGATGAAACTAGATCCGGGGTCTTCAAACTCGTTCGATCTTCACTCTAAGTACAAGTCGATCCATGTGAGAATTACGCTGAAGTCGAACATGGAAAGACATCGCTTGATTACCGGTCAATGATGTAAACCGTTAACAAGCGCGAGAGGAATCATCGATAATGATAATGACCCTCAAGGTACTGCAGTACAATTCACGTGGTGTGAATAAAGGACTTGGCGTCGAACACCACGCAAAATCTTCTGGTCGAAGTTCATTGATGTATACCTGTCGCCGGAAGTGAGAAACTTGCCATTGAGGCATGCAAGCTTCAAAGTACTAAAAGGGGTTGTTCCTAGATCAACTCCTTGGATAATGAGCTGATGTCGACAAGGAGAGATCCGTCAAAGGAGGGCCTTAATGAATCCCACATCAGTGACACGGAACGGAGCTAATGATTTTAATGGAGGTGAAAACAATCTGTGACATATGATTCAGGGTGGCGGTCATGAACGGATGAAGGATAATGTATGGCAGTGGATGGGACCCGGTTGACTCTTTCTGAATGACTTCTCTTGAACATATGGCGACACTAATATGATGGATCGGTAGCATTACCCCAAATATGGATGGTATGGCGAGACCATGGTGATGTGACCGGTGAATGAAACAACCCAACCTGAATGTGATACGGAGGAAAAGTGTCATGTTCAAGAGCGACCTGCTACCATCAAAGTTTTCTTGATCTTTCCCAATTTTTCCCCAGTCATTGCTGACCAGTACCTCTTTATTTTTGTCAAGCTTGAGGAGGATAACATATGCTTGTTCTATAACCTGCCCTTCGGGCAAGCCCATCGCTATGTTTTAACGAGCCTAGCGATAGGGAAACTTGTTCTCGTCTAAAGACAATTTTGTCACTATTTAATCATTTTAACGAGTCTAACGACAAGGAAAACTCGGTCCTTTTCATTTTTAGAGAGTCTGAAAAGATACATAAAGTTAACTCCAAAATTCCTTTTTCGTCATCTAATCCCTTAAGTCCGAAAAAGTATAAAACAATACAAAAGGGATGAGTTTTCGATAATTTTAACGAGCCGAATAAAACAAGTGCTCGACCTTTTTGTGCAATAATCCCTCAGGTCCAAAAAGATTAAAATCTAGAGGAGGGATAGCTCTTCCGGTCCCTTTAACGAGCTGGAAGGCCAAAACTCGGCAATCTTTTCATATTTTACGAGTCAGATGAAAAGAGCTTAAAGAAGACTCGTCTTTTGAGGAACGAGTGATAAACAGGGATAGCAACTGATTCAAGGTACAGGTTGGAATTTTCCAATCACGACAGTGTCACAAGGATGGCTAGGTGAAATCACTCTTCGCAGCTGTTCCTCAAAATGGGTAAACAATCATATGGAGGTGAATGATCGGCCAAATGAAAGTGGAGGTGGCAGGTGCAAACACGACCAAGGCTTTTATGGCTGATAAATTTACGATCACAGCGGTTATTTACCGGGATAGGTTCATTTTTTATTTAAAAATGAGCTTAAACTCTGGAGGGAACATTGCTCACTGCTTCTATTTATTTTTTAACGAGCATGAAGACCGCGTTAAAACTGCTCGGATCTTGCGTTTATTTTTTAACGAGCATGAACTTTATGCTAAAACTGCTCGATGATAAGTTTGCATGCCCCCAGCATAATAACGCGAATCGAGGTGCATGCTCCCCAAGCTTCATTGCATTCAACTCGGTGGTTGGAATGAAGGTTTACCTTTGAGAAAGGGGATTTGTTTCATTTTTTAATGAGGTTGACTCAGTAAAAGAACTATCCTCATGACTCCTTGTTTCATTTTTTAACGAGGTTGACACAAGATAAGAACCGTCCTCGGCGTCCAAATCCATTAGATGTATAAGGTTTCATATTCCAATGTGGCCACTTCCGCCAGATTACTCGGAGGCGGTAGGGAAAAAGTACCCATTAAGGCAGGGTCTTTTAGGAGACCTACTCCGATATTTTGGAGCGAATGATTCCTTCCATGGATCATTGGAATGGTTCACGTAACTTGCGAACTGTTGGGGATAAAAGTTTGTTGGTCAACGATTGTAATTCCTCCTTGGAAGGGAAATGCAATCTTCCTAAAATAGGTCGACACAACAGCTTCCATGGCATATATCCATGGTCTTCCTAGTAGGATGTTGTAATCAAGATTCCCATCGATGACTTCAACATCTATTTCTACCGTTTTTCCCTCTAGTTCAACTTTCAAGTTATTTAGTATACCATATGGGGTATATGTTCTTCCGTTGAATGCTTTTAACGTCGTCGCAGACCTCGACAAGGTTGGATATCCTAAATTTTTCCAGCAACTCATCGACATAATACATGTAGATGCCCCCTCATCAAATAATTGTTCGATGAACAGTTTTGTTGAGGGCTTTCACTTGAATAAGGAAAGCTAGTTGAGCTGGTAACTGAGGGTCATATCCTTTATGATCAAAGGCCACAAGATTGGAATCCATTGGGTCAATTCCACCTATTGCTGATAATAAAGCTTGCTCTTGGGAGAAGCAATTTTGCGGTACCTCAAGTGTCGACATAACGGACGGCGATTGGGCCAGGTCCTCTATCTGTGCTATTTTCGCACAAGGATTAAATGTCGATTTGTGTACTGCTCCCTTTTGCGACTTTATCATTGGCTCAGGGACGATGGGTGGCACAACTTCGGTCAAAGTTGTTGTCGAACTACTAGGTTGTTCATTAGCCTTGTTGTTCGACAGCTTTGGATTCCTGTAATCCTTATTCCTCGTCAAAGCATCATTTTGATGCTTTGATACAGACAACATAAGCACTTGGGATCGGGAAGCGTTTTGATTAGCAACCAGTTCGGTTTTCGGGCTTGGAAACAGATCAGTCAACACAGCTGAGGTTTTCGAACTCTTAAAGAATCTTTTAAGCTCAGCTTTGTATGGACAATCTGTTGTCCAATGATCCTCATCGCATATATGACACCTCGTAGGGGGTTTCCTTTTTCTCCCTTTCTTTTTCTTCTTGCCCGCTGGTTGCTTCAGTCGTTTGCCTTTGTCGTCCGACACGGCACTTACTTCCGAGGCAAGAAGTTCCTCATTTGCATTTTGACCGGAAATCA
This sequence comes from Pinus tabuliformis, assembly GCA_031772625.1. Classification (NCBI taxonomy): domain Eukaryota; kingdom Viridiplantae; phylum Streptophyta; class Pinopsida; order Pinales; family Pinaceae; genus Pinus; species Pinus tabuliformis. Next base: position 98,575,827 of record CM062820.1, read on the forward strand.
TACTGGCCTTTTTAGATATAGCCTTTGTCGATTTCATGTCTGTTGCGCCAATCACGCCATCGCCGGCATGAGAGTCACTATTTGATTTAGGAGGAGGAGGAATTGAAAATTCCGGTCTAGGGGCGTCAGGTATTTTATCATAGAGCGTGCCGGACTGAGTATATACTAAGTCTAGATATTGTGCACGAGAAATAACTTGCTCCTCCGTTACGACTCCCCCCTTGGCCACATCTTCCGTTATGGCAGGAAGTAACGAATTTATAAACCATTCAGCTAACAGCTGATCTGGAACGTAAGTCTTTACCATCCTGTGACGACGACGCCACTCATGTATATGATCGGATATATGTGTGGCCGTCGTCTGCTTGAAGTTGATTAAGATTTCCGTTTCAGTTTCATACCTTATCGGTAATTGAAAATGGGTTAAGAAAGTCGTGGCTAGGGAACTGAAATCGTCGAAAGAGGCTCTAGGTAATTCAATATACCATTTAGCCGCTGGACCCGTCAATGTCCTCTGAAAAAGGCGAAGCCTTATCGAATCATCGTTCAGGGTGTTCGACGAACACCACAGATGAAAAGTCATGACGTGATTCGATGGGTCTTCACCTGGATTTCCATTGAATTTAGGAATGTCCGATGGAAGTTTATGCGGAATCGCTGGCCACCAAGGGGCATAAGCAATTGGATCGTTCGTCAGCCGGTTTAGATCTGGTAATTCTAGAGTTGCTACAAAGGGCAACTGTTGATTCAGGTTAGGCAGAGCATACCCAGGATAAGATGGAATCGCCTGAGCAGTGGGTCTTTGCATACCAGCATAATGTATTTGATGCTGGCAACTTTGACAAGTTTGATGGGCATAACCGTTATTATACGGTTGCCCATTACTTACAAAGACTTGTTGCTCGGGTCCTTGATATGATTGCTGGAATTGCAGTTGTTGAGTTTGAACCAGCTCCGGTTGTTGGACCATTTGCTGTCGTCCAATACTGGATGATTGACCAAGATGAGGAGTCATAGTACTTGTTTGAGCCTGAGTCGCTCCAGATAAGGAGGCACTAACCGGAGGTTGTGATTGAGTTGTCGAGACAAGAGGCTGTTGTATGGCAACCTGAGAAACTTGGGGTTGACATACAACAGGTAGCACTTGTACTTGCGATGCAATCAACATACCAGGTATAGTGGCAACATTCGACACAGGGTGGACTGGTTGCATTGAATATGCAACCCTTGGTTGCTGAGGTAGTATTGGTACCCATCCGCTGGATGTAATTCCAGTTTGACCTGAACTTTGTTGTAAACTTCCATATGGTTGTTCTCTGGGGGGAAACAATGAAAAGGCATACTACCCTCCATATGGTGGCAATCCAGTGCTTAAAGGGTAGATTGGCCTTTGAAGACACATTGGATCAAGTTTTTGAGTTTCAACATAAGAAATACCAGATGATAATCCGGATGAAGAAATAGGAACTAACCATGTCGTCGAAACAGTCTCTGATTGGACTCCAGCTTGTTGTTGACAATTTGCCGGGACAGATGGTATACCAGCGAACATCGTTGGAGTAGCAGCAGAAGGCTCTGCCGCTGCTGTGTCAGATGACACAGTCCTGGATTTTGACGGTTGTTCAGACATATTTAGTCTATCCAAAAGATTTCCTAGCGATTCTACAAGAACTTTGTGATGAAGGTAGACTAACTTCAAAGATCAACGTAGGAATAAAGGGTGATTGTTCCGTTTAAAATAAATTGTTAACAACGCTTTAGACACAACTTGCTTTTTTAGTTTTAAAGAGTCGAGAAAAAGCTAAAGATGACTCTAGTCTCCTTCGATGTTTTAACGAGCCCGAAGTGACAAATGCTCGGATGGAATTTTTCTGTTATAGAGTCTGAAAAAGGCCAAAAGAAACTACTCTGGAGATCTAGGCAGAGGGTGTGCCAAACCTTTCGCAAAACCACAGAATACGTTTTACGGTACGGGTGGTCGATCTTCGTGAATTCTGTGTTCACTGCATTGCGATTAGTAGGGCGGATGACACGGCTTCCTAAAGATAAATGATATATGCCTATAGGGGTCTCCCAATATATACGCGACGGTACGTGGGAGCACAAGTCCGTATTAGCGCTATCGTCCCTCAGGAGGAATCACCCACCTTCTTTGAGATCGACAGTCACTAGGTTTAACGACGCCGGAACACGTCTCTACCTAGACCTCTATGTTGTGCGTTATGTTGCAAAGCGTTGTTAGGTTCATTCAATATATTTTAAGTTGATCTTTTTAAAGTTTGTCTTTCAGGATCACCACGAGATGTATTGGTACAAATTCCTAAATGCGGTCTAAGATGATAAGCAAGCTTTTCAATCTTTCAACTTTGAAAATCCTAGCTACTAAGGGAAAAGAGAGCGACTATCTTTTCTCAAAGAGCAATCAGCACACTCTAATGCACTTTCCCTAAATCCAACATGCAAACTTATCAAATGCAAAATGCACAATGCAGGTGTTTGTTTTCACTTTCTTAGTATAAATGCCTACAAAGAAAGCTTTTTGCACAACTTTGAATTCGCTTTTACAATGATCAAAATAAACAAGTTCACTTTCTTCGAAATCAACAAGGGTAGAAGAGATTACAATCACTTTGCGATTTTCGAAATAAAGACTCGTCTTGATACTTTGAAAAGAACAAATTCAAACCAATAAGCAAAAGTAAACTATAATCAATCTGAACAAACAGCCAATGAACTCTCTTCTAAGATCACTTTCAATCAGATCTGAATCAAAGGCTACAGAAAGACTACTTTACTCATGCAAAGGAAGACTGTAAATGACGCCACAAACACATAAAAACATTCACAATCTTTTTGTACAAAAATTGGGGCGGAATTCAGGCAAGGAAAAGGGTTATCAGACTAGCACCTACTTGGTTAAAGGCTGCAAAAATAGAGATCAAAACAGGGCAAAAAGGGACAAAGAACCCCAGCTGCACAAGGCCACACTGGTTCAACGCAGGTAGAACACTGTCAGTTTGACATTCAGTGCAGGTAGCCCCTTTGGGACCTGCGATGAAATGCAGACTGCCTTCACAGTGCCTGCAATGAAGAGAGAAACTCTCGTTTCCCTCGGTTTCTGGGTCACAAAATGCTCAAAAATCAACTGTTTCAGGCCAAATCAGAAACACAAGCAAGGTATAAACAGAGGGACGCTTTGATAGAGTATGTTATCACAAAATCACTACTGAGGGCTGCAACCAAGCAAGATTTCATGTAACTATTTCAACCTAACTTTAGACCAAAGATTAGCCTCTTTGATCAGAGAGGGCTCTCTCACAAAGTCTTGATAAAATCCTTCACTACAATATATGGCTAACTCTTTATTCATTCATGAAAGCAAAGCTGGTTGGAAACATATCAAACTGGTTCTCATTGGGCAATGGAGTCTAATATATTAAGTAAACAAGGAAAACATAGTCATCTCATGGAAGTCAAGGCTCTTTGCATTACATGTCAAACATACTCCATCAAAACATAGCTTGCCGAACACACAGGAAGTCAGAGCATAAGATTATGAATTCTGAGTGATTGTGTTACAACAAGGCTATAAAAGAACATAAAGTATAAAACACCATCATTATATTTGAACATAACAATCCATCGAGAATCTTGAGTAGAGAACAACACTGTTTTACTATTACTGTCAAAAAAAGTCTTACAATGGCCCAAAACAACTCTGTTTTTCTATAAAATGTCCAACCTTTTTTACATATGAGTCATTTCTATATATAGCCAATCAAAACATTACTACCTGAGACTCCTCAACAAGCATGAAGGGAGCTCGGAATTCTAACATTAATTACCTTATCTCTATCATAAACAAACTAATTAATTACAAGAGATATCGTGCTACGAAAACAGAGGACTCCATTACATTGTCACTTCAAGTCTATCTCCTCGTGTACCTTGCTGCATCCTTGAAACTTGACACCTGTAGCACTTCAATAATAGCCAAACCAAACTGAAAACACATTCACTGGATGAGCAGCTTCGGATGCCTGATGTGTAGGTGATTCATCAACCAATAAGAATATGTACCCCTATGTTCACGGTTTCTGCCTCCCATTAGTGTTCATGCATTTAAGATCATGTTTCAAGCCATTTAATCCTCTGATAGTCCCGTATGATTGAAGAAAACTTATGATTTGGCCATCCCATAACTAAACATGTGTACCACTCAACACCTCAGCAGCCCTACCAGAACCCTAAAAATTCGGACATAAAGTGAAAACTTTCAACAAAAGACAAAATTTCACCTTTTCTTCGAATACTTACACCTGGCACCTTTTTTAAACATCTGACTGACTTTCCATAGTCTCCATGCTGGCCTTAAGTCATCCCTTTAAATATTTGCTGACCTCAGCATTCAAACTCAAGTTTTCAACATAAACAGTCATCTACAGCAGTTTCGTAGCGCGCTACGAAACTGCTGTAGGTCATTAAAACTAAGCATATGAACCTTAAAGCAACAATAACTTAACTCTGTGATTTCTTCAGCCATTCTACACAGGTGTAAGGACATCAAAAAGTATCAAAAAGTTTTAAATGATGACAGCCAAAATATACCAAAATTTGGAAAGCAAATTTCTCCTTGGATCATTTAGCTAGTTTGCCTAGCTTCCCTTTCAAGCTGCTGACTTCTTCCTTTAACATCTTATTTTCTGCTCTTAAACTTGTATTCATTTGTTTCATGATTTTTGCCTGCTTCAGAGCTGGCACTGTCCACACATATGCATCAGATACTGAGTCAGCTTGGCTAATCAAACTTGTTCTGCCTTTCATTACAGCCTTTTTATAACTTGTATATCTCACTGCCTTTTCCTTAAAAACATTTTCAATCTGAGGTATTATTTCCCTTGTTGCTCCAGCTTGCTTCTTAATAGCAATAACATTTCCACTTTGACTGATAATAACCTTATTATCCTTGCTCTTGCTTTTTGGCTACCTGAACTATTTCAGAGAAAACTTCAAGTGCCTCTGTCCTAGGCATTTCTAAAGGTGCTTTCTCTTTCTGAGCTTTCTCCACTTCTTTAATTTGCCTTCTTGTCACTGGTCTACGTGGTTTAAAGGCATATTCTTCACTTGGCTCTTCAAACTTTAACCTTTTAGAAGCCCTTGATTTTTTAGAACTTTCAGGTGAGGACTGAGTTAGATCAATATGCATTGGTGGCACCAATTGATCTTGCTCAAGTTCTAGTGGTTCAATTTGAATTGGATGATCTTGCTCTAGTTCAATGGCTTCAAGTAAGTCATTTAAACTACCCTTTGAAATAGGACTTTCTTCCACAGGGACTGACTTTCCTTTCTCTTTGCTTAGTTGGCCTCTAGTTCTCACCCTTGAAACCCTTTCAACTTCACTGGATTTAGTTTCATCTTTCTTTTTGTGAGTCTTCTGCTTTGATGACTGAGGTGTTCCCTTAGGTGATGATTTAGGGGTTTCCTTTTCAGATACTCTAGATGACTTAGGAGTTTTATCTACTGATGCTTCAGGTGTTTCTTTAGCTGCTGGCTTAGGAGTTTTCTTCATTGATGTTTCAGGTGTCTCTTTAGCTGCCACAGACCTCTCTGATTTCTTTGCTTTAGTTTTAGGCTTCTTATGGTCTGTCACTTCTCTTCTAAGTTCAGCCAAAGTGGGTTCCTCATTCCTTTCTTCTCTTTCTCTCACAGGTAATGGAGTGAGGCCTGTTTTGCTTGGGAAACCGGCCATAAACACAAATGAATCCCAATCTTTACCAATTTTTTGTAAACTGTCCAACACCAACAATTTTACTAGACCATGATGAAAAAGGGATGTTTCACAAGCATCTTTCTTTAACTGAATCTTATCACACATTTTGCTAATACTCCTGAACAAATAGAAAGGTATGTCTATCGAAACCTTACCTGTGAAGTGTAACAGAAGTTTGAAGTGGTAGGAGTAAACTTTATTGTACCTACCCTCACATGTCAGGTACTTCTGGATACATGTCAATAGCGTAGCATAATTCTCTTTTAGATAACTCCTTGGGACTGCTTTGGTGAGATCTTCATCTACATAAGGTGCCTTCAAAAACTCTTTGCAGGGACCCATGTCGAATTTGAAGTTTTTGAACCATTCTTGGCCACTCCTCGGAATTTCTGTGACAGTGGAAATAACTTCAGGAGACACCGGAAACTCCAACATTGCCACCTTCGAATTCAGTCCAGTGAAGTTTAATGCGAAAGCCTTGGTCACTTCTGCATGTCCTCCCTTCAATTTTTCGCAAAACCGCCAGCAGCCAGCACTTCGAAAGGCCTTTGCTACCTCTTCATTCCTGAGATTAACATCTAACCCCTCCGGCTCTGTCCTCACACATTTACCAGATCGGTGTTCCTTTCTTTCCATGCTGCTTTGAATATTTTTACACAAGAAACTAATGGTGGCTTGTAGCATGAAAACAAACTTCGGCTTTGGAGAGCAGGCTCGCTTGCAGTAGTCCGTTTAAATAAGAACTTGGGCTTTTCATATAGCAAACACGTTCACATAATATGAAGAACCCATTATGAAATGACCATCTCTTATAACATCCCCTAAACTAACACACAAATACATGACTTCGGACCTTATGGCGAAATAATGGCTTATCATGACATGGAGAGGGTGTGAAATGACAATCATGAACGGACTTATGACTCACTACTCTCGGATTTGACATTCAGAGAAACAGCGCTGCAAAAAACCCTGAAACCCCGATTTCGTAGCGCGGGCAGTTCAAATTCAACAGGATGCGCTACGAAATCGCTGACAAACAGAGCGCTGCGAAAACACGAAATCATCATTTCGCAGCTAAACTGACCAATCAACCCTGCGCTGCGAAACTGCGCAAGTACCAATGACATGACATGCTTTAACTAACAATGATGGAGGGTGTCTAATGATTTTTCCTTTACACGAATTCACATCAATAGCTCTTGAATTTCAAATTTCAAATTGACACATACTAATAAACCTATTCACAAGACTTCAAGACTTTATATAAAACTTATGGACAACCTTATATACATGCACTATAGTTTCAAGTGATAACAGAGTACTAAAGACTATCACAAGGATCAATCAAATCGTTTGTGGATCTAGTTTAAATCATAGACAAGTCCAACGTACTGGATCAAAGCAGCAACTTTTACTTTGCATCCGGGAAAGATGCAGTTCAAGAGTTGTTGTCAAGTCTATGAAGTAAACAAATGACGGAAACACAAATGAAATGAATAAACAAGTTCTTCCCCAGTGGAGTCGCCAATTTGTTGTGGGGAAAAATGCCTATTTAGGACGATCCTATCCACCTAAGGTGTGACAGCGCCTTAGCAACAAACGAATACAGCTATCATGATTTCTTCCTTTATGAAATATGAAAGAGAGGAGATCGGCAGACTTACCGTTATCTTCCGGTTGTCCCTCGAACTAGATCCTCTCCTCTTTGTGTGTCCACAGCTACTTGCCTCCTCGTTCGATCAAGAGAATAGCTACTTGAATCCCACGACATCACAAGAGAACAGCTACCTGTGACAAGAGAATAGCTACTTGCAACAAGAGAAGAACACAATACAAAGGCAAATATACATATTCATAAATGATTCACGATTAGAAGTAAATCAAATATACTAATGCAATTACACAAAATACACCAGCATATAGGAAAGAATCAAGATAGCTTTATTGAAAGTAACAGTGTTCAAGAAGAGATACAACCCATAGGGCTCCAACCCAGCATCTCCTTCCCAGCAGAATGGACTTCCTTCTTCAGCTCCTTTCAAAGCATAACACGCCCAATGTTTCTAACCACAAACCAACAACAATTCTTTGCAAATACTAAATTCCAGCCTCCCTAGACCTTATGAGAGAGATCTATATTTAGGAGTTTTGGAGAAAGGATGAGTCAGCTTGATGCTGGTATGAAGCTGACTAGTGTCCTCTCCCACTTCAGTTCTTGAGTCCACTTGGAGGTTCTTGCTTCCACTTGGAGATTTGGAACCTCTTACTCATCACCAGTCGAATTCCCTGATCCAAGTGTCATTTTGGAAGCTTCCTGGGCATTGACACCTTGAGGAATGACTGTGCCACATGTCCAAACTCGCCCAGCGCAGGTAGCCTTCTTTGCAGTTGACATTCAACGCAGGTAGACAGTGGAGCAGTTGACATTCAGCGCAGATGCTCAGTGGAGTAGTTGACATGATCCAAAATTGCCTTGTTTTTTAGTGCTTTCAGGTGGAGAACTTTTGTGAATTGCTGTGGTTACTTGGCCTTGTTCCTCTAGGGGTAGGAACAACATGTTTAGGGACTTTGGATCCCTTGATTATTGACATTTCATGCTCAGTGATGCAAGGCACAAAAATGTCTATAACAGGGCCTCCAAGCACTGAGCCCAGAAATTGTGCAACCCTGACTGAGCTCAGAAGCTGCACAGTGCTCTAAGCCAAAAAGTTTCCTAGTTCGCATAACCATGTTGTCTTTCTTGGTAGTGTGCATGGAAAGATTCCCTAGAAGAAGTAAAAAAGGAAAAAGAAAAAAATCCCTAGAAAATAACGATATATTTTTAGTATCACGAAGGGGGCACTTGTGTTATTTTTAGAAACTAACACCAAGTGTCACTTTTTCCTTTATTTTCAGCACGTGTGTCATAAATCCTAATTTGTCCAAATCTATTTAATCGACACTACTAGAGCTTATTTTCTCACTCAATCTTATAGCTCTATAATTCCTGATGATATAAAGGAACCTTCAGTGTGATCATCATCGCTTTTCTGGGTGAGTTTTACTTTTGTCATCTTTTGCCACTTTTTTTCTGTCAGTTTTTATTGTTTACCTTGTGTGAGTGTTGTTTCAATTGTCTCTCTTCATGGTTGTTGGTGTTTAAACTTGTTTTAACTTATAGAAGTGTCATTTCAAATTATAGATTTCCTTTCCCAAGTGTCACATCATATCTATTATTTTTGCACCAATGGCCGCCACTGTGGCAACCTTCGTCACATACTTCATTTACCTTAATTTTAACCAATTTCTACACTCTATTCACATGCATGCATCTACACTTATTCATATCTACAATTAACTTCATAGTATCTATCAGATTTGCTACATTTTCACAGTTTTGTCAGGAAGATTTGGGTTTCCCTTGCCCTGATCTCACTTTACATAGCTTGCACTGTGCAATCTAAAGTCTCAAGCCACTGGCTTGGCCTATGGAAATACACATAGAATAGATTAAGCTGGCTCCAACTGTGCACTGCGCAGCTCCTGGAGCTAGCCTCCTAGCTTTGACATTGATATTGCTCAATGCACAGTCTCTCCTAGGCCTTTTCCCAGGCTGAACTCTGCATTGCGCAGTTCTAGTCATCAAGATTTTGCCTTGTCTACTAGGATTGCATACTGCATAGTTTACATGGTCAGAAAATCACCCTTGTGAATAAAAACTATGCAATCCCAGACATCTAGTGCTTGACTTGTGACTTGAACTTTCCTTGAAGTTGTTTTCTTTTAAACTAACATTTGCTTTCCATGAGTGTCCCATTTGTCCCACAGGTATAGCAGTTGTTGAGAATCTCTCCAGTAGTCACAGTTGACATGACATCTAAGAGAGATGCATCAAAAGAAAACATCGAGAGTAGTACTAGGGAATTAATAGAGCAAGCATTAGTTTATTTACAAGTGTATGCAGATGCTCGGTTGTTTATTGAGCGGGGAACAACACTAGCATGGAAAAATATCAAATATAATTTTGGAAAGGACTTTGAGGCATATTTGGAGGATCAATAAGCATATATTAGTATCTGGTAGCTAGGGTTATACAAGGTTGCATGCAGGTACCCTTCCTTCCCCTGTGTGGACATCATCAGCCAGATTGTCTCACATATGGATGAAAACACTATGACATTGAACAGTGCCAGTGGGAAGAATATTGCAACATTCAGGGCAGAAGAATTTTAGCAGATGTATCACTTGCCCGAGTTGATGAAGTTCATGGAGCCACTCTTCTATTACACCCATATCTATTTGAACATAAGAGACATTGTCAAATGTTGGGTGAAAGATCCATTGAAGTTTTGGTAGACACCCACCCATTTTTATAAGACAAAGTCCCTCAAGAAGCCTTACCAGTTATTTACCATCTTTACTTACAGAATATGTGGTCAAGGGAGCACATAAGCCTTTCCTAAAGGGTGGTTATTATTACTAGACTAGTTGGTGAGTGATGGGAAGCCATTCAACTGGTCTTATCTGTTGGCTCAACAATTGAAGTCGCACATAGCTAATTCTCATAATCTACCCAACAATGAACAAGCAATGTTTTATATATCCACGTAATTACTAGATGCAATCTATGGACAACAATGATTCCCTAGCATGAAATGGACATGGAAACCGTGAGGGACTTTCATGAACATCTACTGCAAGTTTCTTTTCAACTATAATTATCGAGGAGTAATGGAAAGGATAACTAACCACTTTATCATCCTGCTGTACATTCTAATATTTGCACAAAATCCATCTTACATGTCCCTTGAGGAAATGGAGGCGATATTAGACATTATAGATTTGTATACCTCACCAGGTGGCACCTTCATCAGACAGTTTTGCGGAGAGAATCCTCTGCATGTCTTACTATGGTATGCAATCTATGGAAAACAAAAATTCCCTAGCATGAAATGGACATGGACACCACGAGAGACTTTCATGAACATCTATTGCAAGTTTCTTTTCAACTACAATTATCGAGGAGTAATGGAAAGGATAACTAACCACTTTATCATCCTGCTATACAATCTAATATTTGTGTATAATCCATCTTACATGTCCCTTGAAGAAATGGAGGCGATATTAGACATTATAGATTGGTATACCTCACCAGGTGGCACCTTCATCAGACTATTTTGCAGAGAGAATCCTCTGCATATCTTACTATGGTATGCCACTGAGAAACTAATAATTCAAGAAGTCTCATATCACCTTACTATAGGGTTTTCAACAACACTGCATATGAAGAAGAAAACGCCATAGCCCGCTCTTCCTTTGTGGATTAGATTATATGAGATTAAGAAATTAAAATATGTAGATGTTGAGGCTAAGGACAAAGTAAAATTCGAGTTTGGTAGCAAGGAATTCAATTCATATGATCCCTACAACATTTTCAAGTACCACTATATGGGAGTTTACTTTTCGTGGATTACTGAGGCATTTCATTGGCCAAAGGACGATCCTCAGAGATAATACTACAATTCCTCTAGAATCAATGAGCCAATCAATATAGCAAGGACTTTGAAGGTTTCTCCACAGACAACGGAAATTCCAGAAGAACAACAACAATGGTAGAAGGTGAAAATCCCGTGTAGGACAAGTGAAAGAGGAATATTGCTCACAGTCAAGATGGAGAGAAAAGATTCAAAATGAAGGAAGACCCTATTATTGCAAAGGAAGCTTTGGTAGCGAAAGCAAAGAGAGAGAAAGGAATGAAGAGAGAAGAGTGGACGAAGAGAGAAAATCAGAGGTTGTAGGGAGCAGAATCGATTTTACAGGATACAATGAAGAAGATGAGGGAAGATGAAAATTTGAGGAGGAGAGAACTATTAGGACCTCATATTGTCCCTTTTTTACCATACATTTTGCCATGATATCATCCTTTTCAACCTATATTTAAAATTCCTTGTTAGCATTTTAACCCAATTATCCCAAAGGCATGCAATGATTCTTCTCATCACTATACGTTTACTTATTTAGCATATAATCACGATATCTTCATAGTTAATATTTAAATTGTTAAGTTGTTGAACAATTAAAGAATTATGTGCAGTCCACATTGCTGAAACTGCCTGGAGTTTGCAAGACTATTTTTGCAGTTGTTGAAATAGTAAGAACGACATGCAAATGTCGAAGCTGAAACAATTGAGATTTACATTCTAAAATTGAAAAGCAACAGAGGAACCAGACTGATCACCGAGGAAGAAATTGCATTGGATGGAACGGGCATAATCTAAAGACAATATTACTGTAACAACATTTGGTTGACGGGAAACTGATTTCCCTATTTTGGTATAATGGGTTAAAATATAATTTATAATGTAAATCTATTGTAATAGATGTCTCCTCTTTATAAAGTGGAGGCATCTACATTAGAGGGGAACAGACTGTGGAAAACGCTCAGCTGAAGGAACATGACTAGAATCCTTTTTGTAATATGACATGTTGATGGATGAATAAAATTTTGTTTTGAACATATTTTTCTAGTTCTTATCTCCTGGGGAATCTTGTGAGAAGGACAGGGCCCACCTTCACCACAAGATTCACCCCCTTTACTTCTGCAGTGTGTTAACTGTGTCTTTTATTCATGTTTTGTTAACAGAACTATTTACTGAGTATCATTTTGCTGAAACTCTATTTTCCTTTTAAATTGATTGCTGCAGTGTTTATTCTATCAACAGTTAATTCATGTGTGTTGCAATTAGATTTACATAGCAAGGTGGCAGCATGATAATCAGGAACAGGTGCTGAAGGTTCCCACTCTGGGAATAGGGTCCTATTCTCTGTTACAACATAGCCAACACTCTCCTGTGCAGATTGATTCTCTAGATTTCTTTCTTTTAAGCATTCTTTGGTAACTGTCTGCAATAGGTTGTTTTGCTATAACGCAGAGTTGAACTTCAGTTTGTTTAAGGCAAAGTATGATCAATTTTTACTACAACTTTTGTTTCTTTTAGTATTGAGTACATATAGTACGCAGTTGCCTTTGAAATAACAAGACTTCCTCGGGTTGACAATTTATGTAGCACTTTGTTGTTTAAATCAGTAAGCAATTAAAGTAACCGACATTTTGGCGCCATTGCCAGGGAAGGAAATTATAGATGTTAAAAGAACTGATGATTTTCTTGTAGATATGCAGGATGCATGAGAGGACGCAAGAAAAATAATCCTACAAGTGGCAAGGGCAAAGGAAGAGGAGGAAGAAAACTTTCATCGATGAGATTATTTCAAAAGCTGAGACATCCCAAAGGCTAAGCTCTCGAAGGCCACAAACTCAGCAATCTCTCCAAACGGACTACCAAACAGAGGAAGTAGTGGGACCGGAAAGGGTTGTAGAAACAGTAGAACATACCAAGGAACCAATGGAGGAAATTGAAGAACTAATAGAAGATATTGAAATTGAAGAACCGATAGAGGATATTGAAATTGAGGAACCAGTTCAGGACATTGAGAGTCCAACAGAAAACACTAAAGACTGGGCAAGTGCAACAGGAAAGCAACCAATGGATGGAAACAATGAAGGAATCTTTGGTGGAGGACGTAGAGGCAAAGGAAGAGGCGAGAATTCTCTCTCCACCTTGGAATTCCCTATTGAGGAACTTCCCGGAGGTACAACTCCTATGAAGAATATTCCACTCTCAGCTCTACCTAACTTCCATGGTTTATCCTTTGAAGACCCTGATGAGTTTCTTTTCGAGTTTGATATATCGTGTAGAAGTTATGATTATGTTAATAATGCTCAAAAATTAAATTTGTTTCCAGCAACATTAAAAGGAAATGCACTAAGATGGTTTATGAGCATGGGAGGTCATGTGATCAAATGAAGGAGAAATTTCTTGCCAAATACCAAGACTATTGCTAGATGAGAGAAAAAAGTGAGGAATTATTTAAGATGGTTCAAAAGGAGGATGAAAATCTGGAGGACTTTGTGGAAAGACTCCAGTATAATCTGCAGAGATCTGAGCACCCTGATGTAAGTAAAGATATTCATAAAACAATATTATTGAAAGGGGTAAGGGATGATTGTTTAGATATGTTAAATATGCTTGGTAAAGGGGATATATCTAAAGTCGTATGATGAAATCGTTAGCAAGAGGTGTTCAAGAGGAGCTGCAAATAAATCAAAGAGCAAGGATAGTACTTACTCAAGGGTCCATAAATTAGCCAGTGGAGGAGCAACAAGAGCTGGAATAGGTAATCTACTTGAGGAATTTAAAACTGAGATATTAAATTCTTTTGCTTCACAGATTGATACCTTCTAGGTTAAGAAGAAATAAGTAGAGGCAGAAGCTGCCTTGGCCATTTTCTGCCCTAACTGCAGAGAAAAACACCTACTGAGGGAATTCCCACTGGACAAGGTACCAATCTGCACCATTTGTGAGAAGGACCATGAAACTCAACAATGCCCCTCTTTACCAGGGATAAAGGCAGCGTTACAACCAACTGAGGAGGAAGCTGAAGCAGTTTATCTACTGACACAAAGGAGGCAATGGCAACCACGAGGACAAGGTACCAACTCTAGTATGCCATTTAATCGTTGGAATATCTATCCTTCTTTTAATCAAGCAAATTACCCGCCATTTAACCAAATGCAATACCCACCCTTTAATCAAATGAATTTCCTTCCCATGCAGCAAACAAACCCTCCCTTTGTAGGCTCTGCAATGTGGACTCCTTGGCTTCTACAGCAATCCTATTTTAACCAATGGAACCTAAACTGGAGAGCTCAACAAACTCCATTCACAAATCAATTTCCTCACTTCCAGAAACAACTTCCTCTTGCATCAGGTACCCCACCGAATAATCAGACCATGAAGCCTCAGCTGCCTGTAAAACCAAACCCTAACCCTAATAATAATAATAAAGCTGTGCAAGTCATCGACATTCAGAACCTACCTACATCTCCTGTGCAATGTAATGATATTCATTTACGATCTGGGAGAATAGTTGAGCCGATCATTGACGATATTACCTCTTCTGACTCTGATAAGGAAGAGACAGAAAAGAATAATTTACCAAATAAGGGTGCTGAAACAGTCAAGCCATCCTCTAATAAAACTGCTGAAACAGTCGAGCCATCCTCTAATAAAACTGCTGAAACAGTAGAGCCACCATTCCCGGAACGTCTAGCTCTTGCTAAGACACCTGAGCCACCTATTTTTAATCTTCTAGGGGAACTGCAGAATCTTTACATTAAAATTCCACTTTTACAAGCACTCAGAGATGTGCCAATCTATGCCAGAACCATCAGAGAAACTTGCATCAAGAAACCTGGTAGGAAGGCTAAAGATCCCCTTACCATTCATGTGATGAGTGATCTAGTTGCTTTAATGTCAGGAAAAGTTCCTCCTGTAAAATATGGTGATCCTGGTCACCCTACGGTCACAGTATAGGTCAGAAAAACTATTGTTTCACGAGTTCTGGTAGACCTAGGTGCTGCTATAAATATTATGACCCTTGAAACTGCACAGCTGTTACAGTTGAAAAATGTAATTAGAGAGACACCAACTATCCTGGAATTAGTTGATCGTTCCACAATCAAACTAGAGGGGGTCATTGAAGACCTGATCATTTTAGTCGAATCTTGGAATTACCCAGCTAACTTTGTTGTATTACAGACTAAAGCAAAGTTGGGGGGCCATCCTCTGATTTTGGGGAGACCCTAGCTGGCTACAGCAGATGCTTTCATCAGCTGTAGATCAGGCTCAATGACAATCTCTAATGGGTGTGAAACTAAGTATCTTACACTGTACCCTCATGTCACACCTATGATTAACAATGATGATTCTGTATGGTTAGACTATGAGGATAATGATACTCAACCCATTTTGACCATTGGACAAGCCCTAAATCTTAAAGACACCACAAAAGATGAAGTAATTAGTAATTTTATTTCTGAACCTTCCTCAGTTACTTCTGAAACATATAATCAGTTAACTGCAATTTTGGATCCTGAAACATAGGAAAAGTTTAAATTTGAAAATCTACCTCAAACATCAACTGCTATCTCCTCTAAAAGCATGACAATAGAAATCAAACCCGACAAAACATTTAACATAAACCCCAATTTATCAGATGTTGAAACACAATAGCTAATGAAGTTGCTCCGTGAAAACAAGGAAGCATTCACATGGGATTACACAGATATGAAGGGGATCTCTCCTGAATTATGTACTCATCGTATCTATATTAAGGAAGGGGCCCAACCAGTCTGTCAACCCCAGCGGCAAATGAATCCCAATTTGAGGGAAATTGTTAAGGAAGAACTTCAAAAGTTGCTTAATGTAGGGTTTATATACCCTATATTTGATAGTGAATGGGTTTCTCCATTCGTAATAGTACCTAAGAAAAACAGGAAATGTAGAGTGTGTGTAGATTATAGAACCTTAAACAAAGCTACCCAAAAATATCATTTCCCCTTGCCATTTATTGATCAGGTGCTAGACAGCTTGTCAGGGAAGAAATTATTTTTCCTTTTTAGATGGTTTTAGTGGATATAACCAAATCAGAATTGCACCCCAAGATCAAGACAAGACCACTTTTACTAGTCCTTGGAGGACTTTTTCTTATAAAGTTCTCCCATTCGAACTATGTAACGCTCCCACAATGTTTCAAAGAGCAATGATAGGAATCTTTTCTGGTATGCTTAATGATTCTTTGGAGATATTTATCGATGATTTCACTCCCTATGGTGTGAATTTTGAAGATGCATTACAAAACCTTGAGAAAGTACTTAAGTGATGCATACAAGGTAATCTTTCCTTGAGTACTGAAAAATTTCATATGATGATGAACGAGGGAATTGTACTAGGACACTTCATTTCATTCCTTTGGATTCAAGTGGATCCATCCAAAGTACAACTAATTTAGACCCTTCCTATTCCTAAAACACAAACTGATGTAAGAAATTTTTTAGGACATGTTGGATATTACAGAAGATTTATAAAAAAAAATTCTAAAATAGCTTCTACTTTGTTTGTGTTACTTATGAAAGCTGAATTTAAGTGGACTGATGCCTGTCAGAAAGCATTTGATGAACTTAAGCATTAGTTGTCTACAGCTCCTATTCTGAGGGGACCTAATTGGGAACTTCCCTTTCATATATCCTCTTATGCTTCGGATACTGCAATTGGAGCTGTCTTGGGACAAGAAGAGAATAATCTTCCTTATGCTATCTATTTCATTAGGAAGAATATGACCCCTGCTGAGCTTAATTACACACTTACTGAGAAAGAATTTTTAGCAGTTATTTATGCTATTAATAAATTTCAACATTACATTATTGGTTATCCTACTTTTGTTCATATTGACCACTCGGCTATAAATTATTTAATGAATAAATATGTTACAAATGCTCGAGTTACCAGGTGGTTATTGTTACTACAAGAATTTGATATTACAATTGTGGATCGACCAGGTAAAGAAAATGTAGTTGTTGATTTCCTTTATTGGATAAAAACTGATGATAATACTCCAATAGATGATTCCTTTCCTGATGAATACTTGTTTGCAGTATCTGCTCACTCACCATGGTATGCAGAAATTTCCAATTACCTAGTTGTAGGAAAGCTACCATCACACCTATCACATTGGGAGAAAAGAAAGATCATTCAACGAAGTGCTCGGTATAGCTAGATAAGTGGGTGTCTTTTTCATACAGGACTTGATCAGGAAATCCGAAGATGCATTAGAGAAGATGAGGTTTATGATATATTGAAGGCTTGTCATGATGGCCCTTGTGGTGGGCATTTTGCTGATAAGAGAACAACACATAAAATTCTCAGGATGGGTTATTATTGGCCCTCACTTTTCAAGGATTCAAAGAAATATGTCAGGGCCTGCAACAGTTGTCAGAGAATGGGCCAATCCAATCATAGAGATGAAATGCCACTAAACCCTCAGGTAATACTTGAACCCTTTGAAAGATGGGCTCTAGATTTTGTAGGGCCCATCAATCCTCCATCCAACCAAAGAGTTTATATATTGGTTTGTACAGATTATATGACTAAATGGGTGGAAGCTAAGGCACTTATTAAAGCTAATGAATAATCTGTTTTAAACTTTTTATTTTAGCTAATGGGTGGAGTGCCTAGAGAACTAGTCACAGATGGAGGACCTCCTTTCAATTGTCATGGTTTTAAAGCTACACTTCAAAAATATCATATCAATCATAAAATGACTACACCTTACCACCCCCAAGCTAATGATCAGGTGGAAAGTACAAATAGATTCATATAAGCTATTTTAACAAAAACAGAGAAGGAGAATAGGAAGGATTGGTCTCAAAGACTGCCGGAGGCATTATGGGCTTACAGAACTACCTGGAGAAACACTACAGGTTTTTCACCCTATGAATTGGTTTATGGTAAAAGTGTTGTTTTTCTGTGGAATTTGAAATTAAAACCTTAAGAACTGCATTAGCTGTTAACCTTGATTTGACTAATGCACAGACAGGTAGGTTGCAGCAGCTGCAGGAATTAGATAAAAAAAGGTTGGATGCCATCCATCAAACAACTATGATTCAACAGCAAAGAACCAGGTGGCTTGATAAAACTATTAAGCATAAGCAGTTCCAAAAAGGCAATTGGGCTTTATTATATGATTCCAGGTTTGAAAATTTTCAAGGGAAACTATGAACAAGGTGGCTGGGACCTTACGAGATAGATACTGTTTTTCCAAATGGTACAGTAAGGCTCCTAAAAATTAATGATTCTAGAACACCATTGTTAGTCAATGGGTATTGGCTCCGTTTGTACCAGAAACCTATTTCTAAAGAGGATTTTAAAACCACTTGTATGGCAGATTCACATTATATCTTTTTGGGGGAGTCTGCTACCCCTCATTGCACCTAACATTTCTATTATATATTTTTATTATATTAGATTTCTTAACTAATAATCCCTGTTAAGGGCTGCCATGTTACAATTTATTATTTTGCAGGTCTTAGATTCAAAGGTTGGCTGAAGGAACAATTGCATTGCAAGCTCAGGTTTCAGTTTGGGAAACATTGCCATTCCACTTCAATTCATAATCCATCCCCTCATACTACCCTTCAACAACATTTTCCTATTTTTCTTTAACAACAACATCTCTTTTTCCTATTGTTGAAACACCAATTTCTCCGTTGCTGAGACGCCAACTTTTCCCTATTTTCTCCATTGTTGAAACACCAACTTTTCACCATTTTATCCATTGTTGAAACACCAACTTTTCCCCATTTTCTCCATTGTTGAAACACCAACATTTTCCATCTCTCCGAAAAAACATCAATTTTCCCATTTTCCGTAATTGAAGCATCAATTCCTCTGAGAAACGACCAATAAATATCACTTTCCATTGAGAGAATCAACCATTTATCTTGATAATTGTGTTCATTCACTATTACCTCCTGTCAAGAGAGAAAGCCTTTCATATAAATACCCTCATATCCTACAATCCCTTTTCATAACCATTGGTGATCTATTAACGAGGAGATTATACTTTCAATACAACAATCGAAGGTAAAACGTGAAGTATGCGTTTTTATGTGTAAATATTAAACTATAGTTAATGAGAAGATTCTGATATGATTGCCGAAATCATTGTACATTCAAAACTTATCATTTTAGCCATAGTTGGGGGGAATATCAAAATCTTTCAAACATTACCCGATATGACAATCACCGTCATTTTTATTACGACGTGTCTCGTCACCCTATCTCTGTCTTATTATGTCATAACCTCATTTGCAATATCTTACTCTGTGTCGGTTGTGGTATCTCGGCTCTGTATTGTGCATTTTACTGAACTGGTAACTATGGGAGGTAACGTTGTTCAAAATGAACCTGGCTCAATGGCTCTATTGGAAATACACCCAGAAGCATATCAAATTTTTCTGCAAGCAGGTTGGGTGGACTATTTCCGAAGGCTCCAGGAATTTGATTCTTAGCAAGTCCTAGAATTTGCACGTAATTTAAAGGAATGTTATTCTACTATTTAGGGAGTGGGAATTCCAGTAACAGAGGAAGATATAGCATAGGTTTCAGGACTACCAGCCGATGGCATTCGTTGGTCCAGTCGTAAACACATCATTTTGAACGTATAACAAGATTTTCTTCTACCTGCGGAATGGGTCGAACATAAAGGAAGGGGTGTTGCACTACATTCATTACCACCTCCATGGCCAAAGGTTGCAGAATTTTTCAAGCACTACCTCACCTGTGAGGGACGTTACCAGGTAGTGTACCAGCATGACTTTGTGTTGTTGAATCATTTAAGACATGGTTGTTTATTATATATGCCATACTATCTACTTGGGTGTCTAAAGAATATGTCACATTATTCCATGAATGCAAAGTACCCACTCCTCTCCCTCAGTCACCATCGCCTGATTCAGTTTCTAATCTAGAGGGACTTTGCCCTGCAGAATCCTCCCCCCCTTAACAACCCACCCGAGGAAGCTGCTGAAGTTCCTCGACCAGCAACCGAAAATCCTCAAGGAACTGTTGAAATTTCTCAAGCAGCAGCCGAAACTCCTCAATTAAATGTTGAAAATAGCCAGGCACCTATGACAATTAGTCCAATTGACCCCTCCATTGCATCAACCCCACCCCATAATCTACCTGAATCATCCACCCCCACGGTCCATATCCCTAGCGATGATTCAAACGATGACATTCCCCTTGCTAAGTTGAAAAGAAAAAGGCAAGAAAAGGCTGTGCCCCCATCAAAAAGATGAACAAGGGCCTCAATTAAAGAAGCTATCACTTCTTATGACCCTCCTACCCTAGAGAAGGCTACCCATAAAAGAAAAACCACAATTTTTCCTACCTCCTTACCTCGAAGACGAACGAGGACGTCTTTTAAAGCAGCAACAGAGACCGTCACCCAAAATTCCCCACCCATTATCCTAAAACCCCATACCCCACCAGACCCCGAATCCTTACCTTCCTCACCCTCGGGTACTGAAATGCAAAATGTTCAGGATTTTGTGACATCATTCCTTTCAGAAGACGCAGCTGCTCCACAAGAACCAGCTGCTGATTTATCGAAAGTAGACATCCAAGATGATGTACAGGGGTAGCTGCCCCACAAGAACCAAGTACTGACTCAACAGGTGTTACACAAGAACCACCTGCGGAGGAACCAAAGATAGACGACCTAGAGGTAGCTGCCCCACAAGAACCAGCTACTGACTCAACATGTGTTACACAAGAACCACCCGCTGAGGAACAAAAGATAGATGACCTAGAGGTAGCTGCCCCACAAGAACCAGCTACTGACTCAACAGGTGTTACACAAGAACCACCTGTTGAGGAGCAAAAGATAGACGACCTAGAGGTAGATGCCCCACAAGAACCAGCTACTAGTCCAGCAGGTGTCACATAAGAACCACCTATTGATGATCATGATTAGGAAACAGATCAGGACGTAGCAGTTACTAACTCAGCAGGTGTTACATAGGAACCACTTGCTAATAAACAGGAAATAGATAATAAACATGTAGATGTCACACAAGAACCACCTACTGATGACCATGACCAGAAAGCAGACCAAGACTTGCCTGCTACTAACTCAACGGTTGATACACAAGAACCACCCATTGATGAACAAAGTGTAGATAACCAGGGTACTGCACAAACTGTAGCTATTACAGAAGAAGTAGCCACTCAGTCGGCTGATATGCAAAATTAGTATGTTCAATAGGATATAGCTGTTATAGAACTCGCTGATGACCCCGTAGTTGTCACACAAGAACCACCTGCCGGGGATACAAATAATGAAGCTGCCACCAAACAACGATCCTCCTATCCACTTGAACTAGCTACAGAGACTACAACTGCTATAGAAGGCCCTGTCAACAAGAAAATGAGTTTCTGAAATCTAAGATTGAGGTTTATAAGCAGGAGTTAAGGATGGCAAGGGAAGCTTATGAAAAAGAACTTAATCCGTATACTTTAGCTCAGGTAGCATATGTAGCTGAGAAAAGTGCAGAAAATCATCGATACAATGAATACATGTGCAACCAATGTGGTGATCTCTATTCTTGAGCTAGTTATAAGATAATCGAAGTCCCATTGCCTGGACCCACTCCTACAGTTTTGAAGAAGAAGTGAAACCACAAGTATCCCAGCCTACCCTGGTCATTAAAGCTGAAAATCCTGCACCAAAGTCTGCAAAGACAGTGTTTACCTAGATTGAACCTCGATGTGCAGAGACTGTCTTCACTCAGACCTCAAGCATTCAAGAACTCAGGGATATATGGAATAAAGAGTATGCCCTGTCACAAGAAAAGACATTGCAGGAACATAAATTATTATGGCACAATCATGTATATAGAAATTGGGAAGTCCTGGAACAGTTCCATGCACAACATAAGGAAAATAAGGAGTTGAAAGCTAGACTATCTCTTATCTTTGAGTTAGTTCAAAGACTTCTGGCCACCAGGAAACCATCCTTTAACTATTCTGTGTTTCTAGCAGAACGACTAGCATTCTTCCAAGTAAAAGCAGTTAGAGATGGATGACCTCATGAGGTGTCTACACCCCAGCAGTTTATTGAAACCTTGGCAGCAACATCAGTTAGTGAACATAATATATTATGTGAACTCTATCTCCATAATGAAGCCATGCCGGAGGATAGAAATCTTAGTTTGATTCCTGTGGTTGGTGACATTTAGATTAGAGCCTTTGTCTCTTTCATGGCCAATCAGCTCACGTGGAAAAATGCTTTCCTTTCAGCGAAACATAATGAAGAAAATTGCCTTCTGTGGATCTGAGCTAAATCATAGAATGTTGTTGTTTTCATTGCTGAACATCATTGGGTTATAGGAGAACCAGGAATGACTGAGCATATCAAAAATTTACAGGCAACAATGTTAAAGGAGTGTCAACAATATGTCAAAAATAAAGGACCTCTTGCCATACAGGCAAACAATCTATTCTGGGAACATTGCCCTAAGGAGAGGAAGGAATACCATCTCTTTAACCCTCTTAATCTTCAGGCAGCAATTTCACGAATACCTAATTACGTTAAACGTGTTCAACAATGTGGTGAAAAATGGTTGGGTTATCATTTTCATTTTCTGCTTCTCTAGTTGCCAGTACAACAATATAAGGCCTACTTCAAGGTGTCCAAATAGGAGGAGCTTGCAGCATGGCAGAGATTACAGAGTGTCCAGGGCTTCAGAGATTTGGTTGACAGCACCTTCTATACTTATTGTATAAGTAATTTGCACTGTACATCCCAGTACTTCAACTCAGACTCAGAGTAAATGTTGCATAGGGACATGGAACTGCTTCAGTTAGGGGGGATGTTAGGACCTCATATTTTCCCTTTTTGACCATACATTTTGCCATGATATCATCCTTTTCAACCTATATTTGAAAGTCCTTGTTAGCATTTTAACCCAATTATCCCAAAGTTATGCAATGATTCTTCTCATCACTATACGTTTAATTATTTAGCATATAATCACGATATCTTCATAGTTAATCTTTAAATTGTTAAGTTGTTGAACAGTTAAATAATGATGTGCAGTCCGCGTTGCTAAAACTGCCTAGAGTTTAAAAGACTATTTTTGCAGTTGCTGAAAGAGTAAGAACGACACACAAATCTCGAAGCTGAAGCAGTTGAGATTTGCATTCTAAAATTGACAAGCAACAGAGGAACCAGATTGATCACCGAGGAAGCTGTTGCACTGGATGAAACTATATATGATGATGATGATGATGATGATGATGATATATATATATATATATATATATCTAGGTATCATCTAATATATATTATATTATATGATAAAAATAATTACAATTGAGTTGGAGAATGAGGAGAATGATCTCCTTTCTTAACCAACTTAAATTCAAAATTTTCTTGAAAATATTTGACAAACTCTTCCTTTGTTATTGGTTTATGATAAAATATTTATCTATGACCATTAAAAGGGAAGGTAACTTGTTCATCATCAATAGTTTTGATTTTGATTGCTCCATTTTCATAAACAATATCTATCTCATAAGGACCAAGCCAATTTATCATGAATAAAAATCTACTAAGTGGACCAATTTTGATCAATGCATGCCGTTTGATTGTTCTTTAACTCCATTCTTTTTTCATATAATTGTAAAACTTCTTGCCAATTATTGGAGTCTTTAAGAGTTTTTCTTGCTCCTACTTTTTTGACTATTTTTTTTTCGTGCCTTAGGACTTGCCATAGATAATATAGGCACAACAATAGCATTCTTTTTAAAATTTATTATCAGCTTATCTTCATTGATAGTGACTGGGAGCACAGAGTTAATAAAAGGCACTCCAAACATTAAACTAGTAGATGGATCAAAATACTGAATAGCAAATTTTTTTACAATATTCCCCCCAACTTTCAAAGAGATGTTATCAACATAATGTGTCAATTGAACACATCCCCCAATTGTTTCAGACACAAGAATGTTTTGGAGTGGCTTCAAAAGGGATTTAAACATTGATGGCTGAGCCAGATTATTTGATCCTCCAGTGTCTATGAATGTATCAACAATTATCCATTCATTTTTTACTTGGACTTGTACTGGGATATAAATGAGACTATTTGTTTTAATGATCTTTTTTAATAGAGCTTGCTCTTCAATTCTATTATTTTCGGGAATTTTGAAACTTGTAGAAGCAACATTATTCTTTTGATAAGGACAGAAAGAATTTAATTCGGGCAAGACTGTGATCGGCTGCTTACCTGTTTGTTGCAAGCTTTTAGAATCTAACTCATCATCTGAAACATCGGTGGTTTTCATTACCCTTTTCCAAGACCAGAAACTATTATGCAAAAGATTCAAAAGAACAAATTATTCAGCAAGTTTGACATGAAATCTCGATACTATCAGATACAAATCCAAGAAGAAGATAGGCATAAAACTGCTTTCACATGCCTTGCAGGTTTTTACTAGTGGAAGGTGGTACCCTTCGGCCTAAAAAATGCCCCTGCATTCTTCCAAATAAGAATGGATTTCATTTTTTGAAAGTATGATTTTATTGTAACATATATAAATGATATTATTGTACATAGTCTAAATCTTGAAACACATCTCTAGAATTTAGATATTTTTCTGAGTGAAGTTAAAATTCCGGTATACTCCTTTCAGAAAAGAAAATGGTTTTGTTTAAAGACAGTATAGACATTTTGGGGATCAATGTCGTCAATGGACAAATACAAATGCAGCTCCATGTTCTTACTAAACTATCTCAGTTTCCAAATGAATTAAAAGACACTAAAACAATTCAGATTTTAGGTGTCTTAAATTATGTTCACATATATATTCCCAGGTTGTCCGAGGAAACAACCCCAATAAGAAAACATCTCAGTGAAGGATGGTGAACAGAAGCTACTGTAGCAGTTAGAGAGCTTAAATCAGAATGTCAGCAACTTCCAAAATTACAACCACCAGGTGACAGACTTCTAATTTTACAAACTGATGCTTCTGATAGTTTTTTGGAAACAGTTATTTTTGAGAAAAGGGAGAATGAAGAAGTAAAGGAAGAAGAAAAACTTTGTGAATATGCCTTAGGTGAATTCTCTCCTAATCAAAAGAATTATTTTATTGCTGAAAAAGAAACTTTAGGAATTTTTAATGGAATACAAAAATTTGAACTATATCTGGCACCAGTAAAGTTTCTTATAAGGACTAATTCTATGAACTTCAAGTATTTCTTGTTTGCTAAAATTTCAAGACAACTTGCTAGAGGAAGATTGCTCTCATGATAGATTTGGTTTCAACAATTTGATTTTAATGTTGTGTGGATACCAGGAAATTCTAGTTTTTTAACAGATTCTTTAACTAGAGATATGAATAAAGCTTTTGTCACAACACCAGGAAATTTCTTCATAATACCATGAAAAGGCCCGGAAGATAATAATTTCAACACATTTGTAGATAGATTTAGGCTTCTTGAAAGCCATGCGAATCATTTTACAGAAGAAATAAAGAAAATTGTGGGTCTGCGTCCGAGGAGGAATCAGTGGATTCGAAGATGCCAAGCATGGCAGTCTAAAAATGTTTGTATGTCTTTAGGCCTAGATGCTGATTTAGTAAAGGTATACCCTTTGCCCAACATGAAGTAAAGATTTATTTCAAAAGTTTGTCAAATCTATGGTCTTCTAAATTCACTGACAATATGATTTGGATCCTCAAAGCATTAAATTATTATCAGCTAATTGGAGGCATAGAATTTTCTCTAAGCATATATACGAGAGCTCAAATGTTGGATTTAGAAGCTATTCCAATTAAAGCAGACTTACATACTAAGAGGTGACTGGGTAGCAAGAGGCGACTGGGTAGCGTGTGAAGCACGTGGAACTATAGCAGCACTGTAGCAAGCTTTACTAAACTGAGCACACAAATTATGTGACCACTTAACTGGAGGCTAAGAAAAGCAAGCACAATGCAACAATATAAAACCTTGATATTAGAACTTACTTCTTGATCAAATTCAAAGATTATTGAACAGCACATCTGAAGCAGGTTTCTTTTCCTCAACGGACATGCGCGCACAACTATGACCTCTCTCCATGGGTCTTCAAACGCCTTCACCTTACAGTTCCAAGTTCTTTTGGATGACAAAAACTACCCTCAGACAGGTGGCTCAGTACGCTTCGATATTACTTCAATGATCAAAATTATAAAGCTTGAAAGATTACAATACAAGATCAAGATCAAGAAGCACTCCGTCCAACCTTGTGGGTTTCCTTCCATTGATCTCTCTTTTATAACTTCCTAAAGGAATCTAAACCTATCTAAGATATGACACAAAGGGAAAATAATTGAGGGTTCTGTCAGCATTTCCTTTAACTGACGGTGTATACTCAATCTTTCCAGTACAATAATTCTACCAGTATCCTTTCGGACTTCAGTCAGAATCATAATCATCGTCATCAGAAGACAATTGTCTTTCAATGGCCTTTTGCTCAAGCATCTTGAGGTAGTTGTATTCCATCATCTTTGAATACTATTTGTCCCAATTGATATCATGCGGATCATGTGCATCTACATATATGTCCTCAAAAGTAGATTCCTCAATTTTACCTTTTCCTTTGGCATCTGTTGATATTGTTTCATTGTCATTTAGAAATGCTTTTGATGTTTGTCCTTGGTCCAGATTTACTTTTATTTTGTGGAGGTTCTGTTGTTGTGGGGTAAACATCACTTCTTGCTTTTTCCACTTGTTTAGAAAAGGTATTGGGCTGATATCAATATCTACAAAGGAATCTTTAAAAACTTTCCTGAACACGAGAGAAGGCTGAACTGCCAACTCAATACCATCTAGAAACTCCCACTTAAATATCTGAAGCATGTTAGTGGAAGTTTTAATTACATGTTGGACCCATAATATATAGTTTTCGTTAATGTATGCTTTTGATTGCAATCCCATTTCAAAAATCATTGAAGTACATATTTTGATTGACAGCAGTAAACTAGTAATATGAACTACATTATTATTGTAGTTTCCTGAAATAATGCTTATTGTGATTAGCACTGTTTGATTAACCATGAATCTTAAAACTTTTGGTTCACCTTGTAGTTCATCTAATTGCTGTAAAACTTGTCCCTTCTCTGTTAATTTTAACATCCCAAATTCTTTGAACCAAAGATCCAGCTATTTAATCCTTTTGATATTATTATTAGTCTTGATTTCCCCTGTTATCTCATGACAGAAAACCTGTGAAAAAGGGTTTGAGAGAAATACTTTCTCTAAATTGTAAACTTTGGTAATCCCAAGGGGATGAGAAAGTCCTTAGATATTGCAGGGTTCTCTGGATGCACTGAGATGTCCCAGTAGATGGCTTTTTCTTGCAGAATCCTTCTTTAATCTCCCAATCAGCAAAGTTTTCAAAAATTTCATATTGGGGAAAGGTGTCATTGGGACCATAGTTTTCATCAAATCTTTGGAGAAAATATGCTTCAAGTTCCTAAAAAATCTCAGGAATTTTTAATGACAAAAGATATTTTTCTAAGTCTTCTTTAATTGGAATAGCTTCTAAATCCAACATTTGAGCTCCTGTATATATGCTTAGAGCAAAGTCTATTCCTCAAATTAGCTGATAATAATTTAATGCCTTGAGGATCCAAATCATATTGTCAGTGAATTGAGAAGACCATAGATTTGACAAACTTTTGAAATAAATCTTTACCTTCATGTTGGGAAAAGGGTATACCTTTACCAAATCAATGTCTAGGCCTAAAGACATACCAACATTTTTAGACTTTCATGCTTGGCATCTTCGAATCCACTGATTCCTCCTCAGACGCAGACCCACAATTTTCTTGATTTCTTCTGTCAAATGATTTGCATGGCTTTCAAGAAGCCTGAATCTGTCTACAAATGTGCTGAAATTATCATCTTGGGGGCCTTTTCCTGGTATTATGAAGAAATTTCCTAGTGCTATGACAAAAGCTTTATTCATATCTCTAGTTAAAGAATCTGCTAAAAAATTAGAATTTCCTGGTATCCATTCAACATCACAATCAAATTGTTGAAACCAAATCTGCCATGAGAGAAATATTCCTCTAGCAAGTTGTCTTAAAATTTTGGCAGACGAGAAATACTTGAAGTTCATAGAATCAGTCCTTATAAGAAACTTTACTAGTGCCATATATAGTTCAAATTTTTGTATCCCATTAAAAATTGCTAAAGTTTTTTTTTCAGCAATAAAATAATTTTGTTGACTAGGAGAGAATTCACCTGAGGCATATGCCCAAAGTTTTTCTTCTTCCTTTCCTTCTTCATTCTCCCTTATCAAAAAAATAACTGCTGCCCAAAAACTATCAGAAGCATCAGTTTGTAAAATTAGAAGTCCGTCACCTGGTGGTTGTAATTTTGGAAGTTGTTGAAATTCTGATTTAAGCTCTCTAATTGCTACAGTAGCTTCTGCTGACCATCCTTCTCTGAGATGTTTTCAGATTGGGGTTATTTTTTTGGACAACCTGGGAATATGTCTGGGAACATAATTTAAGACACCTAAAAATCTCTAAATTGTTTTAGTGTATTTTAATTCATCTGGAAACTAAGAAAGTTTAGTAAGAACATGGGGCTACATTTGTATTTGTCCATTAACAACATTGATCCCCAAAAAGTCTATACTGTCTTGAAATAGAACCATTTTCTTTTCTAAAAGGACTATAACATGATTTTGAACTTCACTCAGAAAAATCTCTAAATGCTTGAGATGTGTTTCAAGATCTGGACTATGTACAAGAATATCATCTATATATGTTACAATAAAATCATACTTTCCAAAAATAAAATCCATTCTTCTTTGGAAGAATATAGGGGCATTTTTTAGGCTGAAGGGTACCACCTTCCACTGGTAAAAACCTACACAACATGTGAAGGCAGTTTTATGCCTATCTTCTTCTTGGATCTGTATCTGATAGTATCCAGACTTCATGTCAAACTTGCTGAATACTTTACTATTTTGAATCTTTTGCATAATAGTTTCTGGTCTCGGCAAAGGGTAATGAAAACCCTGAGTGATAGGATTCAAAGGTTTGTAGTTAATTACCATTCTAGGCTTACCTCTGACTATTTCTAAATGGTTTCTAACCAAAACGCTGAACAAGAGTAATGGGACATACTAGGTTCGATAAGGTTCATACTTAGAAGCTCACTTATCTGTCTCTTGATTTCTTGTTCAATTGTGGGGGTGCATGGAATTAGTTTTCCTTTGACTCCATTATCATGTAGAGTCATTATTTCTTGCTTTGGGCTTTCTACTGTATAGAATTGTTGAGGATTGTTTGAGCAACTTTCTCACAATTTATCATGCATAGAAATCGGCTTAGCGGACCAATATTGATCAATGCGTGCCTTTTGTTTGTTCTTTAAATCCATTCTTTTTTCATATAGTTGTAAAGCTTCTTACCAATTATTGGAGTCTTTAAGAGGTTTTCTTGCTCCTACCTTTTTTTTACTATTTTCTTTTTGTGCCTCAGAATTTGCCATAGATAATCTAAGAACAACAATAGCCTTCTTTTTTAAATTGATTAGCAACTTATCTTCACTGATAGTGACTGGGAGCATAGAGTTAATAAAAGGCATTCCAAGAAATAAACTAGTAGATGGATCAAAATGCTGAATAGCAGAAATATTTACAATATCCCCCCAACTTTCAAAGAGATGTTATCAACATAATGTGTCGATTGAACAGACCCCCCAATTGTTCTAGACACAAGAATGTTTTGGAGTGGCTTCCAAAGAGATTTAAAAAATATGGTTGAGACAAATTATTTGATCCTCTAGTGTCTATGAATGCATCAACATTTATCCATTGATTTCTCACTTGGACTTGTACTAGGATATAAATGAGACTATTTGTTTTAATGATCTTTTTTAATAGAGCTTTCTCTTCAATTCTATTATTTTCTGGAATTTTGAAACTTGTAGAAGCATCAGTATTCTTTTTATAAGGACAGAAAGAATTTAATTCAGGTAAGACTGTGATCGGCTGCTTACCTATTTGTTGCAAGCTTTCAGAATCTAACTCATCATCTGAAACATCAGTGGTGTCCTCAGTTTCTTCTATCTCACTTTCATCTGACTGATCACTATAATGCAATTCTTTAGAAACATCATCATCAAAAAAATAATTACAAACATTCATCTTTTGTACAGTAGCTTGCCCATTATCTTCATCTTCTAGAGCTTATGTTAAAATATATACATCAGAAACATCGTCTTCTGAATCAATTAAGGACCAATCGTCCTTGAATTCATCGGTCTCAACACAAGCTTTTAATTTAGAAGAGGAATTATTAGGACATCTTCGTGCAAAATGGAGTTTGAAACTTTCCTTGAAAATATTTGAATTTAGAACAAAAGAGAAGAGCCCAATCACATGGCTCGAACATTTTCATTTTGGTCAATCTATCATGCCATCTTGATATTTTCTTCTAAACTTTGTTGGTTCTTTGAATAGCATCTGGTCAGATCTCATCTAGCTCGTTCAATTGTGCTAGTCCTTGTTTTTGAGATTCTGACAAATTAAAGCCCAATTTAGCAGTTATTCTAAAGGTCTCCAGTTGGAACTTAATTGGAAGACAAATTTTCTTCCCATAGATAATCTCATAAGGAGTATGTCTAGTTGTATTCCTCCATGTGGTTCGATATGTCCATAGTGCTCCTGGAATCATTTCTTCCCAATATTTCATATGCAAATGCACCATCTTGGTTAGAATTACTTCAAGTACCTTGTTCGTGGAATCCATTTGTCCATTGGCTTGTGGATGATATGGAGTATACTTTCAATGGTTGATTTTATATTACTCCATGACCTTTTGCACCATATTGGACGTTTTGATCTATTACAATTTCTCTTGGAACACCAAAATGAGTAAATATATCCTCAAAAAGAAATGTAACTACACCATTTTTAGTTACAAATAAAAGAGGTTTAGCTTCTACCCATTTTGTAACATAATCTATAAAAACACGTATATACCTTTTCTATTTATATGGAGGATTTAGTGGCCCAATAAAATCTACAACACATTTTTCAAAAGGCCCTACAAATACCTATGGTTGTAGAAGCATTTAATCTGATGGAATAGGCTTCCCTGTTCTTTGAAAACTATCACATCATTGGACATATTCTTTGGCATCCTTAAAAGTATATGGCCAATAATATCCCAAAAGAAGGATATTGTAAGAATTTCTTTTATCAGCAAAGTGTCGTCCACATGGTTCATCATGACCCTCTTTCAAAATTTCTGGTACTTCATCTTCTCGAACACACCTTTGAATGATCCAATCAGGTCCCTTTTTGTACAATCCTAGGTCTATCCAAGAATAAGGTGCATTGGTTTTGATAACTTTTTTCTTTGCCATGGCTGATGGTTGTGGAGGCAATTTCCCTGTAGGTAAGTACTTGGAAACATATGCAAACCAACGTGTTTTAGTATATACTGCAAAAATATATTCATCGGAAAAGATATATTTTATAGGAACATCATCATTATTATTCTGCATTCTAGAAATAAAATCAGCAACTGTATTTTCCTTTCCTCGTCTATCACGAATAGTAATGTTGAATTCTTGTAATAATATCAACCATATTGTAATTATACCATTATTAATTGGTGTGTTCATTAAATATCTAATAGAATAATTATATTTACGAATAAAAGTTTCATAAGTTATAACGAGGGATATAATGGTGAAAGTTGTTAATGGCATGCACAACAACTAAAAACTCCTTTTCTGTTATAGTGTAATTTAACTATGTCGGAGTCAATTTTTTGCTTGTATAATAAATAACGCAAGGAGTTAAATCTTTTTGTCCCAACACAGCTACTAAACCTGCATCTGAAGCATCAATAGAAATATGGAAAGGGAGAGGCCAATTAGGTCCTTCTAAAATTGGTGCTTCAGTAATCATTTATTTCTATGTCTCAAATGACTTTTGATTTTCAAAATTCCAAACAAGTTCACAATCTCTTGTAAGAAGTTTGAAAAGTGGAGAGGCTATTTTTGTGAAATTTTGTAAGAATATTATATAATAAGCAGTAAATATGAGAAAACTTCTAACAACATTTTCACAAACATGAATTAAAATTTTATAAATTACTTCTACTTTAGATGTATCGACTATAATTCCATCACTTGAAATATGGTGGCCTAAAATAATCCCTCCATTGAACATCATAAAATTCTTTTCATGGCTTAATGAAAGGTTTGCTTCTTTACATCTTATAAGAATTATTTTAACATTTTTAATAGATTTTTCAAAAGTATCTCCATATACATTAAATGCATCCAAGTAAACTTCCACACAATCATGAATTAGATAAAAACAAAATACCTAAAACTGCTCTTTCAAAATGTGGCAGATGCATTACATAATCTAAAGGGAAGTAATGTATAGGCATATTTTCCCCATGGACATGTGAAAGTAATTTTATCTTGATCTTCTTGTGCTAGTTTGATTCCATTATACCCAATAAAACCACCTAGAAATGAAAAATATTTCTTTCGTACCAAGATATTCAATACTTGAACTATAAAAGGTAGAAGAGAATGACCTTTCAAAGTAGCTTTTTTTAATTCTATGTAGTCAATACACCCTCTCAATTTCCCATTTTTTTTTTGGAAGAATGAATAAAGAATTAATAAAGTTGACACCCATTCACTATCTGAGATCGGATATATGAAATTCACATTGAGCAACTTTTGCAATTCCTCCTTAACAATTTCTCTCATATTAGGGTTCATTCTTCTATGTGTTCGTCTAAGTGGTCAGACATTTTCTTCGATACAAATATGGGGCATACAATTTTGAGGATCAATCCCTTTCATATCTGTATTCTCCTTTGCATAAGAAAATGAGTTTTTTTGCAATATATTTATCAATTTCTTCTTTCAAAATTCTTCCAAGTTATTATTAATATTCAATGTTTTGTTTGGAAAAAAATCTACTTGAGAATTTCGAAACTTTTCCATAGAATGTAAAGCCATTTGGTGAGAAAATAAATATTCAATATTGCATTGTTCTTGAAAATTTTGATCTTGTTCAAGAGTATATACTGGTTTCATATCATCAAAGTCTTCATTATCGTCATCTATCCAAATTTCACTTTCTACTTCAGTTATTTTTTTGTAGGTGGATACAATGTGAATTTCTTAGTGGAGTTTCCATAAGAAATATACATGTCACCATATCTACAACTTGTAAATGCATCAACTATAGCTAGCTAAGGTCTGTCAAGGATCAATGGATGGCCTCCTAAATTATTCTTTGGGGTTGAGGTCATGAAATCAAAATGATATTCCCAAGAAGATAAGGAAACATACAAAACTTCCAATATACCATCTGGTTTGATAACTAATCTATCTGCTAATTATAACAATGTAGGGGTATTTCTGTGAGTCTCATGTTTGTGTAGATTTTCTTCTGGATCCATCACATTTAATTTCTTTTTAGATTGACATTTTGAAACAACAACGGTGGTTCATCTTCAGGATGTGAAAGAATTAATTGAAAGACTGGTCTTATTTGTCAAATATATATAGAGATGCAAGAGATGCTTAGCCGACAGATCTTTAAATTATTTTCAATTGTTCTATTTAATTGTAGTATTGTTAATTTTATTAGTATTAATTATTTTATGTTTTAATTCTATCTATTTTAATTATATTTTTTTTAATTAATTTAATTATATTTGTTTTTAAATTAATTGTTACTTTTAATTATTTTAATTTAATTTAATTTATTAATTAAAATTAAAATACATATATATGGGCTATACTTATATTTATTTCATTATATTTATTTATTTTGTTATTTTAATTGATTATTAGTTTTAATTGTTTATTAATTTTAATTGTTATGATCCTATTGGTTTACGCTTTAATTTTTTAATATGTCTCAGGATTGTAATTGTTTTTACTATGTTTATATCTTAATTTTATTACTTTTAATTATGTGTTTTGATTGTTTATTAAGGCTTCCTATATAATGTCCTAGGTTGAGGATTTATTATGGTTAAGATATTTACGATTGATGTTTATTGTTAAATTATATTTTAATAACGTCATAGTGTGTTAATTTAGTTAGAATGGATTAGATTTTTGGTTAATTGGAGGAGGCTTATCATTGAGTAGGGGTAGATTTGGATGATAGGATTGGAATACATTTTTCGCTTATGGTCCATCCATCGTCTCTATTGAGGTTATTAGGGTGTTTGCTAATTTCTATGGCTTCTCTGAATTTTCTTTTAATTAAATAGAACAACTGAAAATAATTTAAAGATCTGTTAGCTAAGCATCTCTTGCATCTCTATATATATTTGACAAATAAGACCACTCTTTCAATTAATTCTTTCACATCGTAAAGATGAACCATTGTTGATGGTTCGAAATGTCGATCTAAAAATAAATTGAATGTGATGGATCCGGAAGAAAATCTAGACAAGTGTAGGGGTATATTGAAGATTAGGAAGATTTAATTGTTAAAATTATGCAACTGTGGTCAAGTTCCACTTTGGGAACCTCATGTGATGAACATAATAATTGAAATAGATTCATATTTTTGAGAGGACCAAAATTGACCTAAATATCACCTTATTTGAACAAGGAGAAGTTGGTTTTTGAATTTATTTATTTATTCGTATATTGGGTTCAATCCGCCTTAAGCACGTCCACAATTGGATAATTTGGCCTCAACATCGTGTGGACCCTCATGAAAGCCTATATAGAGAATAGACATCAAGCTCATTTGGACATAATCATCACGCACTTTCTTCTCTCTTCTATTGTTTGGTTCGCACAGGTCTAATGGAGGAAAGCTCGCACAAAGGGTCTGAAACTACATGGTCAAAGCTCGCACATGTTTAGGGCTTCTAAGCTTCTTAGACATGCACATAAATAAGGACTTTTGTCCCTGGATAGTAACACAATATGGTACTAAGAGTGTCCAAAAAGTCTCAATCACTCGGACATAGTGTCTAAGGGAGCGTTAGTGAGGCTTTGGCTTCTGCAGTCCAGATCAGTCTTAGACGCTCACATCTAGTTCTCCAGAGAGAATCCAGATCAACCTCGGACACAAGCATGGGGTGTCTTAGAGAGAATCCAAGACTTTATGGTTTCCACAGTGCACATATACCCCAGATTCCCACATGCAGTTCTCCTAGGAGTGTTTAGATCAGTCTTAGACACAACCATCCAGTTCTTCAGAGAGCATATAGGCCAGTCTTAAATGATCACACACAATATCTCTGCATGCACCGAAGACCAAAATATGAACTATAGGTATTCCAAATATTCTTCTTAGTGACATCCATATTCAGCAGTTGACTACAGTCAGTGACAGTGCATTACAGCCCTCAGAATCAAGGTCTTTGAGTATAAGCATGTTTAAGGTCATGTTATGGATGTTCTAATTGGTTTGTTGTGTAGATAAAGATATGAATCATTATACTCTCTTTTTCTTAATCATATGATGAGGATCTAAGAATAAGAAGTATTTACCAGGGTTTTCTCCATAATGGATTTTTTCTTTGTCTCAAACCAAACTTGGTGTCTCTATGTGTGCATGCTTCTCTTTTATTATTCATTTTTGTTCTAGTACATTTATGATGGTGATATTGTTCTTTCTACATAGTTGCATATTATGATGAATAATAATGTAAATCTGAATAACGTTATAATGTTATGGGGTGGACTTAATGTGTTAATGAAGAAATGCAAATATTAATGCAAAGAACAATGTAGCCCTATGAAAAATTAACATGTTTCATAGCTAGGCTAAAGAAAAGCAATGGAGATCACCACGATGATGACGCCTTTGATGGAAGCAAGAAAGAAGATGCTGGAGACCTAAAAGAATTCTAGAGTTTGCAGAAAACCATTAGAAACTTGATTATCAGGATTAAGGTTTGAGAGAAAACATGATTTATGGAAATGATATGTGATATGGAACCTAGTGTGGTCAATGTGAAGATACTCAAGCACTTGTGAAATACTTGATGAAATGCTAGATGGGATAATCACTAAGAGGCCTGGTTGGTTGATTAAAGGTAACAATTTTATGTGGAATATGGATGGTGATGGTTCGTTCTAGAGGGAGAGGATCACCTCTCATTGACGATAAGTACTTCTTGAATTATGGTGCCACTTACTTTTGTTTAGACTTATGGATCTAATTATTTTTATTTATACTTACTCCATATGTATTTGAGTATATCGATGTTTCTAACATCCTAGTTGAGATGTGATGAGTGGATACTTATTAAGTATAATTTGAAATTCAAGAAAGATCGATAGAGCTAGAAAAGGTTAAGAGACACTATATGAAAATATGACAAAGTGCTACAAGCTGCTTATGTCTAGTAAAAGGGTGCACATGTAATACCACAAGATATGCATGATATGTTGAATTTCAGTAGTAACATTGACGGCTAGGTAAGCCCCAAGGTATGATGAGAATATATCTCTTTTTAATGGCTCATACATGTATATGAAAGTGACTTGGATCTATGTTTCCTATGATGAAATGATGCACCTAGTGTTGAACAATTTGATCTTCTTAAATTCTATGAGGATATCTAATGTTGATACATTTCAGTACTTGATGTTTGGTTAACATCTATGTGTTGGATATATTGATCCTATAATGAAGGCTAGCACCTTTACTATAGTATATGATACTCTTGATACTTGCCAGGCATAAGACATGATGGATTTGACATAGAAGGTCAGATCATTAATTCTTATACATGATATTATTGATAATCCTTGTAATAAGCATGATGAACACTAATGGAATGAGAGATTGACAGTCTTGTTGTTTTGGTAAAGTTTTATTGAATGACATAACTTGAAGTTATTGATCATGATAAACATGGTAACCCTGATGCTAGAGGTTTAACTATGATATTAATATTCTATATCTCTTAGTACCTATGGTTATGTCTTGATGGAATATGGTAAAACTAAATGCCCTAACTTGTATATAAACTGTTATTGTGTTCATAATATTTGAGATATGATGTCACATCTATCTGTTGCCCTAATATTTGAAGTTTAACCCTTGATGAAATATTTATGAAATGATGTTGATGACCCTGATAGATATATGTTTATGATCTAACAAACTATTGTTTCATGACTCTAGTAGAGACAAGTTGATGACATGAATGGATATGAATGAAGTAGATTCCAAGTGAGAGGGAAAATCTCTTCTCATGATTCTTACTCACATTAGTATTTGTTGAATTATGATTTATGTCCATATCAAATTATTGAACTACAACAATGTCCCAAATACGGAGCTTGTACAAAAATGAAGGTTTACGTTCCAAATGCATGCAGAAAACCAGGAGATTTCATCCCCAGACGCATGCATGCTAAGGCCAAGGTAGCATCTAGGAAGCTAAAGAGACTCCCATGCTAACCTAAAGGGAGTGTCCAGGGGTTTGATGATAGTTGACCATCATTCAAAGTTTTCTGAACCTATACAAACTCTAAATCAGGGTGTCTCTCACATATTTTGCCACTGTAAACTGATTTCTGAAGCTATTGGGTTAAATTGTTGATCACATAAAATAAAGTATTGTGCATAAAA
Organism: Pinus tabuliformis; assembly: GCA_031772625.1. Taxonomy (NCBI): domain Eukaryota; kingdom Viridiplantae; phylum Streptophyta; class Pinopsida; order Pinales; family Pinaceae; genus Pinus; species Pinus tabuliformis. Next base: position 98,613,701 of record CM062820.1, read on the forward strand.
TTAGATATTAAACTAGAAGTTTTCAGGTGACCAGGACATACATATAGATATGTCATTATGTTTGAGGTTCTTTCTATCAGAGTTTGGCATTATTTTGCTGATTGATATAGATGAGCTTTGTTTGGAGCTTTGACATGACTCTTGACAATGAATTAGAAATTTGAATTGATGATTGAAATATCTTTTGGACTATAGATCTCTATATAATAACAAATTTGGACTTGACCTGACGAATAATGATTTGATTTGGAGATTGTTTATTTGCCCTTATATCAATTCTATGTGGGAATAGTAATGACTTACGTGAGTGTTTAGAAAAATGGTTTTGTATTGGCATCCTTGTTTCTAGCACAATGGTTCAAGTATTAATAGTTGTGATTCAGTATGAATATGGAACCTGCATGACTTATCCTTGCTGTATGCATTTGAAACTAGTGAGAGAAATGAATTGTATTATCATTATCAGAATGAATTACTGTTTGGATTGGTATTCCATGATAGATGATAGACTTGTTGGAATGATAATAAATGAATTCAATACTTGATATGATCTTTACTTTTCACCTGGTTGAAAGAATTGATACTGTGATATTGATGACTTTGATAATAATTTTGATATGACTTCTAAACTCTGATGAGATGACATTGTTGATACAACATTGGCTTATGTAAGGCTGATTATGTTGGCTTAGCAAGGCATTATTCTTGCAAATATCATTGCATGAAGAAAGCTCCCCGATCTATATATGTCCATATTTGACGGTTATATGATGACGTCAAGATGATGAGTTCCAAGCTATGACGTTGATTTTGATTATAGTTTTGGTTTTACATACCAATTGTCTACTCTTAACGGGGGATGAGCCTTTAATGAACTAAATAAGAGGGAGATGGTTTCTTAAGATCAAAATTATGTATCATGGCATGATAAATCGATGTATGAACTTTGAAAAATAAAATCCATATTGTGAAGCTATTGCAAAAGTATTGGAAAGTGGAAATGAAAATCCTTAGACACTCTGATTTGAATTTCAAAATGTTGTTCAACTTGACATGGCATCCGACAGTTGATTGAAGGATTGATGTTATGTTTTTGAACATCTGTCCATATATATGATATGCATAGAACCTAACTAAATTCACGATTGAGCTGCTTCAATCATATAGAGTTTCCATTGAACATCGTTTGAAATATTTGCATGATATGTTCTACCTTTGAAGCTGAGATATTTCACCCTATGATATGTGACTACATCAATGTATCATTTTTAAAAGAGATTATTATTAATGAGAACATATGAATGTTTCCTTAATATGAGATATGTCATGATATTATTGATGAAATATAAATAGGTTTACACTCAACCATGGTTGAGTATGAAGTTGCTAGCATGGCTAGCTGCGAGGTAGTATGTAGAAGCTCCTTAGAGATCCATATGATATTGATCTGAATATGACATGGATACATTGCGATGACAAAGAATCCCATATATACATAGTTGGGACTGAGATAATTCCATATCTTAAGGTAATGCAGTTGTTCGAGACAAGATTAGGCTTGTGATTGACACCTCCTTCAGAGGGAGGATGATCATGGTACCCTTTTGTGATTTACATGATCATTTATGATCTAATATGATATTTTATTTGATGGCATGTATGAATAGGAAACAATTGCTATTGAGACTAGTAGGTAGCATAGATAAGTATGATGAGAGAAACATTGATCGAGAACACTAAGACAAATCTTCCTCCCTATCTGAGCTCCCAGGGTGAGTAATTGAGATACAGGGCTTATGGGGTTGAGGGAACTCTAGAAAATAGAGTATGACCCCTATCTGTTACTCATAGGGTTAGAGATGCTCCTCCCCTATCTTCATAGGGTTAGATAATGTTGCTCCCTTGTATGGTATTTGTAGATTATACCCCATTTGGTGTCATACCCATAGGCAGGGCTTGTCGGGAATACTGCTCCTTGTTTGGCCAATGAGTTGAGAGTGTATATGGGCTGTACAACCCAAGTCAATTATGATGCAAGTGTTCTACCACGTGACTATTCAAGGTCATCGATGGGAAGGTCAGTAGGAATTAATATGGGTTGACATAATGTTATGCATTTCCAAGTTGAGGTTCATCTCCCTGATGTGATCCAAGCATCAAGACGTGCTCTCCTCTGTGTTTAGATATCCTATTTCTTGATATAGGGTTGTAGATATATAGCTCCCCAAGAGATTTCAGGTCGAGATGTGCTCCTCGATGTAGTAACAATTTGAGATGTGCTCCTTGATGATATCCTCTCTGATGATGATTAATGATGTGATTTTGGGTAGTATCCTTAGGGATAGAGGGTGGTAGCTTAATATCCTCTCCGACATAAAATTCTTATTCTTTTAGATTCGAGAATGTTTAGCATATGAGCAGAAAAAATTAAGAGATAAGCTGGAATAAGCAAGGGATAGATTGAGATGTAAATTAATGATTTCTGATTATCAGACACTTGAGATGGTCATGGAATGATGACTAAATGATAGAGATTACTAGTGAGGATATGTGATGACACTTGAAAATACTAGAATGGCATAATGATTGACGGATAGATATTGGTAGGTGGAATTCTGCCTAGTTGAGAGGGAGTGTTAAAATTATGAAAATGCGGTCAAATTCCACTTTGAGAAGATAATATGATGAAGATAATAATTTTAATATATTCCACGTTTTGAGAGGACCAAAATCGACCTAAATATCACATTATTTGGACAAGCAGAAGTCAGTTTTTTAATTAATTTATTTATTCATGTATATTGGGTTAGATCAACCCTAAGCACATGTAAAATTGGATAGGTTAGCCTCAAACATCAAGTGGACCCTCATGAAATACTACGTATATAATATACCTTAAGCTCATTTGGTCACAATCATCAAACACTCTCTTCTCTCTTCTATTGTTTGGTTCGCACAGGTCTGACGAAGGAAAACTCACACAAAGGGTTCGAAACTACAAGGTTGAATCTCACACGTGTCTAGGGTTTCTTAGTATTGGACACATGCTCATAACTAAGGAATTTCATCCCTGGACACTGGCATAGTATGGTCCTGAGAGAATTCAAAAACTCTCAAATGATCACACATAGTGTTTGAGAGAGAGTCCGAGAGGGTAGGGCTTGTAGAGTTGAAGTTAGTCTCAGACATTTGCATATTGCTCTCTAGAGAGCATCTAAATTGGACTCGGACACTCATAAGGTATCTAAGGGATCACCTATGAGGATATGGTTTTCATAGTGTAGGTGAACCCCAAATTCCCCCATGCAGTTCTCCTGGGAGCATTTAGATCAGTCCCAAACGCACTCATCCAGTTCTGCAAAGAGTATCTAGATTAGTCTTAGATGCTCAAACACAATATCTCTACATGCATTGGGGATGAAAATATGAAGTATCAATATCCCAAATATTATTCTCAGTGATAACCATATTGAACAATTGACTACAGTCAGTGATAGTGCATCACAATCCTCAAAATTAGGGCCTTTGGGTATCAACATGTTTAAGGTCAAGTTATGGATGTTCTAGTTGTTTTGTTGCATAGTTAATGATATGGATCATTGTGCTCTCTTTCTCTAAATCATTTGATGACATCTAAGAAGAAGAAAAATTTACAAGAATTTTCCCCATAGTGGGTTTTTCCCTGGTCTCCAACGAATCCTGATGTCTCTATGTGTGGACGCTTTTCTTCTATTGTTCCTTTATGTTTTGCTGCGTTGATGATGCTCACATTTTTGTTTCTACATAGTTGCATATGCTGATGAAAAATAATGTAAAAAAGGAATTATTTTATAATTTTATATGGTCGAATTTATGTGTTAATGAATAAATGCAATTATCGAAGCAAAGAACAATGTACACCCATGAAATATTAACATTAATTGTTCCATTTTTTGCTTACTCATAATGTTGTTGAATGCTCCTAGATCAATGAAAGAGTTCGGAATATAAATAACATTGATATGAATTTTTACAATAGGGCAACCTGGATCTATACATTTTTGAATAATTTGTTTCCCCATCATAATATCAACAAATTTCCCTGCAAATTGGATATTTTTAACATCTTTTCTTTTTTTACTAGTTTTCTAATGCAAAGCTCCTTAATATTTTTTGCAAATATTGATATTTATTTTATAGATTGATGACAACAACTTTTCATGCAAATATTCTTAATTTCATATAGCATATCATAATCAAGTAAAACAATTTTCCTTTCTATTCCTTTATCAATTTTGAGCCTTTCAGGAAAAGGTCGATGTTGTAAGGAAATAGAAGGTTATTCTACTGGAGTAACTATAGGATCTTGTTTTTTTTCTCATCCTTTGATTGTACAGGAACATCTTCCTTTAGAGGAGTATTTTCTTGATAAATATTTTCAATTTTTTCGTGAAATTCATCCTCTTTAGATTTTTGGATGGAAATTGTTGGTGAATTATTTCGAAAAACTCTACCAAATCTATGTTGATTATCATTTAGACCTAATGGGTTTATCATACAAGCTTGAAAATTTTGACCTTCAAGATTATAAACAACTTGTTGATTTTATTATTTGGATTTGGGAGAGGTTGGGCACGCAGTTGTTTGGATTTTTGAGGAAATGGTAATGAAATTTGTTGATTTGGATTTTGAAATTGAGGGTGTTGGTTTGGTGGAGGATAATATTGTAGTGGAAAGAAAGAATATGTTTGTTGGAAATGAGAATATTGGGGATATTGAGGATTTCTTCCATAAGGATTTCTCCAACCTTGTGTCCAAGATGGATTTTGAGATTCTGGGGACCAACGTTGCCAACGCAAATGTGTAGCCTAGTTATTCTGTGGTTGTTCATATGATTGAGCATTGAAACCTTGAGTCATATTAAGTTGTTGGATTTTCCATGGCCTTTTAGGAATAAAACAAAGTGATTCAGCTTGGCTTTTTCCAACCTTGTCTTAAAAAACATGTTTAAGACCAGATATTGAGGGACATTCCTTTGTATTATGATTTTTAGCACATATGACGAAAATTTATATACTATAAAGGGGACATTCTCTCAATGCATGTTTTTTCCTACATCTAGGATAGGAAATAGATAATGCAACATTCTCATCTTTTTTCTTATTTTGTATCTGAAGAGTATCTAGTTGCTCATTAAGACTAGGAAGGAAATTTCCTATTTCATCTCTACTTACTGTTCCAATTTCAGATTTACTAATTCTAGACATAACAGAGTCTCTTGGATTTTTACGAGTTGTAGCCTTTCCTCCTTAAATATGTTTACACAAATTACATATTTCACCAAATGAAAGTTGAGAAACAACTACCTTTTCCATTAAATTGATAAGGTCAATCCAGTCATCTCTTATGGATTTGAGAAAAAGATATTTTAATGTTTCTATTATGAAACCATCTCACAAAAGATAGAAAAGATAGTTGAACACCTTAGAATTCAGCCTCTTCGAGGGGGTAACCTCCTTTACATTACACAAATGAACAATTCTTGGATGATTCAAATGACAAAACCTCCTTTCTATATATAGGAGTCTAAGAAGTCACAATATAACCTAGCCAACCTAACAATAATAATATAAAGCCACAAAAATAACAATAGAGGAATTCTATGGGGCACAGTAATAAAAACATGGGTGATCCAGGTGGATATTGGTGGCCACCCACCTATCCCATTTGGACCCCCACAACTGTCTCTTTCAGTCTTTTTCAGTTTCGTAAATTGTAGCACAGTTTACTATTTTTAGCAGTTTTTCGGGTCCTGAACTTCCGGAACCGTTTTGAGGCCCTAAACGACGTTTTTTTGGGAATCTGGGGCAACATGGGTCCATGGATCGATGTTGCCTCCCAAAGTGGTAGTACTCGGATAGATCTTTCTAATGAGCTATCATGCGCATCAAACAGAGATCGTATGCCAAAGTTACGACCCCGGGAAATTGATGTACCAATTTACCCAAACGGGGCCCACAATTTGGTGTTTCATCTTCTAGGGTTAGATTTCGGAAGGTTAAGGGTTTTCCATTGTTTCTCAACAATAAATAGGCCTTCGAGCCTCATTGTAACATAATTTTTAACAGTTCAGAGGCATGTAGCCGCACATCTCTTCTCAGAGATAAGCTACCATCGCCCTAGCTGGTTTATTTCTATTTCCGGTTGTAAGCATATTTCAGTATTTTCCATTAATGAAATGAAGTATTATTTCTGCTGCATCTTTGTGTATATGGTTATCTCTGTAATTTGTTGCGTTCCTGTTTAAATCCGGATCAGTGGTATCAGAGCGGTCTGCTTTTTCTCTGTTTTTCTTTGCATGTCCCCAACGAGGTCGGGATATAAGGAGTTACGGCTTGAACTGGTCGAACCTTTGCAAGACCAGCCTCGCAAATCCCGACGGCCTCCCATGGCAGATGGGAAGAAAGATGAGGGGGCAGGAGATCCTATCAAAATCTTGCTCGAAGAAGCGCTCGAGCGGCAAAGGAACGCGATGATGGATAGCTTTGCGCAGATCCTTCAGCGGCTACCCAGAGGAGACGCACCGGCTTCCAACAACGACTCTGGAAACGCCACGCCGTTTAAGGTATAGGTTAATTTTGAAATCCCCATCTTCGAGGGTCAAATAGACGCAGATGTCGTAGATAAATGGTTAAATCTGCTAGATGGGTATTTTTCTATTCATGAATTTTCAAGTCAGGAAAAGATTGTTTTCGCTCTTCTCAAAGCAGCTCCCCACGTCAAGGACTGGTGGGAAACCTATTGCGAGCAAAAGGATGAAAGTACATGCTCACTATTTTCAGCCGCACCCACTTGGAATGACTTCTGGGATGCCATCAAGGAGCAGTACTACCTTGTCGGAAGCTATAAGGACAAATGCATCAAATGGACCACACTACGGCAGGGACGAGACCAAGATGCGCCGGAGTTCACAAACATTTTTCATACCCTTCGCACACAGTTGGGTATCAAAGATTCTGAGCTGCATCTGGTACTCAAATACCGTGGTTGATTACACAAATACATCCAGGAAGAGATGGTGTTCTTGAACATCTCCTCACTCGGCACAGCATACCGATACGCTGTCAAAATCGAGAAAAAGTTCAAACAGAAGAAGCGAGACTTTGGATCTACAAATCTGAAGCCCAAAGGACAAAGCCAAGGCGGGGTGACCCAAGACAACCCGTCGAAGCCGCAAGAAAAGAACAACACCATGAAGCCGAAGAAGGACACAGGGAAGTGGTGTGAGTTCCACAAGACTCCCACTCATAGCACAAGTGAGTGTCGGACCAAGCAGTCGTTGATGGTCGAGTTGAAGGCTTCAGAATCAGATGCATGTTCCGACCCTGAGCTAGAACCCGACAAGGGGAATGGCAAAGGGAAGCAGATCATTGATGCGGATCCCAACGCCATTGTTGCCATTGCCAAGATCGAGAAAGATGAGCCCGAAAATCCAGAGGAAGGGGAGCGTCTTTTCCACTCACAGATGTGGGCGAAGGGTTTTCCGCTACAATTCATTGTCGACAGTGGTAGCCAAAAGAACCTTATTTCAGCAGAGGTCGTGAAGCGGTTGGGCCTACCGACTACACCACACCCACAGCCGTACAGTATCGGGTGCCTTCATGAAGGACGAGATCTCAAAGTTCGCCAGCAGTGCCGCCTTCCCTACAGCATCAAGGCCTTCACAGACAAGGTATTATGTGATGTTACACCTCTGATGTTTGTGATGTATTATTAGGCCAGCCATACTTGTGGAGGCGACATGCTGTGTATGAGTCAAGGCCTCGTGTTGTCATTATTTCTTTGAGTAATTCATTATACAGGATACCAGAGGTAGCCCCACCTACTGCCACATCTTTGATCGCTGCTAAGAATGGCAGCAAGCTCATCTCACAGACCAGGAAATTCATCTATCTGGTTCACTCCCAAAGTAAGGGGAAGATCGTTGCTACATCCATGACCCCTGCAAAGGGTTCCTCCATGCAGCAGTAGTAGCAAAGGGATACGGTCATGACAGAACACAGGAACAACTTCTCCTCAGCCATAGGGGTAGCACACAAGTTTCAGGTGGGCAACAAAGCTTGGTTGCATCGACAGAAAGAACGCCTTACCAGAACCCATCAGAAGCTCAGACCACTCAGACATAGTCCTGACAGCAATACCAAGGCTATGGGGAACAATGCTTTGGAGCACATCATTCCTCCATTCCTTCGCCTTCACCAAATGTTCAATGTGGACCATCGTCGACCATGCTTCCCATCATCACTGGACACATCAGAGATTGCAGGACAAGTTCAGCAGATGGAGAAACTCAACGCAATGGGGACCATTGCTTCCTAAGGGGGGAGGAATGATCCAGGTGGATATTGGTGGCCACCCACCCATTCCATTTGGACCCCCACAACTGTCTCTTTCAGTCTTTTCAGTTTCGTAAATTGTAGCACAGTTTACTATTTTTAGCAGTTTTTCGGGTCCTAAACTTCCGGAACCATTTTGAGGCCCTAAACGACATTTTTTTGGGAATCTGGGGCAACATGCGTCCGTGGACCAATGTTGCCTCCCAAAGTGGTAGTACTCGGATAGATCTTTCTAACAAGCTATCATGCGTGTCAAAGGAAGATCGTATGCCAAAGTTACGACCCCGGGAAATTGATGTACCAATTTACCCAAATGGGGCCCACAATTTGGTGTTTCATATTCTAGGGTTAGATTTCGGAAGGTTAATGGTTTTCCATTGTTTCTCAACAATAAATAGGCCTTCGAGCCTCATTGTAACACAATTTTTAACAGTTCAGAGGCATGTAGCCGCACATCTCTTCTCAGAGATAAGCTACCATCGCCCTAGCTGGTTTATTTCTATTTCCGGTTGTAAGCATATTTCAGTATTTTCCATTAATGAAATGAAGTATTATTTCCGTTGCATCTTTGTGTATATGGTTATCTCTGTAATTTGTTGATTCCTGTTTAAATCCGGATCAATGGGGACAATAGGGGCACACCAATATTAACAAGGGATACAACTGCAATAGTAATGGGGTAATCACTAGTATTTTAGGTACCTAACATGCCCCTCTCCTTCAAGATAGTGTTGTCCTCAACGCTTGAGTAGCTATAGATGCTTCTGTATAAAATTCTCATCCTCCCATGTCGAATCTTCAGCGGATCAGTTCTTCCACTTGATGAGATACTCCAAAATTGATCGATTTCGTAGCTGTCGAGTTCTTGTTTCTGTGACTATTTCCGGTTCCAATATAATTTTTCCTTCCTTGTCAAGTTCTGGCAATATTGTTTGAACTAGGAGCTTCTCGCCTGTAACCTTCTTTAAACATGAAACATGGAAAACTGGGTGCACTCAAGAAGCTACAGGAAGCTCCAATTTGTATGTCTTCGTACCAATATTTTGCAACACCTTGTACGGACCATAATACTTTGGTGATAATTTATTATCCTTCTTAGCTTGCTTTAGGGACATTTGTTTATATGGTTGTAGTTGTAGGAATACCCAATCACCTACATCAAAACTTCTTTTGTTGTGATGTTGATCTGCCTATTGTTTCATTCTATTTTGTGCCAACTCGAGGTTATCCTTTAAGAGTTGGAGGACTTGTTGTTGTTGTTCGATGTGATGTTCCACTGCTTGAACCTTAGAATTTTCTCTTAAATATGATGTGACGGATGGTGGTTGATATCCATAAAGTGCCATAAATGGGGTCATTTTTGTTGTTGTATGGAAGGAAGTGTTATACCACCATTTAGCCAGAGGCAACCATTTGACCCATTGTGTCCGTTTATTAGATACAAAGCAACAAAGATATCCTTCCAAACATTTGTTTACTATTTCAGTTTTCCCATTAGATTGAGGATGATAAGATCATCTATGAGCTAACTGAGTACCAAGAAAAGAAAATAATTATGTCCAAAAGTTTCCAGTGAAAATGGGATCTCTATCACTTATAATAATCTTTGGATTTCCATGTAGCGTTTGAATTGTTTCCATAAATGTAGTAGAAACTGTACTGGATTAAAATGGATGTGATAATGCACAAAAGTGTGCATACTTGGTAAGTCTGTCAACTACTACCATGATGACACTCTTTCCCTCAGACTTGGGTAAACCTATGATAAAATCCATTGAAACCTCCTCCCAACATTAGCTTCGAATGGATAAGGTTTTAATAGACCTGGGGTCTTAATTGTTTCCACTTTATTTTGTTGGTAAATCAAACATTCTGCCACAAAATTTTGAATATCTGATTTAAGGCCATCCCAAAAAAAATCCTTCTTAACCCTGTGGTAAGTTTTTAAAAACCCTGAGTGCCCTCCTAAGGGAGAAGCATGCCATTCCATAAGAATATTTTGTTTGATTTGGGAATTATTACAGAGGTATAAGTGATCTTTGTACCATAACGAATCATTTTTCCAGCTAAATGTATCAGATGTAATGGAATCTTATTGTAACTTTCGAATAAGTGCCCACACTTCTTCATCATTCTTCCATTCCTCCCTTGCTTAGTTTATCCAATCTGGCTAAATAATAGAAATGGCACACAACAATGCTTCCACATCCTCGTCCTTTCTTGAGAGTGCATCTGCCACCACATTTTTCTTCCCTTTTTTGTAGATGATTTCAAAGTCATAACCCAACATCTTTATGACCCACTTTTATTGCTCAACAGAGGATAATCTTTGTTCTAAAAAGCATTTAAGGCTATCATTATTAGTTTTTACCTTGAAGTGTCTTCCCATTAGGTAGGGTCACCATTTCTTAACTGCATGTAGTATTAGCAACATTTCCTTCTCATAAATAGCTTTGTGCAAAAACTTTCCCTTGATTGGATGACTTTCAAAATCAATGGGTCTTTCATCTGGCATTAAAACAGCACCAATTCCATTTCCTGAAGCATCACATTCCACAATAAAGGTTTTTGTGAAGTTCGGTGTAGCTAAGACCGGTGCTTGGCACATTGCTTCTTTAAGATGTTCCAAGGCCTTTGTTGCTTCTAGAGTCCATGAAAATGCATCTTTCTTGAATAATGTTGTTAGAGGTGCTGCTATTCTCCCATAATTCTTAACGAACTTGCGATAATACCCTGTCAACCCAAGAAATCCTCGTAGATGCTTTATGGATGTGGGGATTTTCCATTCCTTAATGGCTTTAATTTTGATAGGGTCTACCTTAACTCCTTCATGAGATACAATATGACCCAGATATTCCACCTCTTGTACTCCAAAGAAACATTTGGATCTTTTTGCATATAATTGTTTCTCCTCCAATAGTTGTAGCGCCCTGTCAACATGTTCAACATGATCCTTCCAAGACTTACTGTAGATTAGTATATCATCAAAAAATACTAACACAAATTTTCTAAGGAAGGGTTTGAAAATGGAATTCATCAAACATTGAAATGTAGAAGGTGCATTGGTAAGGCCAAAAAGAATGACCAAAAATTCATAATGACCCTCATGAGTTCTAAATGTTGTTTTCGAAATATCTTCAGTCTTCATTCTGATTTGAGGATATCCTAAACGAAGATCCAACTTGGTGAAGTAAATTGATCCATGCAATTCATCTAGTAATTCATCAATGACAGGAATGGGAAACTTATCTTTAATAGTGATCTTGTTGAGCTCCCTATAATTTGGACACATGCGCCATGATCCATCCTTCTTGTGCACCAATACTATTGGAGTAGAGAAAGAACTTTGACTAGGTTGAATTATACCAGCCTCTAGCATTTCTGCAACCATACATTCAATTTCACTCTTTTGGGCATAGGGATATCTGTACGGCTTGATGTTTGCAGCAACACTTCCTAGAATAAGATGAATAGCATGATCATGATCATGAATAGGTGGAGACCTTTGGGCGTCTCAAATACCTTGGAATGATTGTCCAAGATTTTTTGGAGATCTGGAGAAATAGATGATTCCAACGTATAAACATCTAGCGAACATAATTGTGCAATTACACCTCTTTGTTGCTTTTTTATAAGCTTTCTCATACTGTTAGAGATGATTATCTTTCCTGGTTTCCCTGCAATACCCCTTAATTCAACTTCCTTTCCTTCGGCAGAAAATTTCATGAAAACTTCTGGAAAATTAAAAGCTCTTGTATCCAAGCATTGTAGCCATTGGACTCCTAGTACAACATCAACACCTCCCGTTGGAATGGAAAGCATTGTTCTAGTCAATACATATTCTCCCATGGATTACTTGATATTATGGCACTTTCTAGAGCAATTTATCATTCCTCCACTTGCAATCATCACTTGGCACTCTAGTGCTAGATATAGGAATAAATTCAATTCTTTTGCTATCTTACAATCAATAAAATTGTGGGTACTTACTAAATCAATCAACACTATTACTTTTTTCTTCTTGATTTGTCCTTCTATCTTGATGGTTTAAGGAGTGGTAATTCCATCCAATGCATTACAAGATATGGTTGGATTCATTTCTTCTTTATCTAGGCTTTGTTCCTAGAGTATATCCTCTTCTTTTGACCTTTCTTGCTCCTTTTCTTCTTCCTCTTCACAATCTATGTAGAATAATTTCTTCTCAGCACACTTATGACCTTTAGTGTATTTTCTATCACAACTATAACAAAGCCCTTTTGCTCTTTTTTCTTCCAATAATTGTGGTGTCAACCTTATAGGTTGTGGAAGACTAGGGGCAACAACACTTCCATATTTATAGTTGTGAGTGGTATGCTTCCTTGTTGCCATAATTTTGCTTTCCATTTTTCTTGCTAACCTGCATTCCTTCTCTAATGAATCAAGTTCGCAGAGGTGAACATCATGTTGGCTATTATCCTTTAAAGTCCCTATGAACACATCAATCCTATGCTCCTTTGGAATATTTTTTACCCTTATGTTCAATTTTTGGAACTCCTCAATGTGCTCCATTATTGAACCCTTTTGTTTGAGACTTATCAATTGGCAAAAAAAAGTGTTGCTTTTTGTCTCCTCATAATGTGTTGTTAATTCTTTCGTAAAAATTGCCCAAGTGATAATTTGTTTACGAGAGAAAAGCCATTGATACCATACAAACTAATTTGGTTCCAAATATAAAGTTTCAATACATACCTTTTGTGTGTTTTACACATTATTGAGATCGAAAAATTGCTCCATCTGTAGTATGCATGTTGCGGGATCCTTGCCATCAAACTTCCTCATATCGATTTTTGGAATATGGTGGGTCTTCTATCCAACACTAGAGTCTATGAAATCATGATTAACATTTCTTTTGTTCTCATCATGAGTTTCCTTTACTACCCTTTCACCATTAGTAAGCATTTCTTGTAGAAACTTTTTTAAATCTATCTTCAAATCTGTCGTCAAATTTTCCATGCCTGTCTTCAAATCTTCCATGTCTGTCTTCAAATCTATCCTCAAATCGTCCATCTTAGCTTCCACGTCATTCATCTTAGCTTCTACGCCTTTCTTTAAACAATCCATCTTAGGTTCTACGCCTTTCTTTAAACCATCCATCTTAGCTTCTACATCTTTCTTTAAACCATCCATCTTAGATTTTGTTCCTTTTTGTGCAAGTGACACTTGTTGCAATTGGTCTCATAATTTTGATATATCATGTTGCATTTCTCCCTCTTCTTCATGAGTCATACTAGAACTTTCAGGTTGCTTACTAGGTGTTTGCATTTTCTTTCCTCTAGGCATCAATTATTGATAATAATCCTTTACTATGACCTTGGAATTCCTTCAAACTAATTTTTCAAACCAAGCTTATGCAAAAATTAAAAGAAACTACAAACCTTTTTTCACTTTGTAGGAGCATGATATTGAATTTGATGTCTCTTTGTAATTTCAGATCATCCAGTTCTAAAATTGCGACCTACGGTAGCCCTCTGTGTCCTCTTTCCAATGCCACCAGTTTGATCCAAATTGGGTTCTCTAGGGAAGAGTTATGCCAAATCTCCCACAATGCCCTGATTATAGACTAGTTCAGTAGGGCAAACTTGTACGACGTGCCACGAGTCACTGTTTCAACGTTTGGCTATGAAAAATATGTACAAGAAACTACAATCCGTTCTCTTTTTATACCTTCTTACGAAATTTCAATCTGATGCTTAGAGAGAAGGTTATGATGATTTTCCCCAGGTCACCTGTTTGGAATGTAATTCTGGAGTTTCCAAAAAGACCAACTTCCACAAATCATATCTCCACAGATATAACGCAAAAAGCTCTGAAATTCAGACATGAGGTTCAATGCGATTTCATCTCAAATCGGCCTTCTTTTTAGCTTTTGAGACATCGCAGAAAAAAATTATAGCGAAAATTCCATGATGATCTATTTAGAGTAGCGAAACCCTAGAATCCAATGCTCCGATACCAAATGTTATGAAACCAGCTCACAAAAGATAGAAAAGATAGTTAAACGCCTTAGAATTCAGCCTCTTCGAGGGGGCAACCTTCTTTACATTACACAAATGAACAATTCTTGGATGATTCAATTGAAAAAACCTTCAATATTCTATATATAGGAGTCTAAGGAGTCACAATATAACCCAGCTAACCTAACAATAATAGTACAAAGCCACAAAAATAACAATAGAGGATTTCTATGGGGCACAGTAATAACAATATGGGTACAATAGGGGCACAACAATATTAACAAGGGATACAACTACAATAGTAATGGGGTAATCACTAGTATTTTAGGGACCTAACATTTTCCTCATATAATTCATGCATCCTAGCCCTATTAACATTATACGAAAATATTTCGACTCGGTCTTTAAGACTTTCATCCTCTTTTTGCATCATCTTAAAGACTTCATCCTTAAGGTTATGGGGTTTACAATAATCCTTATATTTTTTTAAGAAGATTGTTTTGATTCCTTCGCATGTTCTAATATTATGTGTTCCTTGTCCCATAAACCATTTAAGTGCTTCATCTTTAAGAATAGCTGGAAATGGTTTCAATTTCTAAGTATCAAGCAAGCAGTCATAAGATCTACACAAGACTTCAAAGTAAAAAATAAAATATTTTGGATTCCCATTTCTTGAACCATCGAAATTAGGGAGGATAGACGGGGAAATGTTGTTCATTATGGTTGTGGTATCTTCATCAAAAATAGGAAACCCATAAGGATGTGGTTCTCCTTTACCACCTCTACCACCTCGTCCTCTATTTTCTCCTATGCCTCTTCCACCTCCAATCCTAAGTTCAAAATTTACATTATGTACTTCTCCTTCTCCTTCCCCTACCATTGTATATTCCTAAGAGATAATATAAGGTTCTATAGTAGGATTATCTAGCTCTTCTTTTGGTTCCTCTACTATTGGTATATTGAAATAAGTTTCCTCTTCTTCTTCGCAAGGGACTTCTAATTATTCTCATAAAATTTACTCACTTGTCAAAGAGAGAAAGATTAGTCCTAAGATTAGGGATGTAGGTTATTCAACTATATCTTCAGTATAATAAGTTAGTGAATCTCTTGGTTGGATTTCAGACCTATGCACCTCTAGGAGTTTATGTCTACCTTCAAATCATGCAATGTGAGTGTCAGTGGATATTGTGGAACTATGAGGTCTAACGAGGTTGAATGGTGACATTGGAATTGAAATTCTACCTCTACTTACAAATCTACCCCTAGAATCCCTTTCTTTATGCATAGATGTTTTTTATCATGACTTAATTATGCATATACAAAATCAAAGTAAATTCACCTAAAACTATATGAAAAGAAAGAATGGAATCTTATACTCTTCCCCGGAAATGACGCAAAAATTCTAGGTAATTTAATTGACCTTAAATTACTTCATTAATTGTCAACCAAGGTTCATGTACTTATGATGTGTGTGTGCACCATATATGATAGGAATTCTATCTTTGGATGAAGTTTATCTAAGTATGGATTAATTTAAATGAGATTGAAGAGTTTTTAAATCTACATCAAAACCAAATTCCAAACTGTATCAAAAATTAACATGTAACATGAAATCCCCATTTATTCTAGTTGTGGAATTGAAAGTATATCTCCAATTGC
Organism: Pinus tabuliformis; assembly: GCA_031772625.1. Lineage (NCBI taxonomy): Eukaryota > Viridiplantae > Streptophyta > Pinopsida > Pinales > Pinaceae > Pinus > Pinus tabuliformis. The sequence continues at coordinate 98,629,728 of CM062820.1, forward strand.
ATGAATGAAATTGCATAAAATAGATCTTAATACTAATTGTAGAATTAAAATTTTAACATTAATTTCCAAAAGGAAATCTTAACACTAATTTGGGACTTCTACAATTAATATTACATATAAATTCACTATGAATTGATAATTTTTACATTCAATTGGGCTTCAAATGGAAATCCTTTAAGTACAGATCAAAAATTTAGAATTATATGCTAGTGCAGATTTTTTGTCCTATAATCATTACCTCAGATTACCAAAAAGGTATACACTGTGATTGTGTGAACATAATTTTATTCCTCTTTTGCTCCAATGTTATCACACAAAAATGGTTCTCAATTCAATTCCTATGCCATAATTGTCTCCACTACAAAGGATGTAGATAAGGACCAGGAAAGAGTATGTGTCTCAGGCGTTCCCTAGAGGAGCACTGAAGTCCTTGTTCCTTTAGATATGGTGGATACCACACTGGATTCTTCATTTCATGAACCTACAAAAGGAGTAAAACAAGACAAAATCCCCAATGTAGAAAAATTAAATGTGAAACCCAACCGAACCCTTAGATATTCTTTTCTCAAGCATATTTTATTTGTAGATAAAATACCTTCCTTATTCACTTTCATAAATGAATGAGATGTTGGACCTTTATATAGGTTGAGATCCATCTTTTGAGGTGAGGCTGTCATTGTTTTCAATGGAAGCCCCTCCCTTTTAATTTAAATCACATGCCTAAAATTTGGACCACAAACTAATTAAATTTTTGTACAAGGTTCTATACCATGATCAAGAGTTTTCTTTAGATGCTTTGTAGAGTCTAAAGATTGTCCTACTGTGATATCCTTTTTCCCAATAATCCTCTATTTTTCATATTTATTTACCACTCAATAAAGCCATATCTACAAGGTTTTGATGAAGGTATGCATTAGTATGTTTTCTTGTTCATATTCAGCTGTATACCCTATTATTTTAAGTAAAGTTGTAATTAGATACCGAATTGGCCTATTTCCGCACCTAGTCTAGGATTTTATAGCTACCTTCATTGTTCGTGAGGTTCTATAGTTCTAGTTCAACAACGAAATATGTCGATGGATAGAAGGTGACTCCCTCATGGATACTTTCCTATCCACTCGAAATCGTTTCCTAAAAGAGGCACAGGAGATCACGGTCAAACTCTGAGTCAACTGTCCGATTAACGCAGAACATAGCCCTAGATCAGCTGAAACCTTATCGTTTTTCTTTCGAAATAAAAAAATGATGGTTTCACGATATAAGTTTATATAGGGTGAAGAGTTATTAGGCTTAGCATTCTCATACAGTTATTCAAGGGACATGCTATAAAGTTAATGGCCACATTGTTATTTGGGTGTGCACCAAATGATATGTTTTCTGAACGATTTGTGACTTTCATGTGAATGAGTTTGGTTTTTGTGTGCAACCATTCTACTGATTTGAAGCTCTGAATTGCTATGTGGAGGGACCCTACAAATAGTGGCAGGTTTTGATTAAATAAAATCTTATTTCTTCAATTATTGAATTGATTTGTTTTGTGTGATCATGCAACATAATGATTTCAAATTAGTATCTGCATAAGAATTCTACTTTGCTTTATACCTATTACTACACAATTATGTCCTTTCCTTATTATCCAACAAAATTGAAGTGTGTTTAATTCATAAATGTTCCTTGGGTTACATTGTTTGAGCAGAAATTGAACAAGCGAGGAGATTTCTCCTAAAACAATTGAGTTCAATAGTATTCCTTCGTAGCTGCTAGAGTAAGATTCCATTTTGCACTTAGAGGATTGCGGATTGGGAGTTGCAGCAAAGAGATTTAAAATCAAATCCTAACAACCTAACATAAGTAAAATCACTCGGTTAAATTTCCTTGACAATGAGTAGATGGTTTTTTAGAGCTATTAACACACATTAGTAACACACATAAGTAAATTCCCTTAAAATAAAAAACAATCAAAATTCCAAAAATGCTGCATTATCTACCTTCTGTCTCAAATGTCAGAAGAAACATGCTGTAAGAGAATGTCCCTTAGACTCAAAAGTCATAGAAACCTATGTCATATGTGTAGATAATCATGATACAAAGGAATATCCATCCTTACCAAGTCTCAAGGCAGTATTCAATGACAAAGGAATCTCAGAACCAATAGACCCTCTCTACCTTTTAGCTAAACGACCATGGAAAAACTCCCAACCAAATCAACCACAAGGATTTAGACCACAACAATTTACCCAATCTTCACAAAGTAATTGGAATTCAACTTGGCAGCCTTAGGCTCTACCACAATCACAACCTTGGAATCAAGGATCGAAAAATCCTTATAGAGCCTATGCTCAATATCAGCAATACTCACCATCCTGTATTCCACCACAAGTCCGAGTATAGAGTCAAAACCCACAACTTTCACTACCATTTACACAAAAATAAAATCAAATACCTACTCAACCACTTCCAAATCCTAATAATAAAGTACCACAACAACCAGTATACAACAGAGAGGGTCAGAATCGTCAAACTTATTTAATAACCCCACTAGACCTAAACAATGTTCAGTTAAGTTCCGGATGGGTATTACCAAAAAAACCTCATGTTGTCATTCACAAAACAAAATCAAATCTTCAAAAACATAAGAATCAGTCAGAAGAAGGAGAGACCTCTCTCCCACAAAAAGAAACTAAACAAATAGAAGAAATTCCAATAAATGCTTCTATCATAGAACAACCTTCAATATCAGTTAATCCACCATTCCCAAAAATATTAAAAATCGATGAAGGAGTAGAGAAACAAATTATGTTGCCTGATTATAATATGATGGATGAATTTAGAAATGTCTGTATTAATATTCCCTTATTGCAAGCCATAAAAGAAATACCAATTTTGAAAAACAATTAAGGAATTAAATACATAATGATCAAGAAGAAAAATAAAAGATATAAAAAGAATTCAATTAATCGAAAAAATTGTAGACATTATGATGGGGAAGACAACAATCCAAAAATATTTAGACCTAGGAAGCCCCATTGTAAAAATTCATATCAACGCGATTGAAATACCAAATACACTGATTGACCTAGGGGCAACCATAAACATAATGAGCAAACAAGCTATGGACACACTTAGGCTTCCTAATCTTCAATACACACCAACTTTGTTGCAATTAGCAGATATAATTGTTATTAAACTAGATGGTGTGTTAAGGATGTTTTGTATCCTTAGATTCTTGGGAATATCCTGTTGATTTCATGGTCTTAATGCCCAAGAACAATCTAGGAGGACGTCCCTTAATTCTAGGAAGACCTTGGTGTTATAGAAATATTTGGGAATTGCAACCCCAATCACATATGTCCACAAACCAAGGGATTCTAAGTCCCTAAAAGTGTTGTTTCATACCCTAAAGGAGCAAGGTCAACTGATTACATCATCTCCCAGAAGTTCTCCATGAAAAGATACTCAGAACGGGTCAAAGAAGGACCATACAAACTGCCCAGTGCTAAAGGTGCGATGTATCTCACCTACCACATGCAAAAAGTGTGATGCATACTGGAAAGCCCTTCTATAGGGTGTGATGAGAAAGAGCAGAAAAATGTCACAAGCATTTTAATAGGTGGAAACCCAGAGAATCTTTTCGAAGCTGGTCATTTGACACTTGCCTCTCTGAGATCGCCCAGGGATAAGTAAGAGATCTAAAATCTCCAAGTCGAACCAAGAACTATCAGAGATATGACACTAATCAAAATCCCAAAAGCAGACTCACCCCCTGCAAATATCTATAAATGGATCCCTCATCCAAGAGATCCAAAGGTTGGAGTTTGGTAATTTGCAAAGAGGTGTTGCTGGTTTCTCTTTGAAGACATTGTTGGGTGATCTTGCTTTGTGTGAGGTGAAGAGGGCTTTCAAGCTGCGAGGATGGCGCTGGGTCAGACCAAAAGGTTGTAATCCTCTCTTCTATGACTTTTACTAATAAAGCTATTTGAGTTTTCCTCCATATTCTTGTGCATCTCTGAATACTGTGTTTGTTATATGCATTTGTATGGTCAATATATATCTGATCCTATATTGTTTACAGTGAAAGATCTCTATGCTTTGATGGTATTATGCTGCTGTGAATCTACAAGTGCTCTTTGAAGCTGGACAAGTAAGGAAGCAGTGGTGAGATTCTGTCAAAGGGGAAAGGAAACAAGCAAGGAGCCAAGCGGAAGACTGAGGTTGGTACTCTCTGCTTCTTTCCCATCTCTCTCTTATAAAGGAGAAAAAAGTGACTTTAATTTATTTTTTCTAAGATAGCTACCCGTCTTAGTGGGACTAGTAGCTCTGAATAGACACTATATTTCCCAGTAACAAAATGGCGACTCCGCTGGGGAGCGATTAGTTTGATTGCTTGTCTCTATTTGTTTGATTCATAAACCACAGACAGAGCCTGAAGTCAAGCCAACTAGCCTTCGAACTGCATTTTCTATGCAAGTGCAAAGTAGAACAACGCTACTTCAGTCAATCTTTGGGTTTTTTTATGAGATGAACGATTGACTTGTAAACATCTTAAGTGCCCTAGAGGTAGCTTGAGTAACCTCATTAGATCAGCCCTATACTTTGTAGTTACTGACTATCATTTTCTCAGCCTAAATCCCTGAACTAAATTGCAAAATGCGACCAAAAAACAAGCTAAAGTCTCGTTCCTTAACCATCGCACCCTCTCCTTTAGGAAATCTGGATGCATCGCACCTCCCATGTGCAGTAGGTGGGATGCATCCCTGTTTCCCTATGTTACAGGTGCGATGATCAGAGAAGACTAGATCTACCTCCAGATTTTGGTTTTTTCTTCACTGTCTTCAATTTTATTCAGGAGTTTTGCTGTCTGTGATCAGTAGACCACTGTTGAAACCCCCTTCTTTGCATCATCCAACCACTATTGTACAAATAATTGTGAATGTTTTTATGTATTGTGCGCCATTTATAGTTCTCTTTTACAAAATACTAGTTTAATCGAACTGTCGTCTTTTGATTTGGAAGTGCTGCAAGTGTCATTTTCAGTCAAAGAAAATAATACTTCTCATTTTGATAGGCAATTACACTATTACTATTGTATTTTATCTGAATTTATAAGTATTTCAAGTTTTGAAAGCAGTTTTCAATTCAAAATTGCAAAGTGTCGTCTTGCCTTCCGGTCGTTTTTTGAAAATAAAATCGTTAGTGCCGTCAATTTGAAAGAGGAAATAATTCAGATTTGTACTTAGTATTCTTTTTGTCATTCACACATTAAGAAAGCAGAAAACAAATACATACATGTGCATTTGCATTTAGACTGCTTGTTGATTTTGATTTAGGATAGTGCATCTAGTGTGTGCTCTCTGCTCTATGTTGAAAGAATTTCATTTCTATTTCCTTAGTAGCTAGGATTTTCATTGCAAAAAGAAGATTAAACGACTGTTTATCATCTTAGATTGCATTTTAGGAATTGTATATCTACATCATGTGTTGAACCTTAAAGGCAAACTTCTTAAGAAAGGTCAACTGTAAAATAAGTTCAATGAACATAAAAACGCTTTGGAACCTAACGCACAACATCTAGAAGTCTAGGCTAGAGATGTATTTCAGTGTCATAAAGCCTGGTAACCGTTGCTTTCATCGTAGGTTGGGTGATTTCTCCTCTTTGTACGGACTTCTGCTCCCACATACCATTGAGTATATATTGCGAGACAACAATAGACTATATCCTTTATCCTTAAGAAGCCATGTCTACCGCCATATCGATCGCAATGCACTGAACACATCATTTGGGAAGATTGATTGCCATACCATAGAAAGTATTCTACAGTTTTGCGATTGGTTTGGTAATCCCTCTATCAAGATTTCTAGAGCAGTCTCTTTCATTCCTTTTAAGACTCCTTAAAGGAAAAGGTCCATCTGAGCACTTGTCACTTCAGGCTCATTAAAAATCGAAGGCGACTAGAATCATCTTTAGCTTTTTCTCGACTCTTAAAAAGTGAAAAGGAAAGTTGTGTCAAAGTGTCTAAAATTTATTTTAATCAGAATAATGTCACTGTTCCCTCGTTGGTCTTAGGTTGAGAAAATGGAGTCCATCAACCAAGGATTTCCCCTTTGGGGAAGTCCTAGTCCTTTCTCCTCTTGGGGAGATGTTGGTGCACCTCATATGGCCACATTGTCCCTTCAAAGACTGACAACTGGTCTATCGGTATGGCTTTTCTTGACCTCTATTGTTCAAAGCACCTTGATTCCTGAACAATCGAATCAACAACTAGATGATACAAGAGTTTCCCCCCAACCTTCTACTTCATTTGTCTCTCCCTCTCCTTCTTCCTCTTCGCTTGGTAAATATAGTAAAACTAAAAACCAAGTACCTGAGAAGAAGAAGAAGGGGAAGGAGAAGAAGAAGAAGGAGCCAACGACAAAAAGGGGAAACCGTGCATTGTCTAGTGAAAATCCACACACTACACCGTCCAGACCTAAATCTCCGTGTGTCATCTGCAAAGGAGACCACTATCCTCGAGATTGTCCTTGCATCCCATGGATCCTAAGGGACTAATCTCCCCGCTTGCAAAATCTGGTGTCACCAACCTCTGACGATCATGTTGAAAGTACATCGTCAACTAGTGAAAGTGAAGTCACAGGAAAAAAAGTGAAATCTAAATTTCCCTGCAGACTGTGTGAAGGCGATCATGCCCTCCATTGTTGTCCCTTCCTGGAAAAATTTAAAAGAGTCTTGGATAATCGTCCTGTTTTGCCATAGCAACTCCCTCCTGGGTACAAGGGACTCTTGCCGAATCCATTGCTAGTTGTAAATCCGGCTGACCCACCTTTAGAGTCGGCCGAAGCACCTATCATTGAAGATAAAGCCTCTGAGTCCACATCGAACCAAAGTCAATAGGTCGAGATGGCAATCGATCCCATCTTGACTTCAAAAGATTTACTTTCAGATGATACAGTCACCGAAGAGAATGAGAACGACACCATTCAAATTCTTTTCATAAACACAAACTCTGACGAACATGGGGGAAATCTGCTCATTCCTTTATCGCAGGAAGAAAATTCGTCAGAGTTATATCCATCCATTTATTCAGTCTCACCTCCAAGCAACCTAGTCATCTCCTTCGATTGGAATCTACTAGGAAAACCCCGTTTACCATCCAATATACCATTTCGGATCATAGTGCAAGCTTACAAAATTGTCATGGTTGGTACCATCATAGATGAAGGGGATTCTATGAGTATCCTTTCCTCAACTGCTTGGAAAGCGCTTGGTTCGCCATCAATTTTGCCTAAGATGCGATATCTGATAGGCTTTGATAAAGGAATTAGTCGGCCATTAGGGATCCTTCCATGTTTGCCTATAACTTTGAGAAGGAAAACCATTTAGCTGAACGTGATGATAGTCCAAGGACCTTTAGATTAGACCAGCTTTCATTCCCCGGTTCACACATAGCTAATAGTCAAATGCCATCCCTAAAAGGTCTTTTTGCACAAGGAATGTCTCATCAATCTCCAGTCTGTCCACCTGATGAGCACGAGTGATTCGGTGGTCGTGATTGAAACCCAGGGGGCATGCACCCTGGCCTGCTTTAGTAGGAAAACTTCAGGTATAGGGTAGGTTTCCGCAGAGGATATATGACTGGTCTAACACACCCGTCCGTTTAGGAAAATGTGATTGCACCAGAATAAGATACCTCTATTAGAAGGTAGGCCTTTCCCGATAAAACAAATGTTTTGTCTACAAATTGAAGGGTAACTTGAACAGGTAGGCCTTTCCCGATAGAACAAGTGTTTTGTCTGCAAATTGAGGGGAAACCTTGGGAACTCTACCTCGCTATACCTGGGGGCATGCAAAATTTTGTGTGAAAGTGAAAAGAAACCATTTATTTTCTTATTTTTTAGGGCCTTAACCCTTTAAACTCGTAGGATTGGTCGTTCCTAGCTTACATAATAAAAGGAGTCGCAACATAATTTCGAATGGTGCAAGCTCCCTAAAAAATGAACCTATCGATGAGGCATCCTTATTATACGACTAGCACGAGCAGTTTTACGCGAAGTTCAAGCTCGTTAAAAATTAAACCTAGCAATGAGCATATGTTCCACCAGAGTTTAAGCTCATTAAAAAATGAACCCACCTCTGGTAAATAACCATTGTGAATGTATTATCATCAGCTTTTGATCCTTGGTTGTGTTCTTACCATCACCTCCACTCTATTGTTGCCGATCATTCGCCTCCATTTGATTGTTTGCCCCTTTTGAGGAATAGTTGCGATGAGTGATCCTATTATCCAACTTTTTACACTGTCGTGATTAGAAAGTTCCAAACCTTTCCTGGAACCAGTTGCTATCTGAAAAAATCACTAGTTCCTCAAAAATCGAGTCTCCTTTAAGCTCTTTTCATATGACTTGTAAAATATGAAAATATTGCCAAGCGATTGGCCTCTCCAACTCATTAAAGTGTTTGGAAGTGCTATCCCTCCTCTATTTTAATTTTTTTGGACCTGAGGGATTATTACACAAAAAGATCGAGCGTTTGTCTTGTTTGGCTCGTTGAAACTATTGAAAAGTCATCCCTTTCGCATTGTTTTATACATTTTCGGACTTAAGGGATTATATTATGAAAAAGGAATATTGGAGTCTTCTTTTTGTCTCTTTTCAGACTCTCTAAAATTGAAAAGGACCGAGTTATCCTTGCCGTTAAACTCATTAAAAGAATAACGACAAACATGTCCATTCAGATAAGAGCGAGTTTCACTGTTTCTAGGCTCATTAAAACATAGCGACGGGTTTGCTTGAAGGGAAAAGTATAGAACAAGCATATGTTATCCTCCTCAAGCTTGACAAAAATAAAAGGGTACTAGTCAGAAATGACTGGGGAAAATTGGGAAGAAAACTTGAAGAAACTTTATTGGTAGCAAGTCGCTCTTGAACATGACACTTTCACTCCATCACCATGATTGAGTCGGGTTGGGTTATTCCATTCACTGGTCATATCACCATTGGTCCACCATACCATCCACTTTTGGGGTTAACGCTACCAATCCATTTCAGTGTTGCCGATATGTTCAAGAGAAGTCATTCAAAGAATTCACCTACCCAGCTTGTGTCTCATCTGCTACAATACCTTCACACTTCATTCTTTCATTACCGCCACCCTGAACCTTGTATCACTAGATCGTTTTCACCTCTAAAAAATCATTTGCTCCATTCCATGTCGTAGATGTGGGATCCATTAATGCCCTCCTATGATGGGTCACTTCTTGTCGACATCAACTCATTATCCAAGAAGCCGACCTAGGAACAACCCTTCCAGTACTTTGAAGCTTGGATGCCTCAATGGAAAGTTTCTCACTTCCGGCTCCAGGTTTACACTAATGGCCTTCAACCGAAATATTTTGCATGGTGTTCGACATCAGCTCATGTATTCACACCACGTGAATTGTACCGCAGTACCTTGAGGGTCATCATCATTATCGGTGATTTGTCTCACACCTGTTAACAGTTTACATAATTGACTGGCAATCAGGCGATGTCTTTCCATGTTCGACATCAGAACATCTTTTCACATGGATTGACTTGTACTTCAGGCGAATATTGAACGATTTTTGAAGACCCCAGATCTAGTTTCATCCATCCGGGTTGCGATATAATCAAGAAGATAAAGACATCAAATGTACATCATTGCTGCACAGATAATCATCCAAACTAAGGGATGGTGGCTCTACTAGAATCATCAATCTTCTCATAGACGATTGCCTATACTATGTACATAAAAATGAGTTTATCAAGCTGACCATGGGAATGCCCACCTTAGCTAGATCATGAAAATATTATGAAGATAATGTATTTTATTGTATCTTATTACAGGTCACCTTCCAGTGCGAAAAACCTCAGATCCTCATGATAAAGCATTTCACCCGACATCAAAATATGTATGACCTCATGCTTTAGGGGGAAACTGTTATAGACATATTTGGGCACTGCAACCCCAATCACATATGTCCATAAACCAAGGGTGTCTAAGTCCCTAAAAGTGTTGTTTCATACCCTAAAGGAGCAAGGTTAGCTAATTACATCATCTCCCAGAAGTTCTCCATGAAAATCTACTCAGAACTGGTCAAAGCAGGACCATATAGACTGCCCAGTGCTAAAGGTGCGATGCATCTCACCTGCCACATGCAAAAAGTTCGATGCATACTGGAAAGCCCTTCTATAAGGTGGGATGAGTGAGAGCAAACAAATGACACAAGCAGTTTCCTAGGTGGAAACCCAGAGAATCTTCTAGAAGTTGCTCATTTGACACTTACCTCTCTGAGTTTGCCCAAGGATGAGTAAGAGATCTAAAATCCCCAAGTGGAACCAAGAACTATCAGAGAGATTACACTAATCAAAATCCCAGAAGCTCACTCACCCCCTGTAAATATCTATAAATGAATTCCTCATCCAAGAGATCCAAAGGTTGGAATTTTGGAATTTGAAAAGAGGTGCTGCTAGTTTCTCTTTAAAGACATTGTTGGGTGATCTTGCTTTGTGTGAGGTGAAGAGGGGCTTTCAAGCTGGGAGGATGGCACTGTGTCGGACCAAAAGGTTGTATCCTCTCTTCTATGACTTTTGCTAATAAAGCTATTTGAGTTTTCCTCCATATTCTTTTGTATCTCTGAATACTGTGTCTGTTATATGCATTTGTATGGTCAATAAATATGTGATCCTATATTGTTTACAGTGAAAGATCTCTATGCTTTGATGGTAATATGCTGCTGTGAATCTACAGTTGCTCTTTGAAGTTGGACAGGTAAAGAAGCAGTGGCGAGATTCTATCAAAAGGGAAAGGAAACAAGCAAGGAGCCAAGCGGAAGACTGAGGTTGGTACTCTATGCTTCTTTCCCATCTCTCTCTGGTAAAGGAAAAACAAGTGACTTTAATCTATTTGTTTCTAAGATAGCTACCCATCTTAGTGGGACTAGCAACTCTGAATAGACACTAGATTTCCCGATAACACTTGGTTGGCTACAGTACATGCTTTCATTGGATGTAGGTCAGGTGATATTTTTATCTCAAATGGAAATTCTACAAATAAATTTACATTATAACCCCCTGCAAGCAAACCAATAGATACAGAAACTAAAGAATGGATAGAAGAGGGAGAAGACATACAACCTATTTTTGTCACCGAACAAGTAAAAGAGGAAGACAAACTTTTAAATTTGCTACAAAATAATGATTCTTCCTCACATTATGAGTGTAGTCGAAATTAATATCTCTCCTCTAAACAAGTATCATTGTTGTCCATGGAAAAATTTGGGAATTCCTCGATAGAAATGTTTCTAGGAAGAACCTTAAATATCAATGAAAATGTGGAAGACATTCAAAAGGAGCAATTGATAGAAAATTTTCAAAAACATTCTTTTGCTTTTGCATGGGAATATACTGACATGAGAGGGTTTGATCCTAAAATTTGGATAAATCATATCTACATTAAACAAAATTCAAGACCAGTTAGACAACCTCAGTGAAGAATGAACCCAAATCTAAAAGAAATTGTTAAGGAAGAATTGCAGAAATTATTAAATGTAAATTTCATTTATCCAATATCTGATAGTTGGTGGGTTTCACCCCTAGTAATCATCCCTTAAAAAATGGAAAATGGAGGGTATGCATTGATTAAAGGGAATGGAATAAAGCAACATTAAAAGACCACTTTCTGCTACCTTTCGTAGACCAGGTCTTAGATACTTTAGCAGGAAAAAGATATTTTTCCTTCTTGGATGGGTTTAGTGGATACAACCAGATTCAGGTGCACTCTGAAGATCAAGATAAAACCGCATTCACTTGTCCATGGGGAACTTATGCTTACTAGGTACTTCCCTTTGGGTTATGTATTGCTCCTACAACATTCCAAAGGGCAGTCCTTGGTATTTTCTCTGACCTTATCCATGATTGTGTGGAGGTATACATGGAGGATTTTATAGTCTATGAGTATTATTTCAATGAAGCACTAGGGAACCTAGAGAAAGTTTTAATAAGATGTCAAGAAATAAACCTCTCATTAAGCCATGAAAAATGTTTCATGATGTTTAATGAAGGAATTGTTTCAGGTCACCATATTTCCAGAGATGAAATTAAAGTAGTCTCATCTAAGGTGGAAGTCATTTCCAAGTTATCAGCACCAAGTTCTCATAAGGATGTTAGACGTTTTCTTGGTTTTACAGGATATTACATAAGATTTATAGAAAACTTAACAAAAAATTCATCACCACTCTTTAAATTACTTACAAAAGACTGTGAATTCAGTTGGGATTTTGAATGTCATGTTTCCTTTGAAACATTGAAAAAGAGAATTTTTGAAGCACCCATCTTAAAAGGACCTAATTTGAAATTGCCTTTCCATATCTCAACAGATGCTTCATATTTAGCCTTAGGAGCTGTTTTGGGACAAAAAGATCTCACTCCTTATGCCATTTATTATACCAGTAAAAATTTAACCCCTGCAGATTTAAACTATACTATAACCGAGAAGGAGTTCTTAGCTGTGATTTATGCCATTAATAAATTCAAACATTATATAAAGGGCTATGAAACTTTTGTCCACACAGACCATTCTTCCATTAGATACTTAATGAATAAACTAGTCACTAATGGAAGAATAACCAGATGGCTCCTAATTTTACAAGAATTTAACATAACCATTCTAGATAGGCCAGGAAAACAAAACACAATTGTTGACTTTCTATCTAGAATACAAAATGAAAACAATGATCAACCCGTAGAAGATAAATTTTCTGATGAATATCTTTTTGCAGTATCTACTAAATTACCTTGGTATGCAGATATCGCTAACTATTTGGCCATAGGAAAAATTCCATTTCATTTAACTCCTAGAGAAAAATGAAGAACAGTCCACAATAGCACATACTACTCATGGATAAATGAAGAATTGTATAAGACAGGACCAGACCTCATCATCAGAAGATGTGTTTGGGAGGATGAAATACCAGAGACACTAAAAGCTTGTCATGATGAGCCATGTGGAAGACATCTTTCTGACAAGAGAATTGCTTACAAAATTTTGCTTTGAGGATATTATTGGCCTTCCATTTTTAAGGACACCAAAGAATATGTTAAGAGATGTGACAATTGTCAGAGAATGGGAAAACCTACTCCTTCAAATGAGATGCCATTGCAACCATAGGTACTTATGGAACCATTTGAAAAATGGGCTCTAGATTTTGTTGGAACAACCAGTCCACCTTCAAAGAAAAAGAAGTATATTTTGGTATGCACTGATTATGTCACTAAATGGGTAGAAGCTAAATAACTTATTTTTTCTACTGAAAATATTGTAGTTTCATTTCTTTTTGAGGATATTTTTACTCGTTTTGGTGTGCCAAGAGAAATTATAACAGATCAAGGGACAAAGTTCACATCCATACTAGTGCAGAAGCTTGTGGACCATTACAGGATAAAACATTGGAAGTCAACTCCATATCATCGACAAGCCAATGGACAAGTTGAGTCCACAAATAAAGTGATTGAAGCTATCCTTACAAAGACTGTACATATACATAGGAAAGACTTGGTGGAGAAACTTCTAGAAGCCTTATGGGCCTATAGGACTACATGGAGGAATAATACAAGACAAATGCCTTATGAACGTGTTTATGGGAAGAAAGTCTTACTTCCAATAGAGTTCCAGATTCAGACCTACAAGACAACAATTCAGTTAGATATTGACTTGTCAGAAGCCCATAAGCAAAGGATGACACAATTATATGAGCTCAATGAGATCATATAAGAAGCCTTTCAGAGGACCAACTTAGTGCAACAACAGAGGTCAAGATGGCAGGATAAGTACATTAAAGAAAGGAAGTTTCATCTAGGAGATTGGGCATTGCTCTTTGATTCAAAATTCAAAATTTTTCAAGGGAAATTCCAAATCCATTGGCTTGGACATTACGAGGTTGAGAATATCTTTGATAATGGTGCATTTACAATCAGGACTATTGAGGAAGAAATAATTCCTCTATTAGTAAATGGACATCAATCTCAAGCTTTACCAGAAACCATTAACAAGAGAGGAATTTATCAAAATATTTCAGGATAATTCAGAAATAAGGATGATCAAGAATAATTCTTCTTCTTTTCCACCTTAGAAATTTTCATATTATTATATGCATATATATACATATAATAATATGAAGAAAAAAAATTGTATAAACATGAAAACCAACATGTTGTTTGCATGTTTAAGCAGAAAATCTAAAGTGAAAACCAATTTATTGGCACTACAAATTTTCTTTTCAAACAAAAAAAAATATAATAAAGCTCATCTAGTTTTGTTTCTTTCCTCTTAAGCTGCAGAAACAACAACTTTCCATAGCTCGTCCAACTTTCTGTAGCTTGGACAAGTTTCCGTAGCCAAACAAATTTCTGCAACCTAATAATTTTGAAGTCTACAAGAATGCTTGATGATCTAGATTAAAGGATAATTGACAACGAAGCACCTGCAGAAGATCAAAGGACAACAAATGAGGTTACCAACATAATTAAAGGTACGTGTTGCTTTAATTTAAGAATAGGGAAAGATATATAGCATGTATGAGTAAGGAATACAGTACTAAAGTGCAATCATTATAACCTAAGGGTAATGACCGTCTCATGAAATATCATATGCGACCACTCTAAAGTTCATTTCTCAACCTTGTGCCAAATATACCAAATTAATTATCAAATCATAAGTTTGAATGCACCTAATGGTCGAATACATTTCCATAATCCTCTTGATAACCCATCCATTCTTCCCTATTCCTACACTCCTCCATTCTTTCACAATCACACCATCTTTCTCCCAGCGAGCAAACCTGACTAGTCCCATTTTCCTATCAAGGTATCAAATCTTCAAGGTGAAGCATCCTTTAGCATGGGGGTAATTGTTCGGACTGAGCCAGTAGGGAAGAAATTCCTAGAAGGGTACCCACAAACTAGGGAGTTTCTGCAAAGAATACTATGGCTACATTTCATTGATAAGTTTAGTGGTTTCCACAAAGAGGTAACCAAGACATTTGCACATTCTTTCGATGGAATGGAGGCCAATATTGGAGACATCAAACTCACAGTAACAAATTCTATGATTGTTGAGGCCACCAATTTGCGAAGGCATGGAGAAAAATGGTTTAAAAACAGAGGGATTGATAGCGAAGACTGGAGGTTTTCCTTAAGAATCCAAGCATGGACACAACAGTCCACAAAAAAGGTATTCCAAGCTCTGCTCTTAAAAATAGATGGAGAAGCTTATCGCTTATGCTTCAGATGTTTATCACTTATGAGGGTAGGTTTAGACAAATGTACTTTTATCATGTTATAATGATGATTCACTTCCTCGAGGATCATCAGATGAACCTCCCCTATTTTCTCTTAAATAGCCTTAGGAAAATGGCTACAAATGTTTATAAGAAAGTTCAATGCAGAGAAAACACCATGTACCATCATGGTCTAGTGAAAATATTGGTCGAATTTCACCTCGAAGTATAGGGGATGACTCAAAAAGTTTCTTAGTAAGGAATTATTTTGAGGAAAAATCCCCAAAAAGACCTAGTAGCAGTAGGGCCCTTAGGGGGAGAAAAAGAACCATAGAAATGACAAAGGAATAGGAACCTCAAACTTAGATAGAGCTAATAGAAGAAGAGTTGACTATAGTAAATATTTTGTAGAGAATGAAGAGGGGAAACCCTAGAAGAAAGAAAGCTAGCCCAGGAAAAGAACTCTCAGAAATTGAAACCTATTCTCTAAAAGGAAAATTAGAGAATAAGAGGAGGAAAGTGCAGAAAATACAAACCCTAGGGTTGAGAAGGAGGACAAGGTTGAGCACGACTCAAGAAACAACCCAAAAAACTATAGAATACATCAAACTGATGGAAAATGAGCCGACTGATGAGAAGTCAACAGAAAACACTCTGATGGAGATTGAGCCAATAGAGGATGAGCTAATTAGAAGCCTTGGGGATTCTCTAAAAGGGTCACCAAGATCATAACCATAGCCTTACAGCTCACCACTAGGAAGCCCGATGCATAGTCTAAGTATTGACCCTGCACCATAGGAAATATATGACTACATAGAATCACTGAAAAGGAAGGCAACAACAAAAAAGGAGACAATACAGAGCCCTGGAGAATGAAGTAACCAGGTAAATCAACAACTGATCTCAAACATCTTGAAGCACGAGATCTTTGAACTAGAAACACTAAATCGGTATCTTAAAAATGAAAATCAAGCCTTGAAGGCACAGAGTGAGATACAGATCACCAAGAGCGACAATATAATCCTACATCTAAGCTTGTGGTATAAGAAAAACAAGAAACTAAGGAAGGAGAACAAAATTATGCAGAGAGAGATAATGAGTTTAAAGTACAAAATCTTAATGAGAAATCCTACAATTCCAATCTCTGCCAAAAAAGAAGAAAACAATGAAAAGTGGAGATAAAAAACAAGAAACACAAGCATAAGACAAGGAAGAAGTGTATGAGGACATACAACATCTCTAGTCTGGGGAATGAAGAGTCTGAAGATTGTCCTACCGTGATATCCTTTTGCCCAATAATCCTCTCTTTTTCATATATATTTATCACTTAATAAATCCATATCTACAATTTTTTGATGAAGGTATGCATTAATATGTTTTCTTATTCATATTTAGTTGTATACCATATTGTTTTAGTTAAAGTTGTAATTAGCTACTGAATCGGCTTGTTTTTGCAGCTAGTCTAGGATTCCGTACATGCCTTCATTGTCCACAAGGTTCCAGAGTTCCAGTTCAGTAACGAAAGGTTGAGATGGATAGAAGGTGACTCCCTCATGGATACATTACTATCCACTCGAAACCATTTTCTAAAAGAGGCATAGGAGATTGCGGTCAAACTCCGAGTCAACTGCCAAATTAATGTAGAACAAAGCCCGAGATCAGCTGAAAACTTATCATTTTACTTCCAAAATAACAAAATGATGGTTTCATGATATCAGTTTAGATAGGTTTAAGAGACATTAGGCTTAGGATTCTCATACAATTATGTAAGAGAAATGTTATAAAGTTAATGGCCACACTGTTATTTCGGTGTGCGGCGATTGACATATGTTTTGAACAATTTGTGACTTTCATGGGAATGAATTTGGTTTCTGTGTGCAAGCATTGTACTGATTTGAATCTCTAAACTGCCATGTGGAGGAAGCCTACAAATAATGGCACATTTTGATCAAATACAATCTGATTTCCTTCAATTATTCAATTTCTCTGTTTTTTGTGATCATACTGCATAATGATTTCAAATTGTTATCTGCATAAGAATTCTACTTTGCTTTATACCTATATTAGGTTGTTGTTTACTTTGATTTATACCTAGTACTACACATTTGTTTCCTTTTCTTATTATCCATCATAATTGAAGTGTGTTTAATTCATAAATGCTGCTTGGATTACATTGTTTGAACATAAATTGAGCAAGCGAGAAGACTTCTCCTAAAACAATTGAGTTCAACGGTATTCCTTCATAGCTGTTAGAGTAAGATTCCATTTTTCACTTAGAGGATTAAGATTTGCTGCAAAGAGATTTAAAATAAAATCCAAACAACCTAACATAAGTAAAATCACCCTCACATCATCTACAAACTAATCGAATAGTGCTTAATTCCTAGGAAACTTAATTAACATCCATAAGAATTACAACATTAATACAATTCACAAACATCACCTCCATCCTAGGACTGGACTTTGAGAAATACATAATAACCTACTAAAACAACTTCTAAGCACATATTGTGCACCTATACTTTGTTAGTCTACGCACCCTGGTTGACAATTTATGATTTCCAATTCAAAGACATTGAATTGACGAAACACGCTTAATAATAACAAATAAAATGTTTTGACCCATTCCTTATTTTATGTGCCATTTGTCACACAATGTGATGTTGTCACATCATCAAATTGCACTGCTACGTCATTCACTCATTTATCTGATTGAATGTTTCCATATCAACATAACTTGGTTGCCACATCATCCATCTAACCATATGATGTCACCTCAGTTTCCATTGGGGCTTTCGGCCATGAATTGGGTCTTCAACTTTGACTGGGCTTATCTCACAAACCACGAAGGCCCACTAGGCACTCCACATACCACTAAAATCAATAGGATGAGTGAAGTTCAATGACAGGAGTCACAAAGGAAAATCCACTTGTTTGCTACTCCAAAAACTCCAAGAGATACAAGGTTTCTCCATCATCCAAGGAACCCAAACCCTATGATTAGGGTTTCAACTAATAGTAAGGGTTTCATACTTAACCTGAAATTTCAAGAACATCCATGATCTAAGAATATAAAACTGCATCGTCATTAACTGCACAAGGGATCCAAATCCTACGGTTAGGATTTCATCCCTTCAATTAGGGTTTTTGCTCCAAGTAGGGGTTCATGGTTACATTACATCATCCTATGAATCCATCACATCAATGGCCTCTAAACCCTGACATCAATGTCTACATATTCATTTGGCACCGGTTTGTACCTATTGCACCTTCTCTTGCTTTGACATCAATTGAAACATACTCAACCATCTTAAGGCAACAAAATAGTAGTTTTTTACATCTAACATTTTATGAAGCTAGTGCCTTTTAGATCGTAAAAAAACTATGGCACTATCACTTCTCTAGTTTTCATAGTGGTAGTCTAGGGAAGGGTACAAAGAATATTCTTGTAAAATTATAATCAAATGAAGAACCATTCCTTACATAAAATGAATAAGTACACACCTATAATAAAAAACACTAATTATCTAGGAATCCATTTGACGAGAAAGATCAACTAAAAAGGGAGATTTTTATGCTCTTTACTTAGAATGGAAATAATGCAAGTAGAAAGAGGAAGGAAATATCTAAGGAATTAACTGAGACTTGTGGTTGATGATTTTCTTCATAACACAAACCCCATTTGTTACTCTCTAATTCCAACTCCCAAATTCGTTTTCTCTACTATGGAACAAAATACAATAAAAATGAATAGAACCTTTTGTTCTTCTAGTGGCCAGATTATAACACAACTCATACTAAATTAGGGGTTGAGTTTGATTTCTTCAACTCTTAAGTAGAGATACAACTTTGACCCTTCTAGAATATTTTTCATAGTATTCACATGGGGTCTATGCATGGAGTTGGGTTACACGTTTTGGAAAAGAAATGGCATGTTTCGGTGAAAAAAGGGAGCTCATTTGGGCCATTTTAATTGTTTCATCGAGCAATGTTTAAGCACCTAATCTATCTTCTTGATGGATTATATATAACTCTATAGAGAATTTAAACAAACCCTTGATCGAGCTCATGCATAACTTGAGGAAGCATAAGAGCTTAACCAAGTTATGGGCTCGATAGAGCTTTAGAGCTAGATCAAGAAATAGACTTGATGAAGCCTCTATTTACAATTAAAAAACCCTGGTCTTAAAGAATGTAAACTTTAAAACGGGAACTATAAACTCAAAACAGGAACTCTCGCCAAAAAAACCCGAAAAAGCATAAAAAACAGTGCTAAAAATGAAAAGTGTGTATACTGGAACAATGGTTTTTTTTTAGGGTCAATTTTGAACATGTTTTAAAAATGGCATTGAAAACAAAATTTTCGTGCAAAAAAACCTTGAAAACGAAAAAGTGTTGATACTAGAATGCAGATTTTTTTTTTAGGGTCAATTTTCAACATTTTCAAAAAATGCTAGTAAGATCGATTTTTTATGTGCAAAAAAAAAGTTGTTTATGAGGAAAAAAACACACTAATGCTTTTGGTAGAATAACATTTTTCTTTCCTAAGTATAAATTCAACATGTTTTCAACTATAACATGCTAGATACAAAAGAAATTGGAATTTTTCAATGACAAAATTAAAAAACCATGACATTATGAACAAATTACATCACTAAATGAATCAAATTGTCATTATTTGTATATTGTGTTGGAAATAATACTAAGGGGGGTGAATCAGTATTATTAGGTCAATTATTTTTTATTTCACAATCAGATTTTCATGTGCTACTTCAGCTAGTAAAAACTGTAAAAACCGTGTATGTACGCAACTGCATTTAAGGAAACTAGCGTATAACTAGCAAACTTGTAATTTAAATTATTCTTCAGATGTCGTTCATTAATCTGTTCATCAAACCACATAAACAGTAACCATGAGCAGTAAACCAGAACAGGCAGTCACACATAAGAACACGAGATTTAAGGTGGAAACCCAATGTGGGTGAAAACCACCTGCTGCAATTCATCTCTATCTTCTTTTAATTAGAAACTTCCTTTTACAATGATTCTGTATTAGTGCAGTCTTATACCACTGTGCAGGCTACTACCTGCAAAAGGCTACAACCTTCTCTCGTTCTCCAGCTTCTCCTGGAAGGGAGCTACAACCCCCTTAGCTCTTGTACTAGCTGAGGTACTAGTACGTAGGTGCTGACCTACAGAAGGCTACAACCTTCTCTTTTCTTCCAGGGACCACGTTTCATAAATTTTCAAACTGGATCCATGAATAACATCAATCAAATATCAATTATATCTGCATCAACCAATCTCCTTTGCACCAAACAAAACTGAATCAAATAGTCACTTCTCTAAATGTTGTACCCAGAAAACAGTAATAGTAACCAGACACCAATTCTAAACCTAGAACACTACAACAATAAACAGAAGTAGCTAAAACATATTTCAAGAGACGTACGCTACCTCAATGTGTACAACATACATGCATACACTGCTAAATTAAGGCCAACCTGCGGATGCGCTATTTTTAATTACAGAACCAATGTGTATATGTTCCTTTGCTTCGCTGAACCTGCATAGAGATCTATAAAAGATAATTTAACCTTTTCACTTATTCAGACATCAGTTATGCTTGGATTATCAGATTTATAAATCAAGTCATGCACCAAAAATAACAGATCAAAATGACACAAAGATACTACTATTCAAGCCTTAAGATCTTGACCCATCAGTAGTACTTATCCTTCTTCTTATGTTCAGGTTCCTCCTTGATTCAGATCCATCTATGCACCATAACCCAATGACCAGTATTCTAGATCTAGCTCTTCATAAGATATTGAATGCTTCAGTCGATGCCTTTGCCTAATGATCTCCTTCCCCTTTTATATTCATAAGCCTTACACAATACCATGGTCCAAAACCATAAAGAATCAATACCTTGGACCAAATATCTAGGTTCAACACTTCAGACGAGATACCATGGTCCAAAACCATAGGTCCAAATACCAAGGACTAAATACCATGGACCAAAAAAAAGTTTTCGTACACATACGCGCTTTTCTTTGCATGAAAGTGCATGCATACATATACGCGCCTTTCGATTGTTTAATTCACATGTATACGCACCTTGGTTAAGAGGAAACTGTGTATATCTCTTTTTCCTTCATTTTGAGAGCTTGAATTGTCTGTCATTTGAGTGAGTTGCCATCAAGGACAACACCTGTGTCATAGCACCAAACCTGTGTCATAATGCCAACATATTGAATGAAACATACATTATATCTCTAGTTTAATGTTGCATTATAGATATTCTATACAATAAAAATTATTATAATTAAGACATATAATCAAACAACATGAAAATGACTCATAACTTCTGATTTAACACCATATGGAAATCAAAAATTGTATTTCAAGATACAATGCGAACATGACTTATATAAACTGTCTTAGAAAACTATTCAAAATCACTCATATTTTCTTGCACACCATCAGAATTCACATCTTCAGATGAATGACTGGATGTAGACAAAGATGTTCCATATTCTTCTCTTTCATCAACTAGTGCCCCATCTGAGTCCACATGCATGCCCATCATTTCAGGTTTCAAAATTCTTCTAGATTTACAACTCGTTTCAACAGACTCCCATCTCAATATTGTTCCTTCTATTAACAACCTTTTTAGAATCTCTATCGTCATAGCCAAGCCAGACACCAAATTGGTGTATGAGACCCCCTTGTTTGTGGGACAAGAGACCCACCTCCACACAATGATTTGATTATTATTTCTACGAAGGCATACCTACTCTAACCCCTTCTGGTTTTTGAACTTGTGACCTCCTAGGAGGAAACACATGTTCTTAACCATTAGGCCTACTCATGCTCTAAGAAAGTGGATTTGATTAGCTAAAGATAGTAATCTAGAAACTCACAATTTTAACTCACGATCACAATATATAACACACATGTAACACACCTCCAAGATTACAAATTATGATAATATGTTTGAGAATACAAGCATAACTATTTCCTTTTATGCATCTCCAATGGGAATGTAATTATGAACTAGAATCTAGCCTAGGTTTGGAGGTTGTGTTTTAAAAATTGATGCATTAATAAAGCCTATATGTGTAATCTTAAATGTATAAAATTGTATTTTATGCTATTTCAAAAAAATTGATTTGAACATTCATTTTGTTAGGTTTAAAGGTTACATAATTTAGCAAAACATTTAACGTTGATTTCCAAGTTATTAATTTGTTTCAGTTTCCAAAAAAATTACATAATGCTACAAATTTTTCCACAATTCCCGAAAATAACCATCTAAGTCCAAGAATTTGAAGATATTAAACTGTCAAAGCTCCATGATTTTGGGTAGTGCAACAAGTTGTTTATTTATTTTATTTTAATATTGAACCCTAATCTACATTACTTGCTAATTTGTAATGAACAATAACTAAGCATTAATGCATTTCAAAGCATTTAGTGCTACTAATTCTTCTTGATGAGCAATGCAATGAACACTTATTAAATTTGGCACAAGTTTAAAAAAAAATGATAAATCTTGTTTGATTAACAACCATAAAAGAAGTACCATTCGTGGAAACAAATACCATTTTTTTGATGTAATATGTTGGCTTCTACTTCTAAACCTTGCACTAAGGTGGAAAATGTTTTTCCCTTGATATCATCTAGTAATTTTATAATCTCCACACCTTATGAGACATGCTCCCAAAGTTTTTAAATCCAAAAATGTAACATGAATATCAATATGTTTTTTCTATTGTATGATCTTTTTATTTTTATTTGATATAAAAGAGATTAAAGGACTCTAAAGCATATTTCTCAATTGATCTCTTTCAATTATTGAAATTTGAATTATAGATAAAAAAAAATTGGCATATTTGGATACATTAAGAGATGACAAAGGAACAAAGAGGCTTATGAAGGGAAAAAGAGAAATCTTGTTGTGTTAGCTATAGTATGCCTATTGTGATACCTAACTTTTGGTTATAGCATAACCATGACATTTTCACAGAAGGTTATAGCATATCCTATTGTTTTAATTAAAACTTTCTTTGTTGAATCTACTTATGCATGCTTAATGGACTGTCCAATATGATGTTTTTTACAATACAACAATTTTATAGTTTTCATACAAACTATATTTGCATCTTAAGATATGGTAGTAGGTGAGGTTGGAGTGAGACCATTAGTAGATGAAGGAAATGGAGGTGGAGTAGAAAAGGAGTTGAACATCCACATGGCTACCACCCAAGAGGAGAGAAGCAATGGATGATCAAGGAGGAAAGGAAATCAAATGCAACAGGTGTTGTTGGAACAAATGTGGATCCTATTTGAAATTTATATTAGTGACACATGGTAGAAAATATTTGGAACAAATGTGGATCCTATTTGAAATTTATATTAGTGACATATGGTAGAAAATGTTTTTCTTCTTAAGTTTTCAATGCATCCCTCTAAGTCACTTTTCAATTTAGCACCAAAATTGTGGAGTAAGGTGAGGAGGTAAGCATCAATAATTTGCAGGCAAAGCAACAACAGTTTTAGTAAGATGAGAATGGATAACCTTGTAGTGAAATGCAATTAATAGTAGGGAAATGAGATGAGGTAAGTTTCCCGTGGCATGTAAGGAAGGTCAATCTAAAACGATGTGAATGGGTTTATAATATCGATATAAACAATGTGCTATTATATAAATATAATAAGATAGATCAATATTCATACTATAATAATTTAAAAAAATATAATTGAAGCTACAAAGTGCAAACAGCTATAAGAGTACCATAAAGAAAAATAAATAAAGTAGTGATATCAGTGATAGGCATGCCAAGCAAACAATAAATTGAATAATTGAGAAGCGGATCACGCATTGCCAATTCATGAATACAACACCCATTTCAAAAGACAACCCAATTGTGGATTTCCTTTCTCACCATAAATTGTGAACTATTTTCAATTGAAGCTGCAACGGATGGTCAATCCCATGCCTGAGCCTGTTCACAGAAATCTATAGTGATGGAAAGTTGTGGTGTTCGACAAAATCCCCGTGGCTCTTCCACTCATATCCAAACCTAAGTAGCTCGTTTCATTGACATCACTCGAGACTTCACTGCTTCTTTTGGTCGTAGGGTGAATACAACAACGTCATTAACGCATATATTCATGGGTGAATACAAGCTTTTATTTTTGAAGTGATCCAAGGTTTATATTTGCTAAATTTGTTGTTTGAAAATCAACACTAAACATGCATTAATGATGAAATATAATTTGGAGAGGGTTAAACATGGATCATTTCACATGCACTGTGTGAAAGGATTGTTGGTGATTTACATGTGTAATGCATTTGAAGAAATGCCAAGTCGCCATCTAGTAGATAGTTTGAAGGCAAGGTTCGTGTTTGACGTTGATTGGAGAATTGACAATGGTCATATGTGAAACTTAGAGTTGATCAACGTTTGCATATCAATGCATTGTGATATTTGCATTGATATATGAAGTATACCTGAAAGTCATTTTTTTTTTATTTGAAACGAGGCATTATTGGGTCTTCAAACAAATATGACTCGAATTTTCCAAATGATGGGATTTAAGCCAACGAATGTTGAAGCGAAGATAAGGTTAACGATCATAAAGCCATCCTGGAACCCTGAATTTTTCATCGCTTCTAAACAGAAACCTTTGTACACCACGACCTTCACACTTATCGTAACATGCATCGACGATCCAACATTCAGGCTTTTTATAGTGCTTAGATTAAATGCCCAATATAGCAGAGCTTCGATATCCATCTGTGTTTTTGCTCAAATGTTTCCATCCATCTATTCATGCAGCAGGGCGATTTTCATTGATGTTGGGGTGATTTTGAGAATCGCAGGGTGCCGTGCCGATTCCCATAATCACCCCATGTGCCCACGCTTGCATGCAATCTAGGTGTGGGCACATGAGGTGATTCTGAGAATAGCCTCGCTACCCCTTGATTCTCAGAATCTCCCCAGCATGAACATCGTACCACCTTTCTATTTCCTCATTCCCCGTTTCTCTTTGAATTGACACATGTAAAATATAATATGACACATTAAGCATCATGCTAGGGTTTAATCATAACAACACAAAAATACACGTAATAAATTAAAAGAAGAAAAATAAAAATAAACCCTAACATTATAAATAGACAAATGTGGCCATAACACATTTCGAAAACTTTATGTATATGTTGAAGCCAAAGGAATCCTTGAAAGGTAATTTAATAAGTATTGCAATTATGAAATAACCCAAAACTTAGATAAATAGGTTATCTTGAATACCTAAAAATTGAAAGGAGTAGTAGTCAAATAACTCACTTAATACAAAAAGAGTACTGACGGAAATAAATAAGGTATAACAATAAAAACCGTTGAGATATATCTATATATATATATACCTCCAAAATGAATGCATATTGTGAATGCAGAAACCCTTGTTCAATACTTTGGAATGAACAAAGGAGTTTAACAATAACCATACTTTCAATTAATAATTCTTAACTCAAGCTTTAGAGAAAATTCATACACTGGTCACGAAGGAAACATTGCACTGTCCACGAAGGAAACATTGCACTGTCCAAAGACAAGTGAATGAATGGGTTTTCCTGTCAATGGACAATGTAGTCATTGAAACAAAAATCAACCCTAATCGGTGTACATCAATCCAGCCATGGGCACATGGGGTGATTCTGATAATCACCCTACCACCCAGTGATTCTCAGAATTGCCCTAGCATCAACATTGCATAGCCTTTCTATTTCCCTCGTTTCCTGTTTATATTTGAATTAATCTTTGCATCTGCAAGCACAGAACAATTTAGTGAAATAGAATGTGAATATATGATTTCATGAAACCACGAAAGTCCATAAATATTGTAGAGCATTTTATTTCAATGGAATAAAAAAGACTTGAATAATTGTAGACTAGATGGATCAAATCTAGTCATAAACGAGAAATACAGAAAACTAGGGAATGATACACGTGTTTGTCTCTATATTTCTTTAAAGGATTGCATCTGTGATTACACAGTGACAATAGAGAAAGGTAAGACTCTATCCATAATACTAAACTCCACAGAATTCAATTTTCAATTTCTTTGTAATAATTGCTTGGTTCAGCACTAAGAGGCATCCTTTCAAGTGTAATTGTTTCCCTTCCATTTAACATTGGTCATCCCTTTGTGCAGACACAAGCCGGCCATTCAAAATGAGCATCACTTGAGCTTCCAAAATGATAGAGAACAAATTTAAACGAATGAAACTCCAGAATTCTCATCATTTAGACAATGGTTGTGATAGCATGGACATTTAATTGTTCATGAGGGGCGATTTTCATTGATGCTGGGGCGATTATGAGAATTGGGGGGTGGCCGGGCGATTCTCAAAATTGATCCATGTGCCCACACCTTGATCGCATGCAAGCGGGAGCACAGGGGGTGATTCTGAGAATCGCCTCACCTCCCCACGATTCTCTGAATCGCCCCAGCATCAATGAAAATCGCCCCGCGTGAACAGTTAAATGTCCATGCTATCACAACCATTATCTAAACGAATACATGCCCCAATCATATGGTCACCTTCTACTGGGAATCCACAAACTTCCGCTATGCTTTGTAAACACCACTGCAAACATTCATTGGAACCACTGCAATCGAATCATGGGCCATCACGAACCATCAATGCTTAGCATCTCCCAACCATCGCATCTCAGATGTAGTCCCCACCCGAGCACTGTGGATTTGCTTTCTCACCATAAATTGTGAACTATTTTCAATTGATGTTGCAACGGATGTTCAATCCCATGCCTGAGCCTACTCATAGAGATCTATAGTGATGGCAAGTTGTGGTGGTCGACAGAATCCCCATGGCTCTTCCACTCATACAAACCCGAGTAGCTCGTTTCGTTGAAATCAATTGAGACTTCACTGGTTATTTTAGTAGTAGGGTGAATACAACAACGTCATTAATGCATATATGCATGGGTTAATACAAGATTTTATTTTCGATGTGATCCAAGGTCTATATTTGCTAAAAATTTTGTTTGAAAATCAACACTAAACATGCATTAATGCTAAAATATAACATGGAGAGGGTTAAACATGGATCATTTCACATGCACTGTGTGAAAGGATTGTTGGTGATTTACAGGTGTAACGCATTTGAACAAATGTCAAGTCACCATCTAAGTATTAGATTGAAGGCAAAGTTTGTGTTCGGCTTTGATTAGAGAATTGACAATTGTTGGGTATTTTTCGATGGGAAATACCAAAACCAGACATTCTAACACCACAGAGCCAATGCTCTGTTTCCACTGTTCCAGGACCTTTGTGCACAGGGAAGCTTTTAAAACAAATCTACTCATAACAGAGTATTACACAGCCATAAAAATATTTCTATTGATTAAAATACAAAGCCTGATACAAACTTCATCCTCTTTCACTCAGAGGGATTTTCAAAGAAAACTTACATTCAGCAAAAACTCTGTTTTCACCTGAGAAATTACTGTGCTGGGTTTACTGCAGTAAAACCCCTTTTACATTCACTGGTGTAAAAACCTTCTTTTACATGCTGCTGTAAAAACAAAATTTACACATGCTTACCCAAGAAAATTATATGCCTCCCCTGCTTGCGGTGTTTTACTTTTCTTCACTTCCAGTTAATAAAAAAAACACATGTACAGATGTGCTCAGATGTGCTCCCACCTTTTCTTTTCTTCATGCACTGTTGTGCAAAACCACACATGGTTTTTCGCTTTTACTGCACACTCGTTTTACAATGCTCCACCATTTTCTTTATGCACTGCTGTGCAAAACCACACATGGTTTTTCCCTACACAAAAATTACATCACCTGGTTCTGTCTTTTTACACACTGCTGTGTGTTATCATTCACATTTTTAATTACATGTGCAATTCACTCATATACAAAATGAGCACACACAAGAAACATATATCAAAAACATTAAAGATAGGGCGATGACTTGCCCATACCATTCTTTAAATTTGCCCATACTCCCGCTGAAATAAAATTAAAAACTTCACCAAAACTTACCAACCCACAGTAAATTGCATTTACTGTTTTACTGACATTTACTGGCGGTAAAGGAACTTTTACTTCACGTCAAATTTATTTGCTGCAGACTTGTACTTTAACCATTGACTTTATTTGCATCGCATCGCAACTTTACTCATGTCAAAGATGCCGACCCTATGACATTGCCGATAGCGATGTGCCGATGCGATATCGGCGATCGCTCATCGGCGATGTTTTACATTGCTGCCACTACCTGCCTCCGATGCTCCAACCTGCCGATATGCCGATTTGCCGATATGCGATATCGGCGATCGCTCGTCGGAAGCACAAAAGCTTCTTTATGATTTCTTCACTTCGACTTTGCCGATGCGATATCGGCGATCGCAGTTGAAATTATATTTTCAACACTCCCCTTTAATTTCAACTGCTGGGCATTCAATCTTACCCAAGCACTTCCTCTCATGGAGGGATTCACCAACACTGCTGTTACAAAGACATCTTCCTCACATAGAGGGGTTCACCAATCTTCCTCGAATAGAGGGATTCACCAACTGCTTCTGCTGCAGTTCATAAACAAACAAAGTTGTCTTCCTCTTAATAGAGGGATTAACCTGAAACTGTGCTTAAGAGCACCTTCCTCATGACAGAGGGATTCACTAATGACAATGTGCTTAAAAGCACCTTCCTCTTCAATAGAGGGTTTCACCAAATGACTGCTTCAAATGCAGTTCCAAAACAAACAACCATTGCACTGCTGTGTGTGCAAACTCATTACAATGTTCTTTTATGCTGCTGTATATTCTCTGCTGCACTGTTGTGCCATCTTCTTTACTGTGTCTACCCCACACTGCTGTGTCTACACTTGCTGTTGTGTTGCTGCACTTCTCTTACATTTCTTTGCAAACTCTGCATTGTTGTGTCTTCCCTTTCTCACATTCACACTGTTGTGTGAGAATTCTTTACTTGTGCACTTATGCGTGCTTCCCTTCTTCACAAAGGGAAAAATTTTCTCCACGCTGCTGCGTGCTCCCCTTCACTCATTACAATCATACTTCTGCTGTGTCTCACTTGCATTTCAGATGCAACCAACACACTCAGTGCACTTACATTTACTGCTGTAAAGAAAAAAAAATTCTTTTACATGTGCTGCTGTCCATTACCTTTCATTTCTTCAACAAGACTTCATGTTGCTGCATTTTTCTTGTTTGCATTGCTGTGTGCTTCTCCTTCTTCACGATGGGAAAACTTTTCTTCAAGCTGCTGCTGTCCATACACTTGTTGTTGTGTTGCTGCTGCAATTTGCACTGCTGCTTCCTTTCTGTTTCATCATACTGCTGTGCCCATACACTAACTCTTTATTCTCCACACAATAAATAACACGGGCTGTTACTTTTTACACCCTTGCTTCACACAATCTTCAGTTTCATTTTTTTTAATTACACAATGCACTGCTGTGCAATTCCTTTGGCTTTCTGCTGCCACACACATTCTTATACATCCAGTGTGCATTAAGAATCTGTTGTCCTTGTTTTTTTTTTTATGCATTTCTTTGCATGCTGCATTGCATATGAAGAAAAACATTACATTTTTTTTTGCTGCTGTGTGAGAAATTTCATTGCATTCTCAGCCACTGGGCATTTACGCTCTGCTGCGTTTTGCCTTCTCATTTTCTTCTCACTGCTTTGCATTTTCATTCCCAATACAAAACATTTCATCTGTTGTGCATTATACTCACTCTGCTGTGAGTGTATTCTCTCATACTACATAAAAGGAAACTACCTTCCATTGCCATGCAAAAATTCAAAACTGCTGTTCATTCTAATCCATGTGCTCCATAAACAAATTTCAAACTGTTGTTTTATGTTCTGTCTTCCCACTGCTGTGAGGGTCTCATTGCCTTGCATACTGCTGCTCTTTACATTTGAGCGCTGCCATCTTTTCTTCTTTATGCATTTCTGTGCATATTGCATAAAAACAAAGCAAAAACATTGCTGATTTCATCACTGCTGCATATTACCTTTTAGAGCGATTAACAAAGATTTCATTTGCAACTGCTACGCTGCAATACATCCTCCATCAACAAATGACTGTTAATACAGTTCAACAAACAACAATTACAAGCTCCCCTTTAATGTATACTTGTCTTCTTTTGGCAAGTTTTCTCAAAACAAACTTAGATCAGCTGCGTTGCTTAAGGGGCTTTCACACTGTATTTCTTTTCTTCTCCATACTTGTGTAACCTTCTTCTTTTGCATGGGTCTAGCTTGTGTAAGAGCCCATGTCAAGTTACAGTCTCGTGCCATATGCCCAATGTTATGACACTTGAAACATTCTACATTTTTCATGAATGACATTTCATGATTTCTTCTAAAATTGTCTCTTGGAGGTTTTCGGAGACCACAACATTTATCTTTATGAAATGTTCTACATTCTTTTGCCATGTGACCAAAGTTTGAGCAAGCATAACAATAACCATAAAATGAACTTTGGTACCTGGGAGATGGAGGTTTCCTTGATGCACTTCTGAAGCCTTGCTGCCTTGAGATTCTTTGTTGATGGCTATTGCCTCTTACCTCTTTGACATCAGCTACATTTCTTCTTGAAGCTGATTTTCTACTTGGAGCAGGATTCCTTTTATTGCAGCCTTCTTTTTTCTCCTTGCCTTTGCTGGAACTAGGAGCATCACCATCTCTCTCTGCCTTCTTCACATCTCCTTTTCTTAAAGCATCTTCATCCTTGTTTGAGGGTTCAGCTACATACCCAAGTCCTGATTTATCAAATGGAGATCTGTGATAGCTGAGCATGTCATCCAGAGCTTGAGAGCTCTTCATGATCTTGTTCATCCCTTCAACCTTCTTCCTGAGGAGGACAATCTCTTCTTCCAACTTTTCACATACATTATTTTTCTTTGCTAGTTGTCCCTCAGTTTCTTCCTTGCTACGAGTAGCTTCAGCTGCTACTATTTTGAAGGAGATAATATCTGACTTCATTTTGGAGATTTCTGCTTGACTGCTCTCCATTTTCTTTTCAGCTCCTTGTGCCTGCTTCCTGGCTTCTTGTAGTTCAGACTTAAGGGAGGAGACCTCTACCTTGTACTGTCCAATCTCTTCTACAAGTTTATTCACTCTCTTGTGCCTTTGTTCAAGTTGACTTGTCAAGACATCTTCCTGCTTCTTTGCTCTGTTCAACTGATTTGTCATAGATATGACTTCTTCATGATGTTTCTTCTTGCATTGGTCAAGCTCCTTCTTGAGCTTGGCTAGCTCTTCATCCCTTTCCTTTACTTGAAGCTTGATGAGGTCAAGCTTTTCATTCTCAGCTTCTATGATGGGTTTTTCTTGACTCATTGTCATGGTCAGTGCTCCCTTTGCATGAAGGTCATGCAGTCTATCCCATATATCCTTTGCTGATGTATATTTTCCTAGATTCCTCTTCACAGAATCAGGGAGTCCATCCAAGATTAGTTTTGCTGCTTGTGCATCATACTCCATGGATTCTTTATCCATCTTGTTGTCATCAATCACTGACTCCCAGACTTCAATCCCCTCAGACATTAGGAAAGCCCTCATCATTATTTCCCATACATCAAAGTTTCCATCAAACTTTGGGGTTTGAAATAGAATGTATTCTAATGGATTGCCTTCTAGTTTAGTGGAGGAGGGAGACACATTTTTAACAGGCTTGGAGGCTTTCTTCTTTGACCTTGCCATTCTTATCTGGGCTTCTAATACTTGACTGTGTTTTTTTAAACCAACTGACTGTCTTTAATAATAACTCAGAAACTTGGGAAATACCTGAATCCCTTTGGCTGAAACTTCACACTGCTGGAGAAGCTTTCTCTGCTGCAACCACACCTTCCTTCAACTTCTTTGAGTCTTCAAAGAGCATGAACCTGCTCTGTCACCATCAAAGAGCCTGGACTAGCTCTGATACCAGTGTTGGGTATTTTTCGATGGGAAATACCAAAACCAGACATTCTAACACCACAGAGCCAATGCTCTGTTTCCACTGTTCCAGGACCTTTGTGCACAGGGAAGCTTTTAAAACAAATCTACTCATAACAGAGTATTACACAGCCATAAAAATATTTCTATTGATTAAAATACAAAGCCTGATACAAACTTCATCCTCTTTCACTCAGAGGGATTTTCAAAGAAAACTTACATTCAGCAAAAACTCTGTTTTCACCTGAGAAATTACTGTGCTGGGTTTACTGCAGTAAAACCCCTTTTACATTCACTGGTGTAAAAACCTTCTTTTACATGCTGCTGTAAAAACAAAATTTACACATGCTTACCCAAGAAAATTATATGCCTCCCCTGCTTGCGGTGTTTTACTTTTCTTCACTTCCAGTTAATAAAAAAAACACATGTACAGATGTGCTCAGATGTGCTCCCACCTTTTCTTTTCTTCATGCACTGTTGTGCAAAACCACACATGGTTTTTCGCTTTTACTGCACACTCGTTTTACAATGCTCCACCATTTTCTTTATGCACTGCTGTGCAAAACCACACATGGTTTTTCCCTACACAAAAATTACATCACTTGGTTCTGTCTTTTTACACACTGCTGTGTGTTATCATTCACACTTTTAATTACATGTGCAATTCACTCATATACAAAATGAGCACACACAAGAAACATATATCAAAAACATTAAAGATGGGGCGATGACTTGCCCATACCATTCTTTAAATTTGCCCATACTCCCGCTGAAATAAAATTAAAAACTTCACCAAAACTTACCAACCCACAGTAAATTGCATTTACTGTTTTACTGACATTTACTGGCGGTAAAGGAACTTTTACTTCACATCAAATTTATTTGCTGCAGACTTGTACTTTAACCATTGACTTTATTTGCATCGCATCGCAACTTTACTCATGTCAAAGATGCCGACCCTATGACATTGCCGATAGCGATGTGCCGATGCGATATCGGCGATCGCTCATCGGCGATGTTTTACATTGCTGCCACTACCTGCCTCCGATGCTCCAACCTGCGAATATGCCGAGTTGCCGATATGCGATATCGGCGATCGCTCGTCGGAAGCACAAAAGCTTCTTTATGATTTCTTCACTTCGACTTTGCCGATGCGATATCGGCGATCGCAGTTGAAATTATATTTTCAACAACAATGGCCGTATGTGAAACATAGAGTTGACCAACGTTTGCATATCATTGCATTATGATATTCGCATTTATATATGAAGTATACCAGAAAGTCATTTTGTTTTTATTTGAAACATGGCATTATTGGGTCTTCAAACAAATATGACTCAAAATTTCCAAATGATGGGATTTAAGCCAGGGAAAGTTGAAGCGAAGATAAGGTTAACAAGCATAAAGCCATCGTGGAACCCTCAATTTTTCATCACTTCTAAACATAAACATTTTTACACCATGACCTTCACACTCATCGTAACATGCATTGATGATCTGACATTCAGACTTTTTATAGCGATTAGATTAAATGCCCAATATAACAGAGCTTCGATATCCATCTCTGATTGTGCTCAGATGTCTCCATCCACCTGTTCACGCGGCGGGGTGACTTTCATTGATGTCGGTGCAATTCTAAGGATCGTGGGGTGGCGGGGCGATTCTCAGAATCACCCCATGTGCCCACGCTTGCATGCAATCCAGGCGTGGGCACAAGGGCCAATTCTAAGAATTGCCCCTCCACTCCGTGATTCTCAAATCACCCCAAAATCAACATTGCAAGACTTTTTTGTTTCCCTCATTTCTCGTTTATCTTTGAATTGACACATGTAAAATATAATATGACACATTAAGCATCATGTTAGGGTTTAATCATAGCAACACAAAAATACACACAATAAACTAAAAGAAGGAAAATAAAAATAAACCCTAACATTATACAGAGACAAATGTCGCCATAACACATTTTGAAAACTTTATGTATATGTTGAAGCCAAAGGAATTCTTGAAAGGTAATTTAATAAGTATTGCAATTGCGAAATAACCCAAAACTGAGATAAATAGGTTATCTTGAATACCTGAAAATGGAAAGGAGAAGCAGTCAAATAACTCACTTAATAAAAAAAGAGTACTCATGGAAGTAAATAATGTATAACAATAAAAACCCTTGATATATATATATATACCTACCTCCAAAATGAATGCATATTGTGAATGCAAAAACCCTTGTTCAATACTTTGGAACGAACAAAGGATTTTAACAATAACCATAATTTCAATTAATAATTCTTAACTCAAGCTCTAGAGAAAATGCACACACCGGTCATGAAGGAAACATTGCACTATCCAAAGACAAGTGAATGAATTGGTTTTCTTATCGATGATCAACGTAGTCATTGAAACAAAAAATCAACCCTTATCGGTGTACATCAATCCAGGGGTGGGCACATGGGGAGATTCTGAGAATTGCCCTGCCACCCCACGATTCTCAGAATCCGCCTAGCATCAACATTGCACGACCTTTCTGTTTCCCTCATTTCCCGTTTATCTTTGAATTGATCTTTGCATCTGAAAGCACAGAAAAATTTATTGAAATAGAATATGAGTATATGATTGCATGAAACCATGAAAGCCCATAAAGATTGTAGAGTATTTTATTTCAATGGAATACAAAAGACATGAATAACTGTAGACTGGATGGATCAAATCTAGTCATAAACGAAAAATACAAAAAACCAAGGAATGATACACGTGTTTGTCTCTATATTTCTTTAAAGGATTGCATCTGTGATTGCACAGTGACAATAGAGAAAGGTAAGGTTCTATACATAATACTAAACTCCTTAGAATTCAATTTTCAATTTCTTTGTAATCATTGCTTGGTCCAACAATGAAAGATGTCCTTTCGTGTGCAATTGTTTCCCTTCCATTTAACATAGAACATCCCTTTTTCAGACACAAGCCGACCATTCAAAATGAACATCACTCGAGCTTCCAAAATGACAGAGAACAAATTTAAACAAATGAAACTCTAGAATCCTCATTGTTTAGACAATGGTTGTGATAGCACGGGCATTTAACTGTTCACCCGGAATCGCCCTAGAATCAATGAAAATCACCCCCTGTGAACAGTTAAATGTCCATGATAACAAGATATTCACAAAATGAAATGATAACAAGATATTCCTAACATGGTTCAATTGAGATGTCTACCGATGGTTTGAAAAAATGCATAAACAAAATAATCTTCAATTCATTATTTGCTTGGCATGCTTATCTATGATATCACTACTTTATTTATTTTTCTTTATTTTTCTTTAGGGTACTCTTATAGCTGTTTGCACTTTGTAGCTTTAATTATCTTTTTTTAATTATTATAATATGAATATTGATCTATGTTATTATATTTATATAATAGCACATTTTTTCTATCCATATTATATTGAACACTTTTTTTTAAGCTTTGTTTAAATCTATCTCCTACTTTCCCTAAAAACAATTGATTGACTAAATCTTATAAGATTTGTATTTTACTTATAACTGAGTCACATCACATTAGATTAACCTTTCTTACATTCCAAGGGAAACTTACTTCATCTCATTTCCATACTATTAATTGCATTGCACTACAAGGTTATCTATTCTCGTCTTAGTAAAAATGTTTATGCTTTGCGTACAAGTTATTGATGCTTACCTCCTCACCTTACTCCACAATTTTGGTGCTAAACTGATAATAGTAACTTAGAGGGATGCATTGAGTATTTAAGAAGAAAAACATATTCTACCATGTGTCACTAATATAAATTTCAAATAGGATCCACATTTGTTCCAACAACACCTGTTGCATTTGATTTCCTTTCCTCCTTGATCATCCATTACTTCTCTCCTCTTGGGTGGTAGTCATGTGGATGTTCAACTATTTTTCTACTCCACCTCCATTTCCTTCATCTAGTAATGGTTTCACTCCAACCTCACCTACTACCATATCTTAAGATGCAAATATAGTTTGTACGAAAACTATAAAATTGTTGTATTGTAAAAAAATCATATTGGACACTCCATTAAACATGCATATGTAGATTCAACAAAGAAAATTTTAATTAAAACAATAGGATATGCTATAACCTTCTGTGAAAATGTCATGCTTATGCTATAACGAAACGTTAGTTATCACAATAGGCATACTATAGCTAACACAACAAGATTTATCTTTTTCCCTTCATAAGCCTCTTTGTTCCTTTGTCATCTATTAATGTATTCAAATATGCCAAAAATAAGATTATCCGTTATTTAAATTTGAATATTTGAAAGAGATCAATTGAGAAATATTCTTTAGAGTCCTTTAATCTCTATTATGTTAAACAAAAATAAAAAGATCATACAATAGAAAAACATATTGATATCCATGTTACATTTTTGGATTTAAAGACTTTTGGAGCATGTTTGGTAAGGTGTGGAGATTATAAAATTACTAGATGATATCAAGGGAAAAACACTTTCCTCCATAGTGTAATGTTTGGAAGTTGAAGCCAACATATTACATCAAAAAAATGGTATTTGTTTCCATGAATGGTACTTCTTTTATGGTTGTTAATAAAACACGATTTATGATTTTATTAAGAAAAACTTTTGCCAAATTTAATAAGTGTTCATTGCATTTCTCATTAAGAAGACTTAGTAGCACTAAATGCTTTGAAAGGCATTAATGCTTAGTTATTGTTCATTACAAATTAGCAAGTAATGTAGATTAGGGTTCAATACTAAAATAAAATAAATAAACAACTTGTTTCACTACCAGAAATCATGGAGCTTTGACACTTTAATATCTTCAAATTCTTGGACTTAGATGGTTATTTTGGGGAATTGTGGAGAAATTTATAGCACTATGTAATTTTTTTGGAAACTGAAACAAATTAGTAACTTGGAAATCAACATTAAATTTTGTGCTAGATTATGTAACCTTTAAACCTAACAAAATGAACATTCAAATCAATTTTTTCAAAATAGCATAAAATACAATTTTATACATTTAAGATTACACATATATGCTTTATTAATGCATCAATTTTTAAAACACAACCTCCAAACCTAGGATAGATTCTAGTTCATAATTACATTCCCATTGGAGATGCATAAAAGGAAATAGTTATGCTTGTATTCTCAAACATATTATCATAATTTGTAATCTTGGAGGTGTGTTACATGTGTGTTATATATTGTGATCGTGAGTTAAAATTGTGAGTTTCTAGATTACTATCTTTAGCTAATCAAATCCACTTTCTTAGAGCATGAGTAGGCCTAATGGTTAAGAACATGTGTTTCCTCCTAGGAGGTCACAAGTTCAAAAACCAGAAGGGGTTAGAGTAGGTGCCTTTGTAGAAATAATAATCAAATCATTGTGTGGAGGTGGGTCTCTTGTCCCACAAACAAGGGGGTCTCATACACCAATTTGGTGTCTGGCTTGGCTATGACCTTAAAATTGGATAGTAATAATAATTAGGATATATATTGTTAGAAATTCATAATCTATAAGGGTGAAAGCATGGAGCTAGGTTACACTATTTGGCAAGAGAGGGCAAGTTTGGGTGGAAAAAATGATTGCTCGATTGAGCCCTTTTTAACTGCTCGATCGAGTCATTTGAGCACTTAAACAATGTAACCCAATGTTATGTAGGATCTTGATTTATCCATGTCTTTGCAGCAGTCAAATGAAGGAGAATGGGTTTTGGCTCTATTTTCTGGCTCAGGTAAGTTTTATTATATGGAATGGAATTTCTATATGTTATTTATTAATTTATATGTCATTGTACTAATTTACTTAATTATTTCTTTTGTGCTTGATAATTAGGTACAACACTAACATGTTTCCTTGAAAAAGGAAGAAATTGGATTGTTGTTGAAAAATATCCAATACAGTGCAATTTTATTTAGCAAAGAATTAATGGTCTTCGATTTCTTCTAGATGCAATGAAAGAAATTGGGTTGAAGAAAGGGGACTTTAGTGAATCACGTGTGGTGAAAAAGGCAAAGGAACCCCAAGCACCATTGCATGGAATGATTGGAAAGGCATACATTGAGAGATTCGCAGACATCAAAGATCCATTAGAGGAGGAAAATGAGCAAAATGAAGCAGAAAATATTGTGGAAGAAGACAATGATGAAACTCCAGAGGACGTAGAGTTTGGATTACGTGACATTGTTGATTAAATTTAAGTTATGCCTGGAAATCAAGCTCTTTTTTGGAAACTATTAATTAGTTATACTTGTAATGTTTTGACTTTGACATTTTATGAGAAGAATAAGCACTCAATTAAGGTTGTTATGTGTTCAATATTTGTATTATGTGATTTTCGCAATCATTTTTATGTTAATCATTATTTTTTTAGAAAAAAACAGTGATTATTATTATTTTTTGACATGAAATTCATAAAAAAAAACTATTATCTAACCATTTTTAGTTAAAATTTTCCTATAAAAATTGTGATTTTGACATGTCATCTCTAGCAAAAAATTACAAAAAATTATCAAAACGTGTAGTTTTTTAGTTATATTTATGTTAAAAATGGTTATTTTTTTGTCAATTGTTAAAAATTATTGTTTTTTAGATACAATTATTTTAGTTGGATTGAAATATTAATTAACGATGTATAATATGTAGAATATCGAAAATTCAAAATATAGACCTTCTTCTTTAAATATGCAAAACAATAAAAACCTCACTACAAAATAATAAAAACAAGAAAAATATGAAGAAGACCACTTCAAAAATTATTAAATTTAGAAAATAATTATTTACATTTCATACATTAGAAAATTTAAAGTCAAAAAATAGGTCTTTTAAAAAAATGGCCTGATGCAGAATTACCACTTTTTAAAATCAGCATGAAAATCACTACCATTCTAAAACGTAATGTACATAAAAAATGTAAAGTGCCAAAAACTATGCTCTAAAAAAGATGTGTGTTTTGCATCATCCCTTTTCAAAATCGAGTCATTTTTTTGCTATCTCTACAAAATGAGTAATAGTATCAGTTCTTGTTTCAAAGTTTACATTGTTCTTAGTCTATGTAAGCCATTTTGCATAAATTGTGAGGCAAAGAGGAGCTCACCCAAGATGGACGAGCTCGATCTAGATGCACAGTAACCCCAAAAATGTCCTAAATATCAAACCAACCACTTTATAGATGCCAAGGTAGGCTTTTTCTCTATTTGAATTAATTTTTCTTGGAAAAAAAAAAAGTTAATTTGAAATGAAAACCCACCATACACCCGCATACAATACCACAAAAAATAGACATGAAAACCACCATGAAATACCCTTGAATACCAAAAAAACAACCTAGAAAACCATCAAGAAAACCATTCAAAACCAAACAAACAACCTAGAAAACCACAAGGAAACTCTTTAAAACCAAAAAACAACTACAATTTAGGCTTTAATTTTTTTTTCATTTCATTGTATATGTTTTCAATAATTGCAATGGTAGTATGTTTATTATGATTCTTTTATGATTTTGAATGCTAAAAACTTTATTTTCTAACTATTTTAAGTTTTGAAGTTTTTTCTCAAGAATTTACTAAAATAAATTTTCAAAAGATTTTGGTTTTTTGTTATTTAAAATGAATTTTAAATTTCTAACAAATTTGACCAAAACTATGCCAAAAAAGACCAAAACATAAAACCAACCTATGACTAATAAATGAATAAATTAAGAGCTTAAAATTGGCATAATGAATATGGTTTTTCATGGTGAACCACTATTTATCAAATAGAAAAATTAATTCGTTTTTTATTTTAAATTTACATTAATTTATATTTCATATATTTTTTAATAATAAATATAGTACATTTGTTTTAAAATATAAAATAATTAAAGCTCAAAGGGTTAGCCCAATTGGTCGAGTTTCTGTTGCTAAGCACCTCATGAGTTGGGAGGTCACAGAGTCAAATCTCCCCGATTCCCCTTGAGTTAGCATCTGCTTTTTTCACCGATGAGTAGATCCGTTTGGAGTATTTGGTTGGCATGAAATTTTATTAGTTTTGCAAATAGGTTTATTTCAATACTTTACATATATTTACATATTTACGCTCTATGAATAAAATGCATTATTTAGAAATGGGAAAAAGTGTGAAGTTAGATTTTAACACTTCTTTTGATTGTGTTTACATGAAACTCAATACTTTGGTTGATAAATTATCAAAAAACGGAATCTAAATTTTTGGACTTTAGGCTAGATTATTCTACTTGAGTCTAGAAATGGCTTTCTTGTCAAAGTTATTTCTAGGTAAACATTTTTTTGTTGCATTAGATTATATGTAAACTATATGTAATAGTTTAATCAACATTTTTTTCTTCGATTAGTTTATATGTATTATATGTGTGATATGTAATATGCAAAGTCATCTCCTATAGACACTCCAACTACAGTTCATCGTAGTATGGGGGGATCTACTATACATGGACAGATTGATGATAAATCACATAGACCAACTAGAGTGTATGTTCCACTCGTAGATCCTATCTTTGACACTAGACGGAGTGCCATAGGTAGTGTTTCTGTCTCTATTGATGATGATTTTACATATAGAGGACCATCTTCACCTATCACAAGTACACCTCTTTCATTTTTAAATCCTCTTTAAACTTATGTGTTTACGTCTCAAAATTGTCTTTAATTTTTATGTTGACTTTAATTAATGCGTTTGAATTAAATGTATATGTTAATACACTTAGTTTTTTATATATGCTAAATTATGTTTATGATTTGTAGACCCTTAGCAGGGTGAAGATGAGGATAATAGTGCAACACCGATCCCTCCACGGAATGACCCTACAACCACTCTCACATTAAAGTCTCTTAGGGCCCAACATGCATGGATCACATGAGAGTTGGGTAAAATCCCTACGCTTTTACCTATTAGGCATAGTTTGACTTTGATGATGGACAACATCAATAAGTGTATTGATATATACCATAGGGTGGGCCCATAGGGCCACCTCCTAGACTAAATACGTAGGATTAGGAGGCTCAAGGATAGATGCCCAAATAATTGGGAGGTAGTGGAAAATGCCAGCAAGGGAGATAATGTTCATGGGGATTTGTTAAAAATCCCTCAATATAGTCATGTTATACATGTTGGTCTAATTCCACTAAGATATTTTAAGAATATTGATGTGACCCATTTTGTTGATGATTGATTCATTGGAGCTTGGCGCTAGTTACCCCACCATGATCAGGTTCAAATTTACTTTGCAACACATATATATGTGGAGTTATTGCTACATATGGGGCCAAATTACACCACAACTAGATCTAATTTTTATGGACCTAGATTAAGACATAGTTATGATCCTGTCGGGGCTCATAGGTACCCTGACTATGTACCACCTCTTCTAGGATTGTTGCCACTATTGTCTCAGAGCGTGGTATTACCAACGAAGCAAGAGTAGCCATCATGGCTCAATACTAAGACTGGGCATACCATTAAAAATAGCATACTTATGATTGGCCAGTGCTTAGGTCATATTTCATGGAGAGATGTAAAAACCACCACCACTGCCTCATGAATTGCCAGTTCCATTATATGATGGTTCATATTTTTAGAGTGTACCTGCTGACGACCTCTTTTCATATGCATGTATGTGTTGTGATGCCATTCATGACACTTGGAGGGTGCATGACCCCTGTGACATAGATCAGGTATATATACACACAAATTTTGACTCTTACCATCAAATTATATATTATTTATATAAATAAATGACAAATTAGATTTCATTTATATTAATAATTTGATTATAACATGTAGAAACAACAGGAGATGACAAGGGCAAGAAACCCAAAGTAGTATTACGATAGAATTCTAACCTGCCCATGTGCTCTCATGTCTGCTTTGGCAGTATGTTCATGTCTGATCCTAGATCCAAAATCAGTTGATCCATTTCATATTCCCCAATTTACTTAGTCAATCTCATCTCCCTTCCTATTCACATTGTGTGCTTCTCGAGCTTTCGAACTACGCATGGTTCTCCTCGCCCAGTGCACCTAGTGGTGAGTTCCTGCAGTCCCTTCACAGCCTTACTGTCGCGT
Organism: Pinus tabuliformis; assembly: GCA_031772625.1. Taxonomy (NCBI): domain Eukaryota; kingdom Viridiplantae; phylum Streptophyta; class Pinopsida; order Pinales; family Pinaceae; genus Pinus; species Pinus tabuliformis. The sequence goes on from CM062820.1 coordinate 98,672,122, forward strand.
AGCGGCTTCATGCATGTCTCTAGAAAGGTAGTAAGCATTGATGGGTCCATCTCTAGTTTGTATTTACTACCTAAAGTGGAGGCCTCTGTGAAGCTCTTCTTAGCTTCCATGAATGTCTCCTTTATGCACTTCAAATTGAACTCTGGTTCCTTTGTAGGAGCCTTGCGAACCCAAGCACTCTCTTGAGGTTGCTTGCCCTTGTCATCTCCTGTCGTAAACCGCTTTGAAACCAATAGTTGGTGCAGGTGGTAGATGACACCTGCCAACACGTCTCAGAGTTGGCCATCCCAGCAGATCTACTAGTAGAGGTACAGATTCATAGGTTGGAAACTAGAGTCCACGAGGCTAGAGAATAAATGACCAAGGTTCAACTAGAGCTGAAATATTCATATCGTTGAGTTGTGGTTAAAGGCGTAGCCTTCCACTACCTCAGAGGTCCTAGAATAGCATGCTAGCGCTATTGCAGTAGGATTGGAAGAAATTGGAGGTGCAGTGCAAGACTATACCACTTTGTTGGAGTAAGCACTTAATGTCCTCACCACTCTACAGGAGGACCCCAACATTGAGCACCTAGACACAGAGGCGTGAGAACTGCAATATCAATATGACAGTATTAGAGGAATTACACAGACAGTAGTCCTCACTCAATGGCTTGCAAGGATATAGAAAACCAAGGCACTAAAGGAATAGGTTGACATGGCACGACATAAGGCAGCAGTTCTCAAAGCACGCATCTAGCCGTGGATTGACGAGGCTTTCACTATCACAACAAACATCAAGGGAAAGTTGACGCACATACAGGGGATGCACATGTTAATCCAGAGAAGCGCCCCAGACACGGAGGTCTCAAAAAAAAGGATGCAACAGATCCAACAAGCAATGGCTCAGTGCATTACCGACATCCTCACATTTCGAGGACAGTTGGAGGAACTCCGTGCAAAGATCGTCACACCAACATAGTGACTCGAGAGTGAGTCACAATGTTTGTGTTAGGGGCTTGTTGGGCATGGAATCCCCCCCAAGGCATGTTTTGGGGCTCAAAACCCATGTTTTGATCGAATGATGTTGTAAAGCCCCACGAATTGCGGGTGCGGAAGTATGTTAGAGTCATATGGTTCTCCACCCTAGTTTGTAACATAATGTTGGCCTACCCATGGTCTGCAGACCATGGGATTGTATGAATAGAGGGAGGCTCTAAGTGTAAAATATATTTAGAGAAAAGGAGAGCGAAGTATGAGATAGAGCAAGAGAAGCACAAAGAAAGTATCTAAGTGTATCTTGGGTCATAAAGTAGGAGAAGGCTCTGCAGCTGAGTGCGTAGAGGCCTAGTTGTGTGCAACTAAGAGCGCGGACCCCTGCAACTCAGTGCACAGGGAAGAGTTGAGTCTGTAACCAAAGAAGAGAATAATAAAGAGAAGTTTTATCCAAATTCTATGTATTTGTTCTTGAATTGTTACATGTTTGATATCAACTGCAAATATACTATTTAATTATTGCGCGCACTTGTCTTTATGAATTCTTTATATTGCTAAGTAAACTTTACACATGCAAATAATCTAAGTTAATGAACTAATGGTGGAATAATAGTAAGAACTTGAGAAATAATAGCATTTGCCCCTGAGTAGGGATGTGCGAAGGAAACATCTCAGGCAGCGAGGTAGAGATAAGTGCACGTAGCAACGTGCATGCAAGGTCGAACTACGGATCACTTGAACCCATCAAACATCTCCAGGGTGTGGAAACCTAGTTCTAGCACCCTCCCATACTACTTAGGGTGAGACCTCAGTCCGCACTCTGCAGATTGTTGTCGAAAGAGCCAGTAGTACCGAGACTTTTTTTTCTAAATCACCTTTGAACCTGGGTTAGACCCAATAAGACAACACTAGGAATTTTGCTAAGTATTGGCTAAAGGCAGTCACCAGTCATCCATAGAATAGAAAATACTTTTGTAGGTTGAACTGAAGGTTGATCATAGCATATTGTATTCATCCAAGGCTTGCCTAGGAAGCACTGAAAAAGATTGAGATAACCCAAAGATTTCTTGCGCTTGAGAAAAGCATTGTAATCTTCTCATATTTTAGGATTAATGCAATATATAGATAGTATGCATTTTTAGGTCTGGCTTTCCCATTAAAATTATTGTGTTATGTGTGATTAAATTCTTTCTCTTTTATTCTTCATGATTTCATCGATCAATTATTCTTTCTGTTGATCCGTAAAGTAGTTTCAAGTCAATTGTTTTAGAAAATTACAATTTGTAGTTTGAATCTACAAGGAATTTCTACATGGTATCAAAGCTAAAATCACTATAGAAGAGAAGAATATAATTTTTTCTTTTGCAAGAGAAATTTAATTTGTAGTATCATACTCGAGAGCCAGTAGGATGTCATTTTACATATTGTGACTCGAATATACCCTTTAGGGTAGTTTGAACTATATTTCATGGAAGGACATGATGGAGGCAGTGTTGGAAGAGAACAAGCTTAAGGAATTCATAGAAAAAGATATTCCTAATCCAATTGGCATTGAGCATCTGGCAGAGTGTATAAAGTGTGTGGAAAAGGTTAGAATGATTATCCTAGAAGGAGTTCGAGATCATATTGTATCGAATATCCAAGGTAAGGAAACTCCATTTGCAATGTGGAAGGCCTTGACAAACCTTATTTAAAACAATAATGACCATGGAAAGTTGGAAGTGAAGGAAAATCTTAGAAATATCAAGATGGAGAAGGGTGACACAATACCAAAGTACTTGACCAAGTTCACCCAATGTTAGGATGAGCTTCGGAATGTCAGTGTTATAGTTGCTGAAGAAGATCTAGTGGACCTATAACTTCTAGGACTTCCCAAGAGCTAGCATGGTAACCAAGACTTAGTTAATGGGAGAGAGAAGCTACTAGAGTGGGAGAGTTTATGGTTCGACTTGGTACAAGAAGATATTCGGTGGAACACCAGAGATGGGACCTCATCCAAAGAAGTGGAATAGGACATTTCATTAGTCTAAAAAGAAAAGACATTGAAGAGAAAGAAGTCCCAAAGTGAGGAGGGTAACAAGAAAAAGGACTTTTTGAATGTCAAGTGTTCTCACTGTCATGAGTTTGGGCACTATGCCACGAAATTCCCACAAAAGAAAGAAAGCAAGGAGGCTGCAGTAGTAGCAGTAGGGGAAGTTCTGGCTTCACAATTCAAACTTGATTTTTCTCTCCTTGCATGCATGAAAGCACTGCAATGGGAAGCATGTGGTATCTTGGCAGCAGTGCCTCATTCCATATGACAAGGAATAGAGATCTCTTTAGTAACTTGGAGGAGAAACACCTCAAGTAGAAAATAGAGTTTGGAGATGATGGGAGGTATAGCGCGACTAACATCGGTATTGTTACTTTTCACAGGGAGTCTAGTTCCCCTCTCAGATGCACAAATGTGATGTATGTTCAAGGAATAAATAAAACTCTTGTTTCCATCGTGGTATTGGAAGACGGTGGTTACGATGTGATTTTTAGCAAAGGAAAGTTTTTCCTTAGACACATCTCCATGGGATAGGTGAAACAAATTGGTGTTTGAATCAAGAACCAATATGCACTTTAGGTATAAGATGCATGCAAAGACTTGAGGAGCAAGGGAAAATTTAGAGACTTGGTGGTTGAGAAGGAGCATGAATTACCTCTCAACATGCAGCCTCAGATGTAGCCTTAGAAGGAGCCTCAACAAGTTGTGGAGTAGCCAGAATTGGAGAAGTAGAGAGGAGGCCTAATGGATACATCCGCTCAAGCAGAGGCCTATAGGAGGGGGGAATTTCAAGCCAAGTGGGAACAAGGAGAACATGCAACCGTACATCCTTGTGTGAGGTGGGGTGACGTGAAGCAATAGTCCCAAGAGTTACAGAAACTTTGCAGGATCCATTGAGGTATTTTTTGTCTCATGGATCATTAAATTTCTAAGGGGGTCCCATAGTATTCAGTAGTAGGAAGATCAGTCCCAATCAGATATTGAGAAGTGCATAACAATGTTGATAGAAGAGCATGAGGCTTGGTAGCAAAGTTAACAACAACACAATTTTTTTCCAGTAGATAGTTGCAAACGCAATTGATTCAGTTGATTTTGTTTGGATTCTTTTTGTTTGCAGACGTTGCAGTAGAAACAACAACAATGACTAGTGTTGCATTCATAACATTCCAAAGGTACCAGATCGAGATGGCGCTGAATTCCTTTCTTGTTCAAAGAGAGTGTTGAAAATAACAATAAGAAATGTTAAAAATAACATAAAGGAAATCCTAATTTATTTCTTTTTCTTGAATTAAATTAGGAATTAAATAGTAATTTTAATTCTTAGAGAAACTTTTAACAACTGACTAAGTTAAGTTGACTTAGTTGGCTCAGTAAATTTGAGTTGGTAGTTTATCTAGAGTCATGTAGAGTGGTTCCTAAATTTTAGGGGCCATGTTGAGTTCCTTTGAGTTGTAATTATTTAATTTATTTTAACTTAGCTAAATTTAGTTAAACTAGTTCCAACTAATCGAGGAATTAGTGGGATATCTAGTAGTGGGGTATAACCTATAGTAGTGGGGTTTAACTAACACTTCTCAGCTAGTAAACTCTAGATTCCCTCATAATTTACTCATGTATGTCAGTTCAGAGAAATACCCAGTTGAGATTGGAGTTCAAGGATATTGTACTATAAGTTGTATAATCATATAAATTGTATAGGTGGTGGATGCAATCAAAGGAAGGCCTATGAGTATTGAAAAATTCATAATTGGGGAATTTCCCAATTAAATTTGTGCTAATTGCCTATGAAATTGAATAAGCAATTAGGAGCTTGCAAGGCTAGCAATTTGGATAAGTATTGGCCAAAGGCGGTCAGTTAGGAAAAGGATAGAAAATACTTGTGTAGGTTGAGCTCAAGGTTCAACAGAGCATATTATATTCATCCAAGGCTTGCTTAGAAAGAAATGAGATAGATTGAAATAGTGCAAAGGTTGTTTAGGCTTGAGAAAAGCATTGTAATATTCTCATATCTTCTAATTAATGCAATATACAGATAGCAAGCATTTTTAGTTGTGGCCTTCCCAAGAAAATTATTGTGTTATGTGTGATTAAATTCTTTCTCTTTAGTGCTTCGTTTTTTCATCGATTAATTATTGTTTCCACTAATGGATATAGTAAATTGTTTTATCATATTACAATTTGCAATTTGAATCTGCAAGCAATTTCTACATGTGGACACATGAATGGGATGTTGGTTATAGAGGTGTTTATGATGTAGGTCCATCGACAGATGCACTGATATTTGAGCCACGTGCATGAGATCACCGAAGCCAAATTGATTAGACTTCCATCCTAACTAACTGACATTTGGACTCGAGTGAGGTTAGTAGTTTCCTATATGTAATTAATTGTGGTTCAAAATCATTTATTTTCAAGTTATTTATTTCGTACAAATAACGATATAATTATTTTGAATTTGATTTTGTTATACTATAGTACCTGATTATGGATGCCTACTTTGCACAACAGAACACACATAGGAGTCCTAGTGGTACTTAGAGTGGACATTTTGTATATTTTTCAAGCCCATTTAATAGGGCACATTCACATGTGATACAAACTTCGTATAGTTTATAAATGAACAGTTTATGGACGCTTATTATTTCAATTTATGGACTTTCATGTAATGTAATTTGTATATATTTTCATATGGACAATTTATTGATACATTCATATTTTAGTTGGTGTATTTATTAATTATTTTGTTACTTTAAAAAATCTATATAGTATAACTTTTATTAAAAAATATAATGATTTTGATTTTTAGTTTCATAGACTAAATAAATAAGTGTAACCTTACTATGATGCAAGTCACTTCGATACCTAAAATGAACTAAAATAGATCATGCTTTCATTAAAAAACACAAATAGGATTGACGTAAGTTTGAAACTCAATTTTTTAAAAAAATCTCATTAAAAAAAAAAGTAAATTTTAATAAATTTTATTTCCTTTGAGGTCATCTACAAGAGCTTAGTAATAACATGACATAAGTCATATGCATTGGAATTTAATATAATAAAAATAATTAATAATATGATTTCTTTAATTTATACAATTTTATTAACTTTCCTAAATTTACATGGCTATCCAAATATTTCAATTCATTTTCTTAAGACCTTCAATTACGGCCTTCAATTAATAACATTCAGGAAGTAAAATTTTTCAAAATAAGTTTTTTGATTTCTAGTTTCATAGAATAAGAAAATAAATACAATCTTACGATGATGCAAGTCACTTTGATACTTAAAAATAACGTAAGATATATTATGTACATAAATTTAATATTGAAAATGGAAATAATTATAAATATGCTTCATATTAGCTTGTAGAATGTGCCTCTTAATACAATCCCTTTATGTGTATTTAGAAAATTAATGATATATGTTTCTATTATTTTGTATAACTTTATGAACTTTCCTAAATTTACTTGGTTATCCAAGTATTTATTCAATTTCTTATATCAAGGTTCTAATGTGTGAAACAATTAGCAAAAAGGGTTTGCTGAGGCTTTGCATATGAGAAAATTTCTTAAAAAGACATAGGATCCTTCCACTCAAGTAGTACCTGGGCCTTCTGAAGATTTTGTAGTAGATGACTGGGATTATGTCATGAATGTCACTGGCGATGCTCCCAGTAGCCAAAAACCAGAGAAGGTATGGAGATGGTTATAATGGGGTGTATTAAGTCTACATCCAAAAAAGTTGGTTTTTCTTCTAGTAGCATAATCAGAATTTCCTCAGCTGGCCCATGCTCCCAAACCATCTACTGATAGGGAAATATGACCTAAGAATTTTCCACTAAGTTACCTACGTCCAGTGGGGATGACTCAATATTAGCTTCTAGTTGTCAGTTTTGGACCTGAGATCCCTACAAAGTGTCAGGAGACAACAAGGAGGTTCCTCATAATTCTCCACCTAAGTTTTACCCCCTTCATGGGTTTCTTCTCATTATCGGATTTGTCGCTGGATGATGTAGTGTTCTAAGCTCCCTAAAAGAAAACTTCTAAGTTTAAAGATGAAAACAACCACAAAGAATTATGTTCTTCGTACCCTTTTCATCCTAACCTGAAATATAAATTATATGGTGCCCTTGTGGAGAATTTAATGTAGTCAAGTTATGGTTGTTTATAGAGATTCCTTGTTTCACTTACAGTTTGAAAAAACTACAAGTTCAAAGAAACTATGTGCAAATATTCCAAAAGAGGATACCCTTTGTACCAAGTTTAAGTGATATTAGTGTGTGAAATGGGGTGTGCGCAAATGGGATTGTGAATATACAAAGTGTCAATTGAAATGACATGAATATGAGATGATCCTTTATGATTACCCTAATTACACTATGTGATGTTTGCTCCTTGCAAGAAAATAAAAGATGTGTGGATAGTGGCCCACTTACTCTTTCCATGTAACTTGATATAATTAAATCACCCAAAATAACCATTCAAATATATGCATACTTACATAAATTAGTCTGCATTTTATTAATATTTACTCAACTTATACATGTTGATGCCTAGAACAAATTGGAGTTACTTGAAACCATTATAGATTAAGCATGTTCATAGCAAATAAATTTCATCAAACCAAGCCATTTAAATAACTCAAATTTGTTGCTTATGCATAAATCATGATTTAACTTCGAGAGATGCCACAATGAGAAGACCAAATAGAGGCACCCCCATAAAAAAGATAAGAAATTTGTAAAATTACTGAAGGTATGCAATTTGTAAAATATTTACGAAGTCAATATGCTTATTTCCAAATTTATCTAGTCCCACAAGTAATATCTCTCTTCACTCTCACCCAAATACATGTTTAAGAAATGAAAAAACTTACCCATTTGGGCATAGGATTGAAGTGTGTGTGATAAAGGTGATCTATTGTTAGATATAACCCCAAAATTTTACTAGTGAATCTCGGTTTAAAGGTTTATTTGGTTTTACAACAAGTAACATCTTTCAAGATTAGTTATTCTTAGCAACAATATTTCATTTCTTCAAAAGACTATATAAATTCCAAACTAAAATTGATCCCCACTATAAGAAGGATGGTATTGTATTTTTTTTCATAATTCCCATTCACAAAACATTTCAATTAAAATGCAATGCCAAGTAAAAGGGATTGTGAGAAGGGAAGGAAATAGACTTAAGTGATTAAAAAAAATAAGAGGTAGGAATAAAATTAGAAGAATTGGAGAGTTTACTAAATAATCTAAAGAGAGTGGCTCAAATATGAGAATAGGATGAAGATATAGTAAAGTTGATGAAGAAGATATTGTATAATTTTTGGCTTGATGGGGCCTGACATAGGTTTGGAGTTATTTAGCAAAAAAAACCCTGTACTACCAGCCCTTTTAGCAACAGCCGACAAAGCGTGGACTGAGGTCTCACCTAAAGCAGTATGGTGGGATGCTAGAACCAAGTTTCTACACCCTTGAGATGTTTGAGGGGTCGATTTAGTCCAACTATGCAGACCTTTGTGCAGGTCACTGCACACACTTTCCTGACCCGCGAGGCCCTCGTGCCCTGTTATACTTGCCCTCGCGCATCCCTTACAGGTGGTTGAGGCACCTTCGCATTACTAAAGTAGCGATATGTGCTATCTCCCCAAGTTACATTGTGGATCTTACTTATCTTCTAATAATAGTTAGTTATCTTCGCGTAAATAGATACTTTATCTTATATTCACTTATTGAACATATTCATATAAGTTTGCGGAGAAAATAAATAGTAAACTTGCAATTCATACCCAATATACTTCAAAGCATAAAACAGGAAAATATACATAGAAATAAAGTAAAACTTCTCTTTATTAATGCTTCAATCAGTTATAGACTCAGCCTGCTCTGCGCACTCAGCTGCGGACTAATAGGCCTCTACGCACTCACCTGCAGAGCCTTCTACTACTCTATGACCCAGAAACATGAATTTACACTTTTGACTCAATGCTTCATCATTAGATCTTCCATCTTCTATTCCTTTGATTCTTCTTTGCACTTAGAGCCTCACTTTATTTATACAATCCCATGGTCCGCGAGCCATGGGTAGAACTATCAAGCTGACACTAAATTACAAAAGTAAGGGCAGACAACCCTATGAATTAATTACAACTTCACGCTCTGCGCCCACAAATCGCACAGTATTTACATTGGACTTAGTCAAAACTTGAGCTTTAAGTCCCAAAACTTGCCTTGGGGGGATCCCATGCCCAACAGGCCCCAAAAACAAACATCGTGACTTGCCCTCGAGTCACTCTATTGGTGCGGAGATCTTCGTGCGGAGACCTTCCAACTCTACTCAGAGTGTTGCAAGATCGGTAGCGCACTGAGTGGCTACCTGTTGTCTCTCCTGGACACATTGTTCGAAGACTGTGGTGTCTGAACTACTTCCCTATATCTGCTCCTACATCCCCTGCATTTAGGTGAGCTTGCCTTCACTTGTTGCTATGATTACGAAGGCCTCGTTGACCCAAGGTTGGACTTGTGCCTTCAAAAACACTTCTCTGTGTTGTGTTGCATCTGCTTACTCCTTAATTTCTTTTTCCTATTGCACTCGTGCAAGCCTCTATGTGAGGGCCACCGTCTGTGTAGTCCTCTTTATGTTGTCATACTATTGTTATAGCTCATGCGCCTCTATCTCTAAGCACTGTATGTTCGGGTCCTCCTAAAGAATGGTGAGGACCTAGAATGACTCTTCCAACATTTTGGTGTAGTCCTTCACTCCACTTCCGATCTCCTCCATCCCTAATGTAATGGAGCCAATGCATTGTTCCCTTACCTCTGGAGGAGTTAAAGGCTACAACTTCAATCGCAGCTCTGTTATCTGAAGGTTCAGCTCTAGCTGAACCTTGGCCATCTCTTGTCGCACCTCACACACCCCTACTACTACCCTGTTGATACACACCTTTGCTAGTGCCTCTGCTGTGATGGCCAACTTAGGGACCATCTAGAAGGCTTCCTCAACCACGTGCACCATTTGTCAGTTTTGCACTACAACCTTGTCACGCTGGAGGCTCAGTTTCTCCATGTTGATTCTTTTTTCACTCAACACTTGTAGTGTGTGTCCATCCCTAGCCCGTAGTTCTGTAGTTTCTCCATCCTACAGGACATAGAACGTCTCCTGAGGGAGTGCAAGCATGTTTATTCCCACCCCTTTCAACGCACTAACGGTAGGTCTGTCAGCCTCGTTTTCTGTAATGAGTGCTCCCCCTGGTAGCACTATTCTATTGGTCATGCAGGCGTGCAACATTTCCTCAGTCGCGACCGTTCCTACTGTGAGGTTGGTTGAGAGAGTACTAGCCTTGGGAGTGTGCATCTGAAACTCCTGAATTTGTGCTCAAAAGGCCCCAACACAATATTATTCTCCTCCGCCAACTACTAGAGGGCCTCTGAAGTGACCTTTTACACCGTCTCCCATATATCATGCAGATCTCACTCAGTGAGGGTGATCAAGTCAGAAGAAGTCTTAGATGCTTTCAACTTCTGTCGTGGCCCAACCTGTTATCTCGTGCACTGGTGCTTTAACTGTGTTGTCATTGTTTGTAGGTCTGTGCCACCCTCCTTTGTCTCTGTCTCCATTTCTTGTTCTTGCTCAGGCAAAGGTGACTTCTGGCCCTCACGCTCCTTCTCTGTTTCCTTCTATGTTTCTACTATGGCCTTCGCAGCATCTCGCATCTCCTGCACCTATGCTGTTGTTGCCTATTTTCTTCTCTTTTATGCCAACTGCGCCATCCGCAATTTTATCTCCTCCTCCTTCTGCTGTGCGGTATCCATTTCTAGTTCCATCATGGAGATGGCTAGAGCACGCCAGTCTAGTGGCCACACCTCAAGTACATCGAAGATAAAATCATTCATGGCCATGTACGGGAGTTGATTCCACTTCTTCGCGAGGTCCTTGCACTACCTAATGTAGACATGGTGGAAGTCTGTCTTGAACTTTGTGAAGCTTTGAAGGCTATTGTAGACAGTGGGAAATAACCGTGGCTTGCATTTAATCCCCATTCTGATGTTCATCTCCATGAATACCTAGAATATCTTACTATCTTTGATCCAGTGTGCATCTTTAGTGGCCTACAAGGAAGTGTACTTTGCGGCCTCTGGGAGATCCCTCGAAATTGTGGGGAACTGGCTATCCTTGGGAAATTCCCTAGCCACCAGCACTATGGATAATAGAAGCCATTCATAGTGGAAGGTTTTCTGGTGTTCTTTTGCCTCGTGGAAATTCTCTAGGAACTCCTTACACAAGAGTTCAAACCAATTAATCTAGACCCCCCCTGCACACTGTTTGGTAAGTGCAACTAGTGGTGTGGGCACCTCATCCGCATGGTACTTCTGCATGACGTTACCCACCAGTATCTGAGTCACATCTCTGAATGCCTTATTTTTTATACTAGAGATTGCGTAGCCCCTATTTTTCTTCTCCAGCTTATATTTCTTTTTCATGATCTCCTCGATGGCGAAATCACTGCTTTTACCCTCTGAAATGTCCGCTAGGTCCTCCCATTTACAAGGGAGTCAGGTAATTGTAAGGACTATGTGGTCCGTGATTGGGATGGGCAACTCCAGCCATAAAAACCCATCATGCACCAGACAGAGCAGTTGCCTGATGGTGAAGATAGTCACTAGGGCATGATGGTAATGCGACACCTAGAGCAGGTTCAACAACCCTGCCTTTTCGACTTCCTGTAACCACTTATGCAGCTCCAGTTCTATGACTCCCATCATGGTGTTTTGCTTTGGCTTCATGAGCTGTGCAATTGCCAAGTGACATAATTTCTTGTGGTTGGTAAGATCCCAATCTTTGAACTTCAAACTTGGCACCCATTGTTATCGGGAAAAATAGTGTCTATACAAACCTGCTAGTCCCACAAAGGCTTGTAGCTACCTTAGAAACAAACACACTAAAATCTACTTTCGTTTCCTTGATGAGAAATAGATAAGAGAATAATAAGGAGACCAACCTCTGTCTTGCACTTGGTTCCTTGCTCGATTCCTCTCTCTTCTGGTAGGTCTTTGCCACTCGCTTCCTTATCTACCCAGCTTCAAGGAGTACCTGTAGAATCAAAGCAGCATAACACTATCCAAGAACATAGATCTATTATCATAAACAATATAGGATCAGATGTACATTGACCACACAAATGCATAAATCATAGATCATACAAGAATGTGGAGGAAAACTTGAATAGCTTTATTGATAATCAAGAAAGGGCAAAGAGGATTACAACCATTTTTTCTGACCCAACATCATCCTCTTAGCAAGAAAGCCCTTCTTCACCTCATGAAAAGCTTAGATCACCCAACACTATGATATTGCACCAAGAAACCAATAACACTTCCTTACAAGATACAAAATTCTAGCCTCTGGATCTCTAGGATGAGGGATCCATATACAGATGTTTGCAAGGGAGGTGAGTTAGCTTTTGAGATTTGATTAGTGTCTTCTCTCTGATAGTTCTTGATTCCACTTGGATATTGATGATCTCTTACTCATCCCTGGTCAAATTCAGAGAGGCAAGTGTCACAGGAGAGGTTTCTGGAAGATTCCATGCTCCTCCACCTTGCGGATTGACCCTGCCATTTGTCCCTTCTCTCCCATCGCACCCCATAGAAGGGTTTTTTGACATGCATCACAACTACTGTGTGTATTCAGGTGGGATACAATGCACTTTGCCTATGGAGCAGGTGAAATGGTCCAGTTTTGACCAGTTCTGAGTAGTTTTTCAAGGAGAACTTTTGGGAGATGTTGTAATCAGTTGACCTTGTTCTTTTAGGGGTTGGAACAACACCTTTATGGACTTAGGAGCCCTTGGTTTATGGAAACTTTTGCTTTGGGTTGCAGTGCCCAAAAATGTCTATAACAGTTGCCCCCTAAAGCATGAGGTCGTTAATCTTTTGATGTCGGGTGAAATGCTTTATCATGAGGATTCGAAGTTTTTTTGAGCTGGAAGGCGACCTGTAATAATATACAATACAATACATTATCTTCATATTATTTTCATGATCTAGCTGAGGCAAACATTCCCATGCTCAGCTTTATAAATTCATTTTCATGTACATAGGACAGACAACCGTCTGAGTGTAGACTGATGATTCTGGTAGAGCCATCATCCCTTAGATTGGATGATTATTTGTGCAGCAATGATGTACATTTGATGTCTTTATTTTCCTGAATATATATCGCAGCCCGGATGGATGAAACTAGATCCGGCATCTTCAATCTCATTCGATCGTGACTCAAAGTACAAGTCAATCCATGTGAGAGATGTTTTGGAGTCGAACATGGAAAGACATCGCCTCATTACCAGCCAATGATGTAAGTTGTTAACATGCGCGAGAGGAATCACCGATAATGGTAATGACCCTCAAGGTACTACAGTACAATTCACATGGTGTGAATAAGGGACTTGGCATCAAACACCACGCAAAATCTTTCGGTCGAAGGCCATTGACGTAAACCTGTCATTGGATGTGAGAAACTTGCCATTGAGGCATGCAAGCTTCAAAGCACTGAAAGGGTTGTTCCTAGATCAACTTCTTGGATAATGAGCTGATGTCATCAAGAAGCGATATGTCATAGGAGGGCCTTAGTGAATCCCACATCAATGAAACAGAACGAAGCAAACGATTTTAATGGAGGTGAAAACGATCTGGTGATATACGGTTCAGGGTGGAGGTCATGAAAGAATGGAGCGAAAATGTATTATAGTGGGTGAGACACAAGTGAATTCTCTGAGCGACTTCTCTTGAACATATCGGCGAAATTGACATGATGGATTGGTAGCATTAACCCCGAATGTGGATGGTGTGATGGAACCATGGTGATGGGACCAGTGAATGGAACAACCCAACCCGACTTGGATGCGGAGTGAAAGTGTCATGTTCAAGAGCGACTTGTTACCAACAAATTTTCTTCAAGTTTTCTTCCCAATTTTCCCCCAGTCATTGATGACCAGTACCTCCTTATTTTTGTCAAGCTTGAGGAGGATAACATATTCTTGTTCTATAATTTTCCCTTCGGGCAAACCCATCGCTATGTTTTAACGAGCCTAGTGATAGTGAAACTCGTTCTTGTCTGTTATGGAAAAGTTTGTCGCTATTAGGTTTTAACGAGTTTAACGACAAAGATAACTCGATCCTTTTCAATTTTAGAGAGTCTGAAAAGGGACGTAAAGGAAACTCCAAATGTCCTTTTTCATCATCTAATCCCTTAAGTCCGAAAAAGTATAAAATAGTACAAAAGGGATGAATTTTCGGTAATTTTAACGAGCTGAACAAAACAAGCGCTCGATCTTTTTGTGTAATAATCCCTCAGGTCCAAAAAGATTAAAATATAAAGGAGGGATAGCACTTCCAGTCACTTTAATGAGATGGAGAGGCCAATGGCTCGTCAATATTTTCATATTTTACGAGTCAGTTGAAAAGAGCTTAAAGGAGACTCGTTTTTGAGGAACGAGTGATAGATTCGGGTAGCAACTGATTCTAGGTAAGGTTTGGAATTTTCCAATCACGACAGTGTCACAAGGATGGCTAACAAGATCACTCTTCGTAGTTGTTCCTCAAAAGGGGTAAACAATCAAGTGGAGGTGAATGATCGGCCAATACAGAGTGGAGGTGATGATGAGAACACGACCAAGGCTTCAAAGGCTGAAGTAATACATTCACGATGGTTATTTACCGGAAATTGGTTCATTTTTTAATGAGCTTAAACGTTGGGGGAAACAATTGCTCATTGCTTATGTTTATTTTTTAACGAGCTTGAATTCTGCATTAAAACGGCTCGATTAATCTAGTCGCATAATAAGGATGTCTCATATATAAAAATGACATTATTTCAAAGCATTGCCCCACATCCTTTCTTTATACAAGTTAGGAAACGACCAATCCTACAAGTTTAAAGATTAGAGGACCTATAAATTGAAAAAATAAATGGTTTCTATTTGTTTGCACGCCAAAAGTTTTGCATGCCCCCAGGTATAGCAAAGTAGAGTTTCTAGGTTACCCCTCAATTTGCAGACAAAACATTTGTTTTATCGGGAAAGGCCTACCTTTTCAGGTTACCCATCAATTTGGAGACAAAACATTTGTTTTATCGGGAAAGGCCTACCTCAACAGAGGTCTCTTATTCTTGTCTAATCCCATTTTCCAAAATGGACGGGTGTGTCAGGCCAGTCATATACTCTCCGCGGAAACCCACCCTATACCCAAGGTTTTCCTGTCGAAACAGGCCAAGGTGCATGCCCCCTGGGTTTCAGCCATGCCCTCTGAATCACTCGTGCTCATCAGGAGGATAGACTGGGGATTGATGAGACATTCCTTGTGTGAAAAGACCATTCAAGGTTGGTATATGACTATTTTCTATGTGTGAACCGGGGAATGAAAGCTGATCTACGAGCTTGACCATACTTCCTTCGTGTAGAAAACAGATTACTCTAAAGAGTGAGGAGACAATGGCTCCCATGCAATAAATATAGTCTCGTCCAAGGAGTAGATTATAGTCCAGGGGTCCTTGGACTACCATTACATTCATGTGAACAATTTTCCTTCTCAATGTTATCGGCACATCGGGAAGTATCCCTAATTGTCGACTGGTTCCTTTATCAAAGCCTGTTAGATTTCTCATCTCAGGAAAAAGCGATGGTGAACCAAGCGCTTTTCAAGTAGTTGAGGAAAGGATACTCACAGAAGCCCCTTCATCTATGACGGTACTGGCCATGACCATTCTATATATTTGAGCAATGATTCGGAATGGTACACTAGCCGGTAAACGGGGTCTACCTAGTAGATTGCAATCAAAGGAAACAACCAGGTTGCTTGGAGGTGGGACCGAATAGACGGTCGGATATGACTCTGATGAACTTCCTTCCTGCGATAAAGGAACGGGTAGACTGCCCCCATGTTCATTGGAATCTGTGCTTACAAAGAGAATTTGAACGGTGTCATTCTCGTTCTCTTCGGTGACTGTATCATCTGAAGATGGACCTCCTAAAGGCAAGACCGGGTCAACTGCCACATCGACCTTTTGACTTTCATCTGGTATGGATTCAGATGGTTTATCTTCAATTATAGATGCTTCGGCCGACCACAAGGGCATGTCAGCCGAATTCTCAACTAGTGACGGACTCGGCAAGAGTTTCTTGTATCCAGGGGGAAGCCGTAACGGTGAAACCAGATGGTAGTACAAAACTCTTCTAGCTTCGTTTAAGAAGGGACAATGGTGGACGGCGTGATCGCCTTCACACAATTTACAAGGAAATTTATATTTTCATTTTTATCCAGGGGCTTCGCTTTCACTAGTTGACGGTGTATCCTCAACATGCTCGTCAGAGGTTG
Source organism: Pinus tabuliformis (assembly GCA_031772625.1). Lineage (NCBI taxonomy): Eukaryota > Viridiplantae > Streptophyta > Pinopsida > Pinales > Pinaceae > Pinus > Pinus tabuliformis. The sequence goes on from CM062820.1 coordinate 98,688,497, forward strand.
ATGACACCAGATTGTGCAAACGAGGAGACCAGTCCCTTAAAGATTCGAGGGATGCAAGGACAATCTCAATGATAATGGTCTCCTTTCCAAATGACACATGGCGATTTAGGCTTGGTTGGTGCAATGTGTGGATTTTGCTAGACGATGCTTGGTTGCCCCTTTTCGCCTTTGGCTCCTTCTTCTTCTTCTCTTTCTTCTTCTCAGTTACTTGATTTCGGGCTTTACCAGCTTCATCAAGCGAAGAGGAAGGAGGAGAGGAAGAATTGGACAAAGTAGAGGGTTGGGGGGTAACTCCAATATCGTTTAGTTGCTGACTTGACTGTTCGGGAATCACGGTATTCTGAACGACAGAAGTTGAGAAGAGCCATACGGGCAAGCCGATTGTTAATCCTGGAAGAGACAATGTGGCCATATGGGGTGTAGCAACATCTCCCCAAGAGGAGAAGGGGCTAGGATCTCCTCCAAGGGGAACTCCTTGGTTGGTGGACTCCATATTTCTCAACTTAAGATCAATGTACGAAAGGTGATGATTATTTCGTTTAAAATAAATTTTATATGCTTTGATAGAACTTGTTTTTTCAATTTTTAAGAGTCGAGAAAAAACAGAAGATGACTCTAGTCCCCTTCGATTTTTAATGAGCCTGAAGTGACAAGTGCTCAGATGGACCTTTTCCATTAAGGAGTCTGAAAGGGAACGAAATGGACTTCTTTGGAAATCTAGACAGAGGGATTACCAAACCAATCGCAAAACTGCAGAATACTTTTTACGGTACGGCAGTCAATCTTCCCAAATGCTGTGTTCAGTGCATTGCGATCGATAGGGCGGCAGACACGGCTTCCTATGGATAAAGGATAAAGCCTATTGTGGTCTTCCAAAATATACTCGACAGTACATGGGAGCACAAGTCCGTACTGGCACTTATCGTCTCAAAGTGGAGGAATCACCCAACCAACAGTGAAAACAACAGTTACCAGGCTTTACAATGCCGGAATATGTCTCTAGCCTAGACTTCTAGATGTTGTGCGTTAGGTTCCAAAGCATTTTTAGTTTCATTAAATTTATTTTATGGTTGATCTTGCTTAAGAAATTTGCCTTTCAGGTTCACCGCGTGATGTAGATGTACAATTCCTAAAATGAAATCTAAGATGATAAACAGTCATTTGATCTTCTTTTTTCAATGAAAATCACAGCTACTAGGGAAAGAGAGATGGCATTCTTTCAACAAAGAGCAGAGAGCACACACTATATGCACTATCCTAAATCAAGCCAACAAACAATCTAAATGCAAATGCACATGCATGTATTTGTTTTCAGCCTTCTTAATGTGTGAATGATAAAAATAAAGCTAAGCAAAAATCTAAATTATTTTCCAAAGTGACAATTACTAACAAGTTTCTTTTCAAAACAAAATGAGGACAATGACAACACTTTGTTATTTGGAATTGAAAACTTGCTTTCGACACTTGAAAAACTACTAACTCAAATCAAATACAAGAGTAATAGTGTAATCGACTACCAAGAATAATCAGATTCTCTTCTATGACTGGAAACGAAACTTGCGACACTTTCAAATCAAGAAACGACAGTACAATTACGTTACTTCTTTGTAAAGGAGAACTGGAAATGACTCAAAATACATAAAAAAAAATTACAGTTCTTTGCACAATGGAGGCGGAATAACAGCAAGGAGGGGTTTCAAACAGAGGTGTACTCACTATAGGTAGCAAAACTCCTAAATAGAGCTGAAAAGAGTGAACATAGAAACCAAAATTTAGGAACAAGGCCTTGTCTGATCAGCGCACTTGTAACACAATGAAACTGAAATGCAACACACCTACTACACTCAGGAAGTGCGATGCATTTGAAGTTCACAGAACAGACAGTGCGCTGGACCAGAGACAAGACTTTGATTGGGTTTCGAGTCACAGTTTACAGTTCAGTTCAGGGATTTAGGCCGAGCAAGTGGTAATTAGTAAATCAATCACAGGGGTAGATCTAAGGAGGTTACTAGAGCCACCACAAGGGAAATTAGAGAGCTTGTAAATCAACCATTTAATTCATAAACAGAACCCGGAGATAGACTGAAGCAGCATTGATCTACTTTGCACTTGCATAGCAAATGCAGTTCGAAGGCTAGCTGGCTTGATTTCAAGCTCCGTCTGTAAGTTTATAAAGTAAAAAAATGTAGATGAACAAACAATCTATTCGCTCCCCAGTGGAGTTTCCATTTTGTTATCGGGAAAACTAGTGTCTATACAGAGCTGCTAGTCCCACTGAGGCTGGTAACTACCTTAGAAACAAACACACTAAAAGCTACTTTTGTTTTCCTTTATGAGAAATAGATAAGAGAATAATAAGGAGACCAACCTCTGTCTTGCGCTTGGTTCCTTGCTTGATTCCTCTCTCTTCTGGTAGGTCTTTGCCACTCTCTTCCTTGTCTACCTAGCTTCAAGGAGTACCTGTAGAACCAAAGCAGCATAACACTATCCAAGAACATATATCTATTATCACAAACAATATAGGATCAGATGTACATTGACCACACAAATGCATAAATCATCAATCATACAAGAATGTGGAGGAAAACTTGAATAACTTTATTGATAATCAAGAAAGAACAAAGAGGATTACAACCAAATTTTCTAACCCAGCATCATCCTCTCAGCAAGAAAGCCCTTCTTCACCTCATGAAAAGTTTAGATCACCCAAAACTATGATATTGCACCAAGAAACCAACAACACTTCCTTACAAGATACAAAATTCCAGCCTCTGGATCTCTGGGATGAGGGATCCATATATAGATGTCTGCAAGGGAGGTGAGTCAGCTTTTGGGATTTGATTAGTGTCTTCTCTCTGATAGTTCTTGATTCCACTTGGAGATTGATGATCTCTTACTCGTCCCTAGTCAAATTCAGAGAGGCAAGTGTCACAAGAGACGTTTCTGGAAGATTCCATGCTCCTCCACCTTGCGGATTGACCATTCCATTTGTCCCTTCCCACCCATCGCACCCCATAAAAGGGTTTTTTGACATGCATCACACCTACTATGTGTATTCAAGTGGGATGCATCGCACTTTGCCTATGGACCAAGTGAAATGGTCGAGTTTTGACCAGTTCTGAGTAGTTTTTTATGGAGAACTTCTGGGAGATGTTGTAATCAGTTGACCTTGTTCTTTTAGGGGTTGGAACAACACCTTTAGAGACTTAGGAGCCCTTGGTTTATGGAAATTTATGCTTGGGGTTCTAGTGCCCAAAAATGTCTATAACACCCGTCCCAGGTGTTCTCCTAAAAAATGATATCGTTCAGTAGGAGTGGAGTCTGCAAAGAGCTGTTCCTATCATCTAGGTCCTTGGGCACCTTTGCCTTCCCCTTCTGTGAAGGAACATACGTGGGTAGCCTAGTTGGAGGGTGTGCAACCTCGATTTCTTCCTCCATGTCATCTTCCTCGTTGTCTTTGATCAAGATTTTCTCAAGTTCTTCCTCCTCCTCATTGATTTCCAAATTAACCACTTTCCCTTTTTACACCATGGTCAATTTAGTTCTCAACGGGTTTTAAGGGGACATGCACACTAGAATCATAGGTTGCTTATCCTTCTTGGGCATTGGCGTGCACGGTGATTTAGGGGTTTCCTCTACTATCCTAGCACTCTCAAGGGCATCCTCTACTATCATGGCCTGCGTGGCCTCTTTGGTGGTAATTTCTCCGATTTCCCTGGCTTCTTTATACGTTGCCATTTTGTTTGTCCAGAAATCTCTCAACTACTCAACTGGGTGCTTACACAATGCTCTCCACAAGTTAAACAAGTCTCGGTTTAGAATAATCTGGGTGCATGACAACTCAATTCTCAAGTGACCAAGTCTTGTTTGTGGGGCAACCCTTTGCAATTTATAGTGCCTTTTGAATTCAAATTCAATTGTTCCCCAAAAATCTGGTTCATTAATGCTCCCTTAGTGGTAAGTTTTCCCAAATATTTCCCATAAAGCTCGCCTGAAATTCCTGCCGCCTACTCCATTTGATCTCAAACCAAGCATTTCATCATGAATAATGACTATAACGGTCTCTTTCCAGCCAACCCACGGAGCAACGCAGAGACCCTTCCGCTACCATAGACCCCATGACACGTCACTCCTGCACGCAGCCCTGACATCGCGCAGGTCTTGGGCAAAGAGCACTAAGACTATGCTTCCCACGGCTAGTCAGATGGTCCTGCCACCTGTATATGGATTCAACAGATCATCAATAACTTTCCATAGAAAAAATCTTCCTTTTAACTTTACTATCTGCGTCACGCACTCCACCATCTGTATCGTGGCCCCATTGGTGACCCCTCTAGTAATATATGGTCCAATCGAAGGCATTAAGATGATTAACTCTCAGTGGTAGTCCCCAAATTTTTCAACATAATTGTGCACATCCTATTTTATTACCACAGTTCTCTTATCGAGAAAATCCTTCTTTATCCCTTCCTCAAGCTTCTTGAATTCCACTTTCAATAGAGCACTTTTATCCCTTAAGTTATTGCTTTCATTCATGAGTTCTTGGAGCCTAAGATTACCTTGTTGGATCTCTTCATCAAGTCCCAAGAGTTCTTCTTCACTAAGTTTCACGATCCCTTCTTTCAAGGCTCCATGAATCGTCATATCCACGGTTGTTGCTATGTGCGAACTAGGCATAATATACTCCATCGACATTACACAGTTGCTCCATAGGGCAACCTAGAAGGCATCTCTCCCATCAATTTCTTACACGTTGTCTTATAAGCCCACAAAATTGATACTATGCACAGGTCCGAATCACTTTTTTGTGCGTTATATAACCTATTCAGTGCTTCGCATACTTCGTTAAATGCTTTTGCGTGGGTAACCATCTACACAGTCATCCTTTCCACCCTCTGTCATTCCAACTTGAGGGACCGTTTACATAATTTCCTCCCCAACACATGCTTATTGATCGTGTTCCCCAATGCGAAGGCCATGTGAGTCCACATAGGTTGTTTACCATATGCCTGTACCCACCTAGAAAGATGCATGTACACACTTCCCGTACATTGTATTTATTTGTTAGTCGCATCTAAGGATTCCTGAAACACATGCACATCATTCTCCTACATTCGCGCCAGTCCTCAAAGCTTCCTTGGTGCGTACCCCACCACCTCATGGGCATAGAACGTAGTACCCACTTCAAACACTAGAAACATTACTTTTCTAGAACCTCCCTTTCAAATCTATCCAAGAAAGAATCTACCTCACCCAATCCATCATAAGTAGGAAAGTCTTTCACTTTTGTCAATACGCAGCACAACAATCTTGTCATCATGTTACAATTCAGTGTGGTTACCTCATGTAACTGGTTTTTCCATCGCTCTATCTCTTCGTCCGAATCCGACGTACAAGAGCTTTCGCACTCTCATGAGATTCCTCCATCCGTGGTGGGATTTACCCAGTCTTGCTCTTGTGCGGTTAACTTGTAGATGTAGTCCAAATCGTCATCGCTTTCATAGTTGTGCACTGGCTCTATGTAGTGACATCCTTCTACAAGGTCCAAAGATACGACTACGCGCAAAGATTTTTTCTCAAAAATCATCCTACACTTCCTCAGATTAATCACCCCGTTCATGTCAGTGGCCCAATCGATTCCTAAGAGTGCGGGGTAGGGATTGTTGTCATCAACAATCTCTATCACTTCAATATCTGCTAGTGTGCTTGCCCCTTCAATATCCATAGTTATCCCCTGCAATCTCCCCATAGGTATTATCTTCTGCTGGTTCACCATTCATAGATGGATAGGATACAATTGCAACATAGGCCTCCCCATTTGCTCCCATATCTGCTTCGGCAGAACATTCACATCCGATTCTAAATCTGAAATTGCCCGTTCCATCTCATATTCTTCAATCTGTGCGGTCAACCTCATTCTCTTCCCGTCCTTGTTGCTTCTTTCCAATCTTCTGGACTACACATGACTCTCCTAGCGTGGTCTAAGCATATCTGTTAATGAGTATGTGCAATCCCTTTACAGCCCTACTATCACACAATAGCTTCATGCATGTTTCTAGGAACATCATAAGCATAGATGGGTTCATTTCCGGCTCCAATATATCTTTTCTTCCTAAAGTTGAGGCACCAGTGAAGCTCTTATTAGCTTCCATAAAGGTTTCCTTAGCACGCTCCAAATCAAATTCTACTTCTTTCATTAGAGCCTTGCGAACCCATGTACTATCTTTGGGTTGTTTGTCTCTATCATCTCTCGTCGTAATTTCACTTTGCAGCACAATGTTCACATTTGGATCTTCCTCGTGTAGCTCAAACCTCATCATTTGTAGGTTCTTAGTTAGGGGAGGTTGGAGCACTCCCTTGTCACACGGCCTAGCTACTAGCCTAGGACAATCCTCTATTTTGTGATCAAACAAGGTGTAATACAGAAATGATGGACATGTTTGATTCATAAAATCATAGGCATAATGTCCTGGCCCTACGCAATTGTAACATATCAGTTGTCCACGACCTCTTCCAGGTCCTCCTCCACCTCGACCTCATCCACGCCCCTCAAATATTGTTTTCACCACTCCTGTGTTCTAGTCAAGGGGACATGTCTTGGCCTGTACCTTGTAGGTGCGAGTTCTATCCATCATCAGCTCATAGCTTCTACAAGTGCACTCATCATGTCCAACTAATCTACAAAAATTACAGAACAATTGTTGCAAATTTTTTGTGTACTTATGTAACAAATGGCAGTTTTCTATAACATGATTCCCTCCTATTTGACAAATTGCACAACACAAAGCATGCATTGTGCTAGGTCCTTCTTGTGCCTCTAGTCTTAACGACATCGGTCCTCCTCCCACGAGGTAATTCATGAACACTGGGTAGTGGTCCTTGTCATGACCCTGACCCTTACATTTAATGCACCATACCTCTTTGTGCACTTCTGCCCAAGTTGTCCTGTCCTATTTCAGACTTTGCATCTCAAGGCATAAGTTTTTCAACTGCACGTGGATCTGTTGAACTCCCAAGTTAGGATCCTATATCGGGGTCTCATGCACCCTCATCGCGATCTCTAGTGGTTTTTCCTGAGTCATTAACCTCTATTTCAACAACGCATTCATCAAATGTGGTGTTAGCAATGTTACAAACCATTCGTGGTGTTGTCCATTAGTGAAAATCATATTAGCTTCACGAATTGTGCACTTTAATCTCTGATCCAACTCCCAAGGAGTCTCGCCTAGTAGCATTGTGATCTCTTTAAATCCAATGATTGACTACACCTCTGACTTTGGCTTGCTAAATTCTATGTTTAGTGCAATTTGGATATCTGTGATCCTCGCATTCCGATTGTCATTAGAATTCTTAATATACCAGGTTAGAACGTGATCCTGAAGAGCACTGACCAGCATCATTTTCTTTATATTATCATCTCCAACTCCCCGCTCTACCCATATGGATCTTATCACGAACCAAAATTGGTTTAGATCTTTGTTTCCTACTCCCTTGAACACAGGAAACTTTATTGTGCTTGCCATATTGACTCAGGGTGGTGGCGGAGGTGGTACAACCGAAGATGGAGGTGAAGGCAATGAAGTTGGTGGTGGTGTGGGTGGGGGTGGTATGCATGGAATCATCTGCCTTATCAAATTGATCACATTCCACAGCGAGAACTTCGTGAGATCTTCCTCCTCTCATGCAGGAGCATCTAGACTTAGCCAAGAATGTGAAGGTTCATTCACATGTTGTGGCTAAATGCATCGAATTTCATTGACTTGAGTGGTCAAAAGTCAGTTTTAACGAGAGGGTTGGATCTCTCAAGAAAATGATTTGTATTTCATTATTATAATAGTTAGAAATTGTCTTATTTTAGATTCAGGGATAAGTTCTTAGAATAAGTGTGTGATAGAGCTTGAAAATAGAGATTGAGTTGTTAGAATGATTAAAATAGAAGATTGAGTTGTTAACAAAGGTAGAATAGGGATCAGACTCATAAAAATAAAAAATTGTAATGGAAAGAGGAGAGCAGAGATGATAGAGGACCGAGTATAGAGAGGGTGGAGTGATAGAGAGGATTTTGAGATTGAAATAGGGGTCTTCTGAAATGTTTTAATCAAGCCAAAGAGTCGAGACTCTGTAACATTGATCGTATTGATTAATTCATGTCACGTGCAATTATGTGTTGATTTCATTGAGAACTCTCTTTTTACCTCTGTTTATTTTTATTTGGAATGAAATAAAATATTTCTCTACCTTATGATTTACGTAATAAATCTCAGAGTTCAAAAGATAATCGGGGGCCTTACTTAATAATAGTGGCGGAAGCCCGCATTAAATCCCAGCTGTTGATCTAAGTTCCAACCAAAGGTGCATTCATGCTGACCATTGGATTATCCCGCATCACATTGCATCGCATTGAAATATTCATTTGCCAGCGGACAGACCTTAGGCCTTAAAGAAATGTGATGTGCGATCACCGATTTATCGCATCGCAATATTCCATCAGCAGTTGAATAGACCTCAGACCTTAAGACCCTGTGATGTGTGATCGTTGATCCATCCAATCGCAAATATTTCATGGTATGTGAACGGGCCTTGAGCATTAGGGAAGTGTGATATATAATGGCGCGATGTGATCGCTGATTAAATCACATCGCAACCATTCAAAGGTGGAAGTACCAGGCCCTAAGCCTTGTGATTTGTGATTGCGATATCAATTGTGGACCGTCAGATCAAAGATGTGTGATCCACAGTACAATACCTTCAAGCGGCTCTTTTGATCCGTGAATATCAGTTGTCGAGCTTATATAAAGGAAATCAGAGAAGTGAATTGAAAGGCCTAAATATAAAGGGGAAAGGAACGCGGGGCCGGTTGGTGATAATTTCTAAAGAAATTGATTCCTGCATCATTTGTGGTATCAGAGCACAGAGATTAAGGTTGGTTGCAGTAAGCATGCTGCCGAGGAGAGTAGTTGGCATAGAATGAGGAAGACCTGAAGCAAATGAAGTTTTGCTCGAGGAGATCCGAAGTCTGCATACGAGGATGGAAACAATTGAGACTGCTCAGAGAAGAACACCTGATGAAGGAGTTGACAGTGCTAAAGAAGAATTTTTTGAGGAAGAAGAAGAGGAGGAAAATGAAACTACCAAAGTTATTAAGATATTGGCAAAAGTAGGAGGAAAACTTGAGGTGGAAATCCCTACGTCTGAAGGGAGTCTCAATTCAGAAGAGCTAACGAATTAGATCAGTTCATTAGACAAATATTTTGACTATGAAGAGGAGGATGATGACAAGAAGAAAGTGAAATTCATAGTTACCAGATTAAAGAGTCATGCAACTATTTGGTGGGATGAACTACAAACATCCAGAACAAGGAAAGGAAAATCCAAGATGAAGCAATGGGACAAAATGGTGAGTAAAATGAAAGCTAAATTTATGCCAAAATATTATCAGTTAAATCTTTTTAAGTAGTTATAGAATTTAAGGCAAAAAGGTATGTTTGTTAAAGAATACACAAGAGGGTTTTATAGATTGAGTATTAGAGTAGGACATGCAAAGGATGATATGGAGAAGGTAGCCAGATATATCAATGGCTTAAAATATGACATACAGGATGAGATCAGCTTGCTGAGTCTGAAGACTATTGAGGATGCCTATCAAGAACGTTTGAAGGTAGAAGAGAAGATGTTGAGAAAACAAAATCAGAGGAATAGAGGAAGAAGCACAATAAGAGGTAGAGGAACTACCAGACCAAGGGGACAACAACATCAGCATGAAGTAGGTAGTTCAAGTAGTAGACCACCACAGAGGGGAGATTCTAATAGAGGAAGATTTGCACCTAGAGGAAGAGGTCAATGAAGAGATATTCAGCATTACATGTGTCGAGAATGGGGACATGTGTCGTGAGACTGTCATCATAATAAAACAACAAGTCTAAGGAATGTGAATGTGGTTGAGGCAAAGCAGGAAACACCTCGAATCATAGAAAATGAATAATCCCCTAAAGTAGGAGAATCCTTGTTGTTGGGGCATTTCTTAAGGTAGAGAAAGAGATTGAAGAACCAACACAGAGGAAGAGTTTATTTCGAACTACATGTAAATCTAAAGGTAAGTTTTGTAAAGTGATAATTGATAGTAGAAGCACTGATAACCTTATTTCTACAGAGATGCTGGACGAGCTAGGATTAGCGAAGACAGTACACCCTACTCCTCACAAAGTGTCATGGTTGTAGAAAGGACATTAGATTAATGTGACAGAACAATGCAAGGTAGAGATACATATTGGCACGTATAAGGATGTGATATTATGCCATGTAATTCCAATGGATGTATGCCATGTATTGCTAGGAAGATCATGACAGTTTGATCAGAAAGATATTCATGATGGGAGGAAAAACACTTATACTCTAGAGAAGGATTGAAATAAACATACATTGCTGCCATTGAAGGATGAAACTGACAAAGGAACACCTGCAAATAGTGTTATGATGATGAGCAGAAAGGAGTTGTTGCAAGAGGTTGGAAAAGGTGAAGAAATGCATTTTGTTGTCATAGGGAGACCTAAGATAATTTTAACTTCCACAAACTTAGATGATTTACCTAAAGAAATCAAAACTCTATTAAATGATTTTGCTAATATTATTGTGGATGAGTTTCCAAATACATTGCCACCAATTAGGAGTATTAGTCATCATATTGATCTAATACCAGGAGCAAGTTTCCCAAACAAAGCAGCGTACAGATTAACTCCTCAAGAGAATGCAGAAGTTCGAAGACAAGTGCAAGAACTAGTGGATAAGGGACTAATCAGAGATAGTATTAGTCCATGTGTTGTACCAATAGTACTTAGTCCAAAGAAAGGAGGTGAATGGCATATGTGTACATATTCCAGAGCCATAAACAAGATCATTATCAGGTATAGATTTCCTTTGCCACGCATGGATGATTTGATGGACTGTGTGAGTGGGTTAAGGTATTTTACTAAAGTAGATACAAAGAGTGGATATAATAAAATAAGAATTAAAGAAGGAGATGAATGGAAGACTGCGTTTAAAATAAACAGCGGGTTGTATGAGTGGTTACTGATGCCTTTTGGACTCACTAATGCACCTAGCACGTTCATGAGATTGATGAATGAAGTCTTGAAGGAATATGCAGGCAAGTTTGTTATTGTTTATCTTGATGATATTCTAGTTTTTAGTAAAGGTAAAGAAGAACATCTAGAGCATCTTAAATTGGTTTTAAGAACTCTGTAGAAAGAGAAACTACTGATAAATCTGAAGAAGTGTAGTTTTATGAAAGAAGAATTAATTTACTTGGGATTTGTAGTTTCTAAAGAAGGGTTGAAAATGGATCCAGAGAAGGTCCAAGCAATTTGTGACTAGCCTATTCCTAGGAATATATTTGAGGTTGTAATTTTTCATGGGCTTGCAAGTTTTTACAGGAAATTCATCAGAGGGTTTAGTCAGATTTGTGCACCAATTCTTGAAACAATCAAGGAGACTAATCAGCCAGTCAAATGGATAGAAGCAGCAAACAAGACTTTTAAGTTACTGAAGAGGAAAATCACAGAGAAGTCGATTTTAGCTTTACCTGATTTTCGAAAAGTATTGCAAGTTGAAACAGATGCTAGTGGAGTTTTAATTGGAGCAGTTTTGAGTCAGGAACAGAGACAAATAGCGTACTTCAGTGAGAAATTAAATGAAGTGAAGAGGAAGTAGTCTTCTTATGATAAATATTTTTATGCTATTGTACAAGCCTTGAAAAAATGGAGACATTATTTGTTACCAAAGGAATTTATATTGTATTCTGACATTCATGCATTAAAGTTCATAAACAACTAGACGAAATTGAACCAGAAACATGCCAAGTGGGTACAGCTTTTGCAGAACTTTACTTTTGTGATAAATCACACAAGTGGTAAGTTGAACAAAGTCGTTGATGCTTTAAGCAGGGTAAGTTTTATTGTACAAGAATTCAAAGTTGGTGTTGTAGAATTTGAGGAAATGATTGAAATGTACAAAGATGATGCAAATTTCAAATATATTTATACAGTAGTAAAAGTCCAATAGTTCATAACAGAAGTTAGTGGTAAGATTATCTTATCCAAGGAGGTTTATTGTTTAAAGGCAAAAAGTTGTGTATTCCCAAATATTCTATGAGGGAAAACATAATAAAGGAGAAACATAGTGGAGGATTATCTGGTCATTTTGGACAAGACAAATCCTTTGCTCAGGTGAATGCTTTTTATTATTGGCTAGAAATGAAAACTGATGTTAAGATATTTGTTGAGAAGTGTAGGATATGTCAACATGATAAAGGGAGAAGTCAAAATATAGGATTGTACTAGCCATTTCCAATACCAGATTGACCATGGGATGCAGTTAGCATGGATTTTGTTTTGGGATTACCTAAAACCAAAAGAGGGAATGATACCATTTATGTTGTGGTAGATAGATTTTCCAAGATGGCACATTTCATTGCATGTAAGAAGACTAATGATGCAACACGTATAGCTAATATATTTTTTTCAGAAATTGTAAGATTACATGGATTGCCTGTAAGTATTGTGTCTGATAGAGATACAAAGTTTGTAGGGCATTTCTAGAGAACTCTTTCGAAGAAACTAGGGGCTAACCTCAGTTTCAGTTCAGCATGCCATCCTCAAACAGATGGGCAGACCGAAGTAGTAAGTAGGAGTTGGGGAACATCTTGAGAAGTTTAGTGTATCAAAATCCTAAGCAGTGGGATTTAGCACTAGCTCAGGTTGAGTTTTCTTATAATGACACTCCAAACCGAACTACTGGAATGAGTCCATTTTAGATTGGTTTTGGGATGAATCCAAGAGGTGTGTATGAGCTCATAAATTTTGGAAAACAGGAGACAAGAAGTGCAAAAGCTAAAGAGTTTGCAAAGCAGATATAAAGACTACATGAAGATGTCAAAGGCAGATTGTAGGAAAGCAATGGCAAATACAAACAGAGAGTAGATATGAAAAGAAGAGAGAAAAAATTCCAAGTGGGAGATTAGTATGGTGTATTTGAGAAAAGACAGGTTTCCTGCTAAGACTTACAATAAACTAAAAATCAAAAAGATAGGACCATGTAGAATTGTAAGAAAGTTTTCCACTAATGCTTATGAAATTGAATTGCCAGAAGGGATTGGAATATCACCTATATTCAATATTGCAGATTTGTATCCATACAAAGGGACAGAGGCAGAGCTACAAGAGGAAACTACAGAAGATGAAGTTCAAGCTATGAACTGGGAAGAACAAACGCCAAGGATAATTAAGAAAGAAGTGGAAGTTGTTTTGGAGAAAAGAGTATCTAAAATAACCGGAGGAGAGATTTATTTTCAATATCTAGTCAAATGGAAAGGACAACCAGTGGAGGATGCTAGCTGGTTGACAACAACAGAGTTTTAGAAGTAGGGAGTAAGTCCTGAAAGTCAGAGGGATGATCCTTTTCTTCCTTAGGAGTCTGATGCAGGAACATCTAGACTTAGCTAACAATGTGAAGGTTTGTTCACATGTTGTGGCTAAATGCATTGAATTTCACTCACCTGAGTGGTCAAAAGTCAGTTTTAACGAGAGGGTTGGATCTCTCAGGAAAATGATTTATATTTCATTATTGTAATAGTTAGAAATTGTCTTATTTTAGATTCAGGGATAAGTTGTTAGCATAAGTGTGTGATAGAGCTTGAAAATAGATATTGAGTTGTTATAATGATTAAAATATAAGATTGAGTTATTAATAGAGGTAGAATAGGGATCCAACTCATAAAAATGAAAAATTGTAATGGAAAGAGGAGAGCGGAGATGATAGAAGATTAAGCAAAGTGAGAGTGGAGTGATAGAGAGGATTTTAAGATTGAAACAGGGGTATTTCTTATTTCTGTAATCAAGCCAAGGGGCCAAGACTCTGTAACATTGATCATATTGATTAATTGATTTCGTGTGAAATTATGTGTCGATTTCGTTAAGAACTCTCGTTTTGCCTCTGTTTATTTGTATTCAGAATGAAATCAAATATTTCTCTGTTTTATGCTTTATGTCATAAATCTCAGATTCCAAAGGATAATTGGCGGGCCTTATTTAATAATAGTGGCAGAATCCTGCATTAAATCCCAACCGTTGATATAAGTTCCAACCAACGATGCGATATCACGTCGACTGTTGGATTATACCGCATCACATCGCATCGCATCACGATATTCATTTGCGAGGAGACAGTCCTTAGGCCTTAAATAAATGCGATGTGCAATCGCCTATTTATCACATTGCAATATTCCATCGGCAATTGAATAGACCTCGGGCCTTAAGTCCCTGCAATGTGTGATCGCAGATCCATTGCATAACAAATATTTCATGGTATGTGAATGGGCCTTGAGCATCAGGGATGTGTGATATGTGATGGTGCTATGTGATCGTTGATTAAATCGCATCACAACAATTCAAAGGTGGAAGTACCAGGCCCTAAGCCTTGCGATTTGTGATTGTGATATCAATTGTCGACTGTTAGATCAAAGGTGTGTGATCTATAGTACAGTACCTTCAAGTGGTTCTTTTGATCGGTGAATATCAGTTGTCAGGCTTATATAAAGGAAATCAAAGTAGTGAAGCGAAAGGCCTGAATATAAAGGGGAAAGGAGCATAAGGTCAATTTTTGATAATTCTTAAAACAATTTACCACCTGCGTCATCGTCCCCTTGCGGAGGTGAAATCAAAGGGCTATTCTTTGGTCCCTTACTTCCTTTGTTTCTATAGGTTTTTCCACTTCGCGTGCCTCTGGACAACAAGGTAATCTTATAAACCTCTTTTGACACAATAACATTTTAACCCAAGTATTTAGAGACTTTACATACTCACCTCACGGTCCTTCAAGAAAGCGTTGCTCTTCCTCGCTATAGTTGATTGAAGTATCTACTATGAACTCAATAATGAATCCTCCTATAATTCGATCGAGCCAGTGGTCAAGAGCACGCGCAATCTTATCCTCTAATGCTTCCAATCTGCACACCAACTCTAGGGTCCACACAATATGATTGTCAATATGCCACCTTCCTTAGCTATCTGCTAGTTTTGTGATCCACTCGTACAAGTCAGTAGGGAAAGATGAGAAGAAAATTTCATGGATATCTGTGTATAGGTAGCAGTATAACCACTCTTCCTTTGATAGTCGTAGATTATTATTCTCCTACGCCGCGAACTCGTGAATTCTCCCGTCCAACCAACCTTCAATTTCTTTCTTAGTTGGATTCCAATGATACAACATCAGACATATCTATGCAGATTCCAATCCCGGCAATGAAACCATTTGTTAGCTTGATGGGGCCTGACCTAGTTTTGGAGTTATTTAGCCAAACAAATTCTTGTACTATTGGCCCTTTCAGCAACAACCCACAGAGCAGGAACTGAGGTCTCACCCAAAGTAGTATGGGGGGATGTGATAACCAAGTTTCCGTACCCTCGAGATGTCTCAGGGGTCAGTTTAGTCCAACCGTGAATACCTTCGCACAGGTCACTTCATGCACTTTCCTAAACCGTGAGGCCCTCGCGTAACCCTAACTAGGGGCTGAGGAGCCTTCATGCTGCTAAAGCAGTGATCTATACTATCTCCCCATTTATGCCACGTGTCTTACTTATCTTCTTATAACATTTAGTTATTGTCACGTTAACAAATAGTTTATCTTATATTCACTTATTCAACATATTCATATAAGTTCATGCAACAAATAAATGGTAAACTTGCAATTCATACGCAATATACTTCAATGCATAAAACAGGAAAATATACATAGAAATAATGTAAAACTTCTCTTTACTAATGCTTCAATTGGTTATAGACTCAACCTGCCCTACGCACTCAGCTGTAGGGGTCCACGCACTCAGCAGCAGAGTACTAGGCCTCTCCGCACTCACCTACAAAACGTTCTCCTACTCTACGACCCAAAAACACAACTTTACACTTTTGACTCAATGCTTCATCATTAGATCTTCCATGTTCTATTCCTTTGATTCTTCTTTACACTTAGAGCCTCGCTCTATTTATACAATCCCATGGTTTGCGGACCATGGGTAGAACTCTAAAGCCGCCACTACATTACAAAAGTAAGGGCGGACAACCCTATGACTTGATTACAACTCTACGCTCCGCGACCACAAATCGTGGAGTCTTTACATCGAACTTAGTCAAAACTTGGGCTTTAAGCCCCAAAACTTCCCTTGGGAGTATCCCGCACCCAACAATAATAATCTACAAGGTTTTTTAACTAAAGACTAATAGAAATTAAAGTTTATTCTAATATAGGAAATATAAATACATATTGAGGGAATTATTACTAACTTAATGATCAATATGGATAATATTTTGAATTTGAGAGAATGGGAGATTCTTAGAAAATCAAGCTAGCGATTACCAAATTGAAGGCACGTGTTTATTTCTTGACATAAAGAAAGTCTATATCTATAAATTTATAAAAAAAGATAATTATATCACATAATTTGTGACTAAAACGTCATACAATAGATAAATACACACTCCATACAAGAAGGAGCCTATTCAACTTGCTTTTAAGTATGTTAATATTTGAAAACCTACTATACAAGATCAAATTAGTTAGAAACTATTTTCTTCATTAGAAGCGTCATATCATTTAGCATTTTGAAACATGTAACTAAAATTACCATTAAAAAAGGTAAGAAAAACTTTTTTAAAGCAAGAACGTATTATAACTATAGAGAATTTCATAATTCTAAACAAAATCTGCATGAAATTTGGGATGACAGGTATGAAAAGAACAAGGAAATTACTTATAAAGAAACAAAAATAAATCAAAATGTAGAGGTTCTAATGGATTTAGATAACAAGGAATATGTTTCGAGGTCTTATCAACAATGATTGTGTATTGTTTACCATTTGTGGCAAAAAGGGGGACAAGTTATTTGAGTTTCCTTTGTTTGGAGAATGTACATGGAAAGTTTAGCACAACAATCATGTAGGACGAAAGGAGGGGTAAGACAATTTATAAAATTATATGTTTCAAATATTGACAAAGTTTTATAAGGTTCCTCTTTTTAACTTTAATAGGGGGAGCTCTTGATTGATCTATTAGCTCAATCGAGCTCCAAGGTCCAAAAATTATCCATTAATGCCATCAATATAGTTGGTGTTTGGTTAATGGATGATTAGGTTTTGAAATTGATTAATTGAGCTATAAGCCAGATCAACTGCATGATTAACCATGTTAATCGCTTAATCAGGAGTTTCTTAAACCCATGATAGAGCTATTTGAAAGTTTATCTCAACCGCTCAATCAAGCATCTTAAGTGCTTGATCGAGCTGCTAAGGTCCCAAAATACACAATTTTAGCACCACCACTATGAATTTCTACGCAACACCATTTTGTACCATGGTGGAGTTGATCATGTTGGATTCGTGAGGAAATCCTCTATGCAAGGGCATATGAGTTTGAAATTTTCGAATTCATATGATATTTTTTCATCTAATTTCTTGTAAACGTAAAGCTTGAATTTGTTTTAGAGAGTTTCAAAAGGGTTGAATAAAAAATCAATAACATAAAATATATACAACGAAAAAGGTTCAAAAAATACCACCACCTTCATTTATGAGTACTCATTAAAAGGGTACTCTTGGTTTTTTTTAAATCATTTAAATAGTTGAAAAAAAATCACGTGAACATGTTTGTTTGCAAAATGAAATGGAAATATTATTTGGCCAACCTTGAAAAATAATAAAAAAATAAAATTTGCAATATATATTACTTAGTTCTCTCCTTGTAGATCATGTTGATATATTACTTTTAACAATTTACACATTTTAAACTAAGTTATGCGACATGAGCACACACATAGCTCTTAATATGTGCAAAAATTTGTAAGGAAAATCGTTTCATTAAATGGAAAATTGATGCACATTCTTTTTGCAAAAAATTCATTAAGAAAACATACTTATCCACAAATTGTCTTTTTACTCTAAATCAAAATTCAAAATGTTTATATGAATTTTGAGGACTTCAGTTTGTTAAAAGAGATTTTTTGAAATTTCATTACACATTTGGCCCAAAAGTGTAACCCATCCTCATGCATTCACCCCATGGTTAGTCCAGTTTCCTTGAGTAATGAGGACTTATGTGGTGTCCTCTTAAATTATAGTGGTAACAAATGATAGATTAACTTTTGAGAGGCATAACTTTTATGTTTGAAATTTGATTAGCATATTTCTAGCATTATTGGAAAGGTCTCTAAGTGTATAATAATTTCATGGGGTCAGTAGAAAAGTTTTATCCCCCAAAAAAAATTCATTTAGGGCCTCAAATTAACCTTGAAATGTTTCAAAGGTCAATTCTTTAAGATAGGTCCTACCAATTAAATTGCCCCTATAAGCTAATGATTTAATTTTTTCATCCTAAAAGCATTGAGATGGGTGACAAATTACGTAAAGATCATATCCATATCAATAGAAAAACTTTGTACGAACATTAATATACTACAAAGAGAGTTATAAGGTAATTTAAAGGAACTGGAGACTTTGGGCTCAAATGCTCTATGGTGGAGTACTTCAAAGATATACATATTCAAACATTAATCGGCCTAAAGAGAGTGAAGTATCTACTTCAATATATCTCATGAGCCTTTGATTTTAAAATACTTTAATAAAAAGTAATATTTAAATATTATTTTATTATTACTATTTGGCACTATTAAAATCACTTATATTTTTTATTATATATATATATATATATATATATATATATATATATATAATTAATTAGCTTAATGTGTCTATATCTCAACCCACATTAAACACACAAACCAATACATGTACGCCTAGAAATCAATTATATCAACTTCGATAGTATCGTGGAGATCAATTATACTAACTTCGAAAACGAGAACGCCTTCTATTGTGGAGGATTAATTTCCGTATCTTGCCAGGCACGAACAATGTCTTGAAGCCCGGCTCTGAGGTACTCGTCCCTGAACTTGTCATATTCAGGCGTATCGTCTCCACTTTTAATCACATCCACCGTGTACAAAGACGGTGCTATTTCAAAATCCTGTGCTACAAAAACCATTCACCCTTTCCAACCAAATTTCAATATCTCCTCATCCACCGTACTAACTCTCTCTCTGACACTAAATCCACTGGCCTTCACAATCTCCTCGATCTTGGATATTATAACTGAAACCGGCTGCTTCGTTATGAATCGGAGTACCCTTCTTGAATCTCCGAACAGGGGAGCGAGGTCCAGTCCTTTTCTCCAAGAAGACAGAACACCGAAGGCATTGAGGAATGGGGGATTCGCCTCACTCTCTATATCTTGGCAGGCGAAATCTACAACCAGAGGGCAGGAGCTTTCAGTGAAATCTTGGTCGAATGACAGATTATTGTCCTCGAAACCCTCTTTGAACCAGGGGAGCTCCATGATCTTCGGAATAGTGATCCGGGTCCTAGGGTTAGGATCCAACATTCGAAAAAGCAGCTCACGAACTTCACCCGAGAAGCAGGGCCTCTCGCAGCTGTACTGTCTGTTAATCATTCTCTTCTACATGACGGGCAAATTGTCATGACCAAATGGTAAACAGCCAGACCTAAGTTCGTCTAGAATTACTCCGCACGACCACACGTCTGCGCTGCGAGCATCGTAACCCTTCTGCCTTAAACCCTCGGGCGCGCTGAACCCAAAAGTGCCGCAAAGTGTGTGAAACAACCCATCCTTCCCCACCTGCTCGCGGGTAACGCTCAGCCCAAAATCTGCAACCTTCAGGCTTCCCTTGTCATCTAAAAGTAGGTTTTCAGTCTTGATGTCTCTGTGAAAAATTCCCTTTCTGTGACAGAAGTCTACAGCACTGATCAGTTGCTGGAAATATTTCCTCGATATATCCTCCGGGTCAGTCCGTTTTGTACCGTTAGCGAACTTTATTTTATTCAGTATGGTTCCGCCCGTGACATACTCCATCACAAAATATATCTTTTCTTTGCTGGCCATCACTTCGTAGAGCTGCACGATGTTGGGATGCTTCAGTGTTCTCATAATGGAGATTTCTGCTTTGATCCGTTCTACCCATTCCTTCTTCTCGCGAAGTTTTTCTTTGCTTATGACATTGATGGCCACGGTCCCTCCGGTTTTTAGGTTTTTGGCACGGTATACCTTTGCGAATCCCCCTCTTCCCAAGATTATGTCCCATTTATACTTGGCCAACAGTATATTCTCATCTTTAGAATGAGTCCTTGGGAGTTGAAGAGGCTCTGTTGGCTTACCGAGATTGGCCATGCAGGCCGGAAAACTTGGATTATATACTGTTAAAAACCGTCGGGCCTTGCAAAATTTCTGTGCGTATTTACTAACCCTACTTAAGCTCTGAGGACTGAAAATGAATGTTGGCTTAATACCCACTACAGGTTCTTCTGTAGTTACTGTTTCAAAGCAACCTGCAAAAGATAAGAACAGATTGCTGCTTTAGTCTTGATTGTAATTTTGATTCATAATTTAAGAGCAATCTGCTATAACCAGTGGTTACTATTTATCTATCATGGAATCACACCCGCTGAGATATCTGATCACCCATCAGTGTGAAATTGCGTCGGTTCATCTGTGGTATAACTTTGTACTCTAATGACAACTATTAGCCATATGGCGCTTTATAAATATTAATTAATTACTTGCTTTCGTTATGGTTGATGTGGGGATCAATGTTTTAATTATATTTCCGAAAATAAAAGGGTTTGCTGTCCATTATAATGGAATTAGTGGTCCAAAATGCCTAATGGTTAAGAGTATGTGTTTCTTCCTAAGAGGTTAAAGGTTCAAAACCAGAAGGGGGTAGAGTATGTATGCCTTAGTAGACTTAGCAGTCAAATCGCTGGGGAGGTGGGTCCCTTATCCCATAAAAAAGGGGGCCTCATACACCAATTTGGTGTCTAGCTTGGTTGTGACCTTAAAAATGGATATTATTATTATTATTATTATTATTATTATTATTATTATATATATTTTTTGATTTCTTGAACCATTAGTTTTGGCAAAATTTGAGTATTGTCAAAAGTGGAAATAGATAGGATGTCGACCCAAAATAATGAAATGGTAAAGCATGTATAGTTATGATGAAGATGTGGATATTCCATCGAGGTAAGGAGGAGAGTTAAATTGACTAATAGTTTTTATTTCTCTTGTCTTAGTCATTTTCGGCGAGGAGTGAGGGAATGTGTTCAATTTTAATTTGAGTTTGGCCAGGAATAAGGGAATGTGTTCAATTTTAATTTGAGTTTGGCGATCGTACGTCATTTAAGACATGGATTTTTCGTGCCTCATCTCAATGAACCTTCGTGACCTACAAGGGAGATATGGAAAGAAGAGAAGAAAAACTATGCTCTTTGTTCATACATGACATAATATGAGATGGACTAGATTGAGAAGCTAGTGGAAGAAAGGAAGTTGAACATATTTGGAACATAGAGCCTAAAGTGGGTGCATTAGTTTCTTTTTCACTCACTATGTTTCCATAATAAAGAGACTACATTCTACTACATTGTAACTAGTTGCTCAAATATATACACTAACGAAAACATTTTGCACCAAGTGGGTGACCTTTTCCGATAGACAAATTCCTTTTGGGACTGTCAACATTAGTACAACCTTTCAGTGCACCATGGACTTAGATTTCCGGGGAATTATAAGACATAGGATGGTAGTGTTGTTGGATGATGCATCACTTTCTACAAATGAAGTTATAACCACTAATATGACCTGAAGTAGATATTTGAAAGATGCAATAACTAAACGATTTCACTCAATACCAAGAACATTTTTGTTGTCACCAAAGGAACCTCTTGGGACCATGTAACATCTACGAAAGGTATTTCTATAAAACCAGAAAGGGAATAGGCTATTACACATTCCCTCCTTTAAACAATGCCAAGGTCATGTAGTCCTTCCCAGGAAAGATTAACATTGTAAGGCGATTTCTATTCGAATTCACCAAGATTGTTAATCCCCTTCAATAAATTATCAGAAAGGATTTCCAATTCAAATGGACCAATATAGAAAAGGAGGCTTTCAATAGGATAAAGGATTTTATATCAAATATTGTTGCTTTGTACAACCCTTATTTTTAGAAGGAGTTCTCACTATACATGTTCACCTCTAAATTCTTTTTAACAATAATACTCACTTATAAAGATGATCATAGAAATTAAATCCCAATCTCCTTCATGACTATGCGCTTACAAGATGTCAAACTATATTTACCCTTACGTAGACAAACAAGTATATGTAGTGTACAAAGTGGTACAAGGGTTCATGACATACATCTTGAAGAATCATGTAAAAGTAATAGTTCCTCACCTTGTTGTGAGATCATTATCAATGCAAAAGGAGCTTAAGTAGTGAAGAGGAAATTAGATGATCTATCCCTGAGAATATGATCAAGAATTCAAAGATTGCTACACTATAAAATTTCATAATCTTTGTAAGCTTTATGCTGAGGCTTTAGAACCTAAAGATAATGAAAAAGTATGGGAGAATGAGCTATCCACGTATTCACATCAAAAAAAATTGTACCTTTCCCAGTAGATACAAATGGTAGCAAGAGTTAAAATAATACTCAAAATAGGCAACCACACTTGATGACCTCAACTCTAAGTAAAAAAGAGATATAAAGCTCAAAGCCTCATAGTACCAATTGACTAAAGCCTTGATTTTCAGAAAGTACAAAAAATAAATTTTTCATTTTTGTTTATAGCAGATTAAGATTAATATTTTCCTCTGAGAGCTACATGATAGGAAAGAAGCACAACACCTTGTAGGATAAGCTAAAACATGTAAGATCCTTAGAGTATGATATCACAGTACATCACTCCTTAGGGACTCACACACTTATGTTAGGAAGTGTTTAGACTACTAGAAATGTGTTGGATGAGAGGAAAAGAATGTGGTTCCTTTGCAACTAGTAATCGTGGAAGAAATTTTCCAAGATTGAGGATTGGATGTAAAAGAAATTTTCCAAGGGTGGGGATTAGATGTGATTGGTGAAATTTATCCCCACTCTTCTAAGAAATATCAATAAATAATAATATCTGTGGATTATTTAACCTTGGTGGGAAAATGATATTCCATTGATCAAAATCAATTAACACGTCATCATACAGTTTCTAAAACAATAAATTATTACTAGGTTTGGCATTCAAACTTCTCATATCTTTAATAATGCTTCATATTTTCATCTTTGAAACTCACTGAGTATGAATTAGGCAATGGAATTCGATTAAAGGACTCAACCAATCATTACCCTCAATGAAATGGACTAACTAAATCTAGTAATAAAAAATTAATTCATATCCTATCCAACGCCATGTGGGGATACCGAGTAATCCCCAAAGTTGTTATAGAAATCACCCCATATTTCTTGGCCTATGATAAGGAATCTATACTTCTTCCCATCATATTCCTACCTGCACCATTTTTCTCACAATTATCTTGAGTTTAGTCATCTTTAGCCATGCAAAGACAAGTCAATACCATATAGAAGCTAGAAGAATAAAGATACAAAGCTAGACACAAGTTTTCCACTAACCAACAAACTATCATGAAGTGGTTTGACAACATTTCTATTGGGAAGAAGGATCTTGAAGTAGGAGACCTAGTACTAAAACGAGATAAACCACATGAAGGCATTGAATGGAACCACGTGAAATTTCAACCTTTATGGTTTGTTCCCTACTTAATTACAAAAAAACATTCCTAGGAACATATTGATTCAAGAACCTAGATGGAGAGATGAAACCTGTTTTGATAATTGGACGAATACTTAGAAGATACTTCACATGGTTCCCTTAAATTATTTCATATGCGTATAACTAAACTTTATTTCGTGTTTTGTTCTCTTATAATTTCCTTTCCTCCCCCTTTTCGATTTTGTTTTGATCTAGTTTTCATTTTGTAAATGAATAATTTTGCAATTATAGTGGATTCTTTATTAGCCTTCTCTTACTGAATCCTATCGCAGCTTTCCATTCCTTGCATACATAGCACATATATGACTATGAATCTATATGTAAGGCTTGTGATGTATAATAATGCACAACAATCACAATTCCAATGGTTCTTATGGGGAATATAATCAATAGCACATGGGGAAAACTATAAGAACGATAATAACTAGTTGGTTGAAAAATCTTCAAACGCCTTATGCAGTATGAACTAGGTCTCATCTTGACCTAAAGGATAAAATGCATAAGGGGTGATATCAAGGAGAATTATATACTATACACAATCACAAACGTTTCAATCATAGGGACCATCCCAATTATCTTGCATATACAAAAACAAGATCTATCATCGACCTTATGGCCCTAAATGAGATTAATCTAAAATGACCAAGTAAGAAAAAAAGGAAAAGGATTCAAAAAGGCTTCCCGGATAGTTTGGACATGCATATATCTTTACTAGGGTTATGGATGTTCATTGAAAATTAAGCAAGGGTTGTTATTCTAGGGAATATCCATCAAATTTATTGACATTTATGAGAATTAGAGCAACAATAGAGACTCAAATAAATTCTTTATGTTTCCATTTTCTAAAATTTCTCTCTCTCAATAGCATCAAAAGTATAAGGTGAAGAAGTGGGTGTGTGATCTAATCAATACCATTCTAGTCCTTCCAAAAATAGTAAAGAAATTTTGAAAATGGGAAGTCATGTAGCTCAGGATTTTGCAGTTATAAGATGTGACACCCCTTGTGAAAAGATAAAACATTGTACAAACATAACTTGTTCTCAGGAATCACTGAAATATTCAAAAGTTGAGTGCATTGCACCACCAATTGTTGCAGTAGCTACAACAACCCCCTTTTGTTCTAAAATTATCCAATAATTAGGGGAAAATAAGGGTCCACTCAACAAAAAGATTCCTTCACATCATCATAACAATTTTTTATCCTTTCTAAGCTTGATATACCATTGTTTCTACTTTCCCAACAATTAGGAAATTTCAAGAAAATTCTTGGGAGCCTCCTTTTTGTGTGACATGGTGCTTTAGAACTTTGTTTTTATAGTGATACATTACTGAGAAGATTTGTTTTCATGCAATACAACACGGAATAGGTCCCTTTATCTAGTGATATATTTATCTATAACTATCTTCCTCATATGATACAATGCTCCAGAACTCCTTTTCCCAATGATATAGTGCCTCAAAACTTGCTTTTCCCAACAACATGACACTCTAAAACCTGCTCTATCCACAAAATAGTTCTAAGAAATTCCTTTCATTTGTGATACAGTGGTCCAAAAATACCTTTTACCAATGACATACTCATGGAAAATTTTAGGGGCTAATGTTCGCCCAGTGGGCTAATTTTCCATGATTTTTCCACAAAAAAGATTCGCCAATTTCCAATTTTATAAAAGACGATTCGCCCAAATTTTAGAATATAAAATTATTTTACCTTAAAAATCGCCAACATTATATACAGACTATATATAAAATAATTATAAATTTGAATAATTTTACAAATATATCAATAAACATTTATAATTTGCATATTAGGGATTAGTGAGATTCGCCAATGTTTTAAACTTCAAGAAAATTTTCCATCCTTAAAATTTTCCTTGGACATACTCACCCACTAGCTATATTCTAGGCTTATATATCTATCAATGGTGAATTTGAGGTGTTTTATTGCACCATTGGTCCCCTTGCTTGTGGCATATTGTTGGCTTAAGAGTCATTCGGGTTAACATACTAAGAGGAATGTATGACCACTACCCTATTCCAATGACTTAAAATCTATATAAGGAGAACCATATCATTGGTATCACCACCATTGTTTCACATTACTCTCCTGTTGTGTGGCTAAGCATATAACTAGATACATCCCCCATGCCACATCAATGCCAAGTATCTCCAACTCAAAAATATACGCCATCGACTTAGGGATGAGTTTAGAATTCACCTAGTCATCATTTATTAATGTTAATTCCTTTTTATCTAGTCCTATGAATAAAACTATATATCCTCACTCCTATCATTCTCATAAATGAGTTGGGATGCTATCCTAAAACTAATTTTTACCCTTTCCTCCTATCACATCTCATTCTTACCCATAGATAATTCCTTCAAAGGGCATCCATCAAAGCCAATATATAGTTGCATCACACCACCTTCATGTTAAGACATTTACTTCATAACATAAATAATTACTGAGATGAATAAATATAAAAATAACCAGCAACAACCATAAACACATAAACACAAATGTTTATCCGGGAAAACCCCAAATTCGGGGAAAAACCCAACCTAATAATATCTCATTAGCCTTGGCCAAAACCCTCGCCAATCAGACCAAGTGAGCCTTCACCGCTCACCTCCAGGTCTTGCATTACAATGAAGTCATTCCAATCTTTTATAAGCTCCATTATATATAATACCACGGGTAGAATACTATGGATGCACAATACCATGTGCCCCAAAACCATCATTGTTTAACCTGGTCAACTTTGACTCTATCTTGAGTCAAGTTTACCTAACAATTCCCCCCTTAAACTTGACTTGGGGTTCCTTGACTAACTCCAGCCAAACTTAAGTGAGACAATCCCGCTCACTCTAGCTCTTACCCCTCTTATAGTTTTTACCCAGGGTATTGTTAACCCGACATCCCCCCTATCACCTAGGTCTAACCCAGACTTTATCGGTGATCACCGAGGGGTACACATGCCTTACCAGGTCTTACAGTGGTATGCCCATTTATATGCAATAATTTTGACTTCATTAATTTTTTTTTTGTTTATTGCTGCTGCCATTATGATCCATCCTCTCTCAATTTGATTTGCTCAAAAACTTCTATCGAACCACTCCAATTAAGAGCCCGATGAGAACCTCGTAGATTCCAACATCTGTGACCTCACGTAGTAGAAAACGAACAATTTTCGAAGCCGCATGAATCCCGAAC
Organism: Pinus tabuliformis; assembly: GCA_031772625.1. Classification (NCBI taxonomy): domain Eukaryota; kingdom Viridiplantae; phylum Streptophyta; class Pinopsida; order Pinales; family Pinaceae; genus Pinus; species Pinus tabuliformis. Next base: position 98,715,453 of record CM062820.1, read on the forward strand.
AATTTGTAAGCATGTTCCAAACCGGTAAATATTGCAAATGCACTATGATCCCTGGCAGTTACGACACTATCTTCCGCGCATTCTCCTCGAGGTTCTTTTGCGTACAATTTTTCCACCATTATTTCCTAGACCCAGATCTGTAAGAAAGGCTGCATTCATCTCATTAGGCACTATAAACCCCTGGCATCAAAGAATCCTTTTGAAACCAATATCTGGCTCTGATACGAGTTGTTAAGAAATTTATTGCATAACATAAATAGTTACTAAGAGGAATAAATACAAAAATAACCACCAACAACCATAAACACATAAACACAAATGTTTATTCGGGAAAACCCCAAATTTGGGGAAAAACCCAACCTAATAAGATCTCATTAGCATTGGCCAAAACCCTGGCCAATCCGACCAAGTGAGCCTTCACCGCTCACCTCCAGGTCTTGCATTACAATGAAGTCATTCCAGTCTTTTATAAGCTCCATTACATATAATACCACGGGCAGAATACTCTGGGTGCACAATACCATGTGCCCCAAAACTATCATTGTTTAACCTGGTTAGCTTTGACTCTATTGTGAGTCAAGTTTACCTAACACTTCAAAAAAAATATCTGTTGTAACTTAGTGGGTATGTCATCAACATCGCCATTGGGCCCTATATTTTTCATTGTCCTGAAGAATTATCCCCTAAACCTTGCTCATAATTTGTGCCAAAAAACCTCCAATGTTTTTCTTTCTTCATGCCAATTATCTCTATGTCGTTCTCATTACATTTTCTTGTTTCAACTTAGAACATCACCAAGGGTGTTTCTCCCTAGCATTTTCATTACATCCCCTAATTGATTCCCCATTTCTCAAGCTAATTTTATGCATTAAACCTAGTCATCATCTACTCATTTCAACTCATAGGAGAAATAAATATTGATCAAAACTCAAAAAAATCCATTTCCCTATCCCTCTGTGTGACTAGGAAGTGCCTTTGTCATGCAACAAGCACTTTCTACACCAAAATTGTTATTTCTAATGACGTAGTGTTTTATATTTCATAAATATAGTGTGGCTTGACCTCACCCTTCCTAATTCCTTTGTATCTTCTATCGAATTCACCATACAAAAATGATGCATCGCTCTTGATTCAATAAATCAACTGAGAAGCTTTTATTTGAGCCTTGGCCTCATTCTGAATGGTATCCCTTAAGGCTAAGTAAACATATTATTCACTAGATTTTTCTCATTTACCATGTAAGGACGCTGTTCATTGCAAGTATGCAACTTAGAGTGGCAAAAGGAGCATGGAAAGAAACCACAAAAGGTGTTAGGTTATGAGTCTAGGCCTCAAAATGAACTATATTTCTTAGTGCTAATTAAGCATGCCATTCTTAGAACTTGTGCCCACCCACCAGTCATGACATGGATCATTTTGTCTCCATCATTTAAAATATTAAAGTATGGAAATCATTATCATATGAAAGAAGAAATCCATGTTAGTTTTAATCATGTACTGTATAATAACTCTTCACAAGAAATTATTGAAACTTTCATAAGCTAAAATCTCATGAAATGATCATGGCAGATACATATGCATTGTGAGTCCTAATCTATCACTGACGCAACTCGTAGAAAATAACCTAAAATTTTGAGATAAATTGTAGAGATTATTTTAGTTTATGTTTATTAGCTAATCCCTATAATGTGCTCTATTATTTGAATGGGTTGCATAGGAAAATCCTTGTGAGCATCATGTAATTTAAATTTTAAATCAACTTTTTATAATTTACATTTTATTAAATCTTGTGTTAATAAATTAATTTAAGTATAAAATACATACATATATATATATATATAGATATATACTCATGTAATTTAAATTTTAAATCAACTTTTTATAATTTACATTTTATTAAATCTTGTGTTAATAAATTAATTTAAGTATAAAATACATACATATATATATATATATATATATATATATATATATATATATATATATATATATATATATATATGGTTATCTTGATAAGCATGACATTTATCTGGGTAATATATTCTTTTTAGATTGGTAGGACTACATCTCCATCATGTCCAACTTCTCACCCCGATCCCAGGGATAGCACAAGATTTGAACCCAAGACTTTCGGTTCAGTGAGACTTCATTTCCACGGTAATTGGCAATTGCGATACCCCAAGCAGATGACGTTTATTTGGGTAATTTTGATAAAAGTAAACTAATAGAAATGATATATTAAAAAGTTGTCTACATGGAATTACTTTATCAATCCTTTTTCTTTGGTGGTTATTTTTGTACTCAAATTTCCTCTAACTTCATATTCAGTTAATGAGATAGTTGGGATTAATTTTTGACACTCCCCCTTAATCACCACTACTGATATTTAGAATCCCCAATCAATCTCTTGGATGAATACAATTCTCCTTTTCTAATGGTTTGTGAAAATGTTAATACATTAGTCTATAGATATACAATCTCCCAGAATTATTTCTTCATTGTTGATCAACTCCCTAATGAAATGATACTTTGTATCAATGTGCTTGCTTCTTTTGTGAAATCTGACTTTTTAGACAACCAATTCCAAAATTGTTGTCACAATAATTTTTTTTTGTTCCTTCTTATTCGTGCCATGAATATTTCAATGTTCTTCTCATCTAAAGTACTTGGCATGTTTTTGTGACATATTCAACTTCACCTATAGAAAGAGAAATCATTAGTTATTTCTTGGAAGCCCGTGAAATTACTCCCCAACGCAAATAAAAAAAATATCCTACTGTGTTATTTCTATCATCTAGACTTCCTACCTAATCACCGCTAGTATATCCAACCAGCTTAAATTTTTTTGATGCACTATACACAATTTCATATTCCTTAGTTCCATCAACATACCTTAGAATTATTTCAGTTACTTTCCAATCTATCTCCTTTCATGTCTCCATGAATCTTGAAATTAAACTCACTACATACATTAAATCAATCCCAATTCCAGTAAAATATATAAAACTGTCAACCATACTTTTGTATAATGTTGGATTTACATTGTTTCTAGAATATTCATTACTTAATTTCAAACTCATTGTTTCTAGAATATTGATTACTTAATTTCAAACTCGTTGTTTCTAGAATATTCATTACTTAATTTCAAACTCGTGTTTGTTGGAGTTAGCAGAGGCTTTCTATTTTGCATTATAAACCTCTTCATGGTGTATCATATATACTTTTATTAAGAAATAAAAATGACATCTTCCATTTGCTTCACTTATATGCCTAGAAAATAGCTTAAGAATCCCAAATGTATCATTTCAAACTCATCATTCATGAATTATTTGAAATTGGCTATGAGAATATCATCACTCCCTATTAAAATCAAATAATCTACATATAAAAAAAAAAGAAAAAAAAAAAGAAAATCTTACCATCACTTTCCTTGGTGTATAAAGTAGGCTCAACGTCACTTTTTCTAAATCCATTGTTCAAAAATATGCATTTATCCTGCTATACGATGAACCCGGTGCTTGCTTCAACCCATAAAGAGCTTCATTTAGTCTATACACCTTTTCTTCTTTTCCTTGAACCTCATATGCACTTCATGTATATACATACACTTCATGTTGCAATAGTTGATTCCAAAATGCTAATTTAAAATCCATTTCATATACCTTACATTTATGTTGTGTTGTTATTACCAAGATTGTCCTCACTGTCTCCATTCTTGTGATAACACAAATTTTTCAGCATGACCTCTTTCACATTATTTATTGTATCCCTTAACAACCAATCTCCTTTATTCCTCTCAATCCTTCCTTTAACACTGCTTTTGGTATTATAAACCCACTTGAAACCTATTACTTCTTCTCCTTGTGGAAGACTCGCTAACTACCATGTATCATTATTTTCTATTGCCTCTATTTCTTCTTTCATTTCTACTACCCATTTTTCCTCCATGATTGCATCTTAAAAATCGATTGGATCATATACATAAGAAAACAAAGAAAATATAGAATTCAAAACTATGCTACTTTCTTCTTTATTTTTCTCATAAATATCAAACAAATTTATGAAATTTTCTTTTCTCAAGCTTGCTGAATATGGATTTGATGTGTCACTTGATTTGAACTTGGAGAATGTGGAGTTATTGATATTTTTTTTACACTTGAAGGAGTATTTTATTCAAAGTGCAAGGCTTTCATATTGCTTGGTGAAGGTGTCACTTGAGGACTACTTTGTTGAGCTTGAATAGGCATAGGAGGAGTTACTATTGAACAATTAGCTTCTACTACTAATTCCTATTTTTCCTCTTATGGTGGACTTTCACTCGCATTAATTTACTTCTCTAAACTTTCACCCCAAGCTTCCTATTCTATGAACTATACATCTTTCTTGATTACGACCTTTTTCGTTATTGGATTGTAAAGCTTGTATGTCTTGGATTCATCACTATAACCAACAAATATGAATTTCTCCTCGTTGTCAAATTTATTTCTTAATGGATCTAGGACATGTGCATAAGCCACAAATCCAAACACTCACATGTGAGTGACATTATGTTTTCTTCCGCTCCACTCTTCTTCATGAATCAAGTTCTTTACATTTTTTGCTGAACATCTATTTATGATGCATGTTGTGAAAGCTCTAACTTCAACCCAATGATGATATGGCAAATTCTTTTTCTTTATCATACTCCTTTCCATTTCCATAATTGTTCTATTTTTCCCTTCTGCGACACTCCATTTGTTAGGTGTGTTTCTTGTTTGAATTGTTTATGAATTTCATGATCTATACAAAAATTTAGGAAGTCATTTGAGATGTATTCACCACCTCTATCGGTTCTCAAAGATTTGATGTAGTGCCCAATTTGTTTTTCAACAAGAACCTTGAATTGACAAAAGCAATCAAACACTTCACTTTTACTTCATAGAAAGTAGACCCATGTATTTATAGTGTATTCATCTATAAATTCCAAGAAATAATAACTCCCCCCAATTGATGGTATATACATTAGTCGACACAAAAATGAGTGAACAATTTCCAAAGGTCCTTTTCCTTTATTGAATTTCATACTAGAAATGATTCTCTATGTTCTTTGCCCAGGATGCATCCTTCACAGAAGTTGTTTGTTTTCTCTGTAATTGGAAAACCCTTTACAATGTGTTTCCTGTGTAGCATGTTTAGACCTCCAAAGCTAAGATGATCAAAACTTAGATGCCATAATTTAATTTCATCTTTTATTTACGCTTGAAATCTTGTTTGTGTCAATTTTGAGACCTTTCTTTCATATTCTTATCAACACATTTATATTTGTGCTTTTTCACCCTCCACCTTCAAATATGGTTTTATCTTTAGGGGAAACATGTTATTTTCTATCAGTTTGATTTTTGCAATCAATTTCTTACTTAGAATTTTACCTAGGATTATGGATTCTCCATTTTTCAAAAAGATTGTATGCCTCTTTTAGATAATTTGTCCAGTACTTATCATATTGTTCCTTAAACTCGAAGCAAAATATACATATGAAATATACGTTTTCTCCCCCTTCTTGGTTAGAATATTTACATTTCCATTATCCATGACTCATACTTCATTATCAACCCTAATGAGACATCTAATTTTAAACTTTCATCGGAATTAGAAAACATATATAGGTTCCCTGTCATCTTATTAATAAAACCTAAGTCTAAAAACCATACATCATTTTTCTTCTCTTGTGCTACGTTCATGCTCAAACATGATACCTTGGTTGTAGTTTTCTTTCATTAAATTTGAATTTGGTTTACCATGATCATATTGTTTCTGTCTACATTCAATTTCATAATTCCCATACTTCTTGAAATAACGACATTGAACTAGAGGCTTATCATACCTCCGACCCTGTTCTTGATTTTGGATTGAGCTTTGACTTGGAATTTGGGTGTTGTTTCTTCTTTTTGAGCTTGAAGAGCTACTTCTTCCACCTCTATGTGGACTTCTTCCTTTGACTCTATGATTTGATCTTCTTTTACCTCTACCTTGGACAAATGAGACTTCTGTATTGGAAGTATGTTCCAATGAAATATTTCTTGCTATTCTCAAATTATGTTCATTATAAATGAGTGAAGCATGGTGCTCATACACTAAAAACTATGAGATATTCTTTGTATCATTTATGGCCACAACAATAGGCTCAAACCTCGCTGGTAAACTTCTTAGATTTTTTCAACTATTCTCCTTTCTTCAAGTGCCTAACCATGATATCTAATTTGAGTTAGAAGTCCAATAATTTATGTAAAAAATGAGTCTATTTGTTGGGTGTGGAGCCTGATTATCTTCTATATTCAAAGGTATCGCCACATAGGACCCCAGTTCGAAATGGGGGCGGCAACGCCGCCTGTAAAATATTCGCTGCAGGGGGGGGTCCAGGGGGGGCGGCTGCGACCTTTGGGAGCCCCCCCCCCCTGGCGGGGGGTTTCGGGGGCAGCGCCCCCGAAGCTAAAAACAGCTGTAAAATTGCCTTGTAAAAGTATAGTAATTTCTAGTCAATCTGGGCCGTTCATTAGGCGGATGATCTGACGGTAGAACTTATGTTTAGTTTAGGGTTTTTTGCCCTAGAAGGCAACCCCTCTCTTTGTATGAGGGTATTGTATTTGAGGCTGTGAGATAGATGTGTATTCTGTGAGCGAGAAACAGAGAGGTGAGACTGTGAGAGAAAACAGAGGATATTACAGCGGATTTGCTGTAGGTTGTGTATCTTCATTTTGCTGGATAATAAAAAGGAAGGACTGGCTGTTCGGGGTGGACGTAGCCCAAACTGGGTGAACCACGTATATCTGTGTCTCTCTTGTTTTGTGCGTTTTCTGTGTTTATATTTCTGCAATATTTTATGTGTTCCATTGCTCCGTAATATATAATTTTCTAACAACTAGTATCAGAGCCGAAGGTATATTTGGCTAATAAACTCGCAGGAAAGAAGGATTCCTGGTTCGAGTGGGAGCAATGGCGGAAGATGGTAAGTTTAGGGTCGAGAAATTTAACGGCCAAAACTTCTCGCTGTGGAAGATGCAGATGGAAGATTATCTGTATCAGAAAGATCTATACCTACCATTGGGCGGAAAAACAAAGATGCCGACGGGTATTAAAGACGAAGAATGGAACCTTATCGATAGAAAGCCACTTGGAACAATACGGTTGTGCCTTGCTGTGTCAGTCGCCTTCAACATTTCGAAGGAAACCACGATAGAGGGTTTGATGCAGACGTTGTCGAAACTATATGAAAAACCCTCGGCCTCAAACAAGGTATTTCTTATGAAACGGTTATTTAATATGAATATGTCGGAAGGTCGATCTGTTGCAAACCATTTAAATGATTTTAATACAGTTACAAGTCAGTTAAGTTCTGTAGGGGTAAACTTTGATGATGAAGTTAGAGCTCTGTTATTCTTGTGCTCATTACCAGAAAGTTGGAATGGTTTGGTAATGGCCATTAGTAACTCCGTTTCTGGATCTAGTACTTTAAAGTTTGATGATGTTGTCGGTGCTATCCTTAGCGAGGAAATGCGACGGAAAAGCTCCGGTGAGACATCGGGAAATGCTTTGAGTGCAGAGTCTAGAGGAAGAAAAATGGAAAGAGGAAAGAGCTCAGGATATCGCAGTAAATCAAGGAAAGGCAGATCCAAGTCCAGATCGGGGATAGTGTGCTGGAAATGTGGAAAGAAAGGACACCTAAAGAAAGACTGTAGATCTCGGAAGGGAAAAGAAGGAGATGCACATCAAGAAAACAATCATGAAGCAAATGTGACAGGTGAGGTGTTACAAGATGCTTTGATTCTTTCTTTCGAAAATATTACTGATTCCTGGGTGGTAGATTCAGGGGCTTCATTCCATTCCACACCTGATAAGAAATACTTTCATGACTATGTTCAAGGAGATTTTGGACAAGTTCGTCTAGGTGATGATAAACCCTGTAAAATCGTTGGAATGGGTAAGGTTCTTGTAAAACAGCAGAATGGAAACCAATGGCTATTAAAGGAGGTAAGGCATGTTCCAGATCTAAAGAAAAATCTGATTTCAACAGGGCAGTTAGGCGGTGAAGGTTGTGTGACAACTTTCACAGATAAAGCTTGGAAGGTCACTAAAGGAGCTCTGGTAATAGCAAAAGGCGAAAAGGTTGGTACATTGTATTTATGCAATGGTATTTCTAACTCTGTTAATGCTTTAACTTCCAGAGGAGAAGATGCAGCATTATGGCATCATAGGCTCGGACACATGAGTGAAAAGGGGATGAAGATTCTTCACTCAAGGAATTTGTTGCCGGGTTTGAAGAATGTTGATTTGGACTTCTGTGAGAACTGCATTTATGGAAAACAGAAGAGAGTCAAATTTCTCAGAGTTGGGAAAGAAAAGAAGAACGAAAAATTAGAGCTTGTGCATACAGACGTATGGGGACCTGCTCAGGTATCATCTCTCGGTGGCTCTCGTTATTATGTTACTTTTATTGATGATGCAACTAGAAAAACTTGGATTTATTATATTAAGAATAAATCTGATGTATTTGATACTTTCAAGAAATGGAAAGCTTTGGTTGAGATTGAGACAGGAAAGAAATTGAAGTGTCTTAGATCAGACAATGGAGGTGAATATTGCAGCAAATAGTCTGATAGGTACTGTTCAGAGCATGGAATTCGCAGAGAGAAGACAGTTCCAAGAACACCACAAGAAAATGGTGTGTCAGAAAGGATGAACAGAACAATCATGGAGCGTGCAAGGTGCATGAGATTGCATGCAGGATTGCCTTTACAGTTTTGGGCAGATGCTGTAGACACTGCTGTTTATCTAATAAATAGAGGGCCTTCAAGTTCCTTGGATGGTGGTGTTCCAGAGGAAGCATGGACAGGTAAAAAGGTAAACTACTCTATTTTAAAGCCTTTTGGTTGTGAGGCCTTTGTCGATATTGATAAAGAAAATAGAACAAAGCTTGAGGCAAAGTCAAAGAAATGTACCTTTATTGGATATGGTGTTAATGATTTTGGTTATCACTTATATGATTACGAAAATCACAAAATCATTAGGAACAGAGATGTAATACTCAATGAAAAGGTCTTGTATAAGAATCAGTTGCAGGAAAAGAAACAGGAAAAGGAAAACAAGGAATACGCAGTCCTTGATGAAATCACTGAAAAAGTAAAGGTGCCTGAAAATAATAATAATCAACAACCACAACAACAGCAACCACCACAACAGCAACAGGCACCCCAAACACCTGAAAGTGGTGTTAGAAGATCTACCAGGATAGGTAGACCCCCTGAACGATACTCTCCTTCATTATATTATTTATTTTTGACTGATTCCAGTGAACCCGAATGTTATGAAGAAGCAATGCAGGTTGAAAGCAGGAAGAAGTGGGAGGTAGCCATGGAAGAAGATATGGACTCCTTAATGCATAACCAGACTTGGGATTTAGTCAGGTTTCCTGTAGGAAAAACTACATTGAAGAATAAATGGGTTTACAGGCTGAAGGAAGAAGATGGAGGAAAACAGAGGTATAAAGCTAGACTTGTGGTGAAGGGGTTTGCACAGAAGAAAGGTATTAATTTTGATGAAATATTTTCTCCTGTTGTTAAAATGACTTCAATTAGAACTATTTTAAGTCTTGTAGCAGCTGAAGATTTGCATCTTGAGCAGTTAGATGTAAAGATAGCCTTTCTCGATGGGGATTTGGAGGAAGAGATATATATGCAGCAGCCACAAGGATATGAGGTGAAAGGGAAGGAGAAACTAGTGTGCAGGTTGAAGAAGAGCTTGTATGGCTTAAAACAGGCTCCAAGGCAGTGGTATCTAAAATTTGACAAGTTTATGTCTGAACAAGGTTATACTAGATGTCACTCTGATCATTGTGTTTATTTGAAAAAGAAAAATGATGGCAGCTATATTATATTGTTACTGTATGTAGATGACATGCTTGTTGCATGATCTAACATGCAGGAAATAAATGTGCTCAAAAGAAAATTGGCAAATTCATTTGCAATGAAGGATTTGGGAGCTGCGAAACAAATCCTTGGTATGAGAATAACTAGAGACAGGAAAAATCGTAAGTTAACATTGTCTCAGAATGAGTACATACAAAAGGTGTTGAAAAGATTTAACATGCACAATGCAAAACCAGTTAGTACACCTTTTGCTAGCCATTTCAAACTTAGCAAGGAAATGTGCCCAAAGACCCAAGAAGACATGGATTATATGTCTAAAGTTCCATATGCATCACCAGTTGGAAGCTTAATGTATGCAATGGTCTGCACAAGGCCTGATATTGCACATGCAGTGGGAGTTGTAAGCAGGTACATGAACAATCCAGGAAAGGAACATTGGATGGCAGTGAAATGGATTCTCAGATATTTGAAAGGTACCACAAATCAAGCATTATGCTTTGGTGGTTCAAACATCTCCCTACAAGGATATGTTGATGCAGATATGGCAGGTGACAGAGATAACAGGACGAGCACTACAGGATATGTATTTACTATTGGAGGAACAAATGTCAGTTGGGTTTCAAAAATCCAAAGTGTCGTTGCACTTTCAACAACAGAAGCAGAGTATGTTGCTGCTACAGAGGCTAGTAAAGAAATGATTTGGTTACAAAGGTTTATGGGTGAATTGGGCAAGGAGCATGATATAGGCACGTTATACAGTGATAGCCAAAGTGTCATTCATCTTGCAAAGAACTCAGCATTTCATTCCAGGACTAAACACATACAGCTCAAGTACCATTTCATACCATCAGTGTTGGAAGATGGAGAGTTGAAGCTGGAAAAGATACACCTAGCCAGAATCCTGCAGATATGCTAACAAAAGTTGTAACCAAGGAGAAACTGAGAATATGCTCAGTTTCAGTTGGTCTTCAAGGATGACGATGAAGATGAGAAATAGCCAGGTCCCAAGAGGAGTCATTGTCCAGCAAATGGAGCAGCGGTGGAGTTGCTACAATCAGTCTCCAAGTGGGAGATTGTTGGGTGTGGAGCCTGATTATCTTCTATATTCAAAGGTATCGCCACATAGGACCCCAGTTCGAAATGGGGGCGGCAACGCCGCCCATAAAATATTCGCTGCATGGGGGGTCCAGGGGGGGGGCAGCTGCGACCTTTGGGAGCCCCCCCCTAGCGGGGGGTTTCGAGGGCAGCGCCCCCGAAGCTAAAAACAACTGTAAAATTGCCTTGTAAAAGTATAGTAATTTCTAGTCAATCTGGGTCGTTCATTAGGCGGATGATCTGACGGTAGAACTTATGTTTAGTTTAGGGTTTTTTACCCTAGAAGGCAACCCCTCTCTTTGTATGAGGGTATTGTATTTGAGGCTGTGAGATAGATGTGTATTCTGTGAGCGAGAAACAGAGAGGTGAGACTGTGAGAGAAAACAGAGGATATTACAGCGGATTTGCTGTAGGTTGTGTCTCTTCATTTTGCTGGATAATAAAAAGGAAGGACTGGCTGTTCGGGGTGGACGTAGCCCAAACTGGGTGAACCACGTATATCTGTGTCTCTCTTGTTTTGTGCGTTTTCTGTGTTTATATTTCTGCAATATTTTATGTGTTCCATTGCTCCGTAATATATAATTTTCTAACACTGTTATCTTAGGCTCCTTCATCCATATTGTATAAAAATCCATTTTTCGCATTTTCAATTTTGTTATCTTCACCTTTTCCATGCATTGATATTTTGTCTAGAGAATGTCTCATGCATTCTTTGACTTTTTCCCTCTTTCAATCCTTGGAAAAAATCTCTCATGCATTGCTTGAAATATGTAGAAGAGGGTTTTGGAGTCCTCATTCATATTGTCTATGTTAAAAATAGCAACAGGAAAATCCTAATTTAATTTTTCCTTAAATTATATTAGGAATTAAATTGTAATTATATTCTCATAGCAACCTGTAACAATTAACTAAGTTAATTTCACTTAGTTGGCTCAATAAATTCGAGTTGAGAGTCTATCTAGATTCATGTAGAGTGATCCCTAAATTTTAGGGGCCCACAGAAGTATGAGGTTCGAAGGCATCAGATTTGGATAAGTATTGGCTTGAGCTCATTTTTGAAACAATGAGATAGATTGTACTTGTACAGAACAAGCATTGTATTTTCTTCTCATATCTTCTCATTAATGCAATATACAAATAGCAAGGGTTTTTAGTTGAGGCCTTCCCTAGGAAATTATTGTGATATGTGTGATTGAAATTATTCCTTTTTCTACTTTGTGATTTCATCGATCAACTTTTGTCTCTGCTGATGACTAGAGTAGATTCAAGTCAATGTTTTTAGCATATCACACTCTGTAGTTTGAATCTAGAATACAATTATACAATCTCTTAATAAATCTCTTTCTACCTTTTTTAATGGATTGTATGTTGTTGCATCAGTTGGTTCTTGAAACCCACTCTCTATTAAATCCCATATATTTTGAGAACGAAACGACGTCTTCATTGTGGTTACCCACTATTCATAGCTCTTGCCATTAAATTGAGGAATTTGTGAATTTGAAATGCTTTTGCTTGAAGTCGTCATTTTATACTGAAAAAACATGAATCCTTACTAATAAACATTTGGCTCTTCCTCCAACTATAACAAACTACTTTTATAAATATGTGTTGATAAACTAAATCTCTATAACATGCTCTAATTAATCTTTCACTAGTAATACCTTCTCTAATAAATATGTTGTGATGACAAACAATTTATTTTGATACCATGTGACAGTAAAAGGATAAGTTAAAATAAAAAGATACCACCACATAGATCAAATAAACTAGTTTTCATGATAGAGCATAAAACAGGGTAAAATAGAGTGTTACATGTAGTAAAATCACACAGATTTACATGTAGTCCAAAGACAAAATATTGCAAACCAAAAATAAAATTTCAAAATGAGCCTGCAACAAAACATGTCTTTGGATTATAATTTCATAGTAAGAAAAATATATTCATAAGATAAAGAGGTTGTTCCTCTAATTATTTACTATAAAAAAGGAATAGTTATAGAGGTTTACGAAAACTCCATTTCTACATAGTAATTCGTAGTTTTTCAGGCACCCACTGATATTTTCTCCATACATACAGACTTAGAGGCAAACAAAAAGAAACTATTAAACTAAAACATCACACACATACACAAATTAATTTCCAGTACTTTATGACAGTGCACAGTACAAAATCTTGACGCATAGTAAAGCCTTTCATTCAATGAGAATACCAACCACTTGGGATATTTCCATTGACCAATACAGGGATTGGAAAGTTGTATGTCAGTAAAAAGAAATCATTTATTTTCATGTTCCCTCAACCATAATGTAAAATATGCAATTCGTTTTGTCTATACTCTCCAAGTATGACACACTATCATGTTAAGTTGGGATTAATTTCCAAGGGTGTGGAACTAGTCGTTGATGAGAAGAAACAACTATTTTATTTATTTATGAAAATCATATGTACATAGCATGATGAGAATCATATAACACAAAAGAGAATACAATCGATCTGAGAGACAATTTATTTTCACAGATTACACAAAGCAGGAAGACATTAAACTTATGTAGAACATAAATCACACTTCACATTACATGGAAGGTGTTGCCTTCCTTACATGCTTAGACTAAGGAAAATTACAAATTTATAAATGATGGAAACAGTTCTAGATTCATGTGTTCTTCATAAGTTGCATAGTGAGATTAAAAGTCAATGGATAGTGGATTGGCAGCAGCAGTTGGCGTGGATGGAGGAGTTAGTTGAGAAGTCAGCGTTGACATGGGCGATGAATTTCAACATCAACGTTGATGGTGTTGGACTCACATCTAACATTCTCCCAGTTTTAGCCAAATGAAGAGAAATGAATCAAGTCACACTCAGTCCTACCTGCCTCTACATAACTCATGTATATTTATTGGTGGAATCCTAGTGACCATATCAATAGGGTTCCTATTTGTATGGAGCGTTTTCAAGGATAATTGTGCTTCCTCAAGTACATATTGGATTTAATGTTACTCTAAGTCAATGTGCTTGGTTTTTGAGTGAAATATTGGGTTTTTCTCTAAGTAAATAGAACTTTAACTATCACAATATAACACATAGTTATCATTCTTTATTCCTATCTCTCGTAGCAATCCCTGCATCCAAAACATCTATTTACAAGCTTCTATTGCAGCTATGTACTCTACCTCTATTGTAGAGTCTACCACTAATATTTGTAGCCTTGACACGGAAGGTATCATCAAACCTGAAAATGTATACAAATAACCTATAGTGAAATTTCTCATGTCCATATCTCCAACCATTTCTGCATCTGTAAATCATTCAAGAAAAATGTTATTATGACCAAAACATAAAAAATAACGGCTAGTACCCTTGAGATACCTCAAAATCCATTTTACTGCTTGTCAATGTTGTTTGTGTGGATTGTCAGGGAATCTACTCACTACTCCCACTGAATATGCGATGTATGGTTGTGCATATACAATAGCATACATCAAACTGCCTACTATTTAAGAATAAGGAATATTTCTCATTTGTTCCTTCTCGTTGTCATCACCAGAACATAACTTAGTACTCATGTTAAAGTGGGCTGCAAGGGGTGTACCAACTGGCTTGGCATTGTTCATATTAAACCTATTAAGAACCTTATTGATATATTTTTCTTGTGACAACCACAACCTTTTTATTTTCCTGTAATGCATAATCCGCATGCCTAATAGTCATTGTGTTGGACCTAAATTCTTCATTTCAAACTTGCTCCCCAAATATTTATTTAACATATTGATCAGATTCTTATCATGCCCAACAATTAACATGTTAGCCACATATAAACATAATATTATATTCTTTCCTTGATCATACCTCTTGATATAGACATAATGATCAGCTTCCAACTTGTGAAAATCATGTTCCAACATGAATGAATCAACTTTATCATACCATTGTCAAGGTACCTGTTTCAACCCATAGAGCCTCTTCTTCAACGTGCAAACTAGGTCTTCTTTTCCTTTTTCTATGAAGCCTTCTTGTTGCTCCAAATAAATTTCTTTCTCCAATTAACCATGAACGAAAGAAATTTTTACATCTAACTATTCACATTCTAAGTCTAAGGCAATAACATGACCAAGAACAACTCTAGTTGATGACATTTTGACAATAGGTAAGAAAATCACAGTGAATTCAATACCTTATTTTTGGAAAAATCCCTTCACAACCAACATTTGTTTACACCTCTCCCTAGTTTTGTCACCTTTGTCCTTAATCTTATGTTGGGTATGGAAGGTCCCACATAACAGTTTTGAGTCTTAGAGCCTTTGTAAACATCCAAAATATGCAGAGTGCGAAATGTAAAAGACCAAGTCAAAGGGTTGCCCGCCTGAGAAATAATATAAAATAATAGAAAGTAAGTCGATTAACGGAGCATAGATAGGTATAAATAGAGTGTGGCTCTATGAGGGAAAGGCAATTCCTTTAGGGGGCATGATCTTGGATCTGAATGGTAATGGGTTTTTGAGAGAAGCACTCTGAAAGCATCTTTAAGTCCGAGTCGAGGGTTTGGGTAGTGGATAGAGGCTTTGCAGCTATGTGCACAGAGGCCTGGAAGAGTCTGCAACTGTGTGAGCAAACCCCTGCAGCTGAGTGCGCAGGGTAGATCTGGATGTATTGGTGACAAGTGGAATAAAGATAAGTTTCTTCTGCAAATTCTGTGTTACAATATGAGCTATCACGAACCTGACTATATGAATGATTTATATAACTCTATAATCTATGCACATATACTCATGTTATATATATATATGTGAATCTAAGTGTATTCTAAGTATGAAAACTGGTTAAATCTGTTAATGTTTGCCTAAAGACCCCTCTAAGTAGATCTGAGTTACAATACTTCATCAAGTATATTAGATTTGTAAACTACGCACTAATAGACAACAAGAGGTATTCGCGATCTGTGTGAATACAGCGCAACACGAAGCTACAGAATGGGGCGGGAAACCTCCAAACCACCTCTAGACATCCCAGAGGTGCAGAAACCTGGTTCCATCACCCTCCCCTACTACCTTGGGTGAGACATCAGTCCGCGCTTTGTGGGCTGTTGCCGAAAGGGCTAGTAGCTACGGGATTTTCATGGCTAAATAATTCTATTGAACCTGGGTCAGGCCCATATAAGCCAACAAATGGTTTCATTGACGAGACTGGGATCTGCCTAAGGGTTGTCTGGTGTGAGACGCGGGGACTCAAGAGAGAAGAAAATTGAAGGATTGAAGGGAATAGGAACAGTAGTAGTTCAAGGGTAACAATGATAGCGCAATCTAGTTACTGATATTCAAAGGCACAGGAGTCGAAGACCCGAAACAATTTTTGGTTCGTGTTAACATCAGTATGGAACGCGCAACGAATTGCAGATGATAGTATCAGAAAGGCTACCTTAGTCAGTGCGCTGCAAGACCGAGCACTGACATGGTACATAAAGTACTCCATTGATCACCCAACGGTGGGGACAACAAAAATCCAGACCAAATTGAAGAAGGAGTTTACCCTGCCGAAGTCAAAAACATAGTCGATTATAGGGTTCAAAGAGATTGCGATGATGCCTCATGAAACCTTGTGGGATTTGGACCAAATACTGAAAACTATTCACGAGGCTAACATGACATTAACAGATGCGCAACACTACACTCCGTTTATGGCATCATTAACACCACATCTAAGGACGACTCTATCACAACATAAGATCTCAACCCAGGCTGAAGCACTAGAGACAGCGATTAGGTTGCACAACACTTCGTTATAAGACTTGGGGCTGGGAGTTCAGCAAATGCAAGCACATATCCAAAGTTTGTGTTTGGAAATGAAGAAATTAAAACAAGAACAAGCACCGTGGTCAGAAGTCTGAGAGGAAGTATGGTGTAGGAGGTAGGGGCACGATAAAGATCACTACCCAATCTCAGTGAATTATGTGGCAATGGGGGGACCAACACCATTACAACCAGAGGCAGGGCCAAGCACAACAACCATGCTCTGGTGCACAATCTGTTAGGTGGGAGGAAAGCACAACACGGATAACTGTCATCTACTGCCAAAATACAACCAGACCTCCCTACAGCTATTTTGCAACTTTTGCAGATTGGTGGGCCACGAGGAAAGGGACTGTCGTAGCTACCAATTATTAATGGACCAGTCAACTGATTACAGAATGCAGACTAAGGCACGAGGTCAGGATCTAGCTACGGTGATCACGCGCAGTGGGTTCCAGGGTCGTGGACGAGGATAGGGTGGCATGGGGCCAGGAAGGGGTCACGTGCAGCTAATCTACTACAACTACAGAGCTCCAAGACATTACACATGGGATTGTACCAACCCCACCAAAATTTCGTGCAGTTATTGTGAGAAATTCAATCATGGGTTGATAGATTGTCCTACGCTGATAACACAGATTTGTGAAAAAATGGTAGCGCAACCATCAACAACCTGGAACGTGCAAATGATGAGGCTCAATCCCTACGAGGAAGATCCCAAAGTCAACATGGTACTAAGAGGGGGCATGGCCATAGGAACAGATAGAAGGAGCGTAAGTAGGGAAGATGCAGGGGTGGTTAAGGAGACATATCTTGAAGCTCCGGAGAGCTTCGCGGAAGTCTCTACCCCAAGTTGCAGAGACCAACCTGAGCTGGTCAGGGATCCCTCGGTGGTAACTACCTTTTTTATAGACATGTATAACATTGCTTCATGATAGCAAGGTAGTAAAAGGCTTATAGCAACTGATAAATAGATGCGCAGGATGGAGTGAACCTCACATAGTTCGAAAATTAGGAAGACATCAGTTGCGTACCGAGAGGGAAATGTGACTAACACCATAGACAAATGAGTATGAAGTGGATTAAGTCATTCTGGATCTGGGCTCAGATGCCAACGTACTGCTTAAATAGACTTGGGAGCGCATGGGTAAGCCTACACTATAATGGTCCCCTATCCAGCTGCGAATGGAAAATCAGCAGAAGGTGCTGCGCATGGAAGGGCTACAAGGAGTTACGGTAGACCTTGATGTTGCAAGTACTTGGATGAACTTTGAAGTTATTGAGCTCATGGATGAAATTATGCCCTATCCTACATTGTTAGGAATAGATTGGGCCACCGACATGAACTGGGTTATTAATTTAAAGAAGTGGAAAATGGCATTCGAAACAGAGTCACTACGCGTAGTCATTTCCCTAGAGCCAACCAAAGGACTGTGCTATATTGAACCCATGCTCAACAAATAGAGCGACGACGAATTAGATGGTATCTACAGAATAACTACCCAAAGGCAGGAATGGTGCAAGACAATAGAGGATAGAAGAATATCACGAGGCTATGTAAAATATTTAACCACCGATTCAGACAAAGAAGATGAGCGATGGCGTAACAGGTTTAACGGAGTGACTACGCTACATTGCAATATGATGACTAAATCTCTGTAGTGCGTAAGGGCCCAGGATCGCGAATTGCCAACGTATGATGGGTTGGTGATAATAGATGACTTCCTAACCAAATTTGAAATCGCAGTACCAGAGCACCAATGATTTGATGCGTTCAGATGGGCATTGCGAGTGACGCCTACGCAATGGTGGGGCACATATGAAGGGACTTTCGACGATTGGCATGGATGCAGGCGCATGATGAAGATCAGATTTGGGAAGCTAGAACTACGCATAATGGAGAAATACAATGGATGCAATGACCCGTGCATGCACCTTACCAGATGGATCAAATCCTATGGAGAGGAACCTCAACCAGAATGGGTGCACTTATTTTATCACACCCTGGACGTGATTCCCAGAAACTGGTATACTAAAGAAGAGCTCCGACATGACACAGGCAAGTGCGATATATTGCACGCAGGGTTTTTGTTGAAATTCCTATTTGAAGATCAATGGATGGATCCCATGGATGAAGCATTACAGCTGGTAAAGGCCGCCATTTTCAAGGCACCACTGGAACCATAGGAAACTGTGCAGCTCGACTAGTCGCGACTCTTGAGCTAGGCTCTCGAATGCTATAATGTCTAGGTAGAAGATGATGAGGATGATCCAAGAAACGTCAACATTCTGGAATCAAAGGGGAGCTCTGAGGTGTGCGAACCTAAAATCGAAGATCCAGATATCAAGACATCATTGAAAATGAGACAAGTCAATATCGGAACCGAAGAAGAGCCGAAGTATGCAACGCTAGGGGACTATTGGGACGACACCACAGTGGAGAAGGTCGTCGAACTACTTTGCGAATATCAAGATTTATTCCCAACAAAAATCATTATTCTATAGATCTATAATCTCCCAGAATTATTTCTTCATTGTTGATCAACTCCCTAATGAAATGATACTTTGTATCAATGTGCTTACTTCTTTTGTGAAATCTGACTTTTTAGACAACCAATTCCAAAATTGTTGTCACAATATTTTTTTGTTGTTCCTTCTTAGTCATGGATGAATATTTAAATGGTCTTCTCATCTAAAGTACTTGGCATGTTTTTGTGACATATTCAACTTGACCTATAGAAAGAGAAATCACTAGTTGTTTCTTTGAAGCTCGTGAAATTACTCCCCATCGCAAATAAAAAAAATATCCTAATGTGTTATTTCTATCATCTAGACTTCCTACCTAACCACTGCTAGTATATCCAACCAGCTTAAATTTTTTTGATGCACTATACACAATTTCATATTCCTTAGCTCCATCAACATACCTTAGAATCATTTCAGTTACTTTCCAATCTATCTCATTTCATGTCTCCATGAATCTTGAAATTAAACTCACTACATACATTAAATCAATCCCAATTCTAGTAAAATACATAAAACTGTCAACCATACTCTTGTATAATGTTGTATTTACATTGTTTCTAGAATATTCATTACTTAATTTCAAACTTGTGGTTGTTGGAGTTGGCAGAGGCTTTCTATTTTACACTATAAACCTCTTCAAGGTGTATCATACATGCTTTTATTAATAAATAAAAATGACATCTTCCACTTGCTTCAATTATATGCCTAGAAAATAGCTTAAGAATCCCAAATGTATCATTTCAAAGTCATCGTTCATGAATTATTTGAAATTGGCTATGAGAATATCATCACTCCCTAGTAAAATCAAATAATCTACATATTAAAAAAAAAAAAAATCTTACCATCACATTCCTTGGTGTATAAAGTAGGCTCAACGTCACTTTTTCTAAATCCATTGTTCAAAAAATATGCATTTATCCTGCTATACCATGCACACGGTGCTTGCTTCAACCCATAAAGAACTTCATTTAGTCTATACACCTTTTCTTCTTTTCCTTGAACCTCATATACACTTCATGTATATACGTACACTTCATGTTGCAATAGTTGATTCCAAAATGCTAATTTAACATCCATTTCATATACCTTACACTTGTGTTGCGTTGTTATTACCAAGACTGTCCTCACTGTCTCCATTCCTGTGATAACACAAATTTTTCAGCATGACCTCTTTCACATTATTTATTGTATCCCTTAACAACTAATCTCCTTTATTCCTTTCAATCCTTCCTTCAACACTGCTTTTTGTATTATAAACCCACTTGAATCTTATTAGTTCTTCTCCTTATGGAAGACTCGCTAACTACCATGTATCATTATTTTCTATTGCCTCTATTTCTTCTTTCATTTCTACTACCTATTTTTCCTCCATGATTGCATCTTAAAAATCGATTGGATCATATAAATTAGAAAACAAAGAAATATAGAATTCAAAACTACGCTACTTTCTTCTTTATTTTTCTCATAAATATCAAACAAATTTATGAAATTTTCTTTTCTCA
Source organism: Pinus tabuliformis (assembly GCA_031772625.1). Lineage (NCBI taxonomy): Eukaryota > Viridiplantae > Streptophyta > Pinopsida > Pinales > Pinaceae > Pinus > Pinus tabuliformis. The sequence continues at coordinate 98,736,262 of CM062820.1, forward strand.
AGCTTGCTAAAGATGGATTTGCTGTGTCACTTGATTTGAACTTGGAGAATGTGGAGTTATTGATATTTTTTTCACACTTGAAGGGGTATTTTCTTCAATGTGCAAGGCTTTCATATTTCTTGGTGAAGGTGTCACTTGAGGACTACTTTATTGAGCTTGAATAGGCATACGAGGAGTTACCATTGAAGAATTAGTTTCTACTACTAATTCCTATTTTTCCTCTTATGGTGGACTTTCACTTGCATTAATTTACTTCTCTAAACTTTTGTCCCAAGCTTCCTATTCTATGAACTATACATCTTTCTTGATTATGACCTTTTTGGTTATTGGATTGTAAAGCTTCTATGTCTTGGATTCATCACTATAACCAAAAAATATGAATTTCTCCTAGTTGTCGAATTTATTTTATTAATGGATCTGGGACATGTGCATAAGCCACAAATCCAAACACTCACAAGTGAGTGACATTATGTTTTCTTCCACTCCATTCTTCTTCACGAATCATGTTCTTTAAATTTTTCGCTGAACATCTATTTATGACGCATCTTGTGAAAGCTATAACTTCAACCCAATGATGAGATGTGAATTATTTTTCTTTATCATACTCCTTTCCATTTCCATAATTGTCCTATTTTTCCCTTCTGCGACACCCCATTTGTTAGGTGTGTTGCTTGTTGTGAACTGTTTATGAATTTCGTCATCTATACAAAAATTTAGGAAGTCATTTGAGATGTATTCACCACCTCTATCTGTTTTCAAAGATTTGATGTAGCACCCACTTTGTTTTTCGAAAATAACCTTGAAATGAAAAAAGAAATAAAATACCTCACTTTACTTCATAGAAAGTAGACCCATGTATTTCTTCTGTATCCATCTATAAATTCCAAGAAATAATAACTCCTCCCAATTGATGGTGTATACATTGGTCCACAAAAAAATGAGTGAACAGTCTCCAAAGGTCCTTTTGCTTTATTGAATTTCATACTAGAAATGATTCACTATATTCTTTGCCCATGATGCATCCTTCACAGAAGTAGTTTGGTTTCTTTGTAATTGGAAAACCATTTACAATGTGTTTCCTATGTCGCATGTTTAGACCTCAAAAATTAATATGCTCAAAACTTAGATGCCATAATTTAATTTCATCTTTTATTTATGCTTGAAATATTGTTTGTGTCAATTTTGAGAACTTTCTTTCATATTCTTATGAATTCATTTAGATTTGTTCTTTTTCACCCTCCACCTTCAAATATGGTTTTATCTTTAGGGGAAACATGTTATTTTCTATCAGTTTGAGTTTTGCAATCAATTTCTTACGTGGAAATTTATCTAGGATTATGGATTCTCCATTTTTGAAAAAGATTGTATGCCTCTTTTGGATAATTTGTCCAATACTTATCATAGTGTGCCTTAAAATTGAAAAAAAATATACAAATGAAATATACTTTTTCTCCCCCTTCTTGGTTAGAATATTTACTTTTCCATTATCCATGACTCGTACTTTATTATCAACCCTAATGCGACTTCTAATTTTAAACTTTCATCTAAATTAGAAAACATATATAGTTTCCCTGTCATTTTATTAATAAAACCTCAGTATAAAAACCATACATCATTTTTCTTCTCTTGTGCTACATTGCGTGCTCAAACATGATACCTTGCTTGTAGTTTTTTTCATGAAATTTGAATTTGGTTTACTATGATCATATTGTTTCTATCTACATTCACTTGCATAATGCCCATACTTCTTGCAATAACGACATTGAACTCGAGGCTTATCATACCTCCGACCTTGTTCTTGGTTTTGGATTGAGCTTTGAATTAGATTTGGGTGTTGTTTCTTCCTTTTGAGCTTGAAGAGCTACTTCTTTCACCTCTATGTGGACTTCTTCCTCTACCTCTATGATTTGGTCTTCCTTTGCCTCTACCTTGGACAACTGACACTTGCGTATTGAAAGTATGTTCCAATGAAGTATTTGTTGCTATTCTCAAATTATGTTCATTAGAAACAAGTGAAGCATGGAGCTCATACACTAAAAACTATGAGAGATCCTTTGTATCCTTTATGGCCACAACAATAGGCTCAAACCTTGTTGGTAAACTTCTTAGATTTTTTTAGCTATTCTTCTTTCTTCAAGTGCCTAACCATGATATCTAATTTGAGTTAGAAGTCCAATAATTTATGTAAAAAATGAGTCTATTATCTTATGCTCCTTCATCCATATTGTATAAAAATCATTTTTAGCATTTTCAATTTTTCTATCTTCACCTTTTCCATGGATTGATATTTTGTCTGGAGAATGTCTCATGGATTCTTTGACTTTTTCCCTCTTTCAATCCTTCGAAAAAATCTCTCATGCACTACTTGAAATATGTAGAAGAGGGTTTTGGAGTCCTCATTCATATTATCTATGTTAAAAATAGCAACAGGAAAATCCTAATTTAATTTTTCCTTGAATTAAATTAGGAATTAAATTGTAATTATATTCTCATAGCAACTTGTAACAATTAACTAAGTTAATTTGACTTAGTTAGCTCAGTAAATTTGAGTTGGGAGTCTATCTAGATTCATGTAGAGTGATCACTAAATTTTAGGGGCCCACAGAAGTATGAGGTTCGAAGGCATCAGATTTGGATAAGTATTGGCTTGAGCTCATTTTTGAAACAATAAGATAGATTGTACTTGTGTAGAACAAGCATTGTATTTTCTTCTCATATCTTCTCGTTAATGCAATATAGAAATAACAATGGCTTTTAGTTGAGGCCTTCCCCAAGAAATTATTGTGATATGTGTGATTGAAATTATTCCTTTTTCTACTTCGTGATTTCATCGATCAACTTTTGTCTCTGCTGATGAGTAGAGTAGATTCAAGTCAATGTTTCTAGTATATCACAATCTGTAGTTTGAATCTACAATACAATTATACAATCTCTTAATAAATCTCTTTCTACCATTTTTAATGGATTGTTTGTTGTTGCATCAGTTGGTTCTTGAAACCCACTCTCTAATAAATCCCATATATTTTGAGAACAAAACAACGTCTTCATTGTGGCTACCCACCAGTCATAGTTCTTTCCATTAAATTGAGGAATTTGTGAATTTGAAATGCTTTTTCTTGAAGTTTTTGTTTTTGACTGAAAAAGCATGAATCCATACTAATAAACATTTGGCTCTTCCTCCAACTATAACAACCTACTTTTATAAATATGTGTTGATAAACTAAATCTCTATAACATGCTCTAATAAACCTTTCACTAGTAATACCTTCTCTAATAAATCTGTTGTGATGACAAACAATTTATTTTGATACCATGTGACAATAAAAATGATAAGTTAAAATAAAAAGATACCACCACATAGATCAAATAAAATAGTTTTCATGATAGAGCATAAAACAGGGTAAAATAGAGTGTTACATGTAGTAAAATCACACAGATTTACATGCAGTCCAAAGACAAAATATTGCAAACCAGAAATAAAATTTCAAAATGAGGCTACAACAAAACATGTCTTTGGATTATAATTTCATAATAAGAAAAATATATTCATAAGATAAAGAGGTTGTTACTCTAATTATTTACTATAAAAAAAGGAATAGTTATAGAGGTTTACGAACAATTTGTTTCTACATAGTAATTCTTAGTTTTCCAGGCACCCACCGATACTTTCTCCATACATACAAACTTAGAGGAAAACAAAAAAAAAACTATTAAACTAAAACTTCACACACATACACAAATTAATTTCCAGTACTTTATGACAGTGCACAGTACAAAATCTTGATGCATAGTAAAGCCTTTCTTTCAATGAGAATACCAACCACTTGGGATATTTCCATTGACCAATACAAGGATTGGAAAGTTGTATGTATGTATAAAAAATCATTTATTTTCATGTTCCCTCAACCATAATGTAAAATATGCAATTTGTTTTGTCTGTACTCTCCAAGTATGACACACTATCATGTTAAATTGGGATTAATTTCCAAGAGTTTGGAACTAGTCATTGATGAGAAGAAACAACTATTTTATTTATTTATGGAAATCATATGTACATAGCATGATGAGAATCATATAACACAAAAGAGAATACAATCGATCTCAGAGACAAATTATTTTCATATATTACACAAATCAGGAAGACATTAAACTTATGTAGAACATAAATCACACTTCACATTACATGGAAGGCGTTGCCTTCCTTGCGTTCTTAGGCTAAGGAAGGCATTTCCTTCCTTCTAGATTCATGTGTTCTTCATACGTTGCATAGTGAGATTAAAAGTCAATGGATAGTGCGTTGGCAGCAACAGTTTGCGTGGATGGAGGAGTTAGTTGAGAAGTCAGCATTGACATGGGAAATGAATTTCGACATCAACGTCAATGGTGTTGGATTAACATCTAACATTCTCCCACTTTTACCCAAATGAAGAGACATGAATCAAGTCACACTCAGTCCTACCTGCCTCTACATAACTCAAGTTTATTTATTGGTAGAATCTTACTGAGCATATCAATAGTGTTCCTATTTGTATGGATCATTTTTAAGGATAATTGTGCTTCCTCCAGTACATATTGGACTTAATGTTACCCTCAGTCAATGTGCTTTGTTTTTGAGTGAAATATTGGGTTTTTCTCTAAGTAAATATAACTTTAACTATCACAATATAACACATACTTATCATTATTTATTCCTTTCTCTCATAGGAATCCCTGCATCCAAAACATCTCTTTATAAGCTTCTATTGCACCTATGTACTCTACCTCTATTGTAGATTCTACCACTATTCTTTGTAGCCTTGGCATGCAAGGTATCATTGAACCTGAAAATGTATACAAATAACCTATAGTGAAATTTCTCGTGAACATATCTCCAACCATTTCTGCATCTGTAAATCCTTCAAGAAAAATGTTATTATGACCAAAAAATAAAAAATAATGGCTAGTACCCTTGAGATACCTCAAAATCCATTTTACTACTTGTCAATGTTGTTTGTGTGGATTGTCAAGGAATCTACTCACTACTCCCACTAAATATGCAATGTATGGTTGTGCATAGACAATGGCATACATCAAACTGCCTACTATTTAAGAATAAGGAATATTTCTCATTTTTTCCTTCTCGTTGTCAAAATTAGGACATAGCTTAGTACTCATGTTAAAGTGGGCTGCAAGGGGTGTCCCAACTGGCTTGGCATCATTCATATTAAACCTATTAAGAACCTTATTGATATATTTTTCTTGTGACAGCCACAACCTTTTGATTTTCCTATAACGCATAATCCTCATGCCTAATAGTCATTGTGTTGGACCTAAATTCTTCATTTCAAACTTGCTCCCCAAATATTTATTTAACCTATTAATCATATTCTTATCATACCCAACAATTAACATGTTAGCCATATATAAACATAATATTATATTCTTTCCTTGATCATACGTCTTGATATAGACATAATGATCAGCTTCCAACCTGTGAAAATCATGTTCCAACATGAATGAATCAACTTTATCATACCATTGTCAAGGTACCTGTTTCAACCCATAGAGCCTCTTCTTCTACCTGCAAACTAGGTCTTCTTTTCCTTTTTCTATGAAGCCTTCTTGTTGCTCCAAATAAATTTCTTTCTCCAATTAAGCATGAAGGAAAGAAATTTTTACATCTAACTATTCACATTTTAAGTCTAAGGCAATAACTTGACCAAGAACAACTCTAATTGATGACATTTTGACAATAGGTAAGAAAATCACAGTGAATTCAATACCTTATTTTTGGAAAAATCCCTTCACAACCATCATTTATTTATACCTCTCCTTCTTTTTGTCACCTTTGTGCTTAATCTTATGTTGGGTAGGAGAGGTCCCACATAACGGTTTTGAGTGTGAGAGCCTTTGTAAACCTTCGAAATATGCGGAGCGCGAAATTTAAAAGACCAATTCAAAGGGTTGTCTGCCCAAGAAATAATATAAAATAATAGAAAGTAATTCGATTAACAGACCATAGATAGGTATAAATAGAGTGTGGCTCTATGAGGGAAAGGCGGTTCCTTTTGGGGGCATGATCTTGGATCTGAATGGTAATGGGTTTTTGAGAGAAGCACTCTAAAAGCGTCTTTAAGTCCGAGTCGGGGGTTTGGGTAGTGGATAGATGCTCTGCAACTGTGTGGGCAGAGGCCTGGAAGAGTCTGCAACTGTGTGCATAGACCCCTTCAGCTGAGTGCGCAGGGTAGATCTGGATGTATTGGTGACAAATGGAAATAAATGTAAGTTTCCTCTTCAAATTCTATGTTACAATCTGATCTATCATGAATCTGACTGTATGAATGATTGATATAACTATTTAATCTATGCACATATTCTTATGTTATAGATATATGTGAATCTAAGTATATTCTAAGTATTAAAACTTGTTAAATCTGTTAATGTTTGCCTAAAGACCCCTCTAAGTAGGTCTGAGTTGCAACACTTTATCAAGTATATTAGATCTATAAACTGCGCACTAATAGACAGTAAGAGGTATTCGCGGTCTGCATGAATATAGCACATCGTGAAGCTACAGAACGGGGTGTGAAATCTCCAAACGACATCTAGACATCCCAGGGGTGTGGAAACCTGGTTCCAACATCCACCCCTGCTATCTTGGGTGAGACCTCAGTCCGCGCTTCATGGGCTATTGCCGAAAGGGCTAGTAACTACGAAATTTTCTTGGCTAAATAATTATTTTTAACCTAGGTCAGGATCATATAAGCCAACAAATGGTTACACTACCGGGACTGGGATCTACCTAAGGGGTGTCTGCTGTGAAACGCGGGGACTCGAGAGAGAAGAAAATTGAAGGATCGAAGGGACCAAGAAAGGTAGTAGTTCAAGGGTAGCAATGACAAGCGTGATCCAGTTACCAATATTCAAAGGCGTAGGAGGCAAAGAATTGGAACAATTTTTGGTTCGTGTTAACATCAGTATGGAAGAAACAATGAATTGTGGATGATAATATCAGAAAGGCTACCTTAGTCAGCGTGCTACAGGACCGAGCACTGACATGGTACATAAAGTACTCCAGTAATCACCCAACGTTGGGGACAACAGAAATCCAGACCAAATTGAAGAAGGAGTTTAGCCTGTCGAAGTTAGAAATGCAGTCAATTATAGGGTTCAAAGAGATTGCAATGATGCCTGGTGAAACCCTTTGGGATTTGAACCAAAGACTGAAAAGTACTATTCACGAGGCTCACATGACATTGACAGATATGCAGCACTACGCTCGGTTTATGGCATCATTAACACCACATATGACGATAACTCTATCACAACAGAAGATCTCAGCCCAGGGTGAAGCACTAGAAACAACAATTAGGTTGCACGACACTCCGTTACAAGACCCGGGGCTGGGAGTTCAGCAATTCCAAGCACAAATCCAAAATTTGTGTTTGGAAATGAATAAATTAGAACAAGAATAGGCATCGTGGTCAGAAGTCCGAGAGGAAGTATGGTGTAGGAGCCAGGGGCACGATAAATATCACTGCCCAGTCTCAGTGAATTATGTGGCAATGGGGTACCAACACCATTGCGACCAGAGGCAGGGCCGAGCACAACAACCCTGCTCTAGTGCACAATCTATCAAGTGGGAGGAAAGCACAACACGAATAACTATCATCTACAGCCAAAATACAACCAGACCCCCCAATAGTTATTTTCCTACTTTTGCAGATCAGTGGGCTAGGAGGAAGGGGACTATGGTAGCTACCAATTATTAATGGACCAGTCACCTGATTACATAATGCAGCCTAAGGCACGAGGTCAGGGTCCAGCTGTGGCGATCGCGCGTGGTGGGTTCTAGGGCCGTGGGCCAAGACAGGGCGGCATGGGACCAGGGAGGGGTCGCAGGCAACTAATCTACTACAACTGCGGAGCTCCAGGACATTACACATGGGATTGTACCAACCCCACCAAAATTTCATGCAGTCATTATGAGAAATTCGATCATGGGCTGATAGATTGTATTAGACTGATAACACAGATTTGTGAAAAAATGGCAGCGCAACCATCAAGAACCCAAAACGTGCAAATGATTAGGCTCGAACCCTACGAGGAAGATCCCAAAGTCAACATGGTATGAAGGGGGGGCATGGCCATAGGAGCAGATAGAAGGAGCTTAAGTAGGGAAGATGCAGGGGTGGGTAAGGAGACATATCTTGAAGCTTAGGAGAGCTTCGCGGAAGTCTCTACCCTAGGTTGTAGGGACCAGCTTAAGCCGGTCAGGGATCCCTCGGTGATAACTACCTTTTTTAGATACATGTATAACATTGCTTCATGACAGCAGGGCAGTTAAAGTCTTATAGGAACTGATAAATAGATGCACAAGATGGAGTGAACCTCGCATAGTTCGAAAATTGGGAAGACATGCGTTGCGGACCAGGAGGGAAATGCGACTAACACCGTAGATCAGCGAGTATGAAATGGATCAGGTCATTCTAGATCTAGGCTTAGATGCCAACGTATTGCCTAAATAGACTTGGGAGTGCATGGGTCAGCCTACACTATAATGGTCCCTTATCCAACTGCGGATGGACAATCAGCAGAAGGTTCTGCCCATGGGAAGGCTACAAGGAGTTATAGTAGACCTTGACGGTGCAAGTACTTAGACGGACTTTGAAGTTATTGAGCTCATGGATGAAAGTATGCCCTATCCTACATTGTTAGGAATAGATTGGGCCACTGACATGAACTGGGTTATTAATTTAAAGAATTGGAAAATGGTATTTGAAATAGAGTCACTTCGCGTAGTCATTTCGCTAGATCTAGCTGAAGGACCGCACTATATTGAACCTGTGCGCAACAAAGAGAGTGACGATGAATTAGATGGTATCTACGTAATAGCTACCCAAAGGCAACAATGGGGCAAGGCAATGGAGGATAGAAGAATATCATGAGGCTATGTAAAATATTTCACCATCGATTCAGATGAAGAAGATGAGCAATGGCATAATAGGTTGAACAGATTGACTACGCTACATTGCAATATGATGACTAAATCTCTGTAGTGTCTAAGGGCCCATGATCGCGAATTGTCGACGTATGATGGGTTGACGATAATATATGAATTTCTAACCAAATTTGAAATCGCAGTACCAGAGCACCAACGGCTTGATGCGTTCAAATGGGCATTGCGCATGACACCTCGTGATGGTGGGGCACATATGAAGGGACTTTCGATGATTGGCGTGGCTATAGGCACATGATGAAGATCATATTTTGGAAGATGGAACTATGCATAATGCAGAAATACAATGGACGCGATGACCCATGCATGCACCTTACTAGATGGATCAAAGCCTATGGAGAGGAACCTCAACCAGAATGGGTGCACATATTTTATCACACCCTGAACGTCATTCCCAGAAACTGGTATACTAAAGCACAGCTCCGACAGGACATAGGCAAGTGGGATCTCTTGCATGTAGGGTTTTTGTTGAAATTCCTTTTAGAAGATCAATGGATGGATCCCATGGATGAAGCATTACAACTGGTGAAGGCCACCATTTTCAAGGCACCACTCGAACTAGAGGAAACTATGCAGCTCAACTAGTCATGACTGCTGAGCTAGGCTCTAGAATGCTATAATGTCCAGGTAGAAGATGATGAGGATGATCCGAAAATGTCAACATTCCAGAACCAGAGGGGATATATAAGGTGTGCGGACCTAAAATCGAAGATCCAGATATCACGACATCGTTGAAAACGAGACAAGTAAATATAGGAGCCAAAGAAGAGCCGAAGTATGCAACGCTACGAGACTGTTGGGACAATGCCACAATGGAGAAGGTCGTCGAACTACTTCGTGAATATCAAGATTTATTCCCAACAAAAATCATGGAGCTAAAAGGGATCCTAGGAGACCTGGGAATGATGAAGATAACGTTGAAGCTAGACGCAAAATCAGTTAAGCAGCGACCCTACCAATTGAACCCAAAATATAAAGCAAAGGTCTGTGAAGAATTGGACAAGATGTTGGCAGCAGGAATCATTGAACCAATCGAGGAATCAGAGTGGGTAAGTCGGATTGTTGTACAAGAGAAGAAACAAAACGGTGAGATTCCTATCTGCGTGGATCTCAGGAAGCTCAATGATGCCTACGTTAACGATCCATTTTCAACTCCATTTACAGATGAGGTACTGGAAAGTGTGGGGGGGGGGCCAAGAAGCCTACTCCTTCACGGATGGGTTCTTAGGATACCACCAGATCAATATCGCACCAGAGGATAGGATTAAAACAATGTTCGCCACTGAATGGGGTTGATTTTAGTACATGGTGATGCCCTTTGGACTAAAGAATGCGTCAGCAATATTTTCACACATAGTGGTAGCGGCATTCAAAGAATTTATACACAAGTTCTTAGAGGTCTATCTTAATGATTGGACCATGTTTGGACTGGATAAGAAGCACATAGCGAGCTTACAGTTGATGCTAGACACTTGCCGCTAACACTAGATTGCGCTAAACTTAAAGAAGTGTACTTTCCTTGTCCCCTTCGGGAACCTGCTGGGCCATGTGGTCTGTAAGTAAGACCTGATGGTGGATCTGGCAAAGATCATCGTCATACTCAATCTACAAGCACCACAAAGTGTCAAACAACTACGCACCACACTAGGAAACATAGGCTACTATCAGAAGTTCATCAAAAGCTACGCCCAGATCACAACTCTGATGGAACAATTGCTAAAGAAGGATGCTACTTATTGCTGGAATGAGGAATGCAAAAAAAGTCTAGAGACACTCAAGTAAAAGATGGCATCAGCCCCTATATTGGTCTTTCTAAAATGGGACATCGAGTTTCATGTGCATGTCGACGCGTCGTGTATCATGCTAGGGGTGGTACTTACTCAAAAAGGAGCGGAGGGAATTGACCACCTAATTGCATTCGCAAGTCGACGATTACCAAAAGCTGAGAAGAATTACTCCACTATCGAGCATGAGGGATTAGTGATGGTATACACGATTTAAAAATTCCACCAATATCTACTTGGAGGCCACTTTAAGATTTATACTAATCACTCGGCGTTAAAATACCTATTGAACAAGCCTCTATTGGGGGGGTGCATTTGTAGATGGTTACTGTTATTCTAGGAGTATGACTATGAGGTCATCGTAAAGCTGAGATGTCTAAATGTAGGCCCTGATCACCTATCCCGAATTGAGACAAGCGAAGAACCCACAAATCTAGAGGATGGACTCCCGAATGCACAACTATATGCGGTGTGTGTAGTGGATGGTCACTTTGAGGATATATCCATTTCTTAACTACATGAACCACATCGTAGGGATATTCTATTCAGCAGAAGAAGAAATTGGTGATATGCACAGTAGATTTAACCGTGATTGCAGGGCACCTCTACAAAATGGGCAATGACGAAATATTACGTAGATATGTCCCGGAGTTCTAGCGATGATAAATCCTGGCAATTGGGGGTTGTTGGCGAACATTATGCAGGTCATGCCATAGCCCAGAAGATTCTTCGCGTAGGATTATGGTGGCTCGCTTTGCATTAGGATTCAAAAGCATACTATCAAGCCTCGCACATATGTCAACGGACGAGGAAACCATTGCGGAGAGATGAAATGTTGCTCCAGCCACAGATGACAGTATAGCCATTCAAGAAGTGGGTAATTGATTTCGTATGACATATCGAGCCGCGAGGGAAGATGGGTGCATGCTATATCATCACTATGACAAATTATTTGGCATGATGGACAGAGGCACAACTGGTTAAGGATTGCATGGCTACAATAGCTACGAAGTTTTTGTTCAAGAATGTACTAACAAGGTTTGGCTATCCCAAAATTCTCATGAGCGACCGGGTAATGCATTTCCTGAATGAAACAATCAGCACACTCATTGAGGAGTTCCAAATATATCACCAGCAGATTACGCCATACCACCCGCAAGCTAATGGGACCATTGAGGCACTCAACAAAATCTTGGATACAGCGTTGACCAAGGTCTGTAATGCACAACGAAATGACTAGGACTCGCACATCCCTATTGTCCTATGGGCATACTGAACCATGTGCAAGAAGTTGACGGGCCATTATGCCTACGGAATATATTGCACCTAGTCTGCGGATTGCAACAATCACAGGTATGGCAGACTGCGGGGCTTTGGAGGAGAGGCTCGCGTAGCTAGAGGAAAAGGAGGAATGGGTTTTGGCCAGATTCCATCAGCAAGTATAGAAACAACGTGAGAAAGCATGGCATGATCTCCATATCAAGGTGCACACCTTCAAGGAAAATGATCTAGTATTGCTATATGATAGTAAGTTCGATAAATTCCCCGGCAAACTCCAAATGCATTAGTTAGGACCCTATCGTCAAAGAAGTTACCGATGGGGGCATGGTTCAGCTTGCTAAACTCAATGGAGACCCCTTCTTGGGCTGAGTGAATGGCAGTCTCCTGAAGCTCTACATGGGTGGGTAGGCCACCTGACTAACCGTCCAAGGGATAGTCTCGCCGCTCTAGCTAGTTGAAAGAGAGCGCAAGATGGTAAAGCAATATAGGGGGAAAGAGGCCCGAGTACTAGGCTATGCGTTGATTTGGCTCATCAACAAGATCGCGGTTGTGTGATAAAAATTGTGCTGATGCACTGCTAAGAAGAGAGGTGACCATTCCTGTCACTATTCGTGACAAGATGTCTACATTATTGCAAAAGGAAGTGGGCGGCGGGCAATTAAGAGAGGGAATATGAGTCGGATATGGAACAAGCTACCATAGATTTTACACGAGGATGCTAGAACAAGTGAGAAGAAATGAATTTAAAATTTGGATCACATATAAATCACTGAGGGGCATCCACTAGGAAACCTACACTTCTGGAAAATACATGCTAGTTATCGGTATGGAGCTGTTAATTATCTCTGCACAAGGAATGAGCTTGAGGGTGGTGATATGGCCATTGAAGCAGTAGCACTCTCTAAGGAATAGGTGTTAATAGCTGTGGGTGTCCCGCAAACTGTAGCATCAATAGTAGGGGAGGTACCGGAAAAGAGGAGACACGAAGCAAAATTGGTTCGAATGTTGTCGCCCCGCCCGGGGGTAGGCTGACGAACTACAACAATACAAAGAAACGATGGAAATACAGAGACCACGGATAGAAAAGAAGTTAATAATTCGTCTTTGACGGACATTGAAGATTGGGATCTCACGGACAACAACAACAGTCTTGGAAAATTACAACACAAGCTGCAATAAATAGTGCAAAGAGTAGATATGAAGGTTGGAAGTGGCTGCAGTGGTATAAGGAGGTCCCGTATGTGGCTCCCTCACTTGAGCTAAAATCTATGTGAGGGCGTTCTGTGTTAACCGAGCAGAGCAGAATGAGCATCATCAATCACAAGGAGTGGTAAAAACACTGAAGTAGGAGTCAGATGAAGCATGGCGGGAGACAACTAAGAAGCAGTAGGACGACGAGTGCCACTCAGAGGGAGGTGAACTGCGAAGCCATGGTAGTGTGTCTAGCTGCACCAACGAGTGACTGAAGATGAGTCACGATGATTGTGTTTGGGGACTCTTGGGTAGCAGAGGTCCCGCGTAACAGTTTTGAGTCTGGGAGCCTTTGTAAACCTTCGAAATATGCAGAGCGCAAAATGTAAAAGACAGAGTCAAAGGGTTATCTGCCCAAAAAATAATATCAAATAGTAGGAAGTAAGTCAGTCCACGGGCCATAGATAGGTATAAATAGAGCGCGACTCTATGAGAGAAAGGCAGTTCCTTTTGGGGGCATGATCTTGGATTTGAATGGTAATGGATTTTTGAGGGAAGCACTGTAAAAGCATTTGTAAGTCTGAGTTGGGGGGTTTGGTTAGTAGATAGAGGCTCTGCACCTATGTGCATAGAGGCCTGGAAGAGTCTACAGCTGTGCGCGCGGACCCCTGCAGCTAAGTGCGCAAGGCAGATCTGGATGTATTGGTGATAAGTGGAAATAAAGATAAGTTTCTTCTGCAAATTCTGTGTCACAATCTGAGCTATCGTGAATCTGACTGTATGAATGATTGATATAAATATTTAATCTATGCACATATACTCATGTTATAAATATATGTGAATCTAAGTGTACTCTAAGTATGCCAACTGGTTAAATATGTCAATGTTTGCTTAAACACCCCTCTAAGTAGATCTAAGTTACAATACTTCATCAAGTATATAAGATCTGTAAATTGGGTGCTAATAGACAGTAAGAGGTATTCAGGATCTGCGTGAATGCAGCACAGTGCAAAGCTGTAGAACGAGGCGCGAAACCTCCAAACTACAGCTAGACATCCCAGGGGTGTGAAAACCTGGTTCCAGCACCCTCCCCTGCTACCTTAGGTGAGACCTTAGTCCATGCTTCGTGGGCTGTTGCTGAAAGGGCCGGTAGTTGTGGGATTTGCTTGGCTAAATAATTCTTCCGAACCTGGGTTAGGCCCATATAAGCCAACATCATGTATACCCATTTGTTTTGCAAGGCTTTTCTACCGTTTTGAGCTTTATCAAGTCTTGAGTTTCATTTTCTAGCAAAAAGTTCATTTCTTCCTCCATTTATTTCTTCCATTCTTTACTGTGCTCAACTTTACAAGCCACTTGAAAACAATTAGGCCCACCTTCATGTGTTAGTAAAATATAGTTTGAAGGAAGATACCTTTGTGAAGGCTTATGAGGCCTAGAAAATCTACAAACTAGTTGTGGTGGTGAGTAATCTAGTTTAATCTATTGTAAAGGTTCCTAGAAGATTCCTTCTTCTTCGTGTTCCTCATTTTCCACTTTCTCTCCTTCCTAGAGTTGAATTTTCTATCATTTTTCTTGTATTGGATGGAATTTTTCACACTGCTTTTCAAAGTTGTTAATAACTTTATTGACTTCTAAGTCACCTAAAGAGCCCTTGAAAATTTATGACTAATTAAATATAACATCTCTGTTTCTAATAACTTTATGTTTGACTAGATCCCATAGACAATAACCAAACTCTTCATCTACATATACCAGAAAAAATGCATTTTATAGATTTATCATCTAGCTTAGTTCTATTTTCTTTGGGAATATGTACTATTGCTTCACATCCAAATATTTTCAAAAGAGAATATTTCAACTTCTTACCAGTAGAATATTCTTCGATAATTCCACCATCCAATGCTATAGTAGGAGATTAATTTATAAGATAACAGGTTGTCCTCACAGCTTCTGCCCAATAATGCTTCTCTAATCAAGAATTTGACAACATACTCCTCACTTTCTCCATAATGCCATGATTCATCCTTTCTACAACACCATTCTATCGAGGAGTACCATGCAAATCCTTCTCATGCTTTATGTTAAACTTGTTATAGTATTCCTTGAATGATTTTGAACAATATTCTCCACCATTACCTATTCTTAGGTACGTGAGAAATTTTTTAGTTTCTCTTTCAACGAAAACATGGACGTTTAAGATATTTCAAACACTTCACTTTTACTTTTCATAGGGTAGGCCCAAACCTTCCTAGTTGCATCATCTATAAATGCCAAAAAATATGATGCTCCTTCTAATGACTTAATGTTAATAGGCCCAAATACATCATCAATTCTAACATATTTTTCTTTCTTTCATGGCCACCTCTAAGGGAAAAACCCCTTGTTTTTCTACCATATATACAATACTCATAGATATCAAGAGTATATGATTTGAAACCTAGTAGTAATTTTTTACCAAAAAATATTTTTAAGCCCTTCTTGCTCATGTAAGCCAATCGTTGATGCCACAAATGTGTTGAATTTCCTTCTTTTGTGACAACAACCAAATATGATTTTCCTACCATTTCATTCAATGTATATAATTTTCTTATCTTGGATCCTTTGTCCATCACCAATTCTCCTTTGATAATTTTCTAGCCCCCTTTTCCAAAACATGTGAAATAGCCTTCCTCATCTAGTCATCCCACAAAGATCAAACTCATCCACATTTTTGGTACATGCCTGACCTGTTTCAACAATATATCTTTTCCATCCGTCCTCTTGATATGGACATCTCCCACTCCAACAATACTACAAAAATGATTGTTCCCCAAAAGCACTTTATCATAATCACCACGACTACATGCAACAAAATTATCTTTGAATGGGGTTACATGGTGAGATGCCGTACATTCAAAGATCCAATCAAAGTTATGACCACATGTGTATAAACATGCATCCTCTATTGAAACAGTAAATAACACATAACCAGCTGTGACTACAGCAATAGTCTCATCTTAATTTGTGTTAGATGACTTGTGATTTGTACTCGTTGTCTTTTTTATCACTTTGTCATTTATTCAAGACTCAACACTCTTTATTCATGTGCCTTGGTTTCTGTTAGGCCCCTATACTACTAGTGTAACCCCTTATTGTTATTAGTACAACCCACTTATTATATTGATGTACCCATGTAGTGCCCATATTGTTACTATTGTGCCCCATAGAAGCCCACTATTGTTATTATTGTGCCCTTACATTATTATTGTTATGTCAGCTCTGATTATGTTATGACCCCTTAGACTCCTATATATAGAAAGGAGGTCTTTTCATTTGTGTCATCCAAGAGTTGTTGATTTATGTAATGTAAAGGAGGTTGCCCCCTTGAAGTGGCTGAATTCTAAGGCGTTGATCTATATTTTCTATCTTTTCTTGAGCTGGTTTCATAACATTTGGTATTAGAGCTATGTATTCTAGGGTTTCGCTACTCCAAACAAGTCATCGTGGCATTTTCGCTATAACTTTTTTTCTGCAACGTTTTAGAAGCTAAAAAAAACCCATTTCAGAAGAAATCGCGCTGAATCTTGGATCCAAATTTCAGAGACTTTTGCGCTATATTTTCAAAGACATGATATGAGGAAGTTGGTCTTTTTGCAGACTCCTGAATTACATTCCAAATAGGTGACCTGTGGAAAATCATCATAACTTTCTCTCTGAGCATCGGATTGAAATTTCGTAAGAAAGTAGATAAAGAGGATGGACTGTAGTTTCTTGTAGATATTTTTCAGCCAAAGGTCGAAAAAGTGACACGTGGCACTTCATAGAAGTTCACTCTTTGGAAAGGTCTATAATCAGTTCAACTTGGGAGATTGTGCATAACTCTTTCTTGGAGAATCCAATTTGGATAAGACCGGTGGCATTAGAAAGAGGACACTGAGGGCTACTATAGGTCACAATTTCAGAACTTAAAGATCCGAAAGTACAGAGTTATAGTCATTTCAAGATCGAGCTCCTAAAATCAAGAAAAAGCAAGATGAGGAAGTTTGATGGCAAGGATCCGGTAAATTGGATACTTCAGATGGAGAAATATTTTGATCTACATGGTGTACCACTATTACAAAAGGTATGTATTGCATCTTCATATTTAGAACCGATCAATTTTTATGGTATGAAGGGCTTTGTTCTTGTAAACAACTTGTTACGTGGTTAGTTTTCACGGAGGAAATGATAGCACATTATGAAGATACAAAGAGCAACACCTTCTTTGGAGCGACACCACAACAATTGGAAAGAGTAAAAGGGCTTTGTGAAATAGTGGAAAGCAAAATTATGGAAACCAGGAAGCGTACCCCTCACAACTATAAAGATGGAAGTGTTGTTTCTCCTAGCCTTCCACAATCTACAAGGGTTACACCACAACAATTGGAAGAAAAAAGAGAAAAAGGGTTTTTTTACAATTGTGATAGCAAATGCACAAAAGATCATAAGTGTGCTAAGAAGAAATTATTTTACATAAAATATGAAGAGGAGGAAGAAAAGGATCAAGAAACATCAAAAGAAGAACATATACGCCAGGACCCCACCCCAGAGAAAGAAGAAATGAATCAGACCATGTCTTGTAAAGCATTGGCAGGAATTACCACTCCTCAAACTCTCAAGATAAAAGGACATATCAAAAAGAAAAAGGTGCAAGAAGTGAAAGATCACATCGAGAAAGAAGAAATGAATCCAACCATATCTTGTAATTCATTGATCGAACTTACCACTCCTCAAACTCTAGAGATAGAAGGACATATCAAGAAGAAAAAGGTTCAAACAGTGAAAGATCACATTGAGCATCAACAACAAGTTCTCCAAATTTTAAAGGATAACGCCACTTCGGTGGAAAATCAAACGAAACAACAGGTAGATCAACATCGTAGTGAAAAATGTTTTGATGTAGGTGATTGGGTATTTTTACAGCTACTTCTCAAGCAAGCTATTTATGAGAAGGAAATGTTGGCAATACTACATGCACTTAAAAAATGGCGACCTTATCGAATGGGAAGACTCTTCAAGGATGAGGATGTGGAAGCATTGTTTTGTGCTATTTCTATTATCCAACCAGATTGGATAAATGAAGCAAGGGATGAATGGAAGAAGGATGAAGTAGTATGGCCACTTATTCAAAAGTTGCAAAAGATCCCAATTCAAACAATATTGTCAGAAATTGAAGAGGAAGGAAGAATCATATTGGAGCCTGGAGAAGTCACAGAAACAAGAACCCGACAGCTACAAAATCGATCAATTTCAAAGTATCTCATCAAGTGGAATAACTTACCTACTGAAGATTCCACATGGGAGGACAAGAATTTTATATAGAAGCATCAAGAACTACTCAAGCGTTGAGGACAACGCTTTTTGAAGGAGAGGGGCATGTTAGGCCCGAATTATTATATTGATGTACCCATGTAGTGCCCATATTATTACTATTGTGCCTCATAGAGGCTCACTATTGTTATTATTGTTCCCTTACATTATTATTGTTATGTCGGCTCTGATTATGTTATGACCCCTTAGACTCCTATATATAGAAAGGAGGTCTTTTCATGTGTATCATCAAAGATTTGTTCATTTATGTGATGTAAAGGAGTTTTCCCCTCGAAGAGGCTAAATTCTAAGGCGTTGATCTATCTTTTCTATCTTTTCTTGAGCTAGTTTCATAACAGTTTCCCACAATGGAAGAAAATGAGCTTGCCCCTCCTTGATTTTGATCGGACTCTTGATTTTGAACTCCCTTGTTGGCCTTGATCAATTATCCTATCACAATGACCTATAGTTAGAGCTTCTCCTTCCTAGATTTCTACAATAGACTTGCGTCACAACTCCTCATTCATTGAACTGTCGCTAACATCATCAAATTTCAAGGTCCCTACAGAAGTACTCATAGCTACAATTAATTTTTTCTAGTTTTCCCGCATAAAACAAATTAACAAGATAGCTCTAATTTCATCATTTGGAATGATTTTAACATAGGAAAGCTAACTAGTAATAATATTGAATTCATTCAATTGCTCAGCAAATGAAGCACCCTCCTTCATGTTGACATTATAAGGCTTCTTAATAGAGAACACTTTGTTTGATTTCATGTTCTTCTCATATAGATCGTGGATCTTCTTCCATAACCCTTATGTCATAATTTTTTTAGTACACATGGAAATACACATTATGTTCTAGATATTGGCAGATTGTAGCAGTTGCCTTTATATCTAGTTTATTCCATTCTTCATCCATTATCGATGAAGGCTTATTTACTATACCCTCAATCAACAAATAATGATCTTTTAAAATCAGTATATCCTCCATCCATGATTTCCATAAGGAAAAATTTACCAGCCTCAACTTCTTCATATAAAATAATGTTATTGTTTCCCTTCTCAATAAAATTCAAGTCTCAAAAATCAATATACCACTTTCAAAATAAAACTTTACTTATTACAACTTTAACAACTCAGAATCCAAAATTGATCTCTTTTACTAAAGATTATAATTTTTCAGATCACAAGCAATCACCCTCCTTACTTTTTTATTTATTAAAAGAAAAAGTTACATATAATTCTAAAACCTAACGGTCTCTTTCCCATATACACTTCTATAGACATAATTACAACTACTTAAGGACAATAACATGATTACTTCGTATAACCAACGGCTGGTCTCACTTTGAGCAAAGAGGTTTCTAGAGGGCCCTCTCTAATCTACCTCTTCGATCTTAGGGCCCGCATCAAAACCGGAAGTGGAGGAGCCCATATGCCCGTTACCTGCACAAGATCTTCCTCCGCCCTGGTACATGATGGCGATGATAGGATCACAAATGTCTTGAACCTCCTTCAACTTGTCTTATAGCTCGTCCACCTCCGCTAGTTGATTGTAGTCGAACCACTCTAAGGTCCCATTAATGGCCTTGTCGATCTTCTCCTTGTCTCAGGGATTCACCTTATCCCGGCCCCTAAGACAATATTCCTGATACTGTAAGTGTAATTCTCCAGCGAGTTATTTGCCTCCACTTTCCTCTTCACGGTCTATAACAACTGGTGCACTTCCAGCTGAGGCTCTGATACCAGTATATGGGAATCAGTGATGACAATAAAGAATAAAATTATAAGTCAATGGACGGTCGATTATCAGCAGTAGTCAGCGTGGATAATGGAGTTAGTTGAGAAGTCTGTGTAGACGTGCGAGATGACTGTTACCATCGGCGTAAGTGGCGTTGGCTTCACATGTAACAAACCAATATTTTGAAAACTCTTACGAAATGATTGAGTGTACATTATTCAGTTAGAATGTAACTATACCCACATTACATGTGAACAAAAAAATTCAAAAGATGAAATAACTTTGGTTTAACAAAGGTTTTAGAGATAGTGAGTAGAGCCTCGCCAAAGCTTCACAACTATCATCCATCCCACCAAACAGTGATATAAATTTGTGCTTTTTATTAATCATAAGAAAATTATACTATTCTATTTTAAAAATTCCGAAATAATAGTAATATTTTTTAATAATGAATTTTATAATTATTTAAAAAAAGTTATAAATTTATTTTATTATTTAATTTTGAAAATAAAAACCAGATTGGCTAACGGGCAAACCATAATATTAAGAAGTAATTCATATTATTAGAAAATACATATAATGAAAAGAGGATTCGGAATCATCAATAACTAAATTTATAATATAAAAAATCCTAATCACTTATGGAATTTGCTGTCGTGTTATACATAATAATGATAATTTTAGCAGACATTTTAAAATTATTTTTTATTTTTATTTTTGGAGTTGTATTTAAGTAGATTTTTTTGGACTTTTCAAGTGAAATCTTGAATTGTCTTATTTAAATTAGTTTTTTCACTGTATATATGGATTCAGCACCCTGGAAAATCTTTAGGGCACTTAGATTACATAGGATTACCCATCAACTTTGTCATTTCAATAAATTCCTGCAAGATTTAGAAAAATTTGACCTCAAAACCCCACTTTAAAAACTTCCAAAAAATCGCACTAAAATCAACTCCATTATTTGTTATTTTTATTGAGATACTTGGTTAGACCATGGGAATTTTAATTAATTTTACATTTACTAAACACTAAAAAATTCTGAGGTGTAAAACTCTATTTACGTTTTATAACTCAACATGAAATCTATATCTCGACAAATTTCATGATCTTGAAAATTAGACCAGGAAATCCAAAATTAGAGATGAATATATGATGAATATAAAACTACACTAATATATATCACAATATAGCCTTAAATCTTAATGGATATAAAAAACAAAATTCTAATAAAAAGAAGTTGCACGCACTATGTCTATGTTTTCAAAAGGTGGAGAATTTTATTTTGAAGAAGTTGCATTCGCAGTAACAAAAAGATAATAAAATCGATAATTTTGTTTTCAGGAGGATTGAATTTGTATATTTTTTAATTGAAAATGAGTAACTTTTGTTGTTGGTATTTTCTTTCCTTTTACCATTGTTAGTATAACTATAAACATCCCACAATGGATTTTATTTTGGGGCGCATATGGACACAACTTCAACTTTAACAGTTTCACGAAGCGACGCAACTTCACATTCATGGCTGATTAGAAATATGCTTCGCTCCAAATCATTTGCCGTCAGTTGAACAGCAGCCAGGTTGTCACCTTCGCAATTTTTTGCAAAGCAGATATTGCGGACTAAGGCCTGACAGTGCTCAGATTGTTTCATAGTATAAAATAGTTCATACTTTATCTATAAAGGCTGAAGATATTGAAAAAGTATATTGCAACTTAATTCCATTTTAATAATGACCAAAAACAAAGAGGACACTATTCTTTTCGGCAAATTTGTATTAGACAAAATCCTGGGGAAAGGGGCATTTGCAGAAGTATACCTTGCAAGAAACCTAAAAACTGGCATGAAAGTTGCCATCAAGGTGATCAGTAAAAATAAACTTGAGGACGATAGGTTGAAAACAGAAATCTCCATTATGAGAAGACTGAAACATCCAAACATTGTACAGCTCTATCAAGTCATGGCCAGCAAGAACAACGTCTATCTTGTGATGGAATATGTCAATGGAGGAACGGTTTTTGGAAGAATAAATTCAACTACCAAGAAAAAACTGTCCAAGGAAGAGGAGGATACATGGAGAAGATATTTCCAGCAGCTGATCACCGCAGTGGACTTCTGTCACAGAATGGGAATTTATCACAGAGACATCAAATCTGACAATCTGCTGTTAGACGGTAAGGGAAACCTCAAGCTCGCAGATTTCGGGCTGAGCACCATTCAGGAGCTTGCGGGAAAAGACAACTTGTTTTACTCGCGTTGCGGCGCTGCTGCCTACCTCGCTCCAGAGATCCTGAGTGGGGCGCGTTACGATGGTGCCAGCGCAGACTTATGGTCTTGCGGTATAGTTCTTTTCGAGATTTTGACTGGCGAGCGTCCGTTTGTTATTGTCGACGATATGCGCGCAGTGTTGAAGAAAATGCGGAACAGAGATTTCAGTCTCCCTGCGAGATTACCATGCAGTGCCCTAATCCTGCTCCATCGGTTGCTGGATCCAGACCATCTGACTCGTATTACCATACCTGAAATCATGGAAGACCCGTGGTTCAAAGTAGGGTTTAATGGTGATAATTTATTACTAACTCATGACGTTGGCCAGAATAATTTGGACATCAGCGCCCATGAGGTTGCCGAGGTTCCGAATTCCCCATGCATAAATGCCTTCAGTTTACTGGCATCCTGGCCAACTGGACTAGACCTGGCTCCTCTGCTCGAGGGTTCAAAAGGGTTTCTGCGATTCATGTCGAAGCAACCGGTTTCTGCCATTATATCAAAGTTTAAGGAGGTTGCCAATACCAATGGCTTTAGTTTCAGAAATAATGACTTGATAGTGAGTATGGAGAGAATGGAATTGCACTTCCAAGCAGAGATTTCTGAAATAGTGCCTTCTCTATGCGCTGTGGATGTGAGTGGCACAATCGCGGAGACACCTGAATCTGAAAATTTTCTGGGGCAGCACATGATACCTGCCCTTCAAGACATTGGGTGGGCCTGGCCAGGTATTCATTCTGAACAGAAGAGTGTGACGCCAAAGAATGAAACAATTGGCAATCCAGTATTTCCTTTCTTGGCTGGAGTATTTGGGGCGTTTGTCTTAGTGACCGCGCGTGCATGGGCCAAAAACCACACATAGTAACGTTGGAGAGGCGATGAGTTTCACCAAAAGCGTATTTTTTTAAATTCTAAGGATGAGAGAGTTTATGGAGAAGCTTGTAAAACATCAGTGGCTGAGTGATGTGGCAGAGCCACTTTAAATTTGTCAAAGAGGGGGTTTAAATTTTAGATGGGAGAGGAAGTTTATTATTTCTCAAAACCTTATTCTTCAAAATTAGTGAAATAAATTAACTAAATTATAATATTATTTTAAATTATAATATATATATATATATATTATTTATTAACTAATAAATATATTTTAAAAAACTAAATTAATAAAAAACAAAAAGAATTTAATAATATTAGTGGACATGACATTTTTTAAATAAATTAAAAAAAAAAAGAAAGACATAACTACTTTTAAAATAAACTTTGGTTTTCTAAACATTATTACTAAATAAATTCCATAGATATTTTATAAAATGAGACATCCTTACCAACCACCTAATAGTTATTAAGATTTAAATTAAAATTTCTTAATCCACCCAATAATTATTCAAGATTCTTAAAATTTCCTAATCCAAAATAGGTACAACTATTATTAATTAATTTTGTTATACATCTCATATTATGAAGATTAAAAAAGAAAAATCATAAAAATTAACTAAAATATAAATTTATTTTAAATTAATATTAATAATTTTTATTATAAAAACATTAGTAAATGAGTAGAACATATAGACAATTAAAGCAAAACACATGTAACTCAAATAAACTATGTAAATTAACAAGATACCATAATAATTCAAAGCTAGTGAAGGACATGACACTACAACAAAACCTTGTGATTAACGTCCCATTTTTCTTCCTTTTTTGTGTCTAGAGCCCATTTGTGGTGCTATTTGCATCCATTTATAAAAAAGGGTGCAAAACTTGATGCAAAATTTGAATCGGGATTTGCGCGAGGTCTTGCACCAAGTTTAGCACTAGGTGTTTCCCCAGGTTTCGCACGAGGTTTTACACCAAGTTTTATGTCAAGTTTTGTGCCACCCTTTGCACAAGGTATTATGCCAAGTTTTGCGTCAAGTTTGGCACATAATTTTGTTTCATGTACTTTTACATCCTCTATTGCATCCGGTTTTTTCACCTACACTTACATCAACTTTTGCATCATTTTCTGCATGCTCTTTCACATAATTTTTTGCATCCCCCTTTGCGCCAAGTTGTGTGTCATTCATTTATTTTTGCATCTAATTTTGCATCTACCTTTGTTGCATCCACTTTTGCATCGTGTTTTGCATCCACATTTGTATCCATTATTGTGTCCACTATTTCATCCACTTTTGTTGTGCGACAATTTGTGACTAGTTTGGCACCTACTTTTGCACCCACTTTTACTTTTGATTTTGCATCTAAGTTTTCATCCTCATTTACATATATTTTTGCATCTCTTTTCGTATCCACTTTTTTAGCGGGTTGTGCGTCTCATTTTGCATCTAATTTTTCATAGCTTCTGTTACATCCACTTTTGCATCCATGCTTATGTCCACTTTTTCATCACTTTTTGCATCTTCTTTTGCTTCAAATTTTGCTTATTTTTCGTTAATGATTGCATCCATTTTTACATCCACCTTTGTTGCACCACAATTTGCGACATGTTTTCCACCTTCTATTGTACCCATGTTTGCTTCCACTTTTGCATCCTCTTTTCAATCCAAATTTGCATCAAATATTGCATCTCTTTTTGCATCCACTTTTGTGTCGGGTATATGCATCAAGTTTTGCGTCTTATTTTGCATCTACTTCCATTACCTCCATTTTTTCATCCAATTTTTTGTCGAGTGTTGCAGTCATGTTTGTGTCCACTTTTGTATCCCTTTTTGCATCTTGTTTTGCATCCAAGTCTGCATTTTTTTTTGTGTCTGTTGTTGCATCCACTTTTGTTGCACCACAATTTATGCCATGTTTCACACCTACCATTGCACCCATTATTTATTCCACTTTTGCATTGACATTTACATCTTCTTTTGTGTCAATGTTTGCATTGGATATTGTTTTTGTTTTTGCATCCCGTTTTGCATCCACTTTTACAATAAGTTTTGCATAAGGTTTTGCATGTCATTTTGAATCTACTTTTGACATTTTTTTTGTTGCATCCACTTTTGCATCTAATTTTTTGTCCACTGTTGCACCCATGTTTACATGCACGTTTACATCCTCTTTTGCATCTTATTTTGCATCTAACTTTGCCTCATCTTTTCATCTAACTTTGTGTCCCTTTTCGCATTTGTTGTTGCATCCACTTTTGTTTCACCATAATTTGTGCCATGTTTTGCAGCTACTATTGCACCCATGTATGCTTCCACTTTTGCATCCATGTTTGCATCTCATTTTGGTTTCGAGTTTCCATTCATTATTGCATTTATTTTTGCATCCACTTTTGTGTTAGGCTTTTCATCTTATTTTGCATCCACTTTTGTGTTAGGCTTTTCATCTTATTTTGCATCCACTTTTGTTACATCCACTTTTGCATCCAATTTTATATCCATTGTTGCACCCATTGTTGCATATGCTTTTGGAGGCAATTTTCGACAAACTCCCCAAAAAAAATTCATGAGAATTGAACTTTTAGAGGTGCTTGTTAAATCACTGCTTTTAAATGTTCAATTCTCATGACTTTTGGGGGAGGAGGTCCTTTCGTGTATTAAACGGGGAAAGGGCCATAAGGGTAACATGGATGGGTAGAAGTCAGAGGTCCAAACATTGTTTACTTATATCTATAATCCTAGTATTAGAGAATGAGAAGGGGGCTTAGGACCAAATGGTATAGGGGTTAGGGGGGCTTAGAGGCAAGGCAGTGAGACAAATTAGTAAGGGAACGATCAACAGTTGTGAAATGGTGATTAGGGGCCCCATTATCAAAACTTATAATCCCATAACCACTAAATTCCCTATCCCCTTAACTACCAAACCATAATACCTTAACCCCTACACTAATAATACATAACCCATTAACCCCTCCATCTCTTAATTCGTAATCCATTAGCCCATTCACCCCTAACCCGTAACCATGAATCATTAAACCCCTTAAGCCCTAACCCTTTATCCTCTTAAACCCCGACCCTTAGCCCTTAACCCCTAAGCCTTAAACATGTTAACCCTTAGCCCCTATCCCCTTAACCCATGGAAACCTAAATACCATAATGTGTAAGCCCTTAACCCATAAATCCCCATACCCCTAAGACCTTGGTATTTAACCTTTGACCCCTAACACCATCAACTATCACCTATGGTTTGCAAGAATGGCTTAGAGATTGTAGGAGTTAAGGGGTGTATGTGTTTAGGAGTGAGGGTTAAGGGTAAAGGTTAAAGGGATGGATATCTAGGGGTTGAGGGCCAATCGTTTGAGGTATAGGGGGTTTAGGGGTTAGTGGTTAATGATTTAGTGCACTAGTACATTTTGGCAAAAAACCAACACTTTATTCTGACAACTTGACTATATTGTAGGATTTTACTTGCTTTTTTTTTTTTTTTTTTTTTTAAAGCCCTAACTTTCGTTGAATATCTAGTGATAATTGCATTCATTGAATATATGACGATACTTGTCGATAAACATTATTATTATTAAAAATTCAATGTATGTCATAAATAAAATATTTCATTATGCAACGTTAATTTTTTTGACATGTATTTAAAAATATATTAATAAAGGAATAATATTGTGATATGGACAATATGATTTATAAATGAAATATGTCAATGTCCATATTAGGTAAAATGTGTCAATGTCAACTATGAACATATGCATATATTTAATGAAAGTAGTTAATATATATATATATATATATATATATATATATATATATATATATATATATATATATATATATATATATATATTATTGCTAAAAATAAAACCCCCTTGATGGGTTTGAAGTGGGTTTACGTTAGGGCCAAGTTGAAACTGATCATCATGATATTCCTCTTCTCAATAAATTTTGATATCTTTGAAATATACACAAAATAGGTTTATAGGATCACCTCATGTATATATGCCCCATTTATTATGAGATTCAAGGGATATTCTATTGTCTTGTTCAATATTTGGATGGGTCATTGTCTACAGTCATCTAAAACCTGTCTAGCTCTTTTTGTGAGGGATGTCCTTTGCTGTAGATATCTGTACATATGTGGCCTTCCCCTTTTGAACTCTTCCAAGAGGGTCACCTCCTTCCATGTTACCTTGCCTACTTATGGCCAAACTTGACATGAGTTATTGACAATTGAACATAACTACTATGGATCTCATGGACAAAACATGGATAGAATCTTTGATTCTTAGGAAACATTTTATCATACTCTACTTAAGCTATAGGTGGTGGGGATTCAATGTTTTCCATTTCCTCGGAATATCACCCAAAAAATCAACCTTTGAAGAATCAATCCTATGCTAAAACGCACCTACCTTCTAATTTTAAAGATCTTTGTGAGCTTTCACCCATGACCGTTAAATTCAATGCCCTCTAACACCTTGAATGGTGGAATAAAAGGTGTTGTAATATGAGGTAAACTCCGCTCCCTTCACCTTTGTCAATAGCTATAGAGACAACTACAATATATACCACTCCTTTGACTCAAAATTAAGTTTTTTTCCACTTCCTTTGCATACCCTCCCTTCAAGGACATCCTCAGAGGAAGAGCTCATGGTTGAAATATTACAACAACAAAATGGGCCACACCATCTCCTTACGAGGTGTCAAGGGAGGGCTATTGAAAAATCATAATATTATCCCCTATAGCCCTTAAAACCTTCTCAACACATAAATGATATGACAGAGTAATAAATGGACTCAAAGACAGATCTCATTGTTCAAGGTCAAACAAAAATAGAAATAATGACACCATCGGTTAATAAATTTAGTGTTGATTAAACAAAATTCACTAACACCACTAACACACACCAAAAGTCCAAGATACCCTTAAGATGTAGGATGCACCCAAGCACTTAGACAACACCTCCATAAAATTCACCTTCAACTTTGGATGCCCCAAAATAGTAATATCCTAACCCAATATAGCCTATTTGTTGAATTTGTGTAATTTCCTCCTTATCATATCCTTTCATCTTGTTGGCATTCCATGTCAAATCTACTTCAATGGTCACCTTCCAAGTTCCAACACCTCCTTTTGCAATACGACATAACCATTTATATATATTGCAACAACCTTTCCAACTTCTTTATTGGGTTGCACATCTATTTCACATTTCTTCTTCATCTTCCAAAGTGGTACTTCCAAGGAGAGGGTATCAACTTTGATCAAGGAATGTTCACTTAGTACCACTTCCAAGTTTCCTTCATGCAACTTGTTATCACAAAATCAAGCACTGAAGGGCTGCTGATCAGGTAGACTCTGTGTAACTGTTTCAGACCAATCTTTTGACTAAGGATTAGCCTCCCTAGCCTGAGAGGGCTCTCTCAAAAGGTTATTGATTTTGACTATTGATAAGATGGCTAACTCTTGTAAGGTGAATTTAACAAACATGCTGGCTGGACAAACATTACAAAGACTTCCATTGGGCTTATGGAGTTAATCATACTTCAGTAAACTATAACACTACTCATACATAGAAGTCAGGGCATGTGATGTTTAAATACTCAAAACAACATCTCATAGAAAACCTCAGTTTACAAATACACACAGGAAATCAGAGCAGCATAAGTGAATTCTGAGTGATTGTGTATTTATACAACTGTAAAAACATTAAGGATAAAGAAAAACCACATATCTTGAGCATTGAAACACTGTATGAATCCTGAGAAGAAAAGCAGCAAATTGTATTACTGAAACTGAGTTTTTACACAAGCCAAAACAATACTCTGTTTCCTCAAATATCCAACCCTCATTACATAGATGATTCAGCTATATATAGAAACATAATTCTAACTACTTGGAGCTTCCTCCTCCAGCATGAGGGGAGCTCGATGACTGCCACTAATGACACCTATCTACTTTGTAACAAACTATTAAATACAATAACTGATAATTGAACTTCTAAATAGTGCTAATCTGATTATGACTCTAACTCTATATCCTTCGTAGAATGATTCCTCCTTGCAGCTTTGAGACCTGGTTTCCTTTTCGTTTGGCTGAGGTGGCTGAGATGAGCAGTTAATGCTCCATGTTGGCTTTGGATACTGAGGGCTTTAATTGCTCAGCGATGTTAGGGAATATCCCTTGCTTTCCGGTTCTGGTCCCCCATCACTTCGAATATGCAGCAGCATGTCTTTTAGTCCCTTTAATAACCCAAAAATATAGAACACTGCCATGTTTCCAGATGAGTCGGATGCTCCATCAATAGCCAATTGTACAAGCCAAAATTCCATGTATGCAATTCATTCAATACCCTATGACCGGTAATAAAGTGGCTTTATAACCGAAAATTTTTAAACCTGAGTTAAACATTTCACCTTTTTGAAGGCACACCTGTCTTGATCAGAATGGCTGGGATGTCTTCATTTGCTCTTTATATATCCTTTAGGTGTTCCCTTTTGGAAAAAATCCCGCACATATTACCAAACTGTTTGTTTGCTTTTAAAAACACCACCTACAGCAGTTTCGTAGCGCGCTACGAAACTGCTGAATTTGTTAAAACAGCTTGTATTTTCCCTGAGATATTTACTCCTCAGACCTTTAATTGCTAAAACACCTTTACATATGGCAGGGATCTACATGTCCTCAAAACAAGAAAACTAAGCAAAATTTAACAAAACTTGGAACAACACCTTTCTTTGAACAGCAACTTCATTTATCAGCTAATTGGTCTAGCTGTGCCTTTAAGTCTGCAACCTTCTTCCATTGACCTAGCTGTGCTTCCAAGTCTTCAATCCTCTTCTTCATAGCTTTGTTTTCGGCTCTTAAACGTATATTTATCTTTCTGATGAATTTAGCCTCCTTAATTGCGGGAACTGTCCATGTATAAACATCAGCTACTGAATCCACCTGGTTTACTAGGTTTTCACTTCCTTTCAAGACAGCTTTACGATAGTTTGCATACCTGACTGCAGACTCCCTAGTGGCATTCTTCACCTTAACAATTTCATGTTTAGCTGCTTCTAGCTGATTCTTTATAGCTATGATATTACCCCCTTGAGATATGATAACTGTTCTGTTGGTGTCTTTTTGCTTGATTTTCTCTGCCTCCTCTGTTCTGGACAATTCTTCAGCTACCTCTGTTCTAGGCAGTTTCTCAGCTTCCCTTACTTTCTTTCTTGTAATAGGTCTTCTTGGTTTGAAGATGAATTCATCACCTGGTTCATCAAACCTCAGTCTTTTTGAAGCTCTAGACTTCTTGGTGCTTTCTGGTGATGACTGTGTCAAATCAATGTGCACTGGTTCAATGTGCACTGGTTCAATTTGCTCAAACTCAATGGCCTCCAACAAATCACTCAGGCTTCCCTTAGATACCGGGCTTTCTTCAACAGCTAATGCTTTGCCTTTTTCTTTGCTTATTTGGCTCCTTGTCCTTACCCTTGACACTTTTTCAGATCCACTTGGTCCAGGTACAGTCTTCTTATGATGAGCTTCTTCTTTTGCTGATGGCTGAGGTTGTTCTTTAATGATCAGTGGCTTGACTGATTTTATTAACTGTGACTTGGCTTTCTTTTTATCTTTTGCCTCCTTTGAAGCTCAGCTAGCGTGAGTTCTTCGGCTGATTGTTCTTTTTCTCTAACTGGCTGTGGAGTAAGACCTGTTTTACTTTGGAAACCAGCCATGAAAATGAACGAGTTCCAGTCTCTACCTATTTTCTGGAGACCATCCAAAACTAACAATTTAACCAAATCATGGTGAAACAAAGATGTTTCACAATCTTCCTTTCTTAATTGCACTTTGTCACACATTTTGCTCAGACTGCGAAACAAGTAAAAGGGAATGTCTATGGATGCTTTACCAGTAAAATGTAACAGCAACTTGAAGTGATAAGAGTAGACCTTATTGTATCTTCCCTCACAGGTCAAGTACTTTTGAATACATGTGAGAAGAAGGGCATAATGCTCCTTGACATAGTTTCTAGGCACTGCTTTTGTTAGGTCTTCATTCACATATGCCTCTTTTAAAAACTCTTTGCATGGATTCATATCGAACTTAAAATTCTTAAACCATTCTTGCCCCCCTCTTGGGATCTCAGTTACAGCAGCTATTGCCTCCGGAGACACTTGAACTTCCAACATAGCTATTTTAGAATTTAAACCGGTGAAGTTTAAAGCAAAATCTTTTGTTACCTGAGCATGGCCACCTTGCAGCTTCTTACAGAAATTCCAACACCAAGCATCTTTGAATGCTTTCTTCACGCCTTCATCTCTTAATGCGAGGTCTAAACCTTCAGGTTCTGTTCTCTGACATCTTCCAGATCTATGTTCTTTCCTCTCCATTTTTCTTTTGAAATCTTCGCACAGACAATGACCAACGCTTCAGTTAAAATGGTGATTCAATTCTCTTTGACTCGGCCTCGCTTGTAATCAGGCTTGCTTGGAAACAGGCTCGCTTGAAAACTCAAATACATCATCACACAAGCTGGTCACTTATGCATCGTTTACGATCATCATAAAGATCCATGCACGGTAAAATCCATTTGAATGATATTTCTGTGCATGTCTACAAATCTATTGGTGGAATTGTGGTTAATGACTGACATGAGAGGACAGAATTGATGACTCATCAACAGACTTGACACTTTGGGAAATAATTGCTGCCAAACGCACGAATCTGCGATTTCGCAGCGCGGTTAGTTTTGAATTCTCATAACGCGCTGCGAAACGGCTTAATGATGACGCGCTGCGGAATGGCTGAACAATTATTACGCTGCAAAACTGACCAATAAGAGATTGCACTGCGAAATCACGGAAAGAGCCGGTGACTAGGATATGACAAGACATGGCTTATGAAACCATGATGGTGGAGGACGACCAATAGGATTAGAGTATAATTTAAATCAAACACCTTTAAAGCTCCAATCCTAAGTAAGAAACATAAAACAAAAACAATTTGACACCAACTTTTGACATTGAACTTAGAACAAAGGATTACATGCAAATTTTTATAGTTCTAAGTGATAACACAACTCATCAAATGTCTTAAGTTTTCTTCACAACTTCTCATGGTGCTTAACTTACTTTTCTACACCTCTAAGTGAGCCTACAACCCCTCAACCTCTCTAACTATTCCACCTCTTGTTGTATCTCTGAGATAATAATGGTCAGCTATCATGCAAGAGCATCTAAGGTAATTGTTTTGGGTTTTTTTTTTTCTAATTTGGAGGACCAATGTATGAAATAGATGTAACATTGTAATGCCTAACCTTGTGAATAATATTAATATCAAAGTAAGGGTCTGCTATAAAATTTCACACAGTGATATATAGCATGTATGGTGGTGAGAGGAAATAGAGAAATAATATGATTATCACAATTTTCAAATTGAAAATTAAATAATCATAAATATGAAAACCCTTAAACTATGTTCAAAAGGTTCCAGATAATATGCTTAAGCTTAGAAAATATGCTGATGATTTATTGATTCAGAGGGAATTAATTAAACCGACAGTCCATTAATTCATTCTCTTTATAGATTATCACTTCAGAAGCTTATAGGAATAGCTTGAAACGCAATTATTTCTACCTAGTTATCTTTGTACAACATAAGAATATGAAGAAAATCATAATGAGTAATATTGGAAAAACTTACCGGAAACACAAACTGTGTAAAACAGAATTCGAAATCCTTTGCTTTGTATTAATGATCCATAAAAGTCAAGTACATCAAATGTTTAGAAATGCTTCATCAAGGGTGTAACCCTTAATAACTTGTGAAGGGAGTTATTTATACAACAGTAGAACTAAGAAAGTACCCTAAACTATTTTTACAAAAATAGATTATTATAAAATCAAAATAATGACTTCTAGTTGTTCTGACACAATTTTGATGTTGCGCTGTTGGCGACTATCACTGAAAAAACTGAAAAATTGTTGAAGTTGGCTAACGATTCCTCCAAAATCTGAATGTTGTTCAATTTTCACATTGGATGTCATATTTACTTATGACCTTTCATCTAATACACTTTGACTTGTAATTATTTATATGTCTCCTCTGTTTAGTCTTTTACCATGAATGCTCTGTCACCTGATTTTACTTTTACCAGTCACAGTAAATCATATCGTCTGGTATCTTTTGCTCTTATCCTGCATTTATGTCCTTAGTAAGAGTGAATTTCACTAAATACATGTTTGACTTCATGTGAAAATGTGATATGTTGTTGTTGATTTATCTTTGTTTTAATAGTTACTGTGGAAATTATTTCTTTCTACTCTGTCTCTCGTTTAAAATTGATTTTCTGTTTGTACAAAAGACTTTTACTAAATGAAGCCTTTGAATAGATTTCCTTAATATCTTTGAGTAAACAAGTTTTGTGACTAGTATCAAAACTATTTATCCAAGCTTATGGCCTTCTAATCACCTGCAAAATAAAATAATTTATTAATAAAAACACAGGTCGGGAGGGAGGTGATAATGGTTTCGGGGAATAGGAAAGTCTCTTGATGGAGTCTGGAGCGTGTTCGAGAGGAAACCGGAGGTCAAATTGGCTTGCAAAGGCTCAGGGTGGCGCAGGAAGGGTTAGGTAGCTTTTAGTGAAAAAAAGAGCGAAAAGAGTGAAAACGAGGGTTTGCAGCGTTTTAAAAGGTAACGTTTAAAATTTGGCATGGAAATCAAAATGAACAGTGGATGGTTTCGGCCTATGTGAGGAGGTGGTATTAAGGTTCATCGCACCGATTTTTTGACTCGAGCAGTTTTTCCATGAGAGCACGTGAGTTCAACCACATAACCAAAAGGGGCCCAAACAAAACCACGAATCTCGCTTGCTCTTAGGCTTTTAACTGTCGGACATCGGGAGTACACGACATGGATGTCGGTCGTTGGATTTTGAAGAACATTATTGGAGGGCTGTCGCGCGGTTGAGATGAATGGAGGGAAATTGAGCAGAGATTAGTGAGGCTAGGGGGGTAATTACAAATGATTTGTAATTATTTAATAATATAAAGCGGGGTTAAAAGTATAATGTGCGAGTTCAATATAGTGGGGCAAGGGTAAAAATGCGGCGGGATTTGTTAACCACACCAAGGGGGTGGGTTAAAGGGATTTTTATTGTGAAAATGGTGAGTTGTGGAGTTAATTAAAATAAGGCAGGGGGAGACAAAACTTAGGGTAAAGGGCCTTTATGGGTTTCTTAGTTGTATGGCAGAGTTATTAAAGTAATGCTGGGTGCAGGAGGGGATTTAAACTTAGGACAAGGGGGGTTTTGTGGGTTTTTTAGGGAAATTACAAGGGGGAAGTGACTTTTCAATGGGGAAAGGGTTTCACACTAGGGAAACTAGGTTTTGGGTAGGGAAATGACCTTTAGAGGCTAATTTGCTAGGAA
The DNA here is from genome assembly GCA_031772625.1 of Pinus tabuliformis. NCBI lineage: Eukaryota > Viridiplantae > Streptophyta > Pinopsida > Pinales > Pinaceae > Pinus > Pinus tabuliformis. Next base: position 98,771,159 of record CM062820.1, read on the forward strand.
AATGTGTGAAATCAAAGGGAAAGAGTGAAAATGAAGGGAAAAGGGTATTTTCATATGAAATGATGGGATAATGGGAAATTAGTAAGTATGTAGTGGGGAATGAAATGAAATGAGGGGAAGTTTAATTAAATCAACTTGTGAACATCCTTGCACTTTCAGATATACTCCTGCACATTGAAACCTTGGATTAAGCATGATGAATGTGCTTATGCTTCACCAAACTTATACTTCTGCAATCTTTCTTCCACTTATCCTTTACCTACCCTAACATTTTTTCTTCACTTAGTTGGGTGCATTTAAACTAGAAACCCAATATCTCTTTTCATGAATAATCTACCTCTATACCTTATTCGCTCCATTGGCTCAGATTACACTCTTGAGCCAATTTTATTTTCTACCTATGACAATCAATTTAAAACAAATCCAATTATGATTAAAATGTATAATTGGATTAAATAAACTAGTGTGGCATCTAAACAAACTCCACATAACTATTATTTCCAAAAGTGAATGAAAGTAAAAGTAGTGGCATTTAGATTTGCAACACTTTCAGAGTTTATTTCCTTTTTCTTTTCTCTCTAACCTAACATTTTATTTTTGCCTTCATTTTTTAAGACATCTATTCTAACATTTTCTTTGATATGGAAATATTTATCAAAATATTTCCTAACATTTTTATTCAATAATTTTTTTGTCCATATCCTAGCTTAACATTTTTTGAAAAATATTATCATCTTTTGGACTAATTTATTCTAACTTACCAAAACCAAAAAATGCTACAACATTGACTCCATCTAGGGACTACTTTCTCCTCTAGAATGTAGAGAACATGCAGATCCACGTGCCTTCTCCTTGGGCTATGGAGTCTTTTGCTGTAAAAAATCACACTGAAAACTTGAAAAGTAAAAGAAAAATAAGTTTTTACAATGGTAGTAATGAAATCTACTTCAACTTCTCAGTACTGAATGTAATGTTTGAGAAACCTTCCATTTATAGGATAAGTGGAATATAACCCCTCAAGTTTTTGTAACACAAAAGTGTTGTTTCCCTTCACTTCAGTAATTGTTGAAGGTCCATACCATAGGTTCACAAACTTGCCATGTTTTACCTTTTCTTCTCCCCTGGAATCCCATCTTAGAACTAGATCACCTTCCTTGAAGTCACTTTCCATGGACCTTATGTCAAACAAGCTCTTCATCTTATTCTGATACCTTTTCAATTTGTATTGAACTCCATCTCTATTTTCATTTAGTTCAACAAAATGATTTATTCTCCTTGAAAAATCATCAGGTTCAGTTGTTAAATCCTGCAGGAATTTTAAAACAAGGAAGGGCAAATTGGTAGGGAAGATTGCATCTTTACCATAAAATAACTTGAAAGGAGATTTTACAGTAGATCTCTTTGGAGTAATTCTGTTTGCCCATATTGCATAAATTAAATGAGATTCCCATGTATTTTTATGATCTACTAGAGTCTTTTTTATTACCTTTACTAGACTTTTATTGGAGGATTCTACAAGGCCATTACCGTGTGGGTAATATGGAGTTGAATGATGTAACAAAATCTAATATTTCTAGCAAAAATAAATCATTTTAACACTAAAAAAAAGTTGTCGAATTATTACTGACAATTTGAGTTGGGCAACCAAATCTAGAGAAGATGTTCTCTTCAATAAATTTGATTACTACTAAATGAGTAGCATTTCTCACTGGAATTTCTTTCAGCCATTTAGTGAAGTAGTATGTTGCAGTGAGGATCCATCTATGCTGATTACTTGAAGTGGGATGAATCTCTCTAGCAAAATCTAATCCCCATTGGAGAAAAGGTTCTGAGACTATTGATGGAACCAGTGGAAGAGATGCTAATTTTTTCTTACCAGCAACATTTGACAAGGAACACAATCTCTGACCTTTGCTCCTACTTGTAAGAACAATGTTGTCCAATAAAATCCCCCCCTTAATATCTTATATGATGTTGCTCTCCAAGCATAATGTCCTCCACAAGATCCTATATGAAACTGGTCAATGATTCCTTCAGTTTATGATTCTGTTAAACATAATAACAAAATATTTAGTGGGTCTTTCTAGTACAAATTTGTGTTTATCATACAGTACTTGAATGCTTTCAGTTTGAGAGTTTTACACTGGATTTTCGAGAATGATGTTGGACATTCAAAATGCATCAAGAAATTTACAATGTCTTGGTACCCATCTGACAACAGAAATTTGTCATCAATGTATAAAGGGCAAATCTGATCTAAAGGTAAAGGTTCTTGTGGATTCTTTTCTTTAGGATGAAGGGAAGGTTCTTATGGATTATTCTTATCTAAAGTTTGAGAAGGTTCTTATGGATTCTTCCCTTGTATCTCTAAAACAGAATTGATTCCAAGCACTTTACAATTGGATTTAGCTAGAAGCTTAGCTAATCCTTTTCCTTTTACTAGCTTTGTAGTTTTGATAGTTAGATCAAACTCCAGTATTTGAGTGATCCATCTAACTCTCTTTCCATCAGTGTCTGGTTGAGTTAAAATGATTTTCACAACATTGTTAGGAACATAAGTAATAATAAGAGAATTTAGGACATAAATCCTGAATGATTTCAGGGCTTGAATAAGAGCATAGGCTTGCTTCTCAATTATGTCATACTTAAGCTCGACATCTCTCATAACCTTACTGAAAAACATTGTGGGTTGGTCATGGGAATCTTCATTCTTTTGCAATAGAAAAACAGCAAGGGTTGTTTCTGAGGCAAAGGAAAAAATACTAAATGGTTTAGTGTAATTAGGGCTGGCCAAGGTGGGAGCTTTAGAGATAGATTTCTTGATCTGATCAAATGCATGCCTAGAAGAGACAGTCCATTTAAATTCATGATCTTTTTGGAGCATGTGAGTTATACCTTTTACAATCTCAACATAATTTGGGATGAATCTCCTTAAAAAATCAATCTTGCCTAGAAAAGCTTGAATCTCCTTCTTGTTTCTGGGTAAGGTCAATGTTTTAATGGCAGACAGATGCTTGGGATCAATCACCACTCCTTTTTTTGAAATTATTAGCCCAGTAGTTTTCCTTCTTTGATAGCAAATGGAGATTTTTTAGGATTCAATGATATTCCAAATTTTCTACGCCTATCAAAAGCCTTCATCAAGTGCTTTAGATGTTTCTGATCAGATTTAGAAAAAATAGTTATGTCATCAAGATAAATGACCAAAAATTTATCTACCTGGCCCACAAAATCTACAGCCATAGCTCACTGAAATGTTGCTCTAGCATTGGATAAGCCAAATGGGATTCTATCATACATGAATGTACCCCAAGGTGTAGTAAAGGTTGTCGTCTCTCTGTCTGTTGAATCAACATTTACCTGACTATAACCTAAAAAACCATCAAGCATAGAAATTCTTTGTGCTCTTGAAGCCATTTTAAGTAACTAATCCATTTTGGGTGAAGGATAGTTATCCTTTAATGATGCTTTGTTCAAATTTCTGAAGTCCACACAGAGTCTGATTTCTACATTCTTCTTTCTAACATGAACTAAATTTGCAACCCAATTAGAATATTCAAGAGGGAGAACGATCTGGGCATCTAGAATTTTTTTAATTTCCTTTTCCATAGTTGGTAAAAGAGCTGGATTGATCCTCCTAAGTTTTTGTTGATAAAGAATTGCTTCTGGCTTTAAAAGAACCTTACATTGTATTAATGAAGTATCATAGTTTTTTAGATTAGCATAGGTTAATGCAAAAACATCCTTATAATTTTGAAGTAGCTTAAGATATTAAGCTTTGATCTCGGGATCTAGAGATGCACAGATTTTGATGTTTTTAATATCATCATTTGTTCCAATATTAATTTCCTCTATGTCATCTTGTGAAGAAATGGACTGAGGGTTTCAGAGGACATCATTTTGATCAAAAAGTTTTTCTAAGGGAATGAGGCCTTTGGGAATAAAATTGTTAGCCAATTGAATAATGTCATGATCAACAATTTGTGAATTGAAATTTGGAGTATCATTTCCATTTGTATTTTCATTTATTTATGTTCTATCTTCATCAATTTGTAGAACTAAAAATTCATCTATAACCTACAGAAAATATTTCAAATGTTCATCATCTTCAAATATCTGCGAGTGTTTTAGATTGTCTGGGATGGATGGTCTGTACTTGACTTGTATTTCATAGAGTACATTGTTCTGATCAGGAACTTTAAATGAACTAGCAAAAACAACTAAGGCATCTGCATGAATATTCTGATTTCTTGGAATATAAGTCAAATTAAAAGCATTAGAGAAGTTTTTGATTGAATCCCAAACTTTGTTTCGATAAGACCTAAGTCTAGGATGCTTAGTCTAGCAAATATTTCTCACTTGTTTCAAAATAAGTTTTGAATCAGCAAAAACACTTAAGTTTTGAACCTTTAAGCTTTTGGCTAATTGTAGTCCCAAAAGGAAAGCTTCATATTCAACCACATTATTTGTAACTTCGAAGTCAAGTTTGCATGATTGGGTGATATTTTCCTATTCTGGTGAAATTAAAACTACCCCAGCTCATGTTCCATCTTTTGTACAAGAACCATCAAAAAATAGTTTCCATGCATCAGTTTGATTTGGTACAGGAATTTCAATTACATCTTCTATTTTAACTTGAGTTTCATGTATTTGATTTGAAGAGAGTTGAAAGCAACCAAAATCCTGATCAGTTTCAAAAAACCCCGATGGTTGCTTGACTAGTCTGTTTTGCAAATAATGTGCACAAATATTACCTCTCTATATAACCTTAGTTGTTCTTCTCCATAAACTAGAATAGTGGCATAATACATATCCATGTGAAGACTTTCCCCTAATTTGGCACAACAAGATCTAGAAAGGAGCATTCCAAATTTGGGAGGAATATCTATGACAACTATATCAAGCACTACACTTTTCACTGTAATTTGGGCAAGGGTGACTATTAAATCCTTAATCAATCCTAAGTAGGGCACCCTTTTAGAATCAAAGGTGTACAAGTCATGATAGGATCTAGTTATGTCAAGTTTCAAATGGTCCATGATAGTTTTTGGCATGAGGTTATGTGATCCTCCAAAATCAAGCACACAATTATATAACATGGAATCAACTCCCCTATCTAATAATTCAGAAACCCTAGGAGGTATTTGTGTCTAGCTAGGATCAGATGGAATATTACTAAAAGGATCAAATAATACTAACTCTTTAGACTGCAAAGCTAAAGAGGAGGAAGAATATGGTTGATGTCTCCTTTTAGAACTAGCGTTTCTAAGAATTTTTTCAGGATTTGACAAAGGATTAACTAAGTCATATTCCAAATGAGATCTAGTGTGCTTAAAAGGTGCCAATTTGGGTTAGTGGAGATGCTAGGTGAAGGATTTTAACCTTTCGAGACCTTTAATCACCTTAAAGTAATATAATGAATATGGTTGCCCCAAGAAAACTTAATGAAATTCTAATCCCCCGACAACAGTGCCAGATTGATGTTGTATCTCTGAGACGATAATGGTAGCTATCATGCCAGAGCATCTAAGATAATTGTTTTGGGGGTTTTGTTTTAATTTGGAGGACCAATGTATGAAATAGATGTAACACTGTAATGCCTAACCTTGTGAATAATATTAATATCGAAGCAGAGGGTTGCTATAAAATTTCACACAGTGATATAGCTTGTATGGTGGTGAGAAGAAACAGAGAAATAATATGATTATCACAGTTTTCAACTTGAAAATTAAATAATCATAAGTATGAAAACCTTTAAACTATGTTCAGAAGGTTCAAGAGAATATGCTTAAGCTATCAAAAGATGTTGATGATTTATTGATTCAGAGGGAATTAATTAAATAGACAATCCATTAATTCATTCTCTTTATAGATTATCACTTCAAAAGCTTATTGGAATAGATTGAAACCCAATTACTCCTATCTAGTTATCTTTGTAAGACATAAGAATATGAAGAAAATCATAATGAGTAATACTGGAAAAACTTACAGGAAACACAAACTGTGTAAAACATAATTCTGAATCCTTTTCTTTGTATTAATGATCCAGAAAAGTCAAGTACATCAAATGTTTAGAAATGCTTCATCAAGGGTTCAACCCTTAATAACTCCTGAAGAGAGTTATTTATAAAATAGTAGAACTAAGAAAATATTCTAAATTGTTTTTACAAAAGTAGATTATTATAAAATCAAAATAATGACTGCTAGTTGATCTGGCATTATTTTAATGTTGCGTTGTTGGTGACTATTGCTGAAAAAAACTAAAAATTGTTGAAGTTGGCTGACTGTTCCTCCAAAAGCTAAAGGTTGTTCAATTTTTACACTTGATGTCATATTTGCTTATGAACTTTCATCTGATACACTTTGACTTGCATTTCTTTATCTATCTCCTCTATTTAGTATTTTACCATGAATGCTCTATCACCTACTTTCACTTTTACCCGTCACAGTAAATCACATCATCTGGTATCTTTTACTCTTATCTTGCATTTATGTCTTTAGTAAAAGTCAATTTCACTAAAGCCTTGTTTGACTTCATGTGAAACCAAAGGGTAAGATTGAAAATGAATGGAAAAGGGTATTTTCATAAGAAATGGTAGGATAATGGGTAATTAGCAAGTATGTAGTGGGCGATGAGATGAAATGAGGTGTTGGGTAGTGGAGGCCCCACGTAATGAGTTTGGGGCTTAAAGCCCACAATTTTGGGAAAAAGTATGGTAAAGGCTCCGCGAGGTGCATGAAGTGCAAATTGTAATGAGTCAAGTCAAAGGGTTGTCTACTCGAAAATAATGTAAGAAAATAGAAAGTGAGTTGGCCTGCCCATGGTCCACGAGCATGGAAATGTATATAAATAGTGCAAGGCTCTATGGTTAGAAGGTAGTTTCTTTGGGTTTTGATCTTGAATATTATGGGTTTGTGAAGGCAATATTCTCTCTGTGTCTGTAAGTCCGAGTCAAGGGTGTTGGTAGATAGATAGAGGCTCTGTAGCTATGTGCACAGAGACCTGGTAGAGTCCACAGTTGTGTGTGTGAACCCTTGCAATTGAGTGCATCGGGTAGATCTGGTTGTATTGAAAGAAGATAAATAAAGATAAGAATTTCTAAATCATTGTGTGCTTTATCGTGAAACTATCTGTTGCTTATGTTCTAAATTTATGCACTATCTTTAAGAATTATGATTGCACGCATTGGGTTTTATTGTTAAATATTTGCTTAAAGACTATAAGAGGAAGATCAGATCTGTAATATGTTCATTAATAAGAAATCGAAGTACAAAGTGCCGTGAGGCCGCAGAACAGTTTGCAACCCCTCCAGACCACATCCAGACATCCCAAGGGTGCGAAAACCTAGTTCCAACACCCTCCGAATTCGTGATAGACACAACTGTGAGTTACAGTGAAGAAGAAAGGTGATTCCACAAGGACCACGGGGTAAGTACATCAGATCGTTGAATACTTTAATTATAATGTTGTTATGTGAAAAATGAGTTATGCACATCCATTGATGTCTAGGGTAACGAGGAGTGGAAGAGGCTACTGAGGGACAAAAGGATTAGAAAACAGTCCTCTGATTTCACTTTCGCGAGAAAGCGAGGAGGAGCTCGCAAGGTTCTCTCTGAGAAGCACAGTCCGATTGATAAAGCAACACATTCCACTGATACCACCACTGTCCACGCCATCACCTACTTCACCTACATCAAACCCATCTTCACCTACCCCACCTCCACCACCACCATGGGTCAGAACTACGAGTGCGATCAAGTTACCAGTATTCAAGGGCATAGGAAATTAGAAACTAGATCAATTCTGGTTCATGGTAAAGGCGTATGTGAAGCCCAAGGTGTAATGAACGATAACATCAAAAAGGCTACTCTGGTTAGTGTGTTGCAGGACCGCGCGTTGACATGGTATATAAAGTACTCAAGTGATCACCCGAATGTGAGAATAGCGGCGATCCAGGATGCATTGAACGAAGAATTTAGCCAGCCAAAATCAGAAACGCAGTCGATCATCGGGTTCAAGGAGATCGTGATGCTAGCTGGTGAAACCCCATGGGATATGGATTAGAGATTGAAGAGTACAATCCACAAGGCTAACATGACACTGACAGATGCATAGCACTACGCGTGGTTTGTTGTGTCTTTGACACCACATCTGAGGATAGTGCTCTCACAGCAAAATATCTCAACCAAAGTTGAAGCATTAGAGACAACGATGAGGTTGCATGAAACTCCAATATAGGATCTAGGGTTGGGAGTTAAGCGAATTCGCATGCAACTACAAAACCTATGCTTAGAAATGCAAAGTTTGATGCAAGAAAGGGCGCCCCGACCGGAGGCGCATATAGAAGTGAGGTGTATCAAATGCAAAGGTCAAGGTCACGACAAGGATCACTACCACGTATTCGCGAACTATCTGGCGGGAGGGAGGCCGATGCCATTAATGCTGGAGGTCCAAGCAGGGCCAAGTGTGGCGCCCGCACTATGGTGCATGACTTGTCAAGTAGGAGGAAAGCACGCAACAAACAACTGTCACCTATTGCAAAAGTATACCTAGACTCCATAGCAGCTGTATTGAAACTTCTATAGATCAATGGGTCACAACAGGTGAACCTGTCGAAGGTACAAGCTAATGATGGAGAGGACCCCAGCCTATCGAATGCAGACTGAGGCATGAGGTTTCGACCAAGCCACAGGGTGACGCAGTGGATTCCAAGGACGAGGAATGGGGCCTAGACAAGGGCGCAGACAGCTGATCTGTTACAATTGTGGAGGGTCGAGGCACTATGCTCATGATTGTACTAACTCGACGTGAATATCTTGTCCATATTGAGCATTTTGATCATGAAATGGTAGATTGTCCGATGCAGATTGCCCAAATGCACAAAAACGGGGTACTACAGCCTACGCCAACTCAAAATGTCCAGATCACATGGTCTAAACTGCATGAAGAGGACCCCAGCATAAACATGGTACTGAGAAGCAGCGCAACTACTACGGGGGATGCGAGCAAAAAGCCCGGAGAAGATGGGAAGGGTCGCGATGCTTCTACATAGGAACCCGACTTTGTGGCGGAACAGGTGAAGGGGACATCTAAGGAATCTCAAAAGATCTTCATGGAAGTCTTTACTTCAGGTAGTAGGGATCCAATTGAGCTGAGAATGGACACCTCTATGCTTACTACCTTTTTAGGGACATGTATGAAGCTGCTACGCGACAATAAGGTAGTTAAAGGACTGCAAGAGCTGATCACTAGGTGTGCAGGATCAGGGGAGCTGCGCGTAGTCTAGAAACAGGGAAAACATGCTCTGTGCACCGGTCGAGAGATGCGAATGATAATGCAAATCGGTGAGTTTGAAATAGATCAGCTGATCCTGGATTTCGAGTCAGATGCGAATGTGTTGCCTAAGTAAATGTGGGAATGCATGGGTAGGCCCACACTACAGTGGTCTCCTATTCAACTATGAATGGAAAACCAGCAAAAGATCTTACTAATGGAAATATTGTAAGGGGTGACAGTGGACATTGAAGTTGTAAGTACACAGACAGACTTTGAGGTAATAGAAATTGTCGATGACAGCAGTCCATACCCTATGTTGCTAGGAATAGATTTGGCCACGGACATGAATGGGGTCATCAACTTAAAAAGACAAAAGATGACATTCGAGAAAAAGTCACTCTGTGTTATAGTTCTGTTCGACCCATCCGAAGGAGCGCACTACACTGAACTGGTGCGCAATGAGGATAGTGATGAGAATTAGACGGCATCTACCAGATAACAGTACAAGACTAGGATCGGGTGAATCCCATAGTGGACGGGAGAATCTCATGGGAGCACAATAGTTCCTGCAACTTGGATTCAAATGAGGAGATTGAACGATGGCAGAACTGATTGCATGAAGTCAAAAAACTCAACTGTAACATGATGATTAGATCACTACGATGCATGACAACCGAGGTATGACAATGGCCAGCAGACGATGATGCAACAAAGGAGGAGGACCTCATCAACCTCTACGAAACTTCAATTATAGAGCATAAGCGGCATGGTGTCATGGAAGAAGCATTGCGCGTGACAATCACACCAGGATGGCGTGCATATAGGAAGATGAGGTGGAATGAGCACAAAGGTAGAAGGTGGTTCCAGGTACAAATTCGAGGACGTCCACGACAAATGCAACTAGGGTAGCCACGACGGAGCAGTTTGGGCACCCATCTACAACGGAGGGCATGACTGTATGCTGCACAACTATCAACCCAACTAAATCTACGCGGAACAGGGGTTTGCTAGGCCGATAAGACAGTAAACAAAGTAGGGTATGCGAAGAGAACTCTATCCACAGTCGGACGTGACAAAATCAGGGAAGTAAAGAGAATTTCCCTAACCAAGGCCCCTACAACTCAACCTAAACAAGAAGACTTGGACAAAGGGATTCAATGGTTACAGGAAGCCATTTGGTGTGGCAGCATGAGACTTCGCGAACTAAAGGAAGTGGGGCCAAGGCTAAGGAGTAAAAGCGTGAGACTGGATGAAGAAATTGACAAAATAAAAATAGGAGGCACACAAACGGGCCATGCAAACATGCAAATGAGGGGACCGGACCTAGCTAGCCCTTCTACGGTACTAGAATGACCTGTGACCCTGCTATCATGGTTGCGACTGCACCCTACTGAACGAGGGAGCACAGACCAAATGCGCTATCTGATTCAAAGGTACGTGACGGATGCTTGCAGCCTAGGCTAGCAGGGAAAAGGAAGGCTCGCACGAGGGGTGCGACCACCTGACTATCTGTAGGAGGCCTAGTCTCAGCGCTCCACACAGTTGAAACAGGGCGCGAGACTATAAACCAATCTGCCGGAAGGTTGCATGATTCGGCCATGGTACGCAGGGCCAGTAAAAAGCATAGAATGCTTCGACATACTAGGGGCTGCACTGCCTCGTGGGTGGGATGGAAGGTGACCACTGCCATAACTGTTCATGACATGATGTCCTACTTAAGACATCGAGGAGCGGGCGATGGGCCATGAAGATGCAGGGCTGAATGGATTTACCGCCAAAATCACATTAATAAGCCATGAACGAGGAGCACGGTCGAATTTGAAATTGAAAGGGTGTATAAAGCACAGGTGGCTTGTTACCACACACCATTTGGCCCCTTGCATAGTAAGTTGTTTAGGGTTCAAATAGAGCGGCATAGGATGAATAAGGCAGTTGTAGAAGGAAGCACATGGTTTAAAGACCTGCCAAAGGTAATATAAGAGTCTCTACTCAGGTCGATATCCACAACCAAGGACATTACAGTTGAAATCCCAAAATCACCCAGGATGTCGTGGACCAAGAAGAACCCACAGGTAGTAGGACCAGTCTGGATGTCTCTGCGAAATCTGCAATTCAGCAAATTGTCGATGGAGGAAAAAGGAAAAACTGTTACTATTGAGAGTGATGAAGAGGAAGAGAATCCTCTGACCTATGTCCAAGAAATAGAACCAGAAGCAGAAATGGAAGAAGATATCCAGCTAGTAAAGCAACCCAAGTATGTTCATCCAAGGAAAGGGAAGGCCAATGTACCTACAAATTTGGATGTTGTCGACAGCATACTCATCACCTCGTCTCTCCCTAAAGGGGTTCCGCTCTAAGGCACAGTGACCGGCCGCATCCCTACTATGAAATTTGAAGACTGGGACCTTGCGGATACTAAGAAGTTTCCCCATTTGGAAACTAGCGAGCTAATGGAAAAAATCACCACGGGGGCTGTTACAACACTACATCCACAGGAATGGTTGCGAAAGGTAGAAGAGGTTGGGCTACTATGCCTCCTGTCAATTCCACATTTTCATCGACCCCCCCATTACAATATTGGTCATCAGGAAACTACTCTACCTGGTACATGATGGGTACTTATCGATAGACAAACCCATCTGCATCACGGTAGAGCTCATTCATAGGATCTCTTGGCTTCCTTGTGAAGGCAAGGACCGCACGGAAATCATTGATATGAGTGGAAATTTGATGATGGCTGAAACCCTGAAAAAGAAATTCAAATTGGAGAAAAAGCAGAGAGGGTATGCCATTGACAGTATTCCAGACAAAGGGATCCGCATTGCTACCCAATTGTTGGCAGGAAAGGTTATGTGGAAATGCCAAGGCAACAAGGTCCTAGTAATAGTCGTTGCGCTAGCTGAGCAATGCGCAGAAGGGGAACGGTTCAGTTGGGCACAGTCCTCTGTGACGAATTCTTGACCAACTACAGGGAGGCCCAAGAGAATGGTTAGACCTTCCACTATGTGTGGTTGTTGTTATCCATCCTTTTGGTTACAAGTGAATTACTCGAAGATAGTCGATTTCCTTTTCCATACCAGGATTGGCCAGAGGTTGCAAAATACCCATCGCTCTGGGCAACGAAGGACACCGCAAGAATCCAGGAAGTCAAGATTTTTTGGATACTGATGGACGTGAACATCCGATAGTGGATTAACCAACAACCCCGTCTATCTACTGAGATATATGACAGTGTGAAGAACGTAGCCGATTTTAAGGCAGATATGCACCATGTATACATCTGGGCGCGCAAGGATCCAGAACAGATGTGGACCACACTTCCCTTCATTGCCATTGACAAGGCTATTTTTGCAGTATTGGATACCTGGCCACCGGAGTGGCGTGGACTAGATGTGGTAGGGCACGATGAGACCACCATCCAAAAACAGAAGGCTAAGGCCAAGTGCTTAGCACAACAGAAGCGGAACAAACAGCATGCTACGAAAGTACGGGCGACCCGAGAGGCAGCACAAACTTCTACAGGTAAGGCGACGACAGGAGGGGCTGCTACGATAGAGGACGAAAGTAGCCCGAATGTGACCGTAGAGCTGGCCACGGATATAGGGACAGAAGGTACAGCGCCAGCCACCACCGGTTCGCCCTTAAAACAACCACGACCGACAGAACGGTCAAAGCCATGGAAGAAGGCAAAGGCGTCTAAGTGGGACAGGGAACTTGTCACATTGACCGAAGGTGACCTGGGCGACATTGGGGATACAGTTCGCAAAGTTACCCAGGAGGTGCTCGACGAGGCCATCACAGAGCAGTAGAATGTTTTGGGGGCACTCCGCGCGGAGCTGTTGGAATTCAGAGCATGGGCCTCATAGCCGAGAATTATCGCTACCCATGGAGCTATGGGTATGTCAGCAACTGAGAAACTGCTACAAGCCAAGATGGCTAATACTATCGTACTCCCCGTAGGAGCATTGACAGCAGAGAATGCGGCGAACTGAGTTGTGGTATGCCGACTTACAGGGCTTGGATTAAATCTTGCTGCCCTCCCACACGAGAGTTTACACTAGCTCTAGGATAGTGCAACGATGGAGCTCCATGCTACGGATCGACGTGCTGTATAGGTACTTAGTGAACAACGAATTAAATAGAATAGTTGAGCCACCAACGAGATGAAGCGGTAGCACAGAATCGGCAATTGGAGCAAATTGTGGGGAAAGCATGTTGTCGTGCCCCTGAGCTGTAGATTGTGGTAGACTTACCTCTCGGCATATGAATCCACAAGTTGGCCAGTGGGTTCTATGAAGCAAAGGAAGAAGCTGCGAGGATCCAGTTGGCCCTCTATTTGCAGATTGCAGAACTGAAATTGAAATCCCAGCCGTCTACGTCACCGGAGGTCACAGAGTAGTGAAGAGGCATCATTCAATCCAGGTGGGAAAAAATAGCATGTGCCATGTAGGAGTGCGCCAGCTTGTTGGATTAGTCACTTATTACTCTTACTTCACTACAGGAAGACCCAACCTTACAACGGTTAGAAACGAAGGCAAGACAGCTACAATAAGCCTATGATAATGTCAGGGGGGCCACACAGACGGTTGCTATTACGCAATGCTTGGCTAAGATGAGGGAGGTCCAGGCTCTTAAGATACAAGCTGGCGCTACTCAGGAGAAGGAAGCAATGATTAAAGAATGTATCCATCCTTGGCTTGATGAGGCATTCGTGGTTTCCACCACCATCGAGCGAAAGATGACACAGATGCAGGCAGTATATGAACCTGGACAAGCAACTAAAACTGATACTGATGACTCGGCGGCTTGCATAGAACAGGTACAACAGATTGCGGAAGATTTTGTTGCAAGTGTAAGTGAAGTGCAGAAGTTGTTGAATGACCTCTGCGTGAAGATTGCTGCACTGGCCCAGTGACTCGAGACGAGTCACCATGATTGTGTTGGGGGCCTGTTGGGTAGCGGATGCCTCGCATAACGGGTTTGGGGCTCAAAGCTCACAATTTTGGGCAAAAGTATGGTAAAGGCTCCACGAGGTGCACAAAGCAAAAATTGTAATGAGTCAAGCCAAAGGGTTGTCCACCCGAAAATAATGTAAGAAAATAGAAAGTGAGTTGGCCTACCCATGGTCCATTGACCATGGAAATGTATAAATAAAGCAAGGTTTTATGGTTAAAAGGTAGTTTTTTTGGGTTTTCATCTTGAATATGATGGGTTTATGAAGGCAATATTCTCTCTACGTCTATAAGTCTGACTCAAGGGTGTTGGTAGATAGATAGAGGCTCTGCAGCTGTGTGCATGTACCCCTGCAACTGAGTGCACAGGGCAAATCTAGTTGTATTGACAAAAGATAAATAAAGATAAGAATTTCTGAATCATTGTGTGCTTTATCGTGAATCTATCTATTGCTTATGTTCTAAATTTATGCACTGTCTTTAAGAATTATGATTGCATGCACTGGGTTTTATTGTTAAATGTTTTCTTAAAGACTATAAGAGGAAGATCAAATCTGTAATAACTTCATTAATAAGAAAGCGCAGTACATAGTGATGTGGGGCCACCGAACGGTTCGCAACCCCTCCAGACCACATCTAGACATCCCAAGGGTGCAGAAACCTGGTTCCATCACCCTCCCATACTACCTTGACTGAGACATCAGTCCACGCTCTGCAAATTGTTGCCGAAAGGGCTAGTAGTGTGGGATTTGTTCGGCTGAAACAATTCTAAACCTGGGTCAGGCCCTAATAACCCAACATGAGGGGAAGTTTAATTAAATTAGCTTGTGAACATCCTTTCACTTTCATAACTACACCTACACATTGAAACATTGGATTAAGCATGATGAATGTGCTAATGCTTCACCAACCTTGTACTTATACAACCTTTCTTCTACCTACCCTTTACTTACCCTATCATTTTTTCTTCACTTACTTGGGTGCATTTAAACTAGAAAGCCAATATTTATTTTCATGAATAATCTACCTCTATACCTTATTCTCTCCATTGACTCATATTAAACTGTAGAGCCAATTATATTTTCTACCTATGACAATCAATTTAAAACAAATCCAATTATGATTAAACTGTATAATTGGATTAAATAAACTATTGAGGCATCTAAACAAACTGCACACAACTATTATTTTCAAAAGTGAATTAAAGTAAAAGTAGTGGGCATCTATTCTAACATTTTCTTTGATATGGACATATTTGTCAAAATATTTACTAACATTTTTATTCAGTACTCTTTTTGTCCATATCCTAGCTTAACATTTTTTGAAAAATATTTTCATTTTTTCGACTAATTTATTTTAAGTTACCAAAACCAAAAAATGCTACAACACCTCTTCAACCCTTGTTAGAGTCTTCTTAGATATGCACTCATGCCTGAAGCAAAACATAACACTAGCATACCAAATGTGCATGCTCGTGCCATCCTTTAATGCCTCGTCAAAACCACATTATCACACTACATAAAATGAAATATTCACATCTTAAGGAAAAGCACCTACTTTTCTTATGACGACCAAAAATATGTCAGTGACTAGGAGAGGACTCAATTTTCTCAAGATAAAACATAGGGTCATACAACCCAATTCACAAAACAATTTGAATATACTTAACCTAAAGAAGGATACATACTCTGCTCGTACCAAATTTGCCATATGATTTTCAAGAAACTAACACTTATTTTTAAGTTTTGAATCAACTTACTATATACTCTATTTTTTTGCATCCATCTAATGTGCAACAACACATAAATGTTTTCAATACAACCAAGTTAAGATCACTTCTTTCCCCACAAATTTTGCTTGTATAAAATTTAACAAAAAAACACTGCATAAAAACCATAATCTTAAAATCAAGTTATTATTATTGTTATTATTATTATGAATACCACCCAATATAAAATAAATATTTTAAAACACACCCAAAAATATGTAAGAGCCCTTAGCTTCTTAAATTCAACTAAAATATAACGTGAAAATAAAATATTGTATCTATTGTTTTTCACAAGGAGGGAGCGAAAATTAGATTACATAGACTTGCAAATTGGGGTTTTACCAATGTCAGACCCAATATCGAGCCTCACCATCAGGCATTCAATCCATTGACGATGCAAAGGTATGTTCCATTTTTAACATCAATACATTTCCACCCCCACTTATATTTTTCCACAGATGTGGCAACATATGATATCTCAGCACTGTGAAACCATGAGTCTATGGAATAGTCTATTTGGAGTGAGCATAAACACTTTGTTCCTGATCCTTATTCTCCAATATTCAATCATGCCTTGATTTTCAGCTATAAATTTTGACAATAAATGTGTTATGATTTTTCCATTAATTGCAAGTAAATCAACAATGCTCTCCAGAGAATGAAAAGGCTCAAAATTATCAGGAAAATTCTTCGGGTTTATCTCATTTATTCCCATATTTATTGAAAATTTTGTTCATATAACAATGAATTTGATCCATCTATTAGGATTAATATAACTCTCAACATTGGTATTGAAACTTATTCTATATTAGGGTTATTCCATTTTGTTTTATATGCTCTGTATTTCTTAGTAATATTTGTAATATGCATAATTTTTCGCATTGTTTTATTTTTTATATATTTATAAACCTTTAAAACTTGTTTGAAAATCCTAAACCTTTCTGAATCTCCCTTGTCCATAACGTTTTCAAGCCTGGAACTCATGGATGCAACTTTTGGAAGAGAGACCTAGGCCAAATTTGGGAGGATGAACATTCTATTGTACAACAATTTGGAGCCCCTTTATATTATGCTTTTTATGACCTATTCCATGATGTTTATAACCAATATGTGAATAATAGGGGTTAAAGAGAAAAAATAAAAGTATAATAGGTCATAAAAGTCAGAGGAGAAAAAAATCAAAGTAAAACAACTGGTTTCTTATTCTCTGGCATCTTCTAGAAAGCCATTCGACAATCAAGAATTTAAATGCTTCCAAACCTTATCAATTGACGCATACCAGTCCATATTGGATTTTAGATCGAGGGAGAATACTTGGGTGCTCAACCATTTTTGGCACATCCTATATTGAGAGGCTAACAAGTAGTAGACTTCTAAATGGCACCCATTTGATCCATTCATTTAGTAGATAGAATTAATATTATCTTTGTCTGTTTCTCCTCCAAAAAGAAATTTATTATGAATCGTATTCACAGTGCTAGTTTGGAGGAGGCGATCCATTCATAGTAGGATGATATCCTCTACATACATAGATTCAACACCATTATTGACATTAAAAGTCATATTAAGGCCCACAATTATTTTTCTAGTTTTTGTCTAAATCTCTTCCCAAAGTTTTTACCATAGTTTAGTATGTTATGTAGACTTGGGACAAAGTAAAATATTCATGCAAGACTACCTAGGTTAGAAAGGATGAAGTATTTCATTTACTAAATTTCAGTCATGAAGAAGAAAATAAATGCTTAAGCCTAACAAATATATACTTGATTGATGGTGAAATTTTGTTGCAGTAATAAACTTGAATAATTAAATGTTAGTAATAAACTCCAGTTTAAATGTTGTCTGGGACAATCTTGTGTAGTCATATAGAATTATGTATATTCATATAGACAATAATGTATGGATCCACACAACAATGTTGTTCATTGACTATATAGTTTGTACGTTAGGGTGGTATCACAAGAACTCTTGGTTTTGTCTTTTTTGTAGTTGTACCTCTCAAGTAGCCTCTAAAAGCTCAAGTTGGGGTGATTTTGGTAACGGTGGAGTGTTCTTTCTTTAGATATCATGTCGTGATTCCCTTGTAATTTTTTTGAATGAATGAAAATCTTATTTGAAGGAATGAAAATCTTATTTGAAGGATAATTATTGCATGTGTGAGAAGAAGCTTGGCTAGTTGCAAGGGATTCCATTTTTGTGTTTATTATTTCTTTCTTGATTTTAACCTTATTGAAAGATTCAATAGCCAAGTTGGTTTGATGTTTAATATCGTTGCCAACAACCTTGCAAATCCTGATTTTGTGGCTGGGAATTTGGTCAAAGATGGTATTTGAACCTATGTATGTGGCCACTAGAATAAAAATGGAAAAATTTATGTCAAAGATTCTTTGTTCCCGAAAACTTTTCACACTAAATCCAAGAAAAGTGCTTCTCTCTTGGCATTTTCACTGTTTAAGAATGTTGTGGGGAGACGCTGATATTTGTGAGGAACAATGGACAAAAAAAAATATGTGTTGTTAACATCCTTGAAGTTTTAGTTTGAAAAGTCAAAATTAGTGAAAAATTCTGAAACAAAAATCGAACCACCTCCCCTCCCATTAAAAATAAAAACAAAAAAGAAAATAGAAAAACCCTAAAAATAGTGGCTATTTACTATTTGACTCTACATACTTAATAATAGAAAAGAAAGGTGGAAATAAGAGTGTATAAGTACCTTCAAGGGTCAAAAAAACTTTGTAACAATCCTTTGTAACTAGTATGAGGTCTGTTGAGTTAACAACCATACTCCTTTGATGCCTGAGTTTACCTAGATGTATCGGTGGATGCCCAACCAGTGTTTTTGGGGGACCTAGATGCAATAATGTGAGCTCCTTTCATCTTTTTCACACATGAAAATTGGCCAACATAGGAGAAATCATAAAAGTTCCTAGCAGAGGTAAAAATGACCAAAATTATGTTGAATGAGGGTTTTTATAGGCCTATCAAATGAGGTTTAACTCAATCAAGATGACTTGTAATTTATAAAACAAGTCATACATGTAATTTTGGGCGAAATTTATGTTAACCAAGTCAAATGCAGTTAAACATGTGAGTTTGAGTCATACAAGCTGGAGAAAACCACTTCACTGGCCAACTCGGAATCTACTAATAAAAATGTTAAGTAAATCCAGAAGTACAAACACTGCATTCAATTAGCTAATTCAAAACTACAGATAACTAAAAGGTATTCTACATAAATATGGAGTCTCAAAGCTCAGGATGACAAGCACAATCTCCAACATAATATCTCATCACTTTATTATTAAAGGACATAGAACAACTATTAAAAACTAATTCGTGTTATCATAGCTATACTGCAATTGGTGGAAAATGCTGGCTTAACCGCTTTGATGCCTAAAAATGTTCGACTAGTGGCACAAAACTGGAAAAGTATGATTCAATACCAAACTGGGCTCTTGTCACCGAACCGACTCATTTTGTACAATGCAACCAAGGACCTTCTGAATGCAAATGAAAAATAAAATTATGAGTGGGGTAACCTAATATTTTTTTGGTTAAATTTTTAATTGTTTTAGGATGTTTAAGGGTGTTTCCAATCTCATTGAATTTTATATAAAGAAAGTAGAATTTTAGATCCAACTCAAAATCTAACAGAGTTAACAGTTTTTAAGATTTCAGAAATGAAAATAATTAAATAATGAAGACGAAAACAGACCACTTAGCGTAAGCATCTGGCCTTCAGACAATTAACCAAATTTACAGAAACTCTTAAACGAGTTCCAAGAGTTGTTTATATGTGATTGGGATTCAAAATTTCAAGTCCAACAAACATAACATTACAAAACTAGGATATCAATATATGAAAATAAAACTACCCTATCAAAATGTGTTACACTATCATAGGGCCACGAGATTTCCTATGGGATCTCATCTTAGAATCTTAGATCATACATAGGGTTAAAAGATTAGGCAGAAAACATATGAAAATAAACATCTTAGATTGTCCTTTTGAGCTGTTGTGGGCCATGGGATTTTTATATGGGATCTCCTTGATCGGAACTGGTGGTTGAAAGTATATCTGTGGATAACATCTATAACTTCCTTGATATAATGTTGTTCATATTAAAGAGCTCAGTGTGAAGTTTCCTAAGGTTTGGGACATTGACTCTGTGATCATTAGCCATTTTATTTGTGCAAGTTCTTAACTGGTTGAATTTTACTATAAAGATGACTTTGTAATACCCCTATGTTCTCGTGAATATTTTTTTTAGTAGTTGAACTATTGTTAGAAATGGCATGGAAGCTAGGATTAATCTTTTGGAATAATTATGATGATGTAATTAATTGATTTGAATAATATTAAAAATACCACTTTGTATAACTAACTTGGAAAATAACAGGTGAATTAATGAGATCATTACTCCAATCAGTAATCTAATGTGAATGGATAGGATGAAAATAAAAACTATCCCAATTTACTCCTAAAAAATCCCTAGCAGTGAATTTATGTGATTGACTAGATGGGGAGAGAGAAGGATAGGAAAATCACCTAGTGCGAGGGAAACAACACTTGGACAGGTGAATAAATCACCGTAGTTAAAAAGACGAGCTTTAAAGGAAAAAAAGATAAAAAAATCTTAGGGTATGGGGATTAGATGGGGATTGGATGAACCCATAAAAACAGGGCATCATTATGGAAACTCTTCTAGGGGAAGTGAGGCATAAAAATGTGTTTACCAGAACACGAAAGGGTTGTTGATTCTGGGAGAAGGAGAATTTCAGCACGCGGGAGAACCAGAAGAGAAGGTTCATTGTTGGGAGGCAAATAATTCTTTTCAAGTTACTACGGTAATTATTATAAGAAGTTACGAGATCCGGTAGTTACTGTAAGAAGTTACGAGATCATATTATTTGTTCTAAATTCTGCTAATGATGTTCATTGTGATGTACTTGAATGAATTAATGATATTCTCTGAATAAAAACCACTATGTGGTGACGTTGCAGGCTGTGATCTAGTTATATTAGAAACTACACAGACTGTGTAGTGGTAATAAGATTGTCCCTTTCAATGATTTATTTACTTAAAAATACAAAGATACATATCAGTTAGAGTATTTTGTTCTCCAATATATTTACCTTAGAAACGAAGATGCAAACAATTAGAGTAATTTGATCTACAACTAGAAGTGCATGAACGATTAAAATCATAATACTAGAATATAAGCAATTATTTAACTATGCTAGTGTTGAAAACGTAATTTCAACTACATAACAGTTGAGCCGTGCAGCAGCATTAAGACAATAACCGTGCACATGTATTCCTACCAAAACAGCTCCAGAAAATCGCCAAGCTTATCGGACCACTTTTGCTCAGCAAGTGATTTATTACGTCTCGGAAACCATATGAACGAGGCTATAGCCATATAGAGGTCCCACAAGCCACATCATCCTTTTATCGCAATCAGCGAAGGCAGGCAGCGGCAGCGACGAGGGACACCGCCGATCAGCGATCGTCGATGATCAGATCGGTGGGTTGCAATGGAGGACTTACAAAGAGGTCGGGGCCTTTATATCTTGCGATATGCGATTGCGATCACATCACATCGACATATCGCTATCGGCGCTTTCAAAGGGTCGGGCCTTTTCCACATACATATTGTCGATGTGATAACTGGACCTGACAGTTATATAACGCTTTGCTGTATATTTTTTTAGTTCCGCCAGCGGCCATTTTCCCGTGTTTTCAATGTTTTCCAAGCTTAATTCAAAATCCATCGCATCAGTGGATATCGCATCGGCGGGTCGAAAATCGACATTTCGCTATCGGGGAAACCAAGGGTGCTCAACACTTTCATATATGCACGTTATACGATGTGTCGGACCCGATAGGATCCCAAATATTTCTTGGGCACACGAAGAAGCAGGTTGCAATCCAACTCTTACACATTGAATTCTCAGCTACTGCAGTTAAAGTGCTGCTCAGCCAAGGATGAGAAGGACATCCTCGAGCAGTTCACAGCATGGGACTCCATTTTTGTTCATTAAATCATTCAGATTTTGTATGTCTTGTTTTGTCTTTTGTGTGGTTGTCTGTTGAGTGAGAGAAGGTAGAAGTGCAGCAGCGCATGTGAATGAAATATTATTGTTGAACATGAAATGTAACACGTAGCAGCGTAGCATATACAATGAAAAGGGAAATGAATGAATAGAGTAGCACTGCGCATGTTTTTTTTTGGTGAATCCCTCTGAGAGAAAGAGGATGAATTTTGTATCAGGAATTTTATTTTAATGAATACAAATCCTTTTATGGGTGTGTAATACTCTGTTATCAGAAATAAATTAAAGCTTCCCTGTGTTAAGATCCTGGAGGAAAGTAGAGCATTGTCTCTGTGTGCAGTTTATTTTGTTTTTTTTGGGATTTTAAAAGAAAAATCCCCAATAGTGGTATCAAAGCTTTCCAGGCTCTTTGAAGGTGTCAAAGAAGCTGAAGGAAGGATTCGCACTGCAACAACTTCTCCAAGGGTGTGAAGACTCAGGCAAAAGAATCCAAGGTATTTTTCAGTGATTTTTAATACATAGTCAAGTATTGCAAGAATGGCCAGCACAAGTACTAGCATGGGTATGTTTAATACTCAGCTCCCACAGTTTAATGGGAAAAACTATGACTATTGGGAAATAACCATGAGAGCCCTGTTTGCCTCACAAGACTTATGGGAAATAGTTGAAGATGGTTTTAAAGAACCAGCAGATGAAAATGAGTTTAATAATCTAACTCATGCAGAGAAAGATCTATTGAAGAGCTACAAGAAGAAGGATTCAAAAGCCCTTGTATTATTATATCAAGCAGTGGACCAGAGTGTGTTTCCAAGGATAGCAGCAGCTAATACTTCCAAAGAAGCATGGCAAACCCTCAAGACAACCTATCAAGGCATGGAGAAAGTGAAGACATCAAAACTATAGTTGCTGAGGAAAGATTTTGAGAACCTGTGCATGAAGGAGTCAGACAATATTGACTCATTCTTCACACATGTAATTGGTCTAGTCACACAGATAAGGACTCATGGAGAGACTCTTGAAGAAAGGAGGATTGTGGAGAAAATATTGAGAGTCCTACCCTCAAGGTTCCATGTGATTGTCACCATAGAAGAAACAAAGGATCTCTCAAACTTTTTAGTTGATGAACTTCATGCATCACTGATAACACATAAGCAGAGGTTGAGTAGAAATGAAAACTCATATCTAGAACAAGCCTACAAGACCCAGATGTCCTTTGGAAGAGGAAGAGGTCAAGGCAGAGGAAACAAGAGAGGAAGAGGCAGAAGCTAAAATAGAGGTGGAAGGAACAGTCCAACAAATGCTCAAGCAAGAGGAAGCAATCCAAATCAGAACCAAGGCCAAGGTAGTAGCCAACAAAGTGGACAACATCATGCTCAAGGACAAAGGTATGAAAAATCCAATGTCCAATGTTATTATTGTAAAAAATATGGGCATTATGCAAATGAATCTAGGAAGAAGCAGCATGATATGAACAATAGATCTAGTGCAAATATTACTAGAGAAAATATCAGCCAAGATAATGTGCTTTTAGCTTGTAACATGGCTGAAACAATAAATGATGATATATGGTTTCTAGATTCCGGTTGTAGCAACCATATGACAGAAAACATAGCCCTATTTTCTGCTTTAGATCAAAATGTGAAGTCTCAAGTCACACTTGGAACTAATAGCAAAATTTTTGTTATGGGAAAAGGAGAGATAAAAATATTTACAAGGAAAGGTGAAAGGAAAACCATAGCAAATGTCTATTATGTTCCTGGAATGAGGTGTAACCTCTTAAGTATTGGACAGCTTGTTCAAAAGGGGTACAATGTTTTCTTTGAGAATGATGTATGCACCATCATGGATAGAGCACCTAGCAAACGATGTATTGCTGAAGTGATGATGACAAGAAACAAAATGTTCCCTCTCAGAATAAGGGAAGATTTGAAAAACAAAGAAGAAATTGTAGCAGTTACCCAAGAGGCTTTCCAAAGCCAACCAAAAGACGAAAATTGGTTGTTGCATTTGAGATTTGGGCATCTCAACTTTGGAGGTCTTAACTTGCTAAGCAGAAAAGGAATGGTAAGGGGATTACCATTGATAGAGAAACCAGACAGCCTTTGTGAAGGTTGTATCTTGCGAAAACAACATAGAAAAAGTTTTCCATCAGGGAAAAGCATAAGGGCAAAGGCACCCTTAGAGATTATCCACTCAGATTTATGTGGACCAATGCAAACCCCATCTTTAGCAAGCAACCAATATTTTTTAACCTTTATTGATGACTTTACAAGAAAGACTTCGGTTTATTTCTTGAAGAACAAAAGTGAAGTGTTTGGAAAATTCCAAAATTTCAAAGCATTTGTAGAAAACCAAAGTGAGCTGCATATCAAAGTTTTGAGAATTGATAGAGGAGGTGAGTATATCTCCAAGGAATTCCTACGGTTTTGTAGAGAAAATGGAATTCATAAGCAATTTACAGCTAGGTACACCCCGCAACAAAATGGAGTTGCTGAAAGGAAGAACAGGACCATCATGGATATGGCGAGGAGTATGTTAAAGGCAAAGCATTTTCCAAATGATTATTGGGTTGAAGCTGTACACTGTGCAGTATATATTTTGAATAGGTGTCCAACAAAAGCAGTCATGAACAAAGTGCTGGAAGAAGCATGGAGTGGGAGAAAGCAAGGAGTCACCCACATGAAAGTTTTTGGATGTGTGGCTTATGCACACATTCCAGATCAGCTAAGGAAGAAGTTGGACAACAAAGGGGAGAAATGTATTTTCATTGGATACAGTGAGGAATCCAAAGCTTACAGGTTGTATATCCCATCTACCAAGAAGTTTTTTGTGAGCAGAGATGTTCAGTTCATTGAGGAGAAAGCTTGGGATGGAAACATAGAGAAAACAGTTAATGTTAAAAATTGTTTGCCTCATGATGAAGATGATGAGGAGATGGCTGAAATACATCCCCAAACAGCAGCGCCAACACAAGGACAGCAAGAGACACCCTTGAGGAGAAATGAAAGTGCTTCTCCAAGCACACCACAAGGAGGAAATTCAAGTGCTTCTTCAAGCACTTGCACACCAAATGAAAGAGGTAAGAAATTCAGAAACTTAAGTGACATTTATGATGAAGGAATGAATTCCTTGTTTGCTTTGTATTTTCATGTTGATGACCCTATTCATTTTGAAGATGCAATTAAGGATAGGAAATGGATAGAAGCTATGGATGAGGATATTAATTCCATAGAAAGAAACAAGACATGGGATTTGGTTGAGCTACCAAAAGGTAAAGAAGTCATTGGAGTTAAATGGGTCTACAAGACGAAGAGTAATGCTAAAGGCAAAATAGAAAGACACAAGGCAAGGCTGGTTGTCAAAGGGTACAAGTAGCAGTATGGGAGAGACTATGAGGATACTTTCGCACTGGTTGCAAGAATGGAAACCATGAGAGCAGTGTTTTCCATAGCAGCTCAAAACAAGTGGAAAGTTTACCAAATGGATGTGAAGTCAAGATTCCTAAATGGAGTGTTAATGGAAGATGTTTACATTGAACAACCTCCAGGCTATGAAAAGAAAGGCCATGAGCATAAAGTGTGTAGATTGAAGAAAGCTCTTTATGGGCTGAAGCAAGCGCCAAGAGCATGGTACAGTAGGATAGATTCCTATCTACTGGAAAAAGAATTTGACAAGTGTGAGGGAGAACCCACCCTCTACATCAAAGAAAAGGATGCTAAAATTCTGATTGTTGTGTTGTATGTTGATGATGTTATTTTCACAAGCAATGATGTTTATCTTACTGAAAATTTCAAATCAGTCATGAAAGAAGAATTTGAAATGACTGACATGGGTTTGTTGAGATACTTCTTAGGAATAGAAGTAGATCAAAATTTAAATGGAATTTTTATCTCACAAGAAAAATATGTAAATGAAGTGTTTGGCAGATTTAACATGCAAGAGTGCAAGGCAGCGATCACTCCCACAGTAATGGGATTAAAACTCAGCAAAAAGGATAGCAGCAAGGATTTTGATCCTAGCGTGTACAAGAGCATAGTTGGCAACCTTATGTATTTAACTGCAACTAGGCCGAACATAATGTTTGTTGTTAGCTTAATTTCCAGATTCATGGAGAGGCCAAAAGAAGCACATTGGCAGGCAACAAAAAGAATTCTGAGGTATGTCAAAGGTACTAAAATGTTTGGAATTTTATATACTGTCTCAGAATGTTCATATTTAATTGGATACACTGATAGTGATTGGGTTAGAAGTGTAGATGATTGAAAAAGCACATCCGGTTATCTTGTGCACATGGGTTCAGCAGCCATGTCATGGGCTTCTAAGAAGCAGCCTATTGTAGCATTGTCTACAACAGAGGTTGAATATGTGGCAGCTACAGCAGCAACATGTCAAGTAGTTTGGATGAGAATGCTGTTAAGGAGCCTAGGCCAAGTGCAGGCAAAAGAAATAGTGATTTTTTGTGACAATAGCTCAGCTATTGCATTATCAAAGAATTCAGTGTTTCATAAGAGAACGAAACACATTGGCACAAGGTTTCACTACATCAGAGAATTGGTAAGCAATGGAGAAATCACTTTACAACATTGTAGGACTCACGAACAGGTT
Organism: Pinus tabuliformis; assembly: GCA_031772625.1. Classification (NCBI taxonomy): domain Eukaryota; kingdom Viridiplantae; phylum Streptophyta; class Pinopsida; order Pinales; family Pinaceae; genus Pinus; species Pinus tabuliformis. Next base: position 98,797,819 of record CM062820.1, read on the forward strand.
GCAGACATTTTGACAAAGCCATTGGATCAGAAAAACTTTGAATTTTTGAGGAAGTGTTTGGGTATGACTGAATGCCCAGCAGTTGAAATTAAAGGAGAGTGTTGAAAACGTAATTTCAACTGCGTAACAGTTGAGTCGTGCAACAACATTAAGACAATAACCGTGCGCATGTATTCCTACCAAAACAACTCCAGAAAACCACCAAGCTTATCGAACCGCTTTTGCTCAGCAAGTGATTTATTACTCTTTTCGAAAACCATATGAATGAGGCTATAGCCATCTAGAGGTCCTGCAAGCCACATCATCCTTTTATCGCAATTGGGGAAGGCAGGCATAGGCAGCAACGAGCACCGCCAATCAGCGATCGCCGATGATCGGATCGGTGGGTCGCAATGGAGGACTTACAAAGAGGTCGGGGCCTTTATATCTTGCGATATGCGATTGCAATCACATCACATCGGCATATCGCTATTGGCGCTTTCAAAGGGTCGGGCCTTTTCCACATACATATTGCCGATGCGATAACCGGACCCGACGGTTATATAACGCTCTGCTGTATATTTTTTTAGTTCCGCCAGCGGCCATTTTCCCGTGTTTTCAATGTTTTCCAAGCTTAAGTCAAAATCCATCGCATCGGTGGATATCGCATCGGCGGGTCGCAAATCGGCATTTCGCTATCGGGGAAACCAAGGGTGCTCAACACTTTCATATATGCGCGCTATGCGATGTGCCGGACCTGATAGGATCCCAAATCTTTCTTGGGCACACGAAGAAGCAGGTTGCGATCCAACTCTTGCACATTGAATTCTCAACTACCGCAGTTAAAGTGCTGCTCAGCCAAGGACGAGAAGGACAGCCTCGAGCAGTTCACAACATGGGACTCCATTTTTGTTCATTAAATCATTCAGATTTTGTATGTGTTGTTTTGTTTTTTGTGTGGTTGTTTGTTGAGTGAGAGAAGGTAGAAGCGCAGCAGCGCATGTGAATGAAATATTATTGTTGAACATGAAATGTAATACGCAGCAGCGTAGCATATACAATGAAAAGGGAAAGGAATGAATAGAGTAGCACTGCGCATGTTTTTTTTTGGTGAATCCCTTTGAGAGAAAGAGGATGAATTTTGTATCAGGAATTTTATTTTAATGAATACAAATCCTTTTATTGGTGTGTAATACTCTGTTCTCATAAATAAATTAAAGCTTCCCTGTGCTAAGATCCTGGAGAAAAACAGAGCATTATCTCTGTGTGTAGTTTATTTTATGTTTTTTGGGGATTTTAACAGAAAAATCCCCAACAGCTAGGATATGATGAGAAATGCAAATGTAACTACTTACGGGTGTTAGTAGCACATGGACTTGTGTTTATTGTGATAAACTTTAAGGAATAGTTAACATGTGTTAGTAGCACATGGACTTGTGTTTATTGTGATAAACTTTAAGGAATAGTTAACATGTGTTAGTAGCACATGGACTTGTGTTTATTGTGATAAACTTTGAGGAATAGTTAACAACATAGTAGGGGAATATTGCATAATTGTCATTATAGAAATCTGGGTCGACATAACTTAAAACTTATGATGCAAGTGTTAATACACCACTATACATGAAGTGTAGATCTTGTCTCAAGAGAAATAGAACCCCATCTTACGACTCGTCATGGGTATGCAGCCACAATAAATCCCATTAACCATAAGGTTATACTATTATTGTTGGTAATGAAGGTGTACAAGTGTTTCAAGAAAAATGGAAGATGTAGTGGACCTATATAAAGATCGAATTAATTTAATTAAAGGAGTTAAGAAAATCTTCTTCGGCATGGGCCGAGAGTCTTTGAGGTCGTTAAGAGCATAACACAATAATATATCTGACCTAAGGTGTTAACTAGGGATAAAGAAACTCCACAAGAGGATAATACAAAAAGAGAACATAGTGGTAGTTAAGAACATCGAGAAAAATTCGAAAACCATTGTTAATATAAAGAAGAATTTTGACTTTGAATGCAGAACCTTAAATTCAAACAACGAATAAGATTATGATGCATGCTTTTAACTTTTTAACTCAACTACATGATACATCTGCAAATAGCGATAAGCCAACAAAAAGACGAAGAAAAAAATAAACCCCAATGATATTATAACCTTGCTGTAAATAACCACCATAGATAGAGTCACGTCCACTTGAATATACTGTGGGACTAACTCATTGTCAAGCTCAAATATAGGTACATCAGGAACTACTAAATGCAGGAAAAGGGAAAAAGAAACTTGGTATATATAAGAGGAAAATTCGTTGAGGATAAAGTGTAAACATTCACATTACAAAACATTATGCAATGAAATCCTGGATGATATATTCCGATTTGTAGAAATCCAGAATACCAAAAAAAACTAATATTTGGCTGTATAAAAGTTCAATGTACAGGACTAACAAATGAAATTGTCTGGTTCTAGCACCTTAATCCCAACAAGGGTGACATTTTATAGAGTGGGATTTCTTCGTTCGATTTAGAATGTCGTAAACGAACTCAGACTTTATAAATAAACAAAAATAATAACCCTTGGGAAAACAGAGTGTCACTCTGAGATTTACTAATCAAGGAAATATTATCAAAGCAGGTCACAATAGTCCTCGCAGTTGGAGAAGAGGGGAACGCTTGTAAAGAGAAGCTTTGTTACGCCGACCTGGAGCAGGTATAGCGAACCAAATCTGTAAGGAAAGGAGAGGACACGAGCTTGTGAAGACGGTGTGAACATCAACAAGGATGTTATTGAAAGTGTGAGGAAACTGATCCAACCCTATTACCTAGAATTGAATCCCAAGAAGAACAATGTGAGATAACTGAAGTAAGAGGCACAATAGGAAGAAAAACTAATCGTTATTCAGGGTAAATAATATACCTGTGTAATGCGAATGTGGAATGAAAGGGTACGGTGGCACTAATCGCCTCTTCCACCATATACGTATAGCAAAAATGAATCATAAACCTTAGAACATGGTTAGATAGAAATAAAGTATTATAATTTATTATCAAAGACAATAATTGAAGACACTTCACCTGCTGGTTGATTCTTTTGAAGAAGGCGAGGGACACAATTTTTTTGGACTGGAAAGCCGTAAACAAAAAACAATGACCCTTACATGAAAACCCAAAATTTAAATTAAATAATTTAGCTATAAGTTTTGTTTTGGGTCACCGAGAGGCCAAGTCGGACGAAACATAGTAACATGGGTTCTCGAGATGTCAGAACTTCGATGGAGGTAAGGAACTCACTGAATGGGATGTTGCCGGTAGACCTTGGATGTGATGATGCTTCTTGAGCCTAAGGAAGCAATCTTTCATGGAAAGAATGAAGTGAGAGACCCATATGTCCTTCGTCGACGTCACCTAGCATGAACAATAGAACCCTTTTTCCATCAAATCATGTACACTCGGAAACTTGAAGTCACGAGTAAACCAAATTTAACGTAAGGGGGTAGCATATTATTTACCTTGGCACGCGATTCTCAACCTAGAAGTGTCCATATCCTATTACCAGCCACCAGAGCCTCTTTTTCAACCCTGCTTCAGGAAAATGCCAAAACCTTGAGAAGTTAAACCTAGAATTTCACTAGCACGATAATAATTTGAGTAGTAGTCGAAATGATAATACAAAGGAGGCTGAGAAATGTAAATGTGTTAGAAAACCTGCACAGATGAATCTAGCTAGTAAAGGTTGAACACACAGCTTTGCAAAGCAAAAACACTAAAAGAAAATCGAAAGAAGAGAAGAATGATTCTATAGAAAATTATGTTACAATGCTCATGATATAGCATTACTGGGTGAAGATCCCAAGGTAATGACTATAGTGGTGATCAATGAGAAGACTCAACACCTACAACAAGTTCCGGAGATAACTAGTCAGTTGCGGAGTTAAAGAAGGAGCAAATCAAGGAGTAAATCATGCAAAAGGAATTTTGCATGCAATCCCATGCTCTAACTAAAAGTCCGCATGTAGATGTGTAGTAGTTCCAACATGCCAAAGGAATCTTGCATGCAGTCACATGCTCTAACTAAGAGTCTGCATGTAGGTGTGTAGTAGTTCCAACAAGAAACAGTTACCTGATATGCATACTATCTATTCCAGTAGTTTATAACCCTGTGATTCAGAGTAAAGGTGGTTAAGTAAAAGCTAGACACCCCCTCGAAGAAACATGGTAGTGGTCCACAGATAGAATCTCAATCTTATTACATAATAAGTGTTGCAAAATAAGGATTTAGACAGAGCTCGCTGGCGGCCGCACCAAACTCCAAATGAAGGCACAACCAAACTGTAAGCTCAGGAGGCAGAGTCATCAAAATCAAATGAGAGGAAGCGAAAGGTGAGACGAGTTAGGGCTATCATAATCGTCCCGGAGCTGTTGATCGAGCAAGGGAAGATCTGGGATGTTGACATCCTCTCACCTCAAAAAACAAGGAGAGATCACGTGATCAGGAATACAAGGCACATGCTAGCACTGAGGTGTAGCACAATGGTCATACCACATGGAATCTTCCCTTGATCAGTTAGTGCCTGAGATGTAGCCTCGAAGGAGTAGGTTAGGGCTATAAAGTCCAATTTGAGTTGGAGTCATATAGGGGCATTAATTCATGATGTACATGGTATCCTTATACATAAATGAACATTTATACTTGGATGTAGCGCATTAATAAATATTAAGGTAAGAGTCGTGGAACGAAGAGGGTAAGAAATCAAATGCACATTTCCATATAGGAAGAGGAACATACTTGGTTAGTAAGTGAAACAATTGGTTCAAGTTTTCCACTTTACAGGATTTACAGTGCTTAAAGAATTCCTTGGCAAAATAAATTGATTAAAGGATACTGTAATTATATTAATGTTATTTGAAAAAAAAATTATTATTTTTAATGAAAAATAAGTATATTATAGACTTCCACTAGAGCAATATGCAAAGTCAGAGATTTTGTTCTCTCTCGTCTTCCTCATAGTTCAAGCTTCATATGATTGTTCCAAAGCACAGTTAGCATCAGATCTATAACTACCTCTGTAACTACAGTTAGATCTTATTTGTAACTACCTCTAGCCCATCTTCAACTCATTGTTGTTAACACAAGAATTATGCTCAAGTTCCTCCAACCTCTATCCAACATTTCCATAATCATTCCCAATTTCCTCCCCATCTATTATACAATAATCATAGCAGCATTTGGGCATCTATCGCGTCTCCTTGCATGATTTCTAGGCCCAATATACTTCCACAATAAGTAATTCAAGCCAAAACGATGCAACATGTAATTTCTTTCCTTGAATAACAATTATTTATGTTCAACTTCATATAAATTTTGTGTCACTTACTTCCTTGATTGGACCTGTACTGATGAAATCTGTGGGAGATAAGTTGAGATTATGCAATTTTATTAAAGTCTAATAAATGACTATAGTAGGTAGTTTAATGGGACTTAAAAGTAAATCCACTTTATGTATGTAATAAATATTTCCCAGGTCAGAGGGTGCCCTTAATATCCAAGTTTGATTGGAAGAAATTCTAGATGAAACATTTGGATCTTGACCAAACTTGGAGAGTTTTACTGAGCATGGAGATAGTCTACCTCTGGGAACCTCTAGTGTTGATTTGTATGTTGGTCTAGTGATTTGTCTTGCTAATTTGAAATGTGAGCTCCTAGAACTGTTATGAAAGGTAGTTAATCCATAATGAGGGGGATTCAAGAGGAAACCCCACTTCTCACTGATTTGTAATTTTGGAGTGGTACAGACCTTAATATAGCATTTTTTGTCTTGAGTGGATAGGCAACAAGGAAGAAGGTGATTCTCCTGATGGTCTTTGGTTGGGGAGGTCCATGCAAAGGTTGAAATCTATGAGTACAATTTTTATTGATTAAAAAAGTGAGGCATATTTTTGGATAAGAAAATAAAGTTTAGGGGCGCCACCTGGTCTTAGTAAAGGCGGTAAAATATATTGAGAAATCTAGAGAGTGGAATTAAAAAATTTCTCTTTTTATGACATTATCTTGTGATGCTTTTCATTATTATTATTTGAATTATATTTCTTATCATAAAGACTAATGTCAAGCAACAAATAGAAGAGAGCAGAAGATGTAGGCACCCTGTTAGGGAAAAACCTCACTTTAGGGGAAAAGCCAGTGAAAATTATTCGTTTAATAGATTCAAGATGAGACAACCAAGACCCTTACAACTTAGAATCGAGAATACCTCCATCCATCAAGTAAACCTTGTCATTATTCACTTCTATAGCTCCTATAGTACTCAGTCTTATTCATACTTTGATCCTTGTAATGGCACTGAACCTGTATCTTGTCACGATGATAGAAATATTATAGCACCAAGATACTAAAGAACTAAGACTACATCACTTTGGTAACACCGAGACATTCATTGTAGTAGCAATATGATAGCACCGAGATACATCATTGTAATATCATTGAAATTTCATCACTGTAATACCACCAAAGCTAAGGTAGAACCGAACCTGTGAGACTGAAATATCACCGAGTCACTGTGACATATCACTAAACTATCTCCACTACAATCTTCATTCTATATCCCAAGAATATCGTTGAAACTTTTCTCTGTGGTTATCGAAATTATCTCTATAATTTTTTAATGAAGTCATCTCTACATTATGTTGTTCCTTCCCCGAATTTATGTTTCTCTGAGATCACCGAAAGACTATCCATGAAATCGCTGATCCTCTCTTTCTACGACTACCAAAATACCTCTCTGAAATCTTAGCTCTAAACTGTGCTTGAGGCGAAGTCATTAGGATTTTATATATAGTTATTTTTCCATCATAAATGAGATGACGTATGTTTATGAATTGTTTTGTCTCCATTTAGAGTTAGGTAGACTTGTCTTCTATTGAGGAAGGTCGACTTCATGAGGATTCTTTTTGAGGCCAACAATAAGAAGACCTTGATGGATGGAAGAGTCTTCAAACAAAATTGACTTTGACAATAAAATAAAGCATACAATGGAGGATTGACCTCAGACAATTGACCCAAAACACATGCTTTAATATGTCAATTAAATTAATTATAAAAAATTATTTTGCTTTCTTTCAAAAAATATCTTACATTTTGACTTCAATTACGACTATGAAGACTGAAACTAGTTACATTCCTCAATGCTCTCTCTTTACTAGGGAGGTATTCATATTTACATAGAACCATAGAGGTACATGGAAGATCTCAAGAAGAATCAATCTACGAAGAAATTTAGGCAGCACAATTCCATGGACTAGATTCTTAACCAGTGAAATCTATCCATTAGTCCCTCAACAATTTAGACACCATAATGCCACGAATTAGATTCCTGACCAGAGAAATCTATCTGGTTGGGACTAATATGGAATCAAGATTTGAGCCTCTCTAGGTACAATCAAGCTTACTTCTTAACCATCAACCTAGGGATGCAGGTGTGTATCCAATGTCAGAGGTCTATGACCAACACCACCTTTCCAAGTTCGGGATCTAGACATGAACAAAAATTGTCAACCATATGTCCTCGCAAGAAATGCTTCACTCACAAAGCCTCAATACTCATTGATCTAGTAGAACAAGAACCACAAATCTCTCCTAATCAAACTAATCAGTAACCACCATGCTATCAAAACCTTCGAGAGATTTACGTATACAAATACAACCCCAATCAATAATATATCTTCACATGTACATAATCAAATACAAACCTATAGGGTATTAATGTTTCTTTTTAACACAATAGGGATATCAACCGAATATTTAACAAATGATTCATCAAACATACACTTTCCTTCACCTGCAACACCATATCCGTTAGAATGCATTCTCCAATCAAAAATATGTTATTCCCTTCCTCTCAATTAGGAAGATTTCCTTTATCTGGGCTCTCTCTTAATCTCAGGGAGATCTCAGTTATCCGAGTTCCCCCTTTACCCATGGAGATCAACTTATTCTTTTTGACATCGGTGAAGGTTTCGTGGCTTCCATCCTTCTCATCATTCACATCATACTTATCACATCGACCTTTCTTTCGATCATCTTCACCATCTTGAATATTGTGTACAAATTAGGTAACAAGTATTGTTGGGTGTGGAGCCTGATTATCTTCTTTATTCAAAGCTATCATTGCATTAGAACCTAGTTCATAATAAGGAGGAAATGCCACCCATATTTGTGTGCCACTAGGGGGGTCTAGGGTAGAAGCTATGTTTAATTTGGGGTTTTTTTTCCCTAGAAGGCAACCCATCACTATATGTGAGGGAATTGTACTACGATGATGTACACGTGTATTCAGATTGAGAATGAGAGAGGAAATTGCGTGAGAGAAAAGAGGGAATTACAACAAATCTATTGTATGTTGTATCTCTTCATTTTACAAGATAATATAAAAGGACTATATGTTTATGCATCGACATAGCCCAAATTGGGTGAACTACGTATATCTGTGTCTCTCCTATTTCATGCATTTTCTATGTTTATATTTCTGCAATATTTTATGTGTTCCATTGCTATGTAATATATAATTTTCTAACAATTACATACAAAACTATAGAAGCATGAAGTTAGCCATATCAAAATATTATAATAATGGAAGTATTGGACTTTACAAACATAATCAACAAGAGACTATACTTTAATACTTCAACTTCTTGCTGAGGTTTTGTTAAAAACACTAAATCACATTCAAAGGTCATCAAAACTCGTTAGGTCTAAGGTTTCAATACTCTTTCAATGACATGGCATGATATTTCATATAGAAAACCCTAGAAATAAATCAGATTAATGCATCTAACAATTTTCAAATTTCATATTTTAGACTTCCTAATAGGAATTCATGTAAACCCTATATTTTATACATGAACCCCACAATCAAAACTAATCACATCTTAATCAACATCATGACTAGCATCTACTAGGTTTTGATGTAAACCCTAGATTTCTATCAACAAATTCTCATCCATCACTCTATAGATTCATAGATTCCAAATTGTCATATCACACATACTAGAGAATTTAACTACTACTATCGTTTAGCTACAGAACCCTAGATTCACAAAAAATACATCATCCTAGAACATCAAACTTAGACAAGGGCTTATATTAAACCCAACAAATTATGACCATGAATAATTAAGACAACGCACATATATAGGAATTCATTATCATGCATCATCATATCACATGTGAGACAACATTAAACATTAGACATATATTGACCTAGATCAAGCTAGGGTTTCGATGAAATGGACACATATATAGCTAGGGCTTCATTCCTAGGATCTTACTTTAAATACATAACCATTTTTTTTCTTATAAGCCCAATCAAACCCTCAATATCTAGGGTTTCATAACTTGGCAAGGAATTCCTTACTATACCAAAACTTCAAAGGTTCAAGATTTTAGACAACATCATCTCAACCCTAACGAGTTAGGGTTTTCATGTTCACACAAAAACCCCAACATGTCATCATCAACAAAAAATTCAAACAACATTTCTCAATAACCTTATGAAGTTTTAGGGTTTCATGCATTATCAATATACCCTTAGGTTAGGGTTTTTAGAGAACTTTCCTAGGGTTAATAATAATCAAAGATGTAGGGAAGGTATATTTATCAAAATATGAATCACCCTAAACAAGAATCTTGATGATTCAAGACAACTAGACATAACAATATTAGTAATGTAACACAAATTTCAAAACATGTTAAAATTGGCAACCAGGGCAAAAATTCATGTGGGTCATCTTATTCATGGCTAATAATATTTTTATTAGATTCCTCTCGTCGAGAGGTGTAGGATTGATATAAAGATCATCCAATTCCGATAAGTATTCATGGAGATATGAATTTATTTTGATTATGGAATTATTATCAAGCCGACCTACAACTCATGTAGGCTCAGAAGCCCAACAGTCGCATCTATTCACCCACCAATGTTGTGTATAAATATAAGAGGACTTTTCCTCATTTAGACTCACTCATCTCATCACATCTCTCTCTCTCTACTGCGCAGATATGAGTCTCTTCTCTACTGCACTGAAATGGGTCTCTCTCTATCACACATGTGAAGCCAGAAGTTGTTGAATTTGAAGCTACAACTGCAGAAGTAAAGATTGACTTGTGTGGCCTAGAATATCTCCTCTTTGGAACTATGCTGTAGGTTCATCTGAACCTCCTTTGAAAGCCGCAACTTTTGGTGGTGGAATGAAGTCAATCCGACGAATGGTTTGCAAGATATTGACTGCCCTAGTTTGAAGTCGGAAACTGCTGAAACTGAAGCTGCCACTGCAGAAGTAAAGATTGACTTGCGTGGCCTAGAAGATCTCCTCATCTGAACTATGCTGTAGGTTCATCTGAACCTCCTCTGAAAGCCACAACTTTTGGTGGTGGAATGAAGTCAATCCGAGGAACAGTTTGCAAGATATCGACTACCCTAGTTTAAAGCCGGAAACGACTGAAACTGAAGCTGCATTTGCAGAAGCAAAGATTGACTTGCGTGGCCTAGAAGATCTCCTCATCTAAACTATGCTATAGGTTCATCTGAACCTCCTCTAGAAGCCGAAACTTTTGGTGGTGGAATGAAGTGAATCCGACAGTCCGTTTGTGAGATATGGTCTGCCCTAGTTTGATAATGAAGCCGCTAATGCTGATGCTACTGATCTAGGGTTTGCTACTGCTGATATGAATCAGATTTATTGTACTATTTCTCTCTGCTGAATTATTGAAGATAAAAGAAGATTTGATCAAAGGGTTTCCCCACACATTGTGGGGTTTGTCCCTGGCTAGCTGCCACATCTTGTGTCTCTTGTCTTGGCTTGTTTTCTGTCGATCGTTTAATGTTCTATCTGCACTTTACTTTATGTACATGTGATTGCTAATCGGTGGAATATAATAAGAAAAAGAAGTAAACTGTTATAAGCATAGAACATACCATAATTTAACATGGTATCAGAGCTGAGGTGAAGACAAAGCCCAAGCAAGAGCAAGAGCAATCATTGAAGAGAAGATTGGCAAGGCTATCCTAAAAGAACTATGGTGTCCTCAACACTCTTTCCTGCCGAAGACAAGCTCCGTGAGAAAGCTGACTATCACAGATGGAAGATGTCTATCGATCTAACCCTTGAAAATCAAGGAGTGCTGGACCATGTAAGGGGCAATATTGTTGAGCCTTCATCAAATGCATCTGCTGCTGCTTGGAACAAATGGAAAAATGGAGAATTCAAAACAAAGAAGATCATCCAGGACTCTATCGACAAGCGCTTGGTGGCCTACATCTCTGATCTAGACACCTCCAAGGAAATCTACGACAGACTGGTGAGTTTATTTAAAGTGAATGATGCAAATCAAGTTTTGTTTCTTAGAAATAAGTTGAGGGAAATCAAGAAGGGTAAAGATGAAAGTATGCAAGCATACTTCTTAAGAATCACCGAGATCAAGAACGATCTCCTATCTATTGGGGAAACCATTACTGACAGAGAGAAATGGCACTCACACTCTCGGAGGATTACCATCTGAATGGTATGTGTTCAGGACTACTCTTCTGAACAATAATGTAATTCCTAGTTTCGAGGAATTAATGGCTAGATGCATTCAAGAACAAACAAGGGTAGAAGAGTAGGAAATGCCCTTGCCTAAAGGTCCTCCTGCTTCTTTTTCTTCTCATGTTAAGAAAAGAAATAATTCTGGGTCTAAATCGAAAAGAAAGGCTGGATTTAAGGGTGGAAGAAAAGGACGATGTTTCATTTGCAATAAAGCAGGTCACTATGCAAGGGAATGCCCTGATAGAAAGGACTCTCACCGTGACGATGATCAAATTCCCTCTCATGGTAATCGAAGGAATGGAAAATTCAACAACAAAGGAAAAAGGAATGCGGGAAATCAAGGAAGAGGGCAACCATTCAAGAAGGCTAGAAAGTCCAAGATGTATTAAATGCACCTGACCTCAAAAGGAACCTAGTGTCCATCTCGGCAACGGAAGACAAAGGCTACAAGGTAACCTTCAGCGGTGGCAAGGTATGTATATGGAAAAATAATGTTAAAGATGCCTTTACTCTTGGGTTTAGTGTCGATTCATTATATCAGGTCGATGGAAGTTCGCTAGGTGTCATGTCTTGTGACACAACTCTTTAGTCCGAACTTTGGCATCGGAGGTTTGCCCACCTTCATCACAAAGCTCTACCTAATGTAAGATAGATGGTAACAGGGATGCCCGAATTCCAAGTAGAGAAAGAAGGTGTATGTCTGGGATGTGCCAAAGGAAAGCTCAAAAGGGGACCATTCCCCTCAAGCCAAAGCAAGACCTCCGATATAATACAATTGGTTTACTCAGGCATACCTGAGGTTGGAATTAAGAGGGAGACTACTAACCCACATACTCCTGAAAAAAATGGTGTGGCAGAAAGGAAGAATCACACAATTATGGAAGTTGTCCGAGCCATGCTACATGATCAAAGTCTTCCTAAGTTTCTATGGGCTGAAGCTGCAAACACTGTCGTATATGTACAAAATTGATGCCCTCATCAAGCATTGGGTTCCAAGACTCCTGAAGAAAAATTCACCGGTAAGAAACCTGATGTTTCTCATTTTAAAATTTTTGGAAGCCCTGTATACTTTCATGTGCCGAAAGAGAAAAGAAATAAATTGGGAGTATCTGGAAAGAAGGGAACTTTCGTGGGCTATGGTGAAAATACTAAAGGCTATAGAATCTATGTAGCCGGTCAAAAGGAAGTCATAATCAGTCATGATGTCACCTTTGATGAAGATATGGCTCTCAGCAAGGTGATCAAACTTCCTTCTTTGAAGAGCTCTCAAGAAGCCGACACCAGGGAACCGAAAGAAAAGGATGATGAATCAATGCCTGATGAAGAAGAACCCATGGATCCGATTGATCCTCATCCACAGGAGCCTTCCTCTTCTAGGAAGAGGCCTTCATGGCTTAGCGGGATACTTGATGATGCTGAAGGACATGCTGCACCCTAAGGAACCTTCCATCAAAGTAAGAAACTTAACAGGTATCAGGGATACTTGACCATCATGAGCACGATCATACAAAATGAACCTTCATCATTCTCAGATGTCACAAGCATTAACTATGGAAGGATGCTATGACCATAGAATATGAGTCTATTATGGAGAATGATGTTTGGGAAGTAGTTCCCAGACCCTGGACAAGACAATTGTTACTTCAAAATGGCTTTACAAGATAAATCATGCAACAAATGGAAGTATGGAAAAGTATAAGGTTCATTTTGTTGCTCGTGGTTTATCCCAGAAGGGAGGTATAGACTATGATATTTACACCTGTTGCCAGATATACGACCATTCACTTGATCATAGCCCTTGTGGCTTCACCAGGATGGAACCTACATCAGATGGATGTCAAGACTGCGTTCTTGCACGACTCGATCAAAGAAGAGGTCTACGTGGAGCAACCCAAAGGATTTGAGATTTATGATCAAAAATCTCATGTATGCAGGTTGAAGAAGGCTCTCTATGGGCTGAAGCAAGCACCCCGAGCATGGTGCAGACCCTCTCATTCACAAATGTAAGAGGGAGCTGGCTTCTAAATTTGAAATGAAGGACCTAGGACTGATGCACTACTTCCTAGGACTTGAAGTGTGGCAGAAGCCAGGAGAAACTTTCCTATCTCAACGAAAATATGTGGTGAAGATATTAGAAAGATTCGATATGATGGACTGCAAGCCTGTGACTACCTTGAGGATCTTAACTTTTAGAAGTTATATGGTAGTGATGTCGGACCAAACTTGGGAAATGCCTCTGAGTTTCAAAACTCATTCGCATTGATGTTCTTGGTGAACCTCCGTCCGAACATATGTTTTGCAGTTAGCATTGTGAGCTCATATTTGGTTGAGCCTCACTGGATTGATGCCAGGAATCTTCTAAGATGTCTTCAGGACACAATCTCTCATGAATTAAGATACACTGTGGGAGATGTAAGACTACTTGGATATACTGATGTTGATTGGGCAGGCAGTGTGGTGGACCGTAAGAGCACTTCTGGGTACTATTTCACCATGGGATCTGCTTCGATATCCTGGATGAGCAGGAAGCAGAAGTCGGTGGATTTGAGCACCGCTGAAGGAAGATATATTGTTGCTAGCATAAACTCGTGTGAGGCGGTCTGGTTGCGAAAGCTCTTCAGTGAGCTGTTTGGATTTACATTGGATACCACTGTGATTCTCTGTAACAAGCAGAGGTGGGATTCGAAGAATCCCATATTCGTCAATTGCTCCAGTAGATAGACATCATCTGGGATATGGTAAGTCGATGAGCAAGGAAGCTCCATCACATTAAGATGATGTACAGGTTGATACACCTTGTCAAAGCCCCGAGGAAAGATCTAATCTGTGATTTTCCCAAACGACTTGTAGTCGGCAAGAAACCCTTGTACAAGGGTCCTACATGTTGCATACATTGAGCTCTGGGAGCTCTGAGGGCTTGCGGTTCCTACTGGAGCAACATATGACCACAGGGTGACTCACCCTCCCCTGGTGGTGCACACTGGAACAAGATGATTCGCTCTCTTGTGGGACAAGATGATTCGCTCTCTTGTGGAACAGGATGATTCGCTCTCCTGTGTAGCAGGCTGATTAGTTCTCCTGTGAGGCGTGGATTGATGTTTCTCCATGGCAGCCTAGATTGATGTGTTCTCCATGGAAATTGTAGCAGGATTGATGTGTTCTCCTGTGAGGCCTGGATTGATGTGTTCTCCATGGCAATTGTAGCAGGATTGATGTGTTCTCCTGTGAGGACTGGATTGATTAGTTCTCCTGTCGAGGCATCCTACCCATGTAGTCTGGGACTCATGGGAAGTACCTCTCATCTGATCAATGAGCAGGGAAATGAAGTTAGGGACCATAGTAGTACCGATGGACGCATCGTTGTAACTACCGTACTCCCTACGCTAGGATGACCTCCATTGATCTGGGATCAATGATACTGGTCTAGGACTAGTGGTAGGAGTTGTACCATACTATGACGCTGACTTCGGGTCGGTTGAGACTGGTCTGGGATTAGTGGTACATACTCTGAGACTGACTTTGAGTCAGTGGAGGATGATATTGATCTGGGACCATTGGAGTTGTACTCACTATGACGCTGACTTTGGGTTGGTTGAGACTGGTCTGGGACCAGTGGTACATACTCTGAGACTGACTTTGAGTCAGTATGATACATCCTCGATCATTTCCTCTTCTTCATAATTCAGACAAAAGTAGAGTACAACAGAACAATGCAAGAGCAGAGCATAACAGAACAAAATAGTACAGATCAGGGGAGAGAGAACAAGACAAAGCAGAATAGGCAAAATAGAGCAGAGCAGGGCAAGGGTCAGGCTGTACAAGGCAGTGCATTTGATGGATGAATAGTAACAACAGATAGATAGATTGCAGATGAAGTTCTCCATGGTTGAGAGGGAGTGTTAAAATTGGCAACCAGGGAAAAACTTCATGTGGGTCATCTTATTCATGGCTAATAATATTTTTATTAGATTCCTCTCGTCGAGAGGTGTAGGATTGATATAAAGATCATCCAATTCCGATAAGTATTCATGGAGATATGAATTTATTTTGATTATGGAATTATTATCAAGCCGACCTACAACTCATGTAGGCTCAGAAGCCCAACAGTCGCATCTATTCACCCACCAATGTTGTGTATAAATATAAGAGGACTTTTCCTCATTTAGATTCACTCATCTCATCACATCTCTCTCTCTCTACTGCGCAGATATGAGCCTCTTCTCTACTGCGCTGAAATGGATCTCTCTCTCTCACACATGTGAAGCCGGAAGCTGTTGAATTTGAAGCTACAACTGCAGAAGTAAATATTGACTTGCATGGCCTAGAAGATCTCTTCTTTGGAACTGCGCTGTAGGTTCATCTGAACCTCCTTTGAAAGTCGCAACTTTTGGTGGTGGAATGAAGTCAATCCGACGAACGGTTTGCAAGATATCAACTGCCCTAGTTTGAAGCCAGAAACTGCTGAAACTGAAGCTGCAACTGCAGAAGTAAAGATTGACTTGCGTGGCCTAGAAGATCTCCTCATCTGAACTACGTTGTAGGTTCATCTGAACCTCCTCTTAAAGATGCAACTTTTGGTGGTGGAATGAAGTCAATCCGACGAACGGTTTGCAAGATATCAACTGCCCTAGTTTGAAGCCAGAAACTGCTGAAACTGAAGCTGCAACTGCAGAAGTAAAGATTGACTTGCGTGGCCTAGAAGATCTCCTCATCTGAACTGCACTGTAGGTTCATCTGAACCTCCTCTGGAAGCCAAAACTTTTGGTGGTGGAATGAAGTCAATCCGACTGTCGGTTTGTGAGATATGGTCTGCCCTAGTTTGATAATGAAGCCGCTAATGCTGATGCTACTGATCTAGGGTTTGCTACTACTGATATGAATCAGATTTATTGTACTATTTCTCTCTGCTGAATTATTGAAGATAAAAGAAGATTTGATCAAAGGGTTTCCCCACACATTGTGGGGTTTGTCCATGGCTAGCCGCCACATCTTGTGTCCCTTGTCTTGGCTTGTTTTCTGTCGATCGTTTAATGTTCTATCTGCAGTTTACTTTATGTACATGTGATTGCTAATCGGTGGAATATAATAAGAAAAAGAAGTAAACTGTTATAAGAATAGAACATACCATAATTTAACAAAACAAGATGAAGATGTTTTTTAAATTAAAAGAATTATATAGTCTAATACATACTTGTAGATGTTAAAACCTTATAAGGATTCCTTGAACTATTTTCCTTGCATTCATCCATGATATTTTATACACGTAATACATACTCTCAAGCAAAAAATGTGATATGAAGAACATGATTTAATTTCTCAAGTTAGGTCTTCTATGTAACCATGGAGGATGGAATCCGATGATGTCAAACATCATGGTATTCATTCTTTCCATTGACATTAGGACTTTTACTTGACATCCTAGATTGCATTTAAATCCTTATAAGATAAGGATTAATTTTGTAATATGTTATCTAGAGAGTACAATGTTTAGCCTAAAGTAGTTATAAACAAGGATCACTAGAGGTAATAAAAATCTAAAAGCTCATAAATGTACCTTGTGTTTATCTACCTTTCATTTTATAGCTCATTAGATTTGTTGGAAGTGCATCTTGTTAAATAATTACTTGGTTTCCTTAAGTTGGTTGCTTGTTTCAATCATAATTGACTTTTGTGGCATCCGTACTTGTGTTAGAATTTAATCAAAACTTGGCCTCTATTACATTTCTGCACTGACACTGACTTCTATTCTGCAGTGATTTAATTTAGTCTTCTAATGCAGCATAGATGTTTCTCGGTTATGTAGTGACATCGACATCCCAATCATTAATCCATGGTTATATGGAGGAATCCCTAAAACATTTCATCTTTCACTAATTATACTTCACTGAATTCCTCACTAAGGCTCAACAACATTCACCATAGAACTATCAAACGTTCTTCTGAGATTTCCACTGAATCTACCTCTATGATATCTGCACTTGTCTCATAAGTTATTTTTCTAAAATCTACCAGAAACATATTTAACTATCATGCTATAGTTCTAAGGAACCCCTCTTTCATTACTATTTGTGAACTATAAGTTTCTAAACTCTTCTCTATATATTTGAACTTGTCCAATCCTCGATCTGAACTACTTTCACTATCACATATTTCTATCCATCATTGAGTGTCTTTAATATGGTGAATGCAAGGAACACCACTCATTAATGACCATGGCCATAGCTCAAATTTCCTTTGATCATGACCATAGTCTTCAAACTCCCTTTGACCATGACCATAGCTCCCAAACCATGTTGAAAAATCCAAAGAGTTTGTAGTTAAACAATTTATCTTACGATGGCATTGCCTTGTGATGTTTTTCATTATTATTATTTGAATTAGCTTTCTTATCATCAAGGTTAATGTCAAGAAACAAATAGAAGATAACACAAGAAGTAGGTACACTGCCAGGGCAAAACCCCACTCTAGGGGAAAACCTTGTCAAAATTATTCCTTTAGTAGAATCAAGATGAGACGACCAAGACACTTACAACTTAAACTTGAGACTACCTCCATCCATCAAGTCAACCTTGTCATTCTTCAATTCTATAGCTCCTATAGAAGTCATTATTCTTCACAATTTGATCCTTGCAATGGAACTAAACTTGTATCTTATCACAGTGATAGCAATATGATAGCACCGAGATAGTGAAGAACCAAGACTACATCATTGTGATAACACCAAGACATTCACTGTGGTAGCAATGTCATAGGACCAAGATACATCACTGTAATATCCCCGAAATTTGATCATTGTAATAACACTGAAGCTAATGTCACACCGAAACTGTTAGACTGAAATAGAACCGAGTCACTGTGACATATCACTGAGCTATCTCCACTGCAATCCACATAATATATGTTGAGAATACCATTGAAACTGGTCTCTCTGGTTACCGAAATTATATCTGTAATTTTCAACAAAGTCATCTCTACATTATGCTATGCCTTCATCGAAGATTTGTCTCTCTGAGAACATGAAAAGACTATCTCTCAAATCACAAAACCTCTGTCTCTAATACAAGCAAAATACCTCTTTGAAATATGAGCTCTGAACTGTGCTTGATGTGAAGTCCTTAGGCTTCTATATATATATGTTTGTCCA
Source organism: Pinus tabuliformis (assembly GCA_031772625.1). Taxonomy (NCBI): domain Eukaryota; kingdom Viridiplantae; phylum Streptophyta; class Pinopsida; order Pinales; family Pinaceae; genus Pinus; species Pinus tabuliformis. The sequence continues at coordinate 98,816,522 of CM062820.1, forward strand.
TCATAAATGCACCGACCTGTGTTAATGAACAATTATGTCTCCATATAAAGTTAGGAAAACTTGTGTTATTTTGAAGGATACCAACTTCATGGGGATTCTTTTTTAGGCCAACAACATGGAGACCTTCATGGATGGAGGAGTCTCCAAAAAACATTTACAATCATTATAACCTAAAGCCTACAGTGGAGGCTTGAGCTAAGAAAATTGACCCAAGCATGAAACACATGCTTTAATAAGTCAATTAAATTAATAGAAAACAAATATTTTTCTTTCTTTTGACAAATATATTATATTTTGACTTCAAGTACAATTATCAAGACTTAGCCTAGTTATATTCTTCAACAAAATCGCCATTCGATCTCATAATAGATAGGACATATTAAGATGACATGTTTGATGTGGGATGTGGTGATTAGTTTCAATCTAAGGTCAATAAGTGTTACATAACATTTTGTCACTGTCCCTGTACTCCCCGTCCACAATCTTAGAGTACCTCTACAGTATACCTGACATGATTTCCTATCATGAAGAAACTCCCATTATGTCCCTCCTCGTGAGCAGAACAATTACCTTTTGCATCATTTCCCAAAAGTCTTCTTTTTGTCCCAATTTAAAAGACCGACGCTAATGACTTGTGCCCTCCTCGTGCCGATATGCACAGATTACAGCTATGCCTAGCACCGATTAGATCGATTGAGCCCTTTCTTAGTTACGATGATCCTCTTTTGGAATGTTTTTTAAATATGGAGCTGAAGCTTCCATCTCTAGAATATTTGTAACGGAAGTCTGGTAAATGGTTAGGCCAGATGGAGTCGAGGAGGTCAGTTTGGTCTCCTTCCCCCTATTACGATGGAAACTAATCCAAGAGAAAATTCCTTCTCCCATGAGAAGAGGAACCAACTCCCCTCCACCCAAGCCATATAAACCTCTCTTTTTCCCAAGATCAAGTTACCTTTTAGTCCTAATTAAGTTTTGGCTGAGGTTTTGATTTTGGATTAGTGAACAAGCTACCCATAGTTTGTAGCTTTCTAGCTTGTGTTTAAGGGAGAATTTTTTGTTTGGTTTTGTGTGAAGACTAAAGAGATCAGCCTCGAGACTACCATTGTTCATGCTATCCATGAGATGCTAGCATAAGTATGTGGGCACCTGAATATGTCATAGGAGAACAACAATGTCAAGACATCAGTTGTAATCTCTTCTTGAACTAATATAGATGCAACTATTAATTGATTTCCTACATGAAATGATCTCACATATTTATGGCTCAATGTTTCTTAACCTGTTAGTAGGCTGAATGCAATTTGTACATTATCACGTTTGTTGTTTGTTGTTTTAACTTTTTTTAGGTGTTTGAAAGAAGGAAACGAAAGATAGTTGGAGCGAGGAAGGAAAGTCATCACCAAGACAAATAACATACTAAGAGGTGGGTCCTCTTATTTGATTCTAGCTTAAGGAGATCTTCCATAGATTGTTTGTTTGTGGCTAGACCCGCTCTCTTGGGCTAGAGGAATTTTTTGTGTATGCGCTTAGAATTTACCTACACCAAAAATTGACAACTCCACTAGGGAGCCAATCCTTTTGTTTGATTTATTGTAATTTCATGGTTTTGTGTGAAATTTTATAGTATCACCATTTCCCTTTAGTGTACTTTGCCTAGTTTACTACTCTTAGTCTAAAATTTACAGTATCAAGTCTGCTTTTTACGTGAGGAATTTTTTATTTTTCCTTTGAATCCTCAACAAGTGCGGTTTTTTCTAAAACAACCATGCCAATCGGATTGAGTTTCTCAAAAATAGTCGCACCAACCCCCTTCTGACACTTTTTGTCAGTTAGGTAGTCATGCTAATGCTTGTAGGTGGAGATTAGGGTTTACCCTAGATCTCAACCATTGTGTCTTTCTCTCCTGATTTCTACCTCTTAGTTTGTTTTGGATTGTTTCTCCTTGACTGGAAATCTTGATTTGGCTTAGTTTATGTTCTTGTTGTTTTTCCTTCTTTTGCTTGATTTCTTGAGTCTTTGGATGGTTAGTGGCTATAGGACATCTAGGCTGTCATCCATTCAGCTGATTGTGAACTTGGTGAGTCAAGTTGTCGATGAATGTACTCCTTGCATTTCATTTGTAGTCCTCTTATTGCTTTGATCTCCATCATTCAAGTTTGAAAACTTTCTTTTGATTGTTTAAACACCTCCTTTCCAGCATATATCACGTTTCTTGTCTTGTTTTTCGTAGAATCATTGTGTCATTAGTTTGGAAGAAGTTCTTTTTTGGGTCTTTTCATTTGTTTCAGGATTTATTTTCTTGAAAACATTTTCATTGAAGTGTTTTACGAAAAATTCCTTTTTGTTATTTCATGAAAATTACACAATTCTATTTTGTTGCATCAATATGTTACATTAGTTAGCATAATTGAAGACTAGAGTTGCATTTGCATTTGAAAAGAAAAAGAATTGTCTTTACTTTTGAAAGGACTACTTGAAGTGCACGTGTTAGAAAATAGGAATTGGAAAGAGTTTTTCATTATTGTTTTTTCAAAAAGTAAAGTAGTGAAAAGATGACTTTTATTTCAATTGCATGGTTGGTTTCATTTGATTGTGTTTTCTACGCTCTCTAGTGTAAACAATTCATCGAATAGAAAGAGTCTTGTCTCATTTAGCTGCATATAGGATTTTTTGAGTCACATCGCTAAGGTATGAAAACTGAGACATAATTTAAGATAAAATTTTAATGACCTAAATTAACCTACGGCACATTTGAAACCTAATGATCACATCTAGAAGGTCTAGGCTAGAGACGTGTTCCAACATCTTTAAATCTAGTAGTTGTCATTCACTTCAGCATTAGACAGCACTAGTATGGACTTGTGCTCCCCGTACGATCGAGTATATAAAGGGAGACCCCACTAGGCTGCAATCTTTTATACATAGGAAGTCAAGTCTGCTGCCTTGTAAACATGATACAACGAACACAACATTCAGGAGATTTCCTGCCCGTACTTCTCGATTGGCCAGGAGGTATTCTGTAGTACATGGTTACCTGGTAATCATTTTTACCTAGATCATCCTGAGTAGTCATTTGATATTTTTGACTCTTTAAACTTAAAATAACATCTGAGTACTTGTCCTTTCGAGCTCACTTCAAATAAAAAGTGATAAGTGTCACCTTTTCTTCTTTCTTAAATCTTAAAACATGAAAGAGCACTAGTTTGTTTATGCGTCTTAAAAAACTTGTTTCCCACAATCTCATAACATCCCTGTTAGTCTTTTCTAGCCCAAATCATGAGTATTCCTTTTAAAGTGCATTTAGAGCCTTGGAATTTATCTCTCTTTTCTTGTTTTTTGAGATGAAGCCATCGTGGTTGAACCATTAGGTTCACCTAGTTCCTCTTCCTCTCCATCATCTGAAAGATTGTTTGAGGAGCAATTTCCTAAATTACCGCAGCCACTTGAGTGTTGGGTGTGGAGCTTGATTATCTTCTATATTCAAAGGTATCGCCACATAGGACCCCAGTTCGAAACCGCCCGTAAAATATTCGCTGCAGGGGGGGTCCAGGGGGGGCGGCTGCGACCTTTGGGAGCCCCCCCCTGGCAGGGGGTTTCAGGGGCAACGCCCCCGAAGCTAAAAACAGCTGTAAAACTGCCTTGTAAAAGTATAGTAATTTCTAGTCAATCTGGGCCGTTCATTAGGCGGATGATTTGACGTAGAACTTATGTTTAGTTTAGGGTTTTTTGCCCTAGAAGGCAACCCCTCTCTTTGTATGAGGGTATTGTATTTGAGGCTGTGTGATAGATGTGTATTCTGTGAGCGAGAAACAGAGAGGTGAGACTGTGAGAGAAAACAGAGGATATTACAATGGATTTGCTGTAGGTTGTGTCTCTTTATTTTGCTGGATAATAGAAAGGAAGGACTGGCTGTTCGGGGTGGACGTAGCCTAAACTGGGTGAACCACATATATCTATGTCTCTCTTGTTTTGTGCATTTTCTGTGTTTATATTTCTGCCATATTGTATGTGTTCCATTGCTCCATAATATATAATTTTCTAACAACTGGTATCAGAGCCGAAGGTCTATTTGGCTGATAAACTCGCAGGAAAGAAGGGTTCCTCGTTCGAGTGGGAGCAATGGCGGAAGATGGTAAGTTTAGGGTCGAGAAATTTAACGGCCAAAACTTCTCGCTGTGGAAGATGCAGATGGAAGATTATCTGTATCAGAAAGATCTATACCTACCATTGGGCGGAAAAACAAAGATGCCAACGGGTATGAAAGACGAAGAATGGAACCTTCTCGATAGAAAGGCACTCGGAACAATACGGTTGTGCCTTGCTGCGTCAGTCGCCTTCAAAATTTCGAAGGAAACCATGACAGAGGGTTTGATGCAGACGTTGTTGAAACTATATGAAAAACCCTCAGCCTCAAACAAGGTATTTCTTATGAAACGGTTATTTAATATGAATATGTCAGAAGGTGGATCTGTTGCAAACCATTTAAATGATTTTAATACAGTTACAAGTCAATTTAGTTCTGTAGGGGTAAACTTTGATGATGAAGTTAGAGCTCTGTTATTCTTGTGCGCATTACCAGAAAGTTGGAATGGTTTGGTAATGGCCATTAGTAACTCCTTTCTAGATCTAGTACTTTAAAGTTTGATGATGTTGTCGGTGCTATCCTTAGCGAGGAAATGCGACGGAAAAGCTCTGGTGAGACATCGGGAAATGCTTTGAGTGCAGAGTCTAGAGGAAGAAAAATGGAAAGAGGAAAGAGGTCAGGATATCGCAGTAAATCAAGGAAAGGCAGATCCAAGTCCAGATCGGGGATAGTGTGCTGGAAATGTGGAAAGTAAGGACACCTAAAGAAAGACTGTAGATCTCGGAAGGGAAAAGAAGGAGATGCACAACAAGAAAACAATCATGAAGCAAATGTGATAGGTGAGGTGTTAAAAGATGCTTTGATTCTTTCTTTCGAAAATATTATTTATTCCTGGGTGGTAGATTCAGGGGCTTCATTCCATGCCACACTTGATAAGAACTATTTTCATGACTATGTTCAAGGAGATTTTGGACAAGTTCGTCTGGGTGATGATAAACCCTGTAAAATTGTTGGAATGGGTAAGGTTCTTGTAAAACAGCAGAATGGAAACCAATGTCTATTAAAGGAGGTAAGGCATGTTCCAGATCTAAAGAAAAATCTGATTTCAACAGGGCAGTTAGGCAGTGAAGGTTGTGTGACAACTTTCACAGATAAAGCTTGGAAGGTCACCAAAGGAGCCTTGGTAATAGCAAAAGGTGAAAAGGTTGGTACATTGTATTTATGAAATGGTATTTCTAACTCTGTTAATGCTTTAACTTCCAAAGGAGCAGATGCAGCATTATGGCATCATAGGCTCGGACACATGAGTGAAAAGGGGATGAAGATTCTTCACTCAACAAATTTTTTGTCGGGTTTGAAGAATGTTGATTTGGACTTCTGTGAGAATTGCATTTATGGAAAACAGAAGAGAGTCAGATTTCTCAGAGTTGGGAAAGAAAAGAAGAATGAAAAATTAGAGCTTCTGCATACAGATGTATGGGGACCTGCTCAGGTATCATCTCTCGGTGGCTCTCGTTATTATGTTACTTTTATTGATGATGAAACTAGAAAAACTTGGATTTATTGTATTAAGAATAAATCTATTGTATTTGATACTTTCAAGAAATGGAAAGCCTTGGTTGAGATTGAGACAGGAAAGAAATTGAAGTGTCTTAGATCAGACAATGGAGGTGAATATTGCAGCAAAGAGTTTGATAGGTGCTGTTCAGAGCATGGAATTCGCAGAGAGAAGACAGTTCCAAGAAAACCATAAGAAAATGGTGTGTCAGAAAGGATGAACAGAACAATCATGGAGCGTGCAAGGTGCATGAGATTGCATGCAGGATTGCCTTTACAGTTTTGGGCAGATGGTGTAGATACTGCTATTTATCTAATAAACAAAGGGCCTTCAAGTTCCTTGGATGGTGGTGTTCCAGAGGAAGCATGGATAGGTAAAAAGGTAAACTACTCTATTTTAAAGCCTTTTGGTTGTGAGGCCTTTGTCCATATTGATAAAGAAAATAGAACAAAGCTTGAGGCAAAGTCAAAGAAATGTACCTTTATTGGATATGGTGTTAATGATTTTGGTTATCGCTTATATGATTACGAAAATCACACAAATCATTAGGAGCAAAGATGTAATATTCAATGAAAAGGTCTTGTATAAGAATCAGTTGCAGGAAAAGAAACAGGAAAAGGAAAACAGGGAATACACAGTTCTTGATGAAATCACTGAAAAAGGAAAGATGCCTGAAAATAATAATAATCAACAACCACAACAACAGCAACCACCACAACAACAACAGGCACCCCAAACACCTGAAAGTGGTGTTAGAAGATCTATCAGGATAAGTAGACCCCCTAAACGATACTCTCCTTCATTATATTATTTATTGTTGACTGATTCCAGTGAACCCGAATGTTATGAAGAAGCAATGCAGGTTGAAAGCAGGAAGAAGTGGGAGGTAGCCATGGAAGAAGAGATGGACTCCTTAATGCATAACCAGACTTGGGATTTGGTCAGGTTGCCTGTAGGAAAAACTACATTGAAGAATAAATGGGTTTACATGCTGAAGGAAGAAGATGGAGGAAAATAGAGGTATAAAGCTAGACTTGTGGTGAAGGGGTTTGCACAGAAGAAAGGTATTGATTTTGATGAAATATTTTCTCCTGTTGTTAAAATGACTTCAATCAGAACCATTTTAAGTCTTGTAGCAGCTGAAGATTTGCATCTTGAGCAGTTAGATGTAAAGACAACCTTTCTCCATGGGGATTTGGAGGAAGAGATATATATGCAGCAGCCACAAGGATATGAGGTGAAAGGGAAGGAGAAACTAGTGTGCAGGTTGAAGAAGAACTTGTATGGCTTAAAACAAGCTCCAAGGCAGTGGTATCTAAAATTTGACAAGTTTATGTCTGAACAAGGTTATACTAGATGTCACTCTGATCATTGTGTTTATTTGAAAAAGCAAAATGATGGCAGCTATATTATATTGTTATTGTATGTAGATGACATGCTTGTTGCAGGATCTAACATGCAGGAAATAAATGTGCTCAAAAGAAAATTGGCAAATTCATTTGCAATGAAGGATTTGGGAGCTGCAAAACAATTCCTTGGTATGAGAATAACTAGAGATAGGAAAAATCATAAATTAACATTGTCTCAGAATGAGTACATACAAAAGGTGTTGAAAAGATTTAACATGCACAATGCAAAACCAGTTAGTACACCTTTTGCTAGCCATTTCAAACTTAGCAAGGAAATGTGCCCAAAGACCCAAGAAGACATGGATTATATGTTTAAAGTTCAATATGCATCAGCAGTTGGAAGCTTAATGTATGCAATGGTCTACACAAGGCCTGATATTGCACATGCAGTGGGAGTTGTAAGCAGGTACATGAACAATCCAGGAAAGGAACATTGGATGGCAGTGAAATGGATTCTCAGATATTTGAAAGGTACCACAAATCAAGCATTATGCTTTGGTGGTTCAAACATCTCCCTACAAGGATATGTTGATGCAGATATGGCAGGTGACAGAGATAACAGGAGGAGCACTACAGGATATGTATTTACTGTTGGAGGAACAGCTGTCAGTTGGGTTTCAAAAATCCAAAGTGTTGTTGCACTTTCAACAACAGAAGCAGAGTATGTTGCTGCTACAGAGGCTAGTAAAGAAATGATTTGGTTACAAAGTTTTATGGGTGAATTGGGTAAGGATCATGATATGGGCATGTTATACAGTGATAGCCAAAGTGCCATTCATCTTGCAAAGAACTCAGCATTTCATTCCAGGACTAAACACATACAGCTCAAGTACCATTTCATACGATCAGTGTTGGAAGATGGAGAGTTGAAGCTGGAAAAGATACACACAAGCCAGAATCGTGCAGATATGCTAACAAAAGTTGTAACCAGGGAGAAACTAAGAATATGCTCAGTTTCAGTTGGTCTTCAGGGATGACGATGAAGATGAGAAACAACCAGGTCCAAAGAGGAGTCATTGTCCAGCAAATGGAGCAGCGGTGGAGTTGCTACAATCAGTCTCCAAGTGGGAGATTGTTGGGTGTGGAGCCTGAGTATCTTCTATATTCAAAGGTATCACCACATAGGACCCCAGTTTGAAATGGGGCAGCAACGCTGCCGTAAAATATTCACTGCAGGGGGGGTCCGGGGGGGGCGGCTGTGACGTTTGGGAGCCCCCCTGGCGAGGGGTTTTGGGGGTAGCGCCCCGAAGCTAAAAAACAGCTGTAAAATTGCCTTGTAAAAGTATAGTAATTTCTAGTCAATCTGGGTCGTTCATTAGGTGGATGATCTGACGGTAGAACGTATGTTTAGTTTATGGTTTTTTCCCTAGAAGGAAACCCCTCTCTTTTTATGACGGTATTGTATTTGAGGCTATGTGATAGATGTGTATTTTGTGAGCAAGAAACAAAGAGGTGAGACTGTGAGAGAAAACATAGGATATTACAACGGATTTGCTGTAGGTTGTGTCTCTTCATTTTGCTGGATAATAGAAAGGAAGGATTGGCTGTTCGGGCTGGACGTAGCCCAAACTGGGTGAACCACATATATCTGTGTCTCTCTTGTTTTGTGCTTTTTCTGTGTTTATATTTCTGCAATTTTTATGTGTTCCATTGCTCCGTAATATATAATTTTCTAACAATGAGGACCAAGGTGTTGAACTTGAAATTATTCTGAGCATTCAACCTTTGTCATCTCTTCCTCCACCTCCCTCAGATATTGGGTCACTTTTTGATATTGGCCTGGAATCCCTAGAAAACCCTATCTAGTCTCCCGAGATTCAGTCGACTACTGATGGTCAACTTGGACTAGTTGTTTGTCCTCTGAATCCTTTTTTTGACCTTGTTTCGATATCACCACAGCGTCCGTACAGTCCGTATGATCAATCAGGTATTCCTTTGGAATTATCCCCTTGAACATCTTCAGTCGTTAATTGTCACTTGTTTCCACTGATGGAACCCAAAGGTGAAATTCCAGTCTCCTCTCTCAGTCACCTGGAGGTTTCCACTCCACACACTGTCGAAGAGGAAGAAGATCAGTTTCCTCCTAAATGTTCCTCCTACATGGGAAGCATTCCCGTCAGTGTTTATTGGGACTTACGTCCTAATTATGTGACTTTAGCACAGTTAATCTCGGGTACACCTAATGCCTTTTCACTTTACCATAATCTTGTTTGGGCATCTAGCACTATGCCTACCACAGGTTCGTTCATTCGAAACCCAACCCCCCAACAGATGGTGATTTCTGTAGTTACTTCAGTACCAGTACAACCCACCGTTCTAAACCCTCTTGTCTCGTCAGTCCAAGTCACCCGTGTAGTGAAACTGATGGTCTTGAGTCCTACTTATGTCAGTCCTTCGGTCCCTCTAGTAAGTGAACAGGCTGTGCGACCACCTCGGGGGAAGAATCTGAATGTATCTATGGTGTCAGGGACAACTAATGTGAGTAGCTCATAGGCTCACATGGTTGGGGCAAACCAACCTTCTTCTAGTGCTATTAAAAACCCTTCTAGTCATGTTGGATCAAGCAATGTCCAGTACCATAGGTCCAAAATCTTGTTGGTCCATCTGGATCAAGCAATTTCCAGTATCAATAGCCTTATGAGGCTCATGTTCAGTACCAAACTCCTTATGTTCCATATTTTTCCAAGGAATGGTATATCCACCTTAAATCCTTCATCCTGGACAGTTGTTCAACCTAGTCCGACCACCATTCCCGATAGCTATGGCTAGATACCATTTAGAAATTTTCGAGGTTTCAATCCGAGAACTATTCAGGTACCCTATGAGAAGTAAGGACAACCTCTGCAACAATAAGGGAAACCTTCATTGCAGTAAGGGCCATCCATGCAGCAGCAGGGGCCAATGATGCAGTAGAAAGGACCACTGCAACAACCACAGGGGCAACACTTGCAACAGTTGCAGCAAGCCATGGAACCACAAAAATATGTTCAACAAACCTCCCAACCTATGTCTTCGTAAGGCCAACCTCTACAGCTGCAGGGATAGCTTTGGCAACCGTAATGCCAGCCCTTGCAGCACCAAGGCCAACATGGGAAACAACAACCCTTATATACATATCAACAGGGTCAACCTTTGCAAGGACAAGGTCATGGTCAAGTCCTACAACAGCAGGCCCAAAATCCTAATGTCCAAGGGAAACAAGTTCAAAATCATTTTGTCTAAGGACAGAAGGTCCAACATCCTTTGTCTAAGGACAACATGTCCAAAATCATTTTGTTCATGACCAAGAGGTTCAAAACCCATATGTCCATGGAGAGCAGGTGCAAAACCCATATGTCCAAGGTCAATAGGTTCAACAACCTCTTAACCTGTATGTTGCTTATCAACAACCTATGGCTGGACAATTTCAAGGCTTTCAAGGCCAGAATCCTCCCTATGGGAAAGATAACCTATAGTGGGGGAAAAATCGAATGCCATAAGGACAAAACCCTCCACTATGGGGACAAAATCCTTACCGACGGGGATGGGCTGCTCCAATCGGACCCGCTTATCGACCTCCAATGCCTTTCTATACTTAATTTCCATCCTTCACTACACTAGAGTTGTCATATTTGTCTCAACTTATGAATGATCCAATTCTTCATTCGTGATACTGGCCTATGATCCCATCTAAGATCCCAAGCGATTATCCAAAGTTTGATGGGAAAGTGAAAAAACATCCTTAATCCCGTGTGATGACATATCACATCTAGTGCTCTTTGAATTCCGATGTTGTCAATTCTATTCATCTCCATATTTTCCAACAAACTCTCACAAGCGCTGCAGCCAAGTGGTACATCAAGCTCCTTCGAATTACTTATCATGACTTCAACTTATCCATGGCTTTCCTCACACATTTCCAATTTCCAGTTTACTATGAAACTGATACCTATTTTCTTACATTACTCAAGCAAAATAATGTGACCCACCTCTCTGATCACACCCATGAATGGAGATGTAGGCATCTCTTGATCAAATTAGAGATTGTGGATTAGTTAATGACTAAATGGTTAACCAAATCATTCATCGCTCAAATTTCTCGTGATATCGCTATCGGTGGGTGCCTCATGGAGGAGCAAGCCATTTCTCATGCACAATACTTAGATCTTGTTTAGTCTTAGTCTAGCACTTTGTATGAGTTATTACCCGATGATCTGAGGCCATCAATCCATCCAATGGCATCAAAGTCATAGGCTACACCTCTTGTTGATGGAGTAATTGGTTCAGTGTCCAAGGCCCTTGCAAAATCTTCTTCCAAATAGAAGTCACCCTTAAACACTGCTTCCAACAGTCCCTCTCAGAATTCACGTGGCCCTAGTAAAACTTCAGAGGTCCACGTTGTTTAGTCTAGTGTAGTGAAAAAATCTTCAGAAGGTAAGAAGAAAGGCAAAGGCAAGGGAAAAGGCGATGCCCCAAAACATGTTCCTCCTAAGTCGTCTACTAGTGATGCTTCTCAACGGAAGCCTAAGTATCCATGCCTCGTTTGTGAGGAAGATCACTATACTAAGGATTGTCCCAGACAGTTTGAAGTTAGTCAGTTGCTCAAAGGGACCCCAACTATTCTGAAAGAGCCCTTTCCATCCTAGCAGATGCAAATGGTAGAACACCCTTAGTCATTTGCTTCCTCAGGTTCACAAGTGTTCATGATGAGTACACCCATCAATGTTGCTACTAGATCAAAAGATTATCAAACTCCTACCTCGACAACAGGGAAATAAAAATATGCTACCCCTTCTTCTTCTGCCCTGTCAAGTTCTGATCCTCTTCATATCGAACAACCTAACCCTGATTCCATCATTCGAACAACTTCTCGAGGTGTGCTGCGAAATTCCTCGTACAATCCCAATGTTCACGCCACTCAACACTATAATATTGTTAAGGATTTGGCTCAAGCATCATTATCTATGTCTGCCCTCGAGGTACTCTATCTGTCTCAACGGAAATCATTGTTGTTGGGGATTGGGGCTATTGATCCTGTTAATTTTTGGTCCTATATGGTTTGATCTAGAAAACCACGTTCCATGTCCTCCTCATCATATTGCCTTTCTCATTTAGGTCAACATCAATGATAAAACCATTCATCGGACCATCATCGATGATGGTGCTTCTACCCGCATCATATTAGTCGCTTATTGGAAGGCAATTGGTTCTCCTACTCTAAACAAGTACCCTAACACTTTGGAATCTTTCGACGGGTACGATTCGTGACCATTCAGTGTGTTACCCAACCTTTCCATTACTTTGGAGGGCAACATAGTACATGCTGAAGTAAAAATTATTGATGTTAATCTAAATTATAATCTTCCACTCGAACGGAGTTCGACCCATGCCATGCATGTTGTAGCCTCCTCCCTATTCCGCATGATTCATTTCCCTCATCAAGGGAACATAGTCACAGTCGACCAACTATCCTTCTTTGCCTATTCCTCCTTAGATGGAAATGTTTGGTATGTCAAGCACATCGATGTTCCTTATGAGAGCATGGGGGCAAGGCTATTTAAAGATCTTTCCTTGATGGGAATTTTTCCACTCCCACCTCCTCATGTTGCCTCTGTCAAAATGACCTCACTCAAGTCTGATCCTTGGGTCATACCTTCACAAGATCTTGTTGATACATGGGGTGAGGTTAGGCCACTAAGTCTAGTAGAAATCAATTATGTGGAAATTCTTTCGGCCTCATGTTCTGTACCCTCTGATCATCCTATTCCGAGTTCTTCTCTCGACATGTTTTCTCAATCCCCATGTCTTAGTTCTAGCTCGACAGTCATGTCTCTGTGTGTTGAGAATTTCTCTTCTCTGCTACCTATTGACATGTCAATTTCACTTACCATTGTCAAGATCTTTCAACTGAGGGCCCCTTTATGCCCTCATGGATTCATGTTTTTTCTCCTTCCTGAGTTTTTACTAATTACCCATTATTGCAATGGGGCTGCCATTTCACTCGTAACCCTCCCTCACCTAGGGGGCATGGGGGCAAAGCCTTATATGAATCCTACTCTATTATTTGGTTGAGTCGTTGCTTACTCATCATGTCAACAGTAAAACTCCAGTTGTCATCTGTGTTGATTGATTACCCGAGTCCAAGCATGGACCCTCTCACAAATTACTATGCTTAGGTCATCTTGCGTGGTTACTTGTGTACACTAGTGTGTCATTCATTTTTGTATAGTGTGGTTTGGTGTGTTATTTTGCAAGCATCTTCTCTACTTATTATGTTTTTGCCTCCTTTACAGATGTCAGTGTCCCCTCACGTCGATTTCACTGATGGTGTTTTCTGTAGTACCCGAAATCTATCATCTGCGGTATGGGCCATCTATGACCCCCATGGTGAGTTGATTGATATTCAAGGTATTTGTCTAGGTGAAACAACTAATAGCATCATTGAGTATAGCGCAATTATGAATTGTTTTCAGAAACTATCGCTCTTGGCATCCAGGATTTGGTTGTCAACCTTGATTCACAGCTTGTCATTCTTCAACTCAACAGGCAATTTTCCATCAGAAACCCTCAGATCTTGAAATGTATCTACATATTTGTCTATTAGAGAGAATTTTGATTACATTACATATCATCATATTCCTCGACACATGAATACATTAACAGATGCATTAGCTAATTATGTGCTAGATAGACATTTTCGAAACATGTAATAACTTGAAGAATAAAAACATTTGTACCATAGTAAGAAAATATCTAGAGCATATATGTGTGTGTGTGTGTGTGTGTGTGTGTGTGTGTGTGTGTGTGTGGTAATGTTTTTCATACATAAAAACATCAAAAAATAATAATATGTGTGTTCGAAAAACATCGTGGCTCGCAGGCCTTATACATCTATGGCTCGTAGGTCTCAAAAATATGGAATGCTAGACCTATACACTAAACAACATGATGCTCATAATAACATGTAACTACTTGGACTACGCGAGTTAGCAGTTGGTGGATCTGATCTGAAACCCCCACCGTATGCCTTTAGTATTGGTGTGGGACATCACCCATCCAAGCATACTCTGGAATCCCATGGGTCAAAGCCTCGAGATTCCACACAATACCCTCTATGTTTTCGCTTCCCTCTTGATAAGGAATGACCTCAAACTGCTGAGAAACACGCCTGGAAATCGGGGACATCTTAGTAGGGCATTTTGTTCCAACATCTGCATTCATAAAATCAAAGTTTCATGAACACGTATATTTCAAAAACAGTAAAAAACATCAAAAAGAAAAAAATTGTTTGCTTTTACCTCCATCATCAAAATCCTCCCCTTCTAGGAGTGGCATATCTGGATCTTTGCAAAAGTCAATACTGATATAATGCCAATCCTCCACTACGATTAGTTGTCGTTGTATCCATGAGAAAAATGCAGGATTATAGGACATCTGTTGACCCCCCATAACCCTGGGCATTAACTCGCTTCAACAGACCTCCATGGGTCTCGTGGCATCAGTGGATCCACCTCAGTCAGTTGGTATTGTAAACAACGGAACCCACTCTAGGAAGGAGGTCTCTAGCAAAGACC